>CM034620.1:25205646-25895528 GCA_020080225.1 Gynochthodes officinalis
TATAAACTTCAAAATTAACTTTTGAAATATTGACTTTAAAGTCGATATTTCAAATATGAATTTTAAAAAAAAAATTAAAATATTAATATTTATTTAATTTGTATTAAAAATTACTATATTTAAGTAAAAAAACTCCGTGATCATGGAGTCTTCTTTCCTGTAGGTTTGATTGAGTCACCGAAATAAAGGCCTGAATTCCATCTTCATTTTTTGCCCAAAAACAGAAAAGCGTACTCTTGTTTTTATACAATGTCCGAACGGCCGTTAAAAGCGGTTCTCAGAATTTAACTCTCCGGATTAACATAACAAATGTCTGCTGCAAATTTTAACTCTTTCACAAGTTCTGTAGCGCCAAATCGTAACTTGATAAATGTTTCTTAGAATTTAATCTTTTACAAATTCTGTAGCACCAAACACATGCTAAAATTGCTCCAGCCCAGATGGAATCCTGCTCTGAATTCCGAAGGACAGGAATGAAGACCTTGATTCTTGAGATATTTGTAAAAGGCTCGAACCTCTTATCTGATATCTATTCGAGTATACCAGTTCATCTACATGTAAAAAAGAATGCTCGTCATGTGGCTACCTGATGCTCACTTGCTTTATTACATGAACTTTGATTTCGCAACTTCAACACTATCGTAGCAGATCATGTACAGGAAATGCAAACACCTTAAAACTTAAATAGTTCTCCCAACTTCGAAAACTCACTATGCAAGCACTTCAAGCACTGCAATAGAAAGCTGTCATGGGAAAAAGTGACAAAAATAGTATTAGGATATCATCATAACAGCATTATCTCTCCTTGTGTCTTTATTATTTGATATGTTAAAAGAAAGAAAACCTCGATTACCCATTATGGTAAAGGTGGACAACCCTCAAGTAAAGAGGCAGGCAAGATGTCGGCCCTCTAGATTCCTAAACGACCTTGTTCATCCTAGAAGCAGTCCATTTTCACATCTGTGACATCAAGTTGCAGTATTTCTGCTCTGCACCCAAGCATTGAACCAATACTGCAGCAATATAGAAGAATTATGAGAAGTTTGGGTGCCGAAAGCAGAGTTATGAGAAAGAAGTGCCAACATAGCACCGGCACCGGCACATGGAAAGGTCGAGTATTGAATATTTTTTTGCCATTTAAACTGTTAATCAGGATTCAAACATAGTGTGAAAACCTAACATGAATATTTCTTACCCACTGATGTGCAATGATAAGAAATGTAATTAGTGAAGAATAAACAGAACACATCCCCCGAAGGAGTTGGTTGCAAGAATGTCGAAAAATATCCAAAATTTGCAGTCTCGAATATGTAAAAAAATTACTAGTACATTTCAAATAACAGAAACCCACCAAATGACAGAACTCACGGACAGCATTTGTGGAGGTAGAGTGAAAAGAATAATTTGTTGGATAATACTTGATAACATTCCTCATAAACTTCTCATAAGAAATCTTCATAAAGATTACAAACTGAAAACCATGCAACTTCCAATAAACCAACAATAATCACCTGAAGCGAACTTAAATATTGCCAGCCAGGAAAATTGGTGAAATTTTTATACCTGGGGTGTGTTCGTCCAAGATCCCCATGCACAAATTCTTTGATATATGTGCCAGCCTGTCATAGTAATCAATTTTTTGAACTTTAGCCACCACAAAAAGAAAAAACTCTTCACATGTCAATAGAAAAGAAATTCAAACCTGAGTGCAAAGATGCAACAGAAAATACTGAGAGCTTCCAGATATTTTCTCTATTTTCATCCTGCAAACGAAAAAGACCCCCATTAAGCTTTAGAAGTTTCAATCATGTACACAGAAAGCACATTATTTAATACATTCCATACCAATGTATAACTTTTTCACGAGCTAAAGGACTTCGACGGTGTAGAACCCTTACTGGTGTTTTCTGCAAAATTTGCTGCAGAAGCAGGAAAGTACTAATCAATTAATGGATCAAACAGAGATACTGAATTCAAATTTATTTGTTTGAAATCAAATTACTCATCAATATTCATATATGAATATGCACTTTTAAATGCATGAAAACCAGCTAAAATGTTGTTTCAATGGAAAGTAAATGGCAATTCTCATATAAAATGTACCGTTTCAATCCAAACTCAAGTAATCTATTTCATGATGCAAAGACTGGGTAAATACAACACCAAATCACTCATTCTCACAACTGAATACATACTAGTCAATGTTGGTCAGGAAGCACATCATGAAATCAATGGTCAAAACAGAAAGTTCAGAAACTACTCTTATGTATGCATGAACATTTTTTCCTAAAGAAAAGACTAATAATTATTTGTAACAGTGAAAGAATTGTTTCCTGAATTACTCTACAAACACATACACAAATGCAAATGCACAACAGAGCCTTTTTTTTTTGGGTGGGCGGTTGGTTGGGTGAGGGGAGGGAGGGGTTTGATATGGAGAGATTGCCCTACCATATCCTTGATTGAAGACAGAGTAGGCATATCATCATCCTTGAGAGGTCGAGAAATCCAGACCAATGCAGCATACTGCTTCTGCACAAAATTTTATGATATAAAACATACACTGATTGCAGGTCAAGATTTCAAAGAAGAACATGCCGAAATTGTCCATTCAGAAGCACAACGATTTACCTGTTTCTCAGCTTCTCCTTCACGCATCAGTGCCCACCCTTTATTATCCAAAATCTTGAGATTCTTAACCCTGACCTGAGTGTGCAATAACAAAGCCAAGGCAAGATCATAATAAGTCAGAAAATGAAGAGTAAAACCAAAGAAAATACTATCCCAGAGTAGCACATACAAGTTTACATTCCAGGGTATTTATTTTCATTTCTGCTTCATTTATAAGTGCTTCAGATGGAACTTGCCGAGCATTTTGTATCTCAACTAGGAAAGGGCGACCTGTACCCAACATACGGACCTGAAAATTAAGTTTCAATGTCAGAATGGCAGGTAACAATAAACAATGGCTAAAGATACCAGAGATTCCATACATCTATATCCTCTCTACCAGCAGCATGGAACTTGTAACTATCACCTTCACACAAAGGAAGGATGTTGCCACCTATTATTTCCTGCAGACCCAACAATAGCATTCACTCTTGTGTAACCTTAAACAGGAGATAATATATACAAAGTAAAGATAGAGAAATACCTCAACAGATGCTTCCCCCTTTCTTTCATCCTCAATAATCCAGCGAGTCTGGCTAACATTTCTTGAGTACTGCAGGAGAAACAATATTGGATCATTTTAAAGTTTGTATTTTGAAAAAATACACGCCCTTTTAATAATGATCATGAAAATTTCATAGATGTAGAGTGACAGGAGATGTCACTCAAACACAACACTTCATCAAGTAAACACACCTTAAGATATCTGCCGCCAATGTATATAGGACACCGATTGCAAGTAAATACCAAATGGAAGGGCTGATTATCCTGAAAAGTTGCAAATTCTCACAAATTAAAGTAGCAACATCACATGAAATAAGATTAGTACAAGCATCCTTCATCATCAGCTAGTTGATTATAAGGTAGACCAAATGTGAGGTCCATTAATCTTCTAATTGTCCACTGGATCAAAAAAGTGTACAGCAGAAATAATCACACGCAGACCAGAAATCATTAAAAAGGTTGCATATAAATTACTACCTTCTCCAGCAGGAATTTTAGGCAATCACTTCCATGATCTTCCACCTTGTTGGCAATGCCTTTTGTCCGTTCATTATGTTCATTCCTGGATTCAGTGGAACAATCAATACCAGATGTCTCAGATGCTCCAACACCACTCCCAATACCTGCTTAATGTACAACTAATCACTGGAAGATGAAAAGTCCAAAAAATCTGTGTGGTCATTCATGGTTTAAAAAGGGATCTTTTGCTTTCTGGAAGTAAAAGCTCACAAGCTAGATCTTATAAAATATCCAGTATAACTGCAGAAACTGTAACAGATAGAATGCTAGTAATTGGATTGTTGCATCTATCTCCAAGCACTAAGGTCAGCTTTCAGGTCTCACATATTTTTTTCATATTAAGGTATTACCTAGAACATATAGAATTCTCATATCACTCCTTTAACCTCCACATGATGTTCAGGCATTACTTTATAAGTCAAAATAACTCAAGTGCCCAAAGCAACTTTTAAGGTTATCTAAAGCAGAAATAAGGAACCAAATAACATAGATGACAATATTTAACAAGAAAGAGAATCTAAATTAAGTTGTTTAGTAAACATACCTGTTTTTCTCCTTTTGCATCCATTGATCTTCTTAATATCCTGTGTTTGAGTAGATTCTTCTGAAATTTCATATGCTAATCGAATACGGAAAGTGCTTAGATTTGATTTTATACCCTACAGAACAAAAAATTGTTTAAAAGATGCAACCTTTTAATTAGTAGCCTGAGGAAGGTCTAACCCATATTTGGTACGTCAGCAGGCATGTAATCATGTAAAGACGAATCTTTTGTTTAGTAGCCTTTGTAAAAATATAACAAAATCTACTACCACTGCACTACCAGGAACAGCAAACCACCCACAAACATTACAACTTGAGAAAGAAGACAAAGTAGAAAAATAGAATTTAAGTTTCAGGTGCAATTATAAGGAAATTGAATTTATTTAGAAAGCACAGCATTATTACCAGTGATATTTCTAGAGGATCTGTTATTGTCAGTTTTAAAGCATCCTTTACAGATATACATCCAGTCATGGATTTCCTGTGGAACCAATTTTCAGAGCCATATTTCTTCTTCATATACACCCTGAAAAGCAGAATTCTAGCTTGTTAGCAGCTCATATCAAATTTGCACAAACAGAAAAGCTGAAAATTTAAGAAACGAACAAAACAGAATATTATTACAAATATTGCATATGCAAATACAATCAAAGAATATACCCACAATCATGTTCATTCTCAAGACAAGAACTTTCCGTGGCATTCAGCTGACAACAAACAGGCAAAAATTACATAGGCTTCAGTAACTACTGACTCAAGTCACGGATGTGCTGTATACAAATCCAGAGGAACCAATCAACAGGATCTTTACCTGACTGCTTGTTCATTTTCCATGACCACTGACGGCAATGAAACCTCAAGAGAAAAACCATCAATTTGGTGATGCTCTTGCTTTACATCCTCGGCAATCATCTGAGCGAAGTCATTTGCACAATCTTTCTTCACCGAAATTCCTTGCTCGTCACGGTAGACAAAGTCCAAAATCCCAAAACAGATTCTGCAAACTTTAGACTCCAAGAGAGATGGTCTGCTCAAGTCTTCACGTTCTCCAGAAACATTATCCTTGTCATCTCCCAGTAGCTCCAATACTTCCCTGAGAACAGGGATCACACTTGATGTGGGCAGCGAAGGGAAAGAATGAATATTTTCATAAACACCCAAAACCCGAAAAATGCAGTGCCCGCAAACCTGCATCATAAAAAAAGATTTTTTTTTGGCTCCAATTAAACTGATTTTTTTTTCCAACAACTCAAAATTGGTTAAAAGACTAGAGAAGAAGTTTAAAAGACCCTGATATGCGGTAGCAGTCAATACTAATTGGAGATTTCTCGCAGTTACTACTGCAAAATCAAAGCTTTCCCCACCAATGAACAATCAAAGGATAAATTCATGCCTAGAATTAATTTAACCCAAGAAAAAAATATATATAAAAACACAGAAAATTAATCCACTTGCTTGAGTGTTAACCTTTGATGAAAGAAATAAAGCTAAGTTAGAATACCCCGATTGACAGTAAATCGTTGACGACAGGAGCGGGCAGGGTGCGAATGGCGTCCTGGAGAAGTTTGAGGTCCTCGGCAATGGCGGCTGCTGAGCTGATTTCCGGCTTCTCATCGCCGCCGCCACTGTTGAGCTGTACAACTTCGGTAGACATTGTTCTTCTGAATCGATCCCTTATTATTATTATTCTCTCTACTTTCTCGCTTATATTTTGTTCAGAAACCTCCCGTTGAAATATCAAATACTGGAAGGAGGGAAGGGAAGGGAAGGGAAGGGAAGGGAAGGCAGCTTCTACAAACAATTTTCTCTCACAATCTTATATATATAGGTGTGTTTGGATTGGCATTTCATTTATATTTTTATATTTTTGAAACAATTTTTTTAAACTATTGATGCAATTTTTCTCTCACAATCTTTTTTTCAAAATGAAATTCCTGGAGTAGTTTTTCTTCGTGGTCTTTATTTCGTAAATATATAAAAACTCAAAAATATAAATATGTTTCCACTGAAGAATTGAAATGAAAAGAAACTGTAACAAGGAACGAAACCCTATTTTTTTCCCCTGCAAAAATTGTTCATTTTCCATGAAATTAGATGGTATAAACATTCTTGACCGTTGAATGATTTAAAATATATATATATATATATATACACACACACACATTTTAAAAGATGTTGATAGCGGATGAAAAGACTATAAACTGAACAGTTGCAACTTTTTTGCTTGCAAAACGAGATAACGAGTCATTCATTGTTTGGGCTGATGTTTCCAAACCTTTAACATTGCATGATGATGAAGATTCCATTCATGGTAGTTTAACAAGTGCCTATAAAAAACAGAAAATAAGAAACTACTATAATTCAACACATTTGCATTCAATCATTACAAAACCTATTATAATCCCGCCTGATTATTCACCAACATACATGACATGACATTATTGTAGGAATTCACAACATGGAAAATTCCATTTCTGTTCAAAGAGAAGAGTTCAATCGCTTAAGATCCACGAACCCAAAAAGCACAGCCCTGTTTCTCTCCTTCGCCTTCACCTGGTATAATACTCTGCATATTTCCGAACCTCTCCCGGTCAGTTCATGAATTATATTTCAGAGGCTCAGGAAGAAGCATGCATCACATAAAGCCTTGATTCGTTTTGAGATACATTTGGTAGAGAAGACTGAAACTGATTTCATCATAAGCTGAAGATCGATCCAAAGTTTACCTCAGGCCATCAAGCCACATTTCTGTTATCAAAGTTTCGCCTGGATAGACGTGCAATAGAAATCTGGCAGATATGCTCTTGATCATATTTTGATCTCCTCCACAGATACATTTACAGACTGCCCTCACTGCGAAGCCTAGTGTACATAGTCCATGCAATATTGGCCGAGAAAATCTAAGCAAATCAAGGTGTGAGACTTTGGGGCACAGTAACTCATAAGTGAAAACCAATTATCAAGGATGAACCAGTGAAATAACTCATTAATGAAACCAAATGGCAAGGATGGACTAGAAACATGTTTCTTTTGTAGCATCCTAATATCCTATGATTAATTTTCATTTTCAGCAATGGCCAAGGAGGATGTCAAATGCCGCCATCCTTGAATTTCATGATGAGCTCATTAACGCAAACACACCCACACAATAAAAGAGAATAAATTTCATGCAATTGATGAGCTGAAAATAGTAAGAATCAACAAACTTCAAATCATGGCCACCACACGATGACTTTGAGCAAACCATAATGCTACCCACAACATTTGATTCGTAATAATCATCCCATTTTCAACACACAATATCTATCCCCAAATTACCCTGCAATTTCTGCAACTCTTGGATCGGAATGCAAAGGGCTGTAATCTCCAGAAAGCCTGTGAAGCAATGCCTGCACAATAGCAATGAGAAATTTAAAATGTCAAATGATCTGAACACTAGCAACAAATTAAAGAGATATAGTCAGAATTAACATAGTGGTACAGACAAATCCCCGCTTAGCAGGAAAGACAGAAAATTACTTAAGCAAAATTTGAATTTTTCAAAATAGAGTTAGTCACTGCTGTTGAAAGGTAGCAATAAGCCTGACAAGATCCTGTCAATGCAGATGAGCAGATTAATAATTGGTTACATTTCCCATCATGAAAACTATTCGTGAATATATAAACCAGTAAGCAGAGACCCTGATCATTTTCAAATGAAGAATTTTGGAATAATCTAGCAGAAACCTTCTTTCAATAAAAATTTTAGCAACTGTTGCATAAAAGAATGATTCTGCAGCATAAAGATAGATAAAACCATAATGACCAGGTACAGTTTTGGAAGGGATTTACAAACAAAGTCCTAAGAAACAAGCAGCTTATTCCTACAAGACACAATATTGAGCATAAATCATGTATAGATTAGGATCAGTAATGTCTACCCTCCCAACCCCAACCTGGATGCTCTTGTAGTCATGCATGATGACATAACATCCGAATGCATGCGTATCAGCTCAAAACCTGTTAGTAGTAGACATTAAGAGATGAGGTGATAATTTAACCACAAATTGTAAAACATGCCTGAGATGGTTGTGTACATTCCTCAAACACAGCAAATGGTTGACTATTCGGGATCCTAAAGGTTGATGCCTTATTCATTGGATGCTTGTAATATGAGTATGGCTGAGAAGATTTTGAGAACCCACCAGCACCCCTCAGATAAACGGCCATCCTGCAAAGAAAATAGCAAAATATATAAGCTGCATAATAACAAATCCAATAATGTCACACGTATCAAAATTTACCTATTCATGCATATCAATTCACCAGACTCTTTCTCATAGCTTAAAATTTCAATTTCTAGAATAGCGGCTTTACCTGCAAAAATCAACAATCTTAGATTATTTGTAGAAGAATTGTACGGTCTCCCAGCTACAGGTAAATGTGACACCCAGTTTCTTTTTGCATGCACAAAAATATCTAAGATTTTTTTAACAGTTCTTTTTTTTTTCCCCTTGAAAAAAGATAATCAAGTCCCCAACTTTCATTAATTAGCTCTTCAGGACCAGCTACACCCATGCACTTACTATAATGTGGCATAATCTTTACAGAGAAGTTGCTGGTTGGGGTGGATGATTGGGCGAGTGATCTCGCAATCAATGCAAGTTTCTTTAGCTCCCCTTTTCTTATTCACAAAATTTGAACGGAGACAATCTCCATCATATGCCATTAAGTATATGCAAACTGAAAATTCATGAGATAAAGTGAGTGATACTTTTTGGAACAAACCTTTATCATGCAGTCCAGAAATGCTTGCTTTGTGGTTCATCTGCGTTAATAAAATTATTAACAAATTTATTATCTAGAAATTCCCAGAGAGAAAAACAAAAACAAAAACCAAAAAAAGAAAGTACAAAGACAGGGAAAATTAGATACACCCCCAAAGCTCTAAATTCTCTTCTAGCAAAAATCTATACTATTTTAACCCTATGCCTCAATCCAAGTTTATCATTCACAAAATTTGGCAATTTACCAATTAAGCAATTTTCTTTCAGGTTCAAAAGTGTCATGAAAACTTGCAACAGGCTTGATAACCTTTATATGTGAAAACTATGTGAAATGTTCGACTGCCTTTTCTCAGTTCACAACTTTAATTTGTAAAACTACCAAAAATCAAAAGTTCAGGCCACTTCATCTCTATTTCCTTCTTTTCTATCTCCAGTTAGTTATAGTTATTTTTATTTGTGACGAGGATGAGAACGAAACCCCCCAATCAGCATCTCAAGCATATCAAACTTCCAAAACTAGCACTTGAAGCTGTTTTTCTTTCAGTTAGATGAAGCCGCAAGCAAATACTGATGATTAGTAAAAACTGTTCACATCATGTTCTGTAGCTATTGCAGCCATTCTATGGTTGTGAATGGATGTGACAGTTAGGCTGACTTTTCAATCCCCGTGACCCTATGAATATGGATAATATGGTCTATTGCATTCCACAGAAAACCAAAGTTTTCCGTATCAGATACTTACAGAAGCATTAGATGGGAGTGGCTTGTACATTTCAATGAAATGTTGCCCATGCAATACAAGGCGTGGATCATATCTACCATAAAAGAAGGAAAGAGCAAAAGATTCATTAGCTCATCATATTTTCACAGGCAAGTGAAAAATTCTTTTTCTCCAAAATATCTTATATAGACTTGAATAATAAGATGGAAGAGTCAAAAATGGTCAAAAGGGATATTTCTTCCATGTCCACTCTGCAAAAACTTACTCCAAGCCAGGGAGCTGCTCAAGTTCCGCATTAAATCCATGACGGAATAAAGCAGCAAAAGTTGGCAAGACCTAGAAGATATAAACATCAAAGTTACTCCTACTCCTTGACAAAGTAAATTGTTAAAGCAGTGAACCTTAACTCCTACTCCTCTACGCCCACCACAATCCATATTTTCAAGTCTTTAAAGTTACCAACCCTTTAAACAAATTACTAACTAGATGAGTTGCAGATACATTATTCTTGACAATAAAATGGAACCTAAAAAGGAAAAGAAACCATCTTTTTCGGTGTTAGACCTGGATGAATTGCCAGATACATTATTATTTACAATAAAATGGAACCCAAAAAAACTGAAAGTAAGTAAAGAAATCATCTTTTTTAATATTTCACCTGGATGGATTGCTGGCCATCGGGATGGTAAACATACTTGAGGTCCTTATCATCCAGAGCATCCTTCGCACAAGCTCCCACTCCTAGAGCATAAATGGCCGCATCCCTTTCAGTACAAGTGTATATTTTCTGCAAAACAAAACTCAATTGCCAAACCAAATCACTGTATCCAATTAAACTCCATCAGGTAAATTTCGATATTAGAAAGCAAGGCAAAAAAAATTTGAACCTCGGGAAATTCGTGATCAATTACAAGTTGAGTGTCGAAGTTTGAACTCCCGGCCATATGAGCTTTGGAGTACTGGGCAATATGGCAAATCTAGATGGGGTTTTGATAAGCAAGTGATTAAGGAAATTATGTGAATCCCTGAAGATTGTTAGTTTGTTACCAAATTTAATTCCTAGCTTTTGATTGGTGGGAAACTGGGAATGGACCCAATTCCTAGATTATTTTAACAGTCAACTCTTCTCCGTAAGGTAGCTTTCAGCGACAGCTACCCACCATTTTAAAATCTCACATATTTTGCGGAGTTGCAAAGAGTTACGCTATTACAAATAGACACTCTATCCAACTGGGCTTATGGTTAAAAACTTCATGGTAGTTTAAACTACTATAATTCAACACATTTTCATTCAATCATTACAAAACCTATTATAATCCCGCCTGATTATTCACCAACATACATGAACATGACATTATTGTAGGAATTCACAACATGAAAAATTCCATTTCTGTTCAAAGAGAAGAGTTCAATCGCTTAAGATCCACGAACCCGGAAAGCACAGCCCTGTTTCTCTCCTTCACCTTCACCTGGTATAATACTCTGCACATTTCCAAACCTCTCCCGGTCAGTTCATGAATTATATTTCAGAGGCTCAGGAAGAAGCATGCATCACATAAAGCCTTGATTCGTTTTGAGATACATTTGGTAGAGAAGACTGAAACTGATTTCATCATAAGCTGAAGATCGATCCAAAGTTTACCTCAGGCCATCAAGCCACATTTCTGTTATCAAAGTTTCGCCTGGATAGACGTGCAATAGAAATCTGGCAGATATGCTCTTGATCATATTTTGATCTCCTCCACAGATACATTTACAGACTGCCCTCACTGCGAAGCCTAGTGTACACAGTCCATGCAATATTGGCCGAGAAAATCTAAGCAAATCAAGGTGTGAGACTTTGGGGCACAGTAACTCATAAGTGAAAACCAAATATCAAGGATGAACCAGTGAAATAACTCATTAATGAAACCAAATGGCAAGGATGGACTAGAAACATGTTTCTTTTGTAGCATCCTATGATTAATTTTCATTTTCAGCAATGGCAAAGGAGGATGTCAAATGCCGCCATCCTTGAATTTCATGATGAGCTCATTAACGCAAACACACCCACACAATAAAAGAGAATAAATTTCATGCAATTGATGAGCTGAAAATAGTAAGAATCAACAAACTTCAAATCATGGCCACCACATGATGACTTTGAGCAAACCATAATGCTACCCACAATATTTGATTCGTTATAATCATCCCATTTTCAGCACACAATAACTAGCCCCGAATTACCCTGCAATTCCTGCAACTCCTGGATCGGAATGCAAAGGATTGTAATCTCCAGAAAGCCTGTAAAGCAATGCCTGCACAATAGCAATGAGAAATTTAAAATGTCAAATGATCTGAACACTAGCAACAAATTAAAGAGATATAGTCAGAATTATCATTGTGGTACAGAGAAATCCCCGCCTAGCAGGAAAGACAAAAGATTACTTAAGTAAAAATTGGATTTTTCAAAATAGAGTTAGTCACTGCTGTTGAAAGGTAGCAATAAGCCTGACAAGATCCCATGAATGCAGATGAGCAGATTAATGATTGGTTACATTTCCCATCATGAAAACTATTCGTGAATATATAAACCAGTAAGCAGAGACCCTGATCATTTTCAAATGAAGAATTTTGGAATAATCTAGCAGAAACCTTCTTTCAATAAAAATTTTAGCAACTGTTGCATAAAAGAATGATTCTGCAACATAAAGATAGATAAAACCATAATGACCAGGTACAGTTTTGGAAGGGATTTACGAACAAAGTCCTAAGAAACAAGCAGCTTATTCCTACAAGACACAATATTGAGTATAAACCATGTATAGATTAGGATCAGTAATGTCTACCCTCCCAACCCCAACCTGGATGCTCTTGTAGTCATGCATGATGACATAACATCCGAATGCATGCGTATCAGCTCAAAACCTGTTAGTAGTAGACATTAAGAGATGAGGTGATAATTTAAACACAAATTGTAAAACATGCCTGAGATGGTTGTGTACATTCCTCAAACACAGCAAATGGTTGACTATTCGGGATCCTAAAGGTTGATGTCTTATTCATTGGATGCTTGTAATATGAGTATGGCTGAGAAGATTTTGAGAACCCACCAGCACCCCTCAGATAAACGGCAATCCTGCAAAGAAAATAGTAAAATAAGCTGCATAATAACAAATCCAATAATGTCACACGAATCAGAATTTACCTATTCATGCATATCAATTCACCAGACTCTTTCTCATAGCTTAAAATTTCAATTTCTAGGATAGCGGCTTTACCTGCAAAAATCAACAATCGTAGATTATTTATAGAAGAATTGTACGGTCTCCCAGCTACAGGTAAATGTAACACCCAGTTTCTTTTTGCATGCACAAAAATATCTAAGAAAGATTTTCAATAACAGTTCTTCGTGCTTCCCTTGACTAAAAAGATAATCAAGTCCCAACTTTCATTAATTAGCTCTTCAGGGCCAGCTACACCCTTGCACTTACTATAATGTGGCATAATCTTTACAGAGAAGTTGCTGGTTGGGGTGGATGATTGGGCGAGTGATCTCGCAATCATTGCAAGTTTCTTTAGCTTCCTTTTCTTATTCACAAAATTTGAACGGAGACAATCTCTATCATATGCCATTAAGTATATGCAAACTGAAAATTCATGAGATAAAGTGAGTGATACTTTTTGGAACAAACCTTTATCATGCAGTCCAGAAATGCTTGCTTTGTTTTTTATCTGCGTTAATAAAATTATTAACAAATTTATTATATAGGAATTCCCAAAGAGAGAGAAAACAAAAACAAAAACAAAAGCAAAAAAAGAAAGTACAAAGACAGGGAAAATTAGATACAACCCCAAAGCTCTAAATTCTCTTCTAGCTAAAATCTATACTATTTTAACCCTATGCCTCAATCCAAGTTTACCATCCACAAAATTTGGCAATTTACGAATTAAGTAATTTTCTTTCAGGTTCACAAGTGTGATGAAAACTTGCAACAGGATTGATAACCTTTATATGTGAAAACTCTGTGAAATGTTCGACTGCCTTTTTGCAGCTCACAACTTTAATTTGTAAAACTACCAAAAAACAAAAGTTCAGGCCACTTCATCTCTATTTTCTTCTTTTCTATCTCCAGTTAGTTATAGTTCTTTTTAATTGTGACGAGGATGAGGCCGAAACCTCCCAATCAGCATCTCAAGCATATCAAACTTCCAAAACTAGCACTTGAAGCTGTTCTTCTTTCAGTTAGATGAAGCCCCAAGCAAAAACTGATGATTAGTAAAAACTGTTCACATCATGTTCTGTAGCTATTGCAGCCATTCTATGGTTGTGAATAGATGTGACAGTTAGGCTGCCTTTCCAATCCCCGTGACCCTATGAATATAGATAGTATGGTCTATTGCATTCTACAGAAAACCAAAATTTTCTGTATCAGCCACTTACAGAAGCATTAGATGGGAGTGGCTTGTATATTTCAATGAATTGTTGCCCATGCAATAGAAGGCGTGGATCATATCTACCATAAAAGAAGGAAAGAGCAAAAGATTCATTAGATCATCATATTTTCACAAGCAAGTGAAAAATTCGTTTTCTCCAAAATATCTTATATAGACTTGAATAATAAGACAAGAATGGTCAAAAAGGAAATTTCTTCCATGTCCAATCTGCAAAAACTTACTCCAAGCCAGGGAGCTGCTCAATTTCTGAAGTAAATCCATGACAGAATAAAGCAGCAAAAGTCGGCAAGACCTAGAAGATATAAACATCAAAGTTACTCCTACTCCTTGACAAAGTAAATTGTTAAAGCAGTGAACGTTAACTCCTACTCCTTTAAGCCCACCACAATCCATATTTTCAAGTCTTAAAGTTACCAACCCTTTAAACAAATTACCAACTAGATGAATTGCAGATACAATATTCTTGACAATAAAATGGAACCTAAAAAAGAAAAGCAACCATCTTTTTCGGTGTTAGACCTGGATGAATCGCCAGATACATTATTATTTACAATAAAATGGAACCCAAAAGAACTGAAAGTAAGTAAATAAATCATCTTTTTTAATATTTTACCTGGATGGATTGCTGGCCATCGGGATGGTAAACATACTTGAGGTCCTTATCATCCAGAGCATCCTTTGCACAAGCTCCCACTCCTAGAGCATAAATGGCCGCATCCCTTTCAGTATAAGTGTATATTTCCTGCAAAACAAAGCCCAATTGCCAAACCAAATCACTGTATCCAATTAAACTCCATCAGGTAAATTTCGATATTAGAAAGCAAGGCATAAAAAATTTGAACCTCGGGAAATTTGTGATCAATTACAAGTTGAGGGTCGAAGTTTGAACTCGCGGCCATATGAGCTTTGGAGTACTGGGCAATATGGCGAATCTAGAAGGGTTTCGATAAGCGAGGAGATTGTTAGTTTGTTACCCAATTTAATTCCTAGCTTTTGATTGGTGGGAATGGACCCAATTCCTAGATGATTTTAACAGTCAACTCTTATCCGTATGGTGGCTTTCAGCGACAGCTACCCACCATTTTAAAAGCTCATATATTTTGCGGCGCTGCAAAGAGTTACGCTATTACAAATTGACACTCAATATCCAACTGGGCTTACGGTTAAAAACTTCATGGTTAGATTAGGCGTACATTGTTGTTTCAGGTGACTCAGTAAGGTTGCTAGTATGATTTGCAACCTAAGCATATCTACATCTTATGTTATTACCAAATCGGGATTTTGAGATGTGGTTGCCATGAAATGTTGATGGTAAACAAAAGTTAAAACAATTTTAATCTAAAATAGGAATGGAATTTGGAGAACACATAACTTACCTATATATATAAATAGCATGGTGTTACATATGAAATATATGATGATAGGGAAAATACAAATCTGGGCAGAATTTGAAAGAATGAGACCCCGAGGCAAGGTCATTTTCTGGTGATCCTAGGTTTTTCACGGATGCTAGGATGAAAGAACAACATTAATTAGCAAGCCGCTAACTCTTACTCTCACTTTGTCCTAACAGCTATATAAGCCAGCAAAACATATAATCAAACTTTTGGTGTTCTGGGCTAGTAGTGGAATCTCGTGGTAGTGAGATGGTAAATTCAGAGTTAGAGCGGCCTAGTATGGCGACCAGCTGCCCTGCCACAAAGAAGTGCATTCTTTGGAATGGGATATTCGTCTCTGAGTGAGGTTGATGCGGTGAAAACCTTCAGGTATAATTGTTGTCCCAGGTATTGTCGTGCCCAAAACTCCGACCTCAAGTTCCACATTCCAACGTTGTCCAATGCTACATAGATTGCAGTCCACGACTTGGGATACACCTGCATCCAACAACACAAAAATATTTATTATTGCCACCCTTCCTACACACATTTTTTGTAGTAAATCTGTAGGAATAACGATATTTTCACCTGAACTGTGCTACGGAAAACTGCATCTCTAAGATTGTACCCATTTCTACTTGCTGCAGTCCACTGTCCTCCGTCCATTCTGCAGTATAAAACCAAATTAGCCGTGCGTAAGAAATCTGCTAACTAGAAGACAACTGATGAAGCAATCTTACAAAACGTCTAAACCAGTAACATGCACTGAACCCCAAATTAAATGAATGGGATTTTTTCCTCGTGACTTACCCAACTACGAAGAAAGCATAGCCATCAAGATGCCAACTTTGTAAGATGTCCTCATAGTTTTCAAATACAATTTCAACGAAGGCTCTATAGTCAACCTGCAGAACAGATGTGTCTTGGTAGATTCCCCCACCTGTTGGGGAACTAGAGATGCTATTAACGCGGTAAACTCCAGGAATGTTGAAGAAATCGGCTAGTTTCAGAGGAGTATCAGCCGGCACAAAGGACACACTGTTAACTGCATATCTCTGCTTGCCATTGACCTGACCAGCGGAGTTGGCAAATCTGATTGTTCTTGTGGTGTTTATCATGCCATAGTGGTATGAACCTTGTGGATTAGGCCTTGGTCCACTTGCTGTGAGATTTGTCCTGGAACATACTAACAGGTTAGCTGATACCATCATGAAGTTGTACAAAATGTCGTAAGGGCACGGCAGCAAGAAATAAAGACCATTACCTAATGGAACGGGCCTGATTTAGTGACCAGTCGATTTGGATGGTTGGTCCACCGGGAAATGGACCCGAGACGGGACGGTTTGAGCCGCTGTAGCGAATGAAAGCAGTGGTGGTGAGGACTGGAGTGGTGAACCGAGTGGAGACCGCAAGCAAGTAGTCCTGAGGAGGCTGGTCTGCTGTTACAAGGAAGGAGGAAGATTGGCCAGGATGAAGGTCAAACGAGGAGTAGGTGTTTTGCAGGGTATGAGTGCCCTCCACTTCTACTAACTTCAAATTGTGTCCCTGAATGCGGAAGTTGAGAGAATTTTCCAATCCCACGTTAGATACTCTGAGCCTGTAAGTTTTCCCTGATACAAATCGTCATTAAACTCATCAGACATCAGTGATACAGGATCCAAATTTTGAAGGATAGCAACCGATGGAAAAATTACAATCTAGTGCACTGTGTGGTACTACCTTGTTCAAAAGTAAAAGAGGTTCCATTAGGACCACGTCCATTGATAAGAATTCCATCAGGGAAGGGCAGCTTATGGCCCCCGTCAAGAATACCCCTCAAGATCTACATTCATTCATACAGAAAATGCCATTTAGCTTGCCAAAATTGAACAAATTCCAAAAGGACAGTGGACATGAAAGAATCGAGTAGTGAGCCAGTGGCCTAGAAAGTGACAAAAACTGAAAGGAACAAGTCATCTCATTTTGTATTTTTACAATTTTAAAATAAAATTTACCTCAAAAAATAAATTAAATAAAATAGTATTCCTCACCATGCCCATCCATCGATGTACTGTAACATGTTATTTTGAATTATTACGTTCTTACAAACTTTAGAATAAAAATGCTCGCGATATTCAAAATGATATAATATGCAAAAAGAAAGATGCTGTTCAGTATTTTGTTGCTTCCCACATGAAAAGTGCTTTAAATGGATTCACTCACACTCATTTGAGGGGCCCGTTGTATAGCTGGGCTTTGCTGGGATTGGGCCCAGACCAAAAGTAGTGAGTAAAAGGTGGAAAATTTATTTGCCATGTGACAAGCGTATGGCCTGCTTGATAGCAACCGACACATCTTGAGTGGATGCAAAGCCCAACTATAGCTGTCCTTCATTAAAACGGTGATGCAACCTATTTTTTTTGTCCACTTATTAAAATGGGTCCATTCCAAGAAAAAATGTTCCCTCCGTTGGTTTTTTTATATTTTTATTTTCCGCGTCACAAGTTAATCACATAAATTTTTATAT
This sequence comes from Gynochthodes officinalis, assembly GCA_020080225.1. Classification (NCBI taxonomy): domain Eukaryota; kingdom Viridiplantae; phylum Streptophyta; class Magnoliopsida; order Gentianales; family Rubiaceae; genus Gynochthodes; species Gynochthodes officinalis. The sequence continues at coordinate 25,223,689 of CM034620.1, forward strand.
TTTTATATCTATACGTATAAATAAATAATTATAAATTATCATTTTGATTGCATTATTCATATGAAACAATACAATGAATGTATAAAATATTTTTCTTTCATTTGTCATTCCACCCTTTCTTTTTCTCTTTGAGATCCCATCTTCAATTTAATAATATTTATGCATATGGTTTGACTAGATGACAAATCCTATTTTATTGTATAAATCATAGAATAATGATTTTATTACTGCACTGCATATTGCATATATAAAAAACGATAAGAAAGATTACCGTGTGATTAGTTTTGTACCAATCTCCAATAAGAAGAGTGTAATCGGCGGCGGGTTGTGGAAAAGGAACGGGAATGAGAGGCCTGCTGAGGATTCTAATGCCTCCAAATCCACCGGCAGCCTTGTGGTATGCCAGAGAAGGGAAGTAATAGAAACTTCCGATCTGATCTTTGACTTGAAGGATGTAGGTGTAGTTTTTCCCCGGAGGTATCGGACATGTCGTCCCATAAACCCCATCCACGTATGAATTCCTCCGATTCTGAACTCCATTCCTACATTATTAATTGTTTCCTTAAATGTATCATATCTTCCATCATCGTCATCATCATCATCGATACTATATATGTCGCAAAATAAATAAAAAGTACGTAAACTGTAAAAATGAGTCAAAATAAATACTCTCGTGAATAGTTTCGTCTGCACCTATTATAAATGTTGCCGACAAGTGAAAAATATGATGGCGAGATAAAAGAATAATCGATCATGCCAAAGGATGCAATCAATAACATCATGGCTAAGATGCCAACAAAATAAAGAAAAAGGCAAAAGTGATTAATGTACACGAATAACTAGATTATTCAACATTGTTCAATGACCGTTCTGAACAAAATGCCAAAAGGGATTGCTCAATTTCAGTCGGCATTGCTATTATTAGTACAACTTCTGAAGGTTTCCATGCATGCATTCAACCAATGCATGGATATTTGAGTGAAGGAGAGTTCCTCCTTTTTCATTGAAGGTCTGAAAATGCCAACACATTACGCCATTATTGAGAGGGAAAACAAAAATTTAGTTCCTTGTTCAGTTTAATATGAGAAGGCCTTGGCACAACGATAAAAGTTATTGTGGTATAATAATGAACAGAGGTCACAGATTCAAATTACGAAAAAGAAATTATCAAGATAGTAAAATAAAAATGGTGTTAAATGAGTTAAAATACAAAATAAGATAACAAACCCAACCAATAATTAATGGTAGTTGCAGACAGCGTTAACAATAAAAGTAGGAGACATGGCATGTGTGTCATGTTGGATGTTTTTAATTTCTGACTTCTTACATTAGAAAACTTTTGCACACCAAATTGTGAGATGAGTTTAGGTGATCGTGTAAGACCAGTAAGTCAATATCCCTTTAGGAGCCATCCATACCCAATCCCCATAAAAGCAGCCAATGAATGATATTCTTTTGATCCCAAGAAAAAAAAACACACAAATAATCTTTAATTAAATAATGCTTCGTGCTAAAAAAAATTATTTTTAAAATATTTCTTTATTTAACTTTTAAAGTAAAATTTATTTGATAGTCTTACTAATGATAATTATGTATTGTCATAATAATAAATTTTAAAAATATAAAATTATACATTTAATAATACATATTAATAACTAAAAAAAACTATATTCAATTTAAAGTATTTTTTTTTTTCGAAGGGAGAGAGTGCGCCCGATTAATTAGTTTGATGTACAACACATTTAACATACTAATTAGGTCATTAGCTCTACAATTTTTCACTTAAAAAATATATAGCCATTATTGTAAAGAATGTTGTTGAATTTTTATTCAAACATTGATTTTTTTAAGGGAAAAAAAGGGTAAATTGATTTTTGGGACGGAGAGAAGTAAAAACAAGAGCAAGAAGTCAATTTTCTTTTCCCCCACAAACACGCACACAGAATAGAAAATGCTTCAATTAATGCCCGCGAAGGAAAACAGGAAATATTTAATACGGTAATTTCAGTAATCAATTTATATAGTCTCTTTGTACTAAAAAAAAAATTCACTTTGAAATTTTTTTTTGTCTAAAAAAAAAAATTACTTTTAATCTAAATTTTTAATTATACATAATTATTAAAATTAAAACATAATAATAAAAATAAAAATAATATATAAATTAAAATAAACTATTCTTTTTTTTTTTTGAAGAGTTTATTTTTTGATTGATGGCAGTACGGATGTAATGACTGGTTGTGAAATTCTGGATCCAACTAAATGCTCCAATTAATCCAATCAATGTAGTGGGCTGTACCGTGTTATACCCAAACACAGCACATGGATGAAGATGCATGTCCTACTTCTAGTTCCTTCTACTTCTCTACTACTAGATTACCTCTCGAAGAAGCAAAAATCCAAATTAAATTTATGAAGAAATTAAATTAAATCAAAGTGTTAATGTACCCGTTGAACTATCTACATATCCAAAACAAAATGTCAACAATGCAGATGGCAAAAAAAATGGAATTTGATTTAGCTACAGACAGTGGACGCTTTTTAATATTTTGCAATTGAGAGCTATGATGGTTTTCCTCGTTCAAAATTGATCTTAATGAGAAAAGCAAATAAGGAGAAAGATTAAAATGTCATGCTATAGTCCTTACCAGGAGAGGAGGAAAGGCTCATTCAAGCTGTTGAAGACATTGATAATGAGATTATCATTGGTGACAGAGTAAATGTCTGGGCCAGGGAATTGTCCATTGATCAAAATACCCTGCAAGCAACCAAATTTTTTTTGAAAATCAGCATAACCCATCATTAATCTAAGATCCAAGTACAAATCCAGCTCTATCTCTCCATAACGTCTCTTTACAAATGTGTTGGGTTGGGATTTCATCAACGGACCTGTTGGGGAACACCCAGTGGATAAATAGTACCATAAGTAACATTCCAGGTAAAGAATCTGTAAGGGTCGTCAGCATTAGCAATGGCCAAAAATGCAACAACAAATGTGGTAGTGAAAAACTGGGCCGCCAATCTCAGCGGCATTTTCAGCTTGTACTTCTTCCTCTTTCTCTTTGTTTACCGTGCGTTGCCTCTAAGGAGGGTTGAGCTAGATTTGTGTATAAAGTTGAGAGAAGTGATGCAGTACAGTAGCAGAGAAATCTGGTAGATTCGGAGGAACGGGAAGGATTTAAAGGAGAGTGTGGCAATGGCAGATCAGATAAAGTGAGTAGTAAGACTCAAGAGAGGGGTAGGACATGGATGATTGATGAGGGGGGAGATGGCACATTTAAAAGTGCGGTACAGAATATAAAAAGGAAAGTGACACACACTGAGTCACTGACACATTTGGAGGGAAAGAAAAAAAGGAAAAATTATTTTACGTGAAATTGTAGGCTCAAAAATAAAAGAGAAAATAAAAACGATGGAAGCGTCGGTGTTGGGGTCCACACCTACAACATAGTGGGGGCCATTGACACCCACATGCCTCTGTTTTCGTCTGCTACTGAGTTAATTCTCCGTGTCTGTGTGTGTGAGAGGAGGGGAGGAGGAAGGTGGTGGGGTGGTGGTGGTACAATTGTTGCGGTGGGCATTTTGAACACGGAGAATGCATGCTTTTAAATTAACAGTTGGAGATCCAACCCTGCACCCACGTATCTTACACTCTCCAACTTCCCACTGGCCTTCCCTTCCCTTCATATGATCCAACCGATCATTTCATTTACTCGAACAACGTTTTTCAACTTAGGTAATCTATGTTTCGTGTATACTTCTGCACAGGTAATCTATGGTTAAGTACTTATGTGGTTCAGTTCAACTCCAATGAAGGACTCTGTCTGATAATCTTTAAACTTTGAGACCTGTACAAAATCTCTGTATGAACATGCTCAAAGTTTTAGCAAAATACGGTAATGATTAGGCAATTACGTAGGAACATAGCAATATTATGTTCATATGGTCAGCCGTGGCAAGTGGGGCGTATGAAGTATGAACCTTAAATTTGTGTAAGCATGATTGACTGAGGCATGTGCATCATTGCAGAAACCATCATTGGAAATGATCAGGTATACTCAAACTAATTTATACACGTCTTTAAATTTTAAACCAATAACGCGGCAACTTGACGAATTTGATTACAACCTCTCAAACCATCCATTCTAACCCATGGATTGAGCTGGATTATTGATGTAGAAAGACAAAGACAAACAGACTTTCAGGTGGGGAAGACTTGGCTAAAATGGCCATATCAACTAATTCGAGATGTAGGGCAAAAATGCCGCAATTAGTGGCTTCAGACATGAGAGTGCAGAGGATCATTTACTAATTCAGGAGGACTAAATGATGAGTGCATTTGCTATTTGAGGAACAAAATATTAAGATGCTGTAATATACCATTCTACGTTTTCACTGCAATATACCATTCTACGTGGTACAGCTACTCAGTGGAATATTTATTTCCTTTTGATGATGATGGTTTAGTTAGAGACAAAGACAGTGGCAGATAACAATCATGAAGAGTTAAGACTTTGTGTAGAAGCAGAACAACGTGGTTAAGGCGTAAATAATTGAATGGGTTTTGCTTTCCAGCCTTTCCATGCTAAATAATGCGGAAAGTTGTAGGAAAAGACCACCACAGCAAGCGTAGCTTAGAAACAAATGAAACTAAATATATACTTTATCAGTCAACCGTCCAAGCAAAGAAGATGATTTGACTTCGAGCTGAATTTAGATACATATTTCGCACAAGAATTAACAATTTCGGGCGTTTCACTCGATAATCAAATCAGGGCACTGACTGAATAATTTGCTGCATAAGAGAGAATTTCCGAAAAGGGTTTCTTTGAAACTCATCTCACCTTCTTGGTTTTGGTATTCTTATGTCCTATCTTCCTGGTCTGCAATTTTAAATAACCTGATTAACTACTCAGTTCCCCACTATCCTTTGTATCCTGCTTCCCATTTTCAATTGAAGCAGTGTTCTTTACAAAAGCCCAGGACTCCACAGTCGCAGCAATTTATGACCAACACGTTCGAGATTTTTGGTCAATATCTGGCATTGCCGTAAATGATACAGGCTGTCTTGCAAGCAAGATGGTCCATTCAGAAATTAAACTTCCACAAAAACAATCATCCCAAGAAAATAAATTACTAAAAAGGAAATAGGTCTACCGACAAATTTGTGATTTTCTTTCTCCTTTTACAACCCAGATCCTACTTTCCCATCGTGTTGAAAGTACATGGTTCCAGTTCAGGTTCACCCAAAACTCCACTCTAAGGAAATTTATCATGCAGTTTATTCATGTTCTTCTCTGTCAAATCAATCTCAAAAATTGTAATCATAGCATCTTAACCTAACATATAAAAAGCATTGATGGCAATGAAGCACTTTATGACTAAACATAAATCAGTCACAAAAAGTAAAACATGTGTAGATAATAACAAAAACTAAATCTCTAAATCAGATACTAACCAAATTGTCCCATACTTTCAAAACCAACCACATTTGGGATGACTGCTTCATCTTTCTCAAAAGGATAACAGTCCATCACAAAATCTGAATCTCTTGTTGGTGGTATCAATTTACTCTAGTTAGACAAGATTATAGTCTTATAATCCTATTATCAGATATATTGGAACTTCTGAAATTTTAAATTGGCCACATCTCTGGCTACCAAATATGAAAAAACATCCATCACATCTGCATCATGCAGGGGACCCGTAGCTAAAATTGCTTTTATCACTTATCCTCATTCTTAGACAATAGATGAAAAAATAATTTTATTGGGATGGCCAAGATATGCATCACCAGTATTCACTGCAAACAACACCAATGAAGATAAAAAATTGCTAGAAAATTAAGTTGGGGCCAACTAGATTTAGTATTCAGAATAAAGCCACATAAAAAAAGATTCAATGATTGTTTTGGCCTGCGTGTCCGAGTTGTAAACTAAACCAAGAAAAACTAAATGAACTGCAAAGTATGATGCTTGTTTCTGTTGATACTGCTTAAAACTTTTTGTGCAAAAAACACATACCACATGCAAGATGCTAACAAAAGGTAAATGCAAAGTAATCGATAGCTGAAAGATTAAAGGGAAGCCTAGTGAATAGTTCAATGAAGAAGAAGAACCTAATTTACTTTCAAGATTGAATCCATTGCTTAGTAAGCCAAAGGAAAAACATTGAGTTCTGAACAAATCACGCGCAAAGTTACAATTCTGCAACTAAGCCCCACTTATTCTCTTTCTTTGACTTGCAAACTAGACGATCATCGCTGTGAGAGATTATGAGTTCCATAAAAACTGAAATCACGGTTCAATGATCAGGGATTCTGCCAGAAATGCACCCCAAGGTCTTGTTTGTAACCTGCAACTGTGTTCTAATGACAGAAAATGAAGACCAATATAAATATTGATCAGAGTAAATAATAGCATTGACACCGATACAACTCCTTTAGCAAACCTAACCAAATGAATCATCCTTTCCACTGATCCATTCCAAGCAAGACTCACTATATCCATGTGAATTATGAATATAAACATGTGAAGGAATTGTTCGATTCCTCAAACTAATAATACAGTGGAATCAATGGTGCATAGTCAAAAAAAGGATTTGGACCAAAGCACTATCTGTTCTTTTCTCATACCTTGTAGTTTCCCTGATGATAATTCAAATCGCTCAGCACAAGTCATAATAAGAGTGAAGAATTTTCAGGATGTTCTTCCCAAACGCGATCTCGGGAAAATGCATTCATCCCGTATTTCCATCTGCATGAAACTAAATGCAATCCTACCTCTGAAAAAATAACCACTCAACATAGTATGCCTTATTCACTAGCAAATACCTGCTAAGTCGTACCGGATTCCTTAATAAAATGATCTGGGACGAACCAAAAACATGTCAAATTCATCATTGAAAAAAAAAACCATTTCATTCCTTAAGGTTCCTACTCTCTTCAGAACCAACCGCTACCTTCTTAAACCCTAAACCCTAACACATGAAATCCAAACCCAGTTCAACAAATGAAAAATTCCTAATTGTACCAATAACTACGTATTAAAAAAGAGACCAATAATTAAAACAAACACTAAAATACTTGCAGCGAAGCGATTCATTTGTCTTCGCCAAAGAGGAGGCGCAGCCTAGCAGCGAAACGGCCTGTGGGGTCCGTAGCAGCCTCAGCAAGGAGACCTTCTTTGATGTGATTCATGCGATTGCTGAGGGCTTTTTGTTCTTCTTCAAGGGCAGCTGTGTCTTCTTGGAGGTCATGGAGGCGGTACTTTTGCCCCAGTGATCTAAAGCTTAGTAAAAAGATTCCCGTCATCACAAAGAACTGTAGGAAGCTATGCTTTCTTTTCATGGCATTTGCGACGAACCCAGAGGGCCTGTTTGGGTTTTGAGCGCCACCGTCAGCGGCTGAGCTTGATGGAGCCATGGTGGAAAAGTTGCCGCCGAGAACGAGCCCCGTTCATTCATATTGCCAGTTCACATTTAAGCGGAGAGGAGGAAAATCCGCTCATTTCTAATTTCCCGCTCAAGCCCAAGCCCAAGCCCACTATGAATTTGGGTTGGCAGATCACAGACAAAATGGTCATGGACAAATACTGGATAATGGGGCCACAAATCCCGTTGTAAAATGGATAGCTTTGGTTGAACGCTGTCCGTATATCATTGGGCCATGAGACTGGACATGCGAAATTTTTAACCATAGAGTTCTTGTGTCAGGAAGAGAACCCAAACGGCATCGTTCTACTAAAAGGATTTGGCAATTTGGGAAATGATCAATTGGAGCCTTAATCTTCTTAATTAATTGAGACGCTGTCGTTTAAGTTCTAAGCGGTAATTAGGCAAGCAGAATAAATTGGAGTCTAGTAGTGACTAGTGAGGTTGAGCCAAAATTGCTTTGTATGAGACAATCCTTGTTCCTTCTGCCTCCTCCACATTATTCTCTCCCTCTGTCCTTCCCTCTCCCTCCTTTTCTCTTTCTCCAGAATCCTCCTCTCCTTATCCTTTCTGTCCTTGATTTCCCCCTCCTTTCTTCCTGAATACTCTCCCCTGTTCTTCTGTTTTTCCCCTCCCATATAATTCTTGTTTGGTTGTAATTTGATTGGAGTTACCGTTTATCAATATATTGGTTTGTTGCTGGAACTTTGAGGTGCAATCTACAGGAGTGATCCTGACATCTGGCTTCAGCTTCATTTTTTTGATTGGGAAAAAAATTATGGCTAAAAAGCAAAAGAGTTTATAATACACATGGTAAATATATGTGAATGCCACACTATCACAAGAATTTATTGATAATTTTCAATATGAATGTCATTATTCGAATATAGATGCTTGCATCATTAAAAATAGCCGAATAGAGCAGTAGGACGATGCTATACTGCAGATTGAGAGGAAATGCAAATTGTTCAAAATACGAAAATTCCTGATGTCAAAGATTTAACCTTAAACTGTTCACATAGATGTGAGAAAATTTAAGAAATGCATCTTAAAATAAAGTTTGTACACTTTAACGTTTAATCTGCATATTCAACAAAAATTCATCCGTCCCAGAACAAGTTCTGGTTTCCGCTGGTTAAGGCATTTGAGGATATGCATTCCGCAGCTGCAACTAAATAAAAGCTCAGGCTCTTTTTAAAGAAACCAGTAATACCATCATTGCAGACAAATAATCCGACCGTAATGTTTTGCTATCCCCAGGTAATCCAGAACTTTTAGTTCTCACTCCACAAGATTTCGATGGAGCTTAACAGAATGACATAAAGGCTTTATTGTTGTTGACAGAATGACATTATCCCGCATCAGAAATCTAAAGTTCCACATTGCTTGCTCTGAATACTATCTGTTCCCTTCGTTTGTTTTATATTCTCGCTTAGCTCTTTGTTCACACCCCGGCTTCTCCCAATACCGAGCTTTGGTAAACCACGATTGAGTCCATCCAGCAAGACACATGCTTTACACCGTTTCTGCAGATATTTGAGAGCAACAAATGTCAAAAACATATACTGCCTTTTGTACTGAACAAGATATAATAATCCATCGTCTTCAAGTATCAGATAAAGCATGTAAAATAACAATCCCAAAAGTGCTCCATGATGAACAAGCAAAAGTACAAGGGCAACATCTAACACTATACATTCACAAGTAGAAAGTTTTCAACATTTAAACTTTGAAAATCCAGTAGAATTCATCACGGCTGAAAACAAAGGTCAAATACTTGGGACCACCTAGGTCGAATTCAAGTTTCTATGCTGATTCTTGGAAATTACCTGGCTGGAAATATAACCACAACGTTCACAGTTTCCCTGCTCCGGCATTTTTGTTGAAGTTGAGATCCTAAAATCTTCACCTGATTTAATAATATCTAATATTGCTCTTGGTCTGCAAGGATCATTCGTCATATTAACAAGCTATAATTGGACCAAAAGATTGCCCAAGATCAACATACCGAAAGAAGGAATGAGAAACATCTAGCTCAGTAATTTAATCAAATTTTTAAAAATAAATTCACAAGGCAAGAACCTGATTCTTTCTAGATCCTTGATGAATTCTCGAGCAAACCCACGGTAGGCATTTGGAGAGTAAATGCCTGAAGTTCAATTACAAGATAAATTTTCACAGGCACAAGAAACATAGAATAATAGATTGCAGCAATGGACATACTGGTGCTAGAAATATACAGACAATGCATTATGATTTGTAACATTGTGACAAACAAGGTACAAAACCAACATCATCCCAGGAAACATACAAAACCAAGCAAGCAAATATAAATCATCAATTCATTCTATACAAAAGAAATGAAGGACATGACAATGGTGTTAAAAAAAAAACGAAAAAGAAAAAAGAAGCAAAATTTGAACCCTAAATAGTACATAAATTGTAAAATAGAAGCCAGTGAAAACCAATAATGAAGCAAGCATTGCATGGATAAAAAACTTAGAACATTACCATCATGCAAACAAAGCATTCAAAGAGAGACAGAGAGAGGGGACTGCAGGGGGAATAGGGAGGGAGTGACCAAAGAACAAAAAGAGCTTCACGAGAAACATAAATATGGAAAGATTGAAATGAAACATAGAACTGAAAACTCACATTCGGTGGAGAAGTAGTCCAATCTTCTGAAATACGCATACGTGAACAGGAGGTTAAGGTTTTGCAATAAAAACCAGTAGTGAAGAATGTGAATCAGAAGACATGCATGTTCCAAGGACTTCAAGTAAATCATTTAATGCAAAGTACAATAAAGTGGAAAAAAGGATATATGACGATTTCTTTCTCATATGTGTACTTAAAAGGCTTGCATCTTGGAATTGGACCATCTTCTCCAGTAGTAATAGATGTGCATCTACTCAATCTGAAGCATGAAGCATGAAGCATGAAGCATAAAACTATGTTAATCAATCAAGAAAGTAAAGACAAGAAGAAGAGGATTGTGGTGGACGGGCAATAGGGCCACGTAAAAAAATAAGAGTAGCAGGTCCAAAACTATGAACGACACTACCTGGCAATATCACCTCGCAATATGTTTAAAAGGACTGTTTCAGCTATATCATCAGCATTATGTCCAGTCACTAGCTTATCTACTTTCAACAATGCAGCACCACGATCAAGGGCCTTTTCCAGATAAAGAAATATCACAATCATTACTTCAGATAATCCTAACTCCTTGCAACAACTCAAATCAGTAAAGTATAATGGAAGGTAAATGAATGAATAAAGTGGCGCTTTTATATCACTGCAAATCAAAATGTCATGGGAACTCAGAAATCCTCATTCACTAATGGTCCCTTGTTTTCGGGTTGAGAAATTGAAGTGTCTATAATTTAGCATTTAAAGTGTGGTGCAGGCAATTTCTATTACCTGGCGCCTGAAAACACCACAAAAAGTGCAGTTATTCTTCAAGCCTATCAGCTTTACTATCTCATCCATTGTCCACCCATACAACTCCTTATAGGAAACAACTTTAAGAGGAAGTCCATACTACAAAAAGAAGGAAACAGAATCACATCAGAGCAACAGACCAGAAAACTACAAAGTGAATGAACATAATGAAAAAGAAATTAAATGAGAGCATTGGCATATCACTAACAATCTTAAAAATCGATGCACAAAGCAAATATAGAAGATCGGCAAACCTGGATTTCATTTCTTTTAACAGTTTCAAGAGAGTCATCCCGATACCCTGTGATGCCTTCATCCACTGACAGAAGGAATAAATCCAGGCCATAGTTGTGCCTGCGATTTAATTCTGATAATACATAAGCAAGAACTGTGGAATCTGCAGGGTCAGAAGAATTATCAAAAGAAAGATATGGGAACCTATCCAATTATAGCTCACCATAGAGGGAAGAGGGAAAAAACGATCAAAGAAAAAATTGATATAATCTCATGTGCAGGGGAAAAAAAAGAGACTGAATAATTGCAAAAAATTGTTAAACCCATTGCTTGCTTAAGCTCATAGTAAGAAACTAAGAATGTACCATGATACAAAATCTAACAAAATCTTTCAACAAAAAGTGAAAAATACACCCAATATACTAAATTATTGGTTATAATGCTCCCAAAACCTAATGATCAATAATAATTTATTCAACCATCTCTGGCAATACAAAGGCTCACATTAAAATTAAATAAAATTATGGAAAAAGGTTCAAACTTGGATGGTCGAGCACTCGAGCTATATATGTTAGCTAAACAACTTCACAATTGACAAAATTCAATTTGGATACGCAGATCAGTAGTCATTTACTCAACCATCTATGGCAATACAAAGGCCCATATTAAAACAAAATATAACCATGGAAAAAGGTTCCAACTTGGATCGTCAAGCTTTATTAGCCAAACAACTTCACATTTGACAAAATTCAACTTGATATCCCCGACTAGGGAATGCAACCAGTTAAAAACTTTAAAAATATCCCATCATCCATATTATTATGATTGACCTTTTCCACCAGAAGCTCCAATGGCAACGCGTTCACCAGGCTTGAAGAGTTGGTTGTCCACAATCACCATATGAATTTCTTCCTCAAACACCACATAGAAACACTCCCTGCATATCTATTTTGTTTCGAAAACTAAAATTCAGCATTTTTATAGCAAAAGGAGAAGAACAATCATTAAGACAGAAGCTCGCGACTGAATCTTACTTGCTGGAGTGTTTTGGGGCGTTTGAGGGCAGCCCTCCGTTGGTTGCAGATTACACAGAGCCGCACTTTAGGCTTAACCACCACCTCTGCTTCCATCTGGGTCCGGCAATCACCTAAATTCAAACCTATTAGATATCCGTAATCTACAATTTTGCCGCCGCCGCCGCCTCCTTGGCTAGTGGGAATCGCGTCGTCCGCGGCGGAACTCGTCACATTGGATGGGAAGCGTGATTCTTAAGTTGCAACGAAATTAATTGGACCCGCCAATCTGCAACGACGTCGTTGACTCGCTACACGTTATGGTTATGCTGACGCATGAATCGAAAAATAGTAGTTGTAAGTTATAACAACTATTTTACCCCAAAATCTTTTGTGATAGACCAATTTGGTCCCTCATATTTTTAAGAAAATCAATTTAGTCCTTGATGGGATGAACTTGATAGCTGAGTACTCCGTAAGAAGTCTGATTTCGATTGACAATGGTACACATTAGTGACATTACCATGGAGAAAATTGATGGAATATATATATATATTTTTTTGAAATTAAAAAGATATTATTATTTTGGGAAGAGTTATTTTTTATCGAAAACAGTGGTACAGAAATCAATTTTAAAGTTAATTTTTTAAAAATAAACTTTGATTTCGGAAAATCGACCCTGACCCACGAGAAGGAAGCTTTTCAGCATACCTTTGATATGTTGCCAAAAATTCTACTAGCAAACATGCATGTTGTAGTTCCTTCTTTTTGGGTTTCTTTAAATTTCTTTTTATCTAATCTTCAATTGTTTGTTACGTCCAGCAGTTCAGTATGGAGAGACAAAATGCTGATCTTTTCTGGAAGAACTGCCGCATCATGCTTGAGAATGAGAAGCTGAAGAAGAAAGCCGAACAGCTGAGGCAGGAGAACCAACTTTTAGCAGCTGAGATGAAGATGTGGGTCAGAGCTGAGAATTCCAATCTCCAGCTCCAAAATAACGTTGAGTCAACTATTTCAGCAAATCAGAGGAACTCCAAAAAGCCAGGGCAGGAGAAGAAGATGAGGGGATGCGGGGGGCTGTGCCGGGGGCTTGCGGGGAGGGGGAGGGATGAAAGGCAGCACGGGGGGATTTGGCCGAGGGGAAGAAATTGGGAAGATTTAGCCAAGGGGGGCCTGTATGCGAGCCAGGGGGAAGTGGGGCGACAGATCTAGGGCATTTTTTTCTTTTTTATTTAAGTACTCCTGAAGTCGACATTAATTGGGAGGATTTAGCCAAGGGGGCAGATGAGTGCGGGCTAGGGGTAAGTGGGGCGACTAATCTAGGGCATTTTTTTTTTAACTTATATATTCTTGAAGGCACAATCGCCTTCAAGAGTGATTTTTTTTTTAAAAAATCCAAATGAAGTTGATTTCCTTGATTTTAAAATTGATAAAGGCGACATTTATTTTAATATTTTTAAAACTAGTTTAGGAGATCCTAGTTTAATAAGTAATTATTTTAGTAGGTCTTATATTTTTGTAATCTTGTTTTTTAAATCCATTTTAATAGTCACTTCTCTTCTTCGTAATACTAATCATATTCGATCAAATATCACGAATATCAATAAATCTTTTTAATTCGTTTTTAAAAAAAATAAACTCATTTAAAAATTATAATATTTATTTAATTTATATTAAAATAATTAATATTTATAAAAAAAATCTCATGACAACCATTTATATAACCCTGTAAGCATCAAATAGTGTTAACACTTTCATATGTAAATATTACATATTTGATTTTATCTATAAATATAATTTCTTAAAATTTGTAAAACCGTTCATAAAGGAGATCTTTTTAATTATAATTGATGAAGGCTTTGAGAAAACATCTAAATAGAGTTGCAGGACAGGCTAAAAAACCTTCGAACCTTTGCGTCGTTTATGCTGATACGTACATCAACTTATTTTCCACTTTGTTATTTCATGAGGAGGCATCTAAATTTCAATTTGCAGAATGTGTTTCTTTGGTTTCTCCCACTTAGTAATAAACCCCAAGAGCTGCTGTTGGTTGTCAATCCCCAGCTGCGTGTCACAGCATGAAAAATATTTTGAATTCTCATGACAACTAAGAACTCCAATCAGCAGAATCAGAACTACCAAACTACTCTATAATGTGAAGACTTCATGCATTAGAGCTTCTAATTCCAACTTAACACAATGAATTAGTACATTACCCCTTCCCAATCAGAACAAAATGGGATCTGAAACTTGGGAGAGAGAAAAAAAAAACATAAGCCCCACTTCTAAATTTGTACAAAATCAAATCAAAATATGAAAAAGGATAAAACTTTAGAGAAATTCTGCCACATCTCGACATATCAAGCATTACCTTCAAGCAAGGGCCAAAAACCCACTTCCATATAAAACCAGTAAGGACAACCACTTCCACATAAAACCACAACTACGGTACTCCTACGGGCCACTTTCATCCCGAATCCGTTGTCTTAAATCTTGGCGCAACATCTCGATGAAAACCTGCAAGGCCAAAGTAAATGATGAACGTTAATCTAAATTCTTTGCCATAATCAACAGCAAGAGCACAACATTGCAAAGCGAATGTGGGATGCTCACATCAGAAAGCCCTTCCACGCTGCATAATTCATTCAAAACATTCCCCGGGACACTCCCACCTTCATACAACTGTACAGCATTTTCAACCACCGAGCGGAAAATTTCGTTGGGAGGACTTTGTTGCTCAATTCTTTGGGCCACTTGTTGGAGGTCAAACTGCTAAGACATGAAATGACAGCTCAAAAGGCAGGTCAAACCAAAAAATTAGAATCTGAAAAGCTAAGCATTGCCAATACAACTCAAAGTTATTCCCATTCCGTAAATAAAGAAATCTGCATATCATTAAACTTCATAGACAAGGCATACACAAAGCGATCAAATTGTACACTATCAGTGATTGTGGAAGTACAAACCTGAGAATTTTCAACAATGGAAGGAGCATCCCTCCTTGATCTATTGTCTACCGGATCAGATCCAGTGCCAGGGGTTGGGGAGGGGCCAGTAGAAATACCACCAAGGGCCTGAGAAACAATTGGCATCATATGTTGGATCATTCTTGAGAAATCAAAACCACCTCCTTGCCCTCCACCCAAACTGGCAAACATGTCTCCAATATCATGATTATCAATCTGTTGAGCAATTTGATTGACTGTGTTGCGCATTGCCGGGTTCTGAGTGATTTGTTCCATAACGTTCCTCAATGCATCTGGTGAACCAATACCAGTTTGCTGTGAAACCCCTGCCAATAAACCATTCAAGGCAGGATTTTGGAGAACGTGAGACATAGCATTCCCAATGTCAAATTGGGCATCTGGATTTTCTTCTATAGCAGTTCTAGCATCCATTGCTATGCCAGAAGATTGTGGAACTTGTCCTGAAGTCCGGGTATTTACATTATTTCTAGCTGCAAATGATGCAAGAGATTGCAAAATCTGTTGTCCAGCAATCCTTGGTTGGTCAGACTGACTAGAAGTAACCAAGAAATCATCACTCTTGCGTTGTGATCTTGATTTCCTATTTCGCCTCTGGTCAAACAGTTAACGAACACTATAATAACCAATGTACAAATAACAATTAAAGTGAAATACATGAAGTCAATTGTTTCCATCCTATTCTAAATTATCTAGGTCCTTTACTGTGAGGAAAAACATCATATCCCATCAAACTTAATTTCAACATATCTCATTCATTCTAACTGGCACATCTATAGTATTCATCAAATAAGTTGAGATTTTTAGTTCATGTGGACATTTCTCAATGATTTCACGTTTTTCTCTTAACAGGTTCACATATGCACCTTAGGATCATCCACTCTATACAAGGAACGTGGTTGACAAAGTATTGCATCAAGCACAGAACCACCAAGTAACAAAAAGATAATACCAGCGTCCATAAATCTTTCATCACAAAAAATTATCAATAACTGAGGAAAAAATGTAAAGCAATGAAATAAAACCCTAAATTGAAAAATATACTCCCTCCGTCCCCAAATGATAGTCCACTTTGGTTAAAGTACAACTTTTTATTAGTTATTAGGTACAACTCATTTAATGCACCACTAAATATATAATTTTATATTTTTATCTTTACTTTTTAATTTTGAGGGTACATAATTATTATTAGTAAGGATATTTTAGAAATTTGGTCTAAAAGTGGACTCTGGTTTTGAGACAAGGAAAAGTTTTCAAAATGGACTCTTTTTCTGGGACGGAAGGACTATAATATAGTCAAATGAAATTATACTGGAAGCATTTCCAACCATCAAAATGAACCATCATTCCTAAAATTGCAAGTAACTTACCTTAGGTTGCAAATCTCCAAGGCCCAAACCAAGAGGGGTGGAAGAGGAACCACCAGGATTATCCATTCCCTGAGTGGAACTCGAAGCCCCCTCTGTTACCTTTGGGGTGCTTAATGGTTCTAAAGTGCCTACAATTGAACTGCTAGAAGGTTCTAAGTTTGAGTTCACATTAACACCTGCAACCTCACCATTGTGAGGCTGGTCACATGAAATTTGCAGCTGTCAGTCCAATTACAATTTTAAGAATAAAAAGCTGAGGCTCTAGTCTCAGACATGTTCATTAAGACATACCTCAGAAAATGGTTGACTAGACTTCCCAGATCTATCACTAGATGAGATATTCTGTTCAGTTCTATCATCATTTCCAGTGCCAGACCCAACTGTTTGTTGCTGAACACCTACACTCTCTGATAAAAACACACACCATATGAGAATTTGGCCCTTGTGTTTTATTGCAACAAAACAGATTCATAATCCGAAATCATGTCATAACATGTGATTTTATACACCTGATGAAGCCTGGTTTTCACTGGAAATATTGCCAGAAGAATTTCTCCCTTGTGGATTGACTTCAGATACTACACCATATCTTGGAACCAAATCTGGTGGAGATACAGAGATACCAAATTCCATGGTACCCGGTACGGCAACAGCAGCAGGTCGTATTGGAACAGCTGCAAGGTTGGCATTTCTCATATGCTGAACTTGTGATTGACCTGAATCACCAGAACTAGTGCCATCAGCGCGTTCCCCTTGTGTCCCTTCTGCATTGTTAGTCCTGGCTCCAACCCCAGAAACAAAAGGAGCTAGCGATGCCCCTGTTCCCAGACAGAATCTCCACAAGTCTATCACATGAATCAATGAATTCAACCAAAGGATAATAAAAACAACTTCATTGCCATACCAGTATGTATATGGATGTTTACATTTCTTGGAATGTTTCCTAAGCTAACAGGTCCAAAAGTCCCAGGATTTGGAGTAACAGCGGCAGAACTACCAAACATGGACGTACTTTGAAGAGGAAATGGCTACAGTAAAACATAGATACAAAATCATTCTTACAGTGGCTGCCAATATAGAGTTCTATGTAAAGTGATTCAAAGCTTTTCTAGATAGTCCTCAGGCTTTAATTCAGTACACATAGGAAGAACAGGCCCATAAGTGGGCCCAAATTAAGCCGTTTCAAGAGTTTTCACTTTGTTTATATAATTATAGGAACTTTTCTTGTGGCAGTGTGGCTTTCACCCTTTTCTGATTTACAACCCCAACGAGTGTTACTGTAATTTTGCTTTCCATAACAAGATTTTATCAGACTTTTGTATTACCACCTTAATCTCTACTTTAGGATCCAATCACAAGTCTTTCTATGATTTAGATGAATATTCATAAGAAGATTATGTAAAATATTATGCAGATCCAGTCGAGGAGGAAAAGGTTTGATAGTCTATGATAGTGTTTTTCTCTTCCAAACCATAGAAAGATTTGAGTTCATGACATTTCCTGCTGCCTTTGATGCCCTATCAAGATTCCTCATATGGGATATAGCATAAGGGGATACCTAAAGGATTTTCAGGATTAATTCTCGGAGTTTCCTTATCCTTCCTTATTCTCAATTTTACTCATGCACTATCCCCTAGTTTCAGCCCTTACTTGTCCACCATGAAATCTGAAAGCAACTAAAGAAACCCTCAATACTTTAGTGGATGAAAGGAAGGAGATGTGTAATATGTACCCAAAAAGTACCCAGTGCAACAAAAAAATCTATCATGCCATTCAAGGAGAAAAGTAGACATGATTATCGACACAAACAAATGAAGGGTTTGTCTACAATGTGTCAACTTCTAACAGATCAGCAACATTGTAAGTTTGCTTAACAAACCTGAACCATGATAGGATTAGGACCAGATGGAGATACATAAACTGCAGGCCCAGCATTGACAGAAGATTCAGCCTGCAATGGAACGGAAACATAAATAACACACATTTAAAAGCATAACTACAACATATAATACACACAAACATTTATACCGGGGATTGTCCCATTCGCAGAGTCAACATTGTTCTCCCAAGCTCTAGAAGCAGGGCACCTATATGTTGCATTGCAAGACCTACTTGCACTGATTCAGTCTGGATTTGTCCCCTTACTGTTGGATCATTAGAACCTGCCTCCTGCTCCAAACGACCTGCAACATGCTACATAGTTGCAGCAAGTTATAAACAACAGAAATCAGAAAAATAAAGGAACATATAAAGGAAGCACAGTAAGTGAGAAAAAGATAAAGATAGAAATTTCTTGTCTAAGATGCTCTAAAGTAATAAACAAATCAAAAAGCACACACGTTGAAAGTAAGATGCCCAGTAAAATTAACCTTCCAAAATACAATACATAACAATAATGCAGTCATGCCCAAATTACTGATATTTGGCTTAAGATGGCAAATTTTTAGTCAAAATCATCAGGTCCAAGTATAAGGGAATGTTTGGAAGAACAAAAAGAAAATTACATAAAGGTGATCTCATAAGAGGATATCAAGGCAGTAATATCTGCCCATCCACCTTTAATATGCCCAAATAGTTTAACAAAATAAAGTAAAACTCCTAACAACTCAAGCTACAAAGTAATATGACATAGGTGCATAGCAATACGAAAGAAAATGACATGCATAACTACAGCAAAGAAACAAACTATGCTGGCCATATAGCATACAGATAATGCTGCAATCGCCTCGCCAGAAATTAGATGCTGGATGCGTCGCAAAACAATGCTCAATGCCTCAGGTGTTGGAACACCGCGAGAGAAGGAAGGAAGTTGAGTTGTGTGTAGATCATCAGTGACAGAAGTTGATTGGCTTGGCTGATACCCTAAGAATAAAACCGGTAATTAGCATTGTCTAAAAGTCCTTTGAACAGAACCATAGCTAGATGGCAAAGAATGTATTACTTCTCACCATGCTGTGACATTGCCTGCTCCATGCGATTTACAAACTCAAAAATTGTGTTCAGCGAATCAGGAATTGGCTACCCATATAAAAAAGAAAAGATGTTACTAACGAAGTAAAAGCAACTCCAGAAAAGAATTTCATGCAATTTACTCAATGCAATATACCATGTTAAGAGAAGGGAGAGCAATAGCAGCACCAAGGGGAATTTGCACAACTTGAGGCAAAGATTGACCAGCACCAAGGGGAATTTGCCCCGTCTGTGACTGGTTTACGCCCTGACTTTGAGAGTTAGCACCATTGGTTGTCCCTTCTGATGCATTTCTTTGGAGGACCTGAACAAAAGTATTGAATATCCCATAAACAAAATAAACCCAGATGAGACAATTGTGCATTAAGGAAACAACAATACAAAAACATCATCAGGGCTATATATTTAGCTCACTAACATCAGCTCTTCTGCTCTCAACGATCATGTTTAGGCTATTTAGCAGTGATATCTATAATCTAAGGTTTGTTCTTCTGTCCACACAGAGAAATTATAGGTGACCAAGTTGACAGGGATTAATTTAAGCTCCGGGTCATTATTTCAAAATTTAAGTCAAATCCTTGTAGGGAAAAAAAAGAAGTAATACTTCAAAAGCATTCCAGTAAAGTTTTTCTTGATTTGGGTTCAACCTAAAATTTAAACTTAACATAGGATGTGATGCCTAGAGATTACTCCACTTACAGCAGTTAGCATTTCTAGAGAAATTAATTGAGAGAATCAAGCGGCAAAACAGAGAAAAAGACAAGTCACCTGTACACTAGGTTGGATGCCAGGCTGGTTCCCAATTCCAAAAGAGTTTAATACAGCCCCAACAACCTATTAGAAAAAAAACCAACAAACAACAAGCTTATCCATTACTAAGTAAATAACCAGCCACAAGCATAAAAAAATTCACAATTAGAAGTTGATGGCTTCCTACTCGACTTAAATCTGGCAGGGTGCCTTCCCCTTGTTCGCCAACATTAAAGGTCCCTAGAACAACACTATGCGATATTTGTCCCACACGACTGCGAAGACCACCAACACCATGTTCCTGCCCTGTATTATATAAAGGCATCAGGAGAAGAAAAATAATAATATTGAATGACAACTGAAGCTCACAAATTCAGTAGGCACAAAATAATCAATTACCAACTCTGCCACTGTTGTTTGAACTAGCATCCCCGTTACTTGAACCAGATGACGGTTGCGGCTGAGAAGGCTGCCTCTCAACTAAATGCAGTGTATGCCCATTTTCCACATCTGCGGTAGGGTTAAGGTTTAACAAGAAACTATGCATACCAGAATGTAGCCCCATTCATAGAGACCACAACCATACGGAACAATATTTTGCACCAGTTATGAGTTTATAACCTTTACCCTCCCATAAAGTTGCAAAATCTTCTCAAAAGAAAATACAGAATAAGAAGGACAAAGTCAAGCCTAAGGCAAAATCAACAAACCTTAACCAAAACTTGTTGACGAGATATTTCTAGTAGAAAGGAAGAAGAATAAGCTAACAAGATAGACTAGGTAAACTGCAATTCAGAACAATTAGATTCCCAAGAGATTGCCACCACTTCATGACTCCAGAGATATATCCATTACAACCCAGGATATTTTCCAAATTAAGTCATATATATGATGCATTACTCTCTTTATTGCAAGGGGAAAAACTGCTGATATTGGCAGAGACAGTCTCTGTTATATAACTAAAAATAGTATAAAGGTAAAGGCAGCGAAACAAATCTATGAATTGAAAGATTCAAAGAAAATGCTTAAACTTCTGAATGACTACTTAAATACTATAACTGCAGACCATATCAATAGAGTGATTTCAAAGTACAAATATCAAGAACAAGCTCATAAAACCACTTAATATATCATGCCAATGGATTATATGTATTTCTTCTACACAAATGAACAAAGAGAAGCAACAGCAAGACACCTAGGTTTCCAGATCACCTCAACTTTCTCCAAATTACACGTTTAAGAGTGCATCATTTTTTGAGCATTTTTTCAAAAGGCACATTTATCATGAGGGTTCCATAGGAAGGATACGATATTCAGAAAGAAGGTGATCATCCTTCAAGACCTTGCCCCTAAAAATAAGCCGTTGCTGTTCTACCGGAAGGCCAATTTGACCGGCTATTTTCTCCTTAAATGCTGAAACAGTCATCTGGAGATCACACAAACATTGGATAAATTAGCCAATGTCACCTTGCGGTGCAACCTTAATCAAAATATCAGACATGACAGACAAATATTATGAAGTTACTAGCTGAAAGAATTTAGAGAAAAAAAAATATGATGCTTTCACTATTATGATTTTAATAACTCAGTAAATGGCAGCATGCAGTGTCCTGCAACATCAATAGTTAAACTAGTCCAACATAAGACAGAAATAGCAAGAATACATGTGGCTCAGATAAAATGCTGTTGGTCTAATTTTAGTAAGTATTTAGAGGACAACAGAGAATTACATTCTTATCCACAATAAAACTGTAGATCTGGGAATTCAGAGTTTTGATGTTCAGCTCCACAGATGATTCAGAACCACCACTTGATACATCACTCGTGCTGAGCTGCTGATCCGCCATGTAATTTGAAGGGCGAAAGCTATCCAAATAAACAATGCACAAAATCAAAATCAGTTCAAAACTGAATCTGAGCCATGAGAACTAGGCAAAAGTTTAAGCAAACTTGGCTTCTAAGAGAAATATAATGCGGTAATTTATTGTCCATATCAAAGGGTCAGAATGTAAAGGAGATCGCCGCACAATGCATTTGGGTAAGTGATACCACATGTAACAGAAATCTTAACCATAACTAAGTAATTAGAACACAAACCAGTCGTTTTGGTTTTACAAATCAGTTAGCCCTACACCATTTTGCCATTTATCATTGAAAAAGAAAAAAAAACTCAATTATCCACTTTCTAGTGACAAAATACGGTTATCAGTTATGCATAATTAAAAATTGTTCATGAAGCAACTTACTGAACTTATAAGCTTAAAATCTGAGCTGGGAGCATGAGGCAGCCACTCAAAATATAAGTGTTCAATCTAAGTTACAAAACCCAAAATCTCTATTATCGCCATCAACTTCTAAGTTAACAAGACTCAAGCTAACTTCCAATCGTTTAACAACTTACAAACTGAAGAACAAAACTACTCACGTGACATATAACACAAATGAACATAGTCGTTAAGTTAGCTATTCAATCAGAAACCTCCAGAAATCCGTGAAAATCTAAAACAGGTCAATGCATCTATCTAATACGGATAAAAAAAATCGAACAATTAAAATCCAAAACCAAGTTCGCAACACTAGTGCCCAGTTCCATAATTGTTTCAAGCATACTCTGCACGTCACATTCATTGCTAATCCTTCAAATGTAATCGTTTCACATTTTAATCTTCCAATCATTTCCTACCAGAACAAATTTACCTAGGGTTCCGAGACACCAATAATGCAGAATACAAAGAAGACGGCTTACATAATTGCCAAAAACAAAAATCGCATACGGAAACAAAAGAAAAGGATTGATCAAACCTCAGAGATTCGCGAAGGCGATGAATCGATGAGTTGAAATTCGAAACGATGGTTGTATGAAGCTCGAAAGGGAGAACGATGAAGGAATCGGGCTGTGCGAAAATAATAGAGACAAAAAGTATATGAAATCACTTTCGGGAGAAATAGAAATGGGTCTTTTATATTTTTTAGTTTTTTTTTTTTAATTATTTCGACCTCCTTGCTGGGTTTTCTCGGGTGGCCTTAGCCACCGTCTTCGAGAAGGATCTAGATTCCAGGCTCAAGGATTTTCAGTCCTTTTTTGGTTCTCTCTGGAAATTTTGTAACATTAGAATTTTTGGCTAGGCTGGAGATGTGGGCGCGGAACGGGGCACGATTTTGTGGGATGTTTGGTCTGAAAATTATAAAGGAAAAAATAAAATTAACCCATGTTACTGTTAAAAATTTTCTTTATTTCCATTTCCGGTTTTGATTTAACAAGGATGAGTTGAAAATGACTAAAGTGTAAAACATGGATTACTTTTTTTTTAGTGAACAAGGAAAATATATATATATATATATATTTACAATGGGAATATTATGATTATTGATGAACCTCGTGGTAAATTTCGTTATCCAAGTATGTTAAAATTAGTACTCACTAATAATGATATTTTTAGTAATTTTTATAGTGATAAATATAAAAATAAATATATAGTTATCACACCGTTTTTAAAAAGTGTAAATAAAATAATAAAAAATTAATTATATATTTTTGTATTTATCATATCAATCACGGTAGTTTTTAACTATGTAAATTATTGAAAATGTCATTATTCTATATTTATATAGTAAAAATTATTTATTATTTAGTTTTTACGTGAATACCACATCAAACACTTGTAGAATTAAATGTAATTTTACATGATGAATATAATAATAATTAACAACAACAATTACACCAATTAACAAAAATGTCACCCGCAATTGGCATAACAACATTGGTTAAATTCCAGTAAAAATTATAGTGCATTATGAATTACATTTCAAATTGCCCTTTTTTATGTTTTTTGCTATAAAATGTGTGAAATAAAATTTTTATCAAGAATATAATTTTTTAAAAAAAACACAAAAACGCCTTTGTTAAAGGCAATTCGCCCTTACTTTATCAGTCTGCTGGGCTAGCCTAAATGACGCCTAGCTCGTATAATTACTGGGCCAAATTTGGCATCGCACCTAACCTAGGTCTACAAGTAATATTTAAAAAAGTTTCACATGGGCCCATGTTACCCTCGCCCTGACAAAGAGCAACTTTAATTTAGTCCATTTTCACAACCAATTTAGGGGCGCTTAATTCATAAAGGGAATGGAAAAAATAATAAAAATAATAATAGTAAAATATGATAATATATATTTTTATTATAATTGTGTTGATTAATTTGTATTGAAAAATAATAATAATAAGTCTGCCTAATGAAAAAAGGAATAGCCTTAATTTAAGAAAAAGAAATTTGTAGGTAATTACTTTCATATCTCAAAAATTAAGAGGATAAAAGATATCCCAATCTTGGTATTTAAAGTTACTGTTTACGAAATTATACCCCTTAACTAAATATCAGAATTCATTTCATTTTTATTCCATTTCTTCCCGAACCTTTCAACCAATCACCCCTTAATCCAGTGGTTCTATGACTTCTATCTACTTATCCATTGCAATAAATTAATTCACCATATAAAATGATTTTCTTAATCAATCAACAACATATTTTTAAATTTTTTATGCTGATTGTGATATTTTATCTAACTACTATAGCAAACGAGTGCATGAGCTAATATTGGGTTTTTTTATTAGTCATACAATTTAATTCATATATAAATATATATATATTAAAAAAAAAAGTTTCATTGACAATGCTGAACTATGCTATGGAGACAAAGTATGGAACATTCAAGCAGGGAAAAAAACAAAAAACAAGGATTACTGAGCCTGCTTGTCCATATTGGACCTGCCAAAATTGCGCCGTGGGATTTTCTTCCTAGCAGATTATGTAACGTGGAAGCAGCCCATATGGACAGTTTTTGGAATCCTCAGCTTGTTGATATTATCCATCGTGATCTCGTGTTTTTTTTTTGTTTTTATTCGGATAGCCATCATGGTCCAGGCACTTAATTATGGAAGCTGTCGTTTCCTTTTATTCTTTTTTTTCTCTTCACCCAATGTAATCATGTTTCGCTTGTCAATTTGCCCGAAAAATACAATCAAAAGTACACATGCCTGGACAAAAATGGTAAACATTGAAACATCTAATATGTATGTATGTAAGTCATGGACAAAGCGAACACTTAAAAATAATAATAACGAATTAAATAAGATAGATTATTAATAGTATTTCAAAATATGTTCTTATATTTTTTTATATAATAATTATAAAATAAAAAATATATTAAAAAGTGTAAAAATAAATTCTCCAAACACTTATGTATTTCTCAAACTTTCATTTTTCTTTAAATTGTCAAATAAATGGGCTTCCAAAGGGAAGTTTGTTAGCAATCCTTTCGGGACAACATGGGTATGAGTTTGTCTAAACTCTGCACTCCATTGACATCTGTAATGCAGACCATTTCATAACGACGTAAGAACATGGAAATAATGGGACTGTATGTCGGCTGAGGTTTTCTTCCCCAACGGTTTGAGGAAATTGGACACAGCCGTGTTGTTGTTGTGGAGAGAAGAAGTTCTCGGCATCCAATGAAACTTAAATTGAACCCATCCTATCTATAAGATTTGAACAATATGAGCATAATCATCCACAGTAATTTAATCCCATCAACACTAGTATATAAGTGGAGATGATTATGACTGGCTTTCCATTCAATATATCAAAATGTGTTTTTATATTTTTTAAAAATAATTTTTATTTTAAAAATAATAAAAATAAGTATTAAAACCTAATTTATACATCTTTTATAATTGTAGCAGCAGTTGCGTAGTACAATGTACCACTGTTAGTCAAAAGTTTTACCAAACACTGCTAACATGATTCATTAGTTTTTTAAATGTATTTTTATAATTTTTAATATATATATATTTATTTTAATAAATTTTTTATTATACCACTATTATTTTAAAAAATTCAAAAACACTTTTTGATATATTGGCCACACAATTTTTTGTTGGTCTCGAATCGATAGGGTTCAACCTTCAAAAGATCTAAAGCAAGGAACTTATTAATTAATAAATAACAAATAAATAAACAAAGGAGTAAGATTATAATCAGAAGAAAAGTATTAATTTTTGTGAAAGGTGACATCTGATGTGATAAGGCTGACGGACTTACATATATTGTCTTCCAAGTTCCTGATTGCTTCGGAGCCAAAAATCTGACCCCCATAAGTTTGGTTTTACTCAAATACTCACCAGCAGCACACTGTGCAATGGAAGGATACATATCTAAACCTGACCCCAGAAGGCCAGAAACTCCGACGGGTGACAACGCAATTGACTTGGGCAAGACTGCTGGCAATCCCATAAGATGCAGAGGTAGGTATCTCAAAGTGATGCTGGTTGGATACTGTTTGCATAATGCAAATGCCGGCTAGTTCGGATGGGTCAACGCTTGCGCTGTATCATGTCATACTGACAACAATCTTTGTGTGTGTTTTTATGTATGTGCAGCTGCAGTCGCAAGGGAAGCTGGGGAGCCTCTGGTAATAGAGGAAGTAATCGTGGCTCCTCCTAAATCTCGCGAAGTTCGGATTAAAATCATATGCACCTCTCTTTGTTTCAGTGATATTACCTATTGGAGATTAAAAGTAAAGTGTCCTTTTCTAAATAGTCACTATTGCCTTCTTTTTTTTCTTATTTTCTACAGTTCTGATGACAAAGGATTTTGATTTTGTGTGTCTTTATTGTTGGTCTTGAAGGTTCCTCCGGCGTGTTTTCCCAGAATATTGGGTCATGAGGCAGTTGGGTAAATCCTGTATCTTCAGTTTTCTGTTTGACATAGCAAGTGCTTGTTTATGCAAAATTTATGTGGATGTTTACACTTTTAAGTTCACATGCTTGGTCGGTTGGATAGCATATTGTAGGGAATTTTGAATTGGATTACATAACCTTGATCGTGAAAAAGACAAACTTTCGGAATTCAATGTTGTTTCCCTTAGAAAGTTCACTGAAATGAATGGCAGCTGAAAATAAACTTCCTTTTTCATTGTTGCTTAACCCTTTGCAAAGCAACATTGAATTTTTGGCTATATCCTTTGCATTTAAGTTGGATCCTCTAAGTTCTTTTTTCCCTTCTGATTCTGCATATGTACCATACTCGAATACTGCCTTTATACAACTCCTCCAACAATCTCATAACCAGCAATTGTGACCGAGAAAAACGGTTAAGTGGAAAATTCTTGTGCATTTCTGCAAGCACAAGCTTGCCTTTTCTATAGCTTTGATTGAACGCTGGAGTTTTGACTCTCCTCATATGGAGATAGATGGGAATTATTACGCTGTTTTCAAAGGCATGGAGTTATTACGCTGTTTTCAAAGGCTGGGGAACCACCACCAGACCAAAGTGGTCATGACACTAACCATGGATTTTTTTTAAGTTGGTGCCAGAGTTTGAACCTGGACCAACCCCAACCAAAAGCCTTAAGGCTAGAGCTGGTGGCCAACTTATCTAAGCCAAGTTGGTTGTTTTCTGTTTGACTTCATTGCTCATGCAAATTATTTCTTCCATCTTCATCTGATTCTTAGATGCTTATGTCCTGAAGGGTCGTGGAAAGTATTGGGGAGAATGTTCACGAGCTAACTGTAGGAGACACAGTTGTCCCAATATTCTTGCCGGACTGTGCAGAGTGTACGGACTGTAAATCCAAAAAGAGCAACAGTTGTTCAAAATTTCCATTTCGCGTCGCTCCAGGGTTGCCTAGAGATGGGACAAGCAGATTCACTGATCTGAAAGGAGAGAGTATAAGCCATTTCATTAATGTATCAAGTTTTAGTGAGTACACAGTGGTGGATGTTGCTAATGTAACGAAAATTGATCCTGCAATCCCACCAAATAGAGCGTGCCTTCTTAGCTGTGGAGTGTCAACTGGTAATCGTGCTGCCTGTGATGCTATTATACACTACGATTCAATATTCTCAATTGATTTTCAATTCAAATACAACTAGTCATTGTGCAAAGAGTGAGTTTAGTTGAAGGACAGGATTTCGCCCAGTAGATTTGCCTGTTTATTAGTATGCTCTTCGCTGGTTAAATTACTGAAACAAGTGGTAGTTCACTGCTTAATACAACTTAATTGTTCAGGGGTAGGTGCTGCATGCAGATCAGCAAATGTGGAAGCAGGTTCAACAGTTGCTATATTTGGGTTGGGAGCAATAGGACTGGCGGTATGATTTTCTAGTCACCAAAAATAACAGCAATCTTCCATGTCAGTTATTCCACGTGTATCAGTAGGCTTATTTCGAAATCATAATAATTAGATTCATATTATAGGTTGCAGAAGGTGCACGACTTTGTGGTGCTACTAGAATTATCGGCGTTGATATAAATCCTAACAAATATCAAATAGGTAATACAAACTTTTCACTTTCATCTTTTCGTTAGAAAACTTATTTCATGAATACTTAAATATGTGCGTTTCTGGATACATGAATGTAAAATGGTTACAGTTTTGCACGATATGCTGAAAATTTTTAGAGCCAATAGAATAATGGTCTCCTTGCTTAGAGTTCAATTCAATACTATGAAATTAATCATAGTTTTTTCTTTTGCTTCTTTGCAGCAAAAAAATTCGGTGTTACTGATTTTGTTAACTCTACAACATGTGGGGATAAATCCGTAAGCGAGGTCATTTACTTAATCCATGGAATTTGCTCCTATGTGTTTCAATATCATATTTGCTTGAGACGTTCTATGATTGGAGAATTAGCTAGTATATTAGGATTTAATGAGTTTGTAGCATATGTAGATACCAGTTTTTGTTCAAAAAGAGAGAGAAAATGGCAAACAATATGACTGATTCGCTTTGTGCTTGTTGGATTAAGTATGCTGCGGAAATTTTGATTCTGCCATTGGAAACTGACGGACTTGCTTCAAGCTTATTGAGTTGGTCTCTTTCTTATTGACATTGAGCAGGTGATCAAGGACATGACTGATGGAGGAGCAGACTATTGCTTCGAATGTGTTGGTTTGGCATCACTGGTGCACGAAGCATATGCCTGTTGCCGAAAGGTCTCTATGTTTTATCTACACAACTCTTCCACCTGTGTAGTACGTGAATAAGAGTTTCTGTAGCAGCTTGGCCGATGGCCTTAGTTTGCTTCCCCAATTTTTTTTCAATCTTTTCATTTGTTGGTTCTTGCTTTACTATACGCATCCCTTAGTTTGGATGTTTGCATTTAGTGTGAACTTTCAGGTGGAGACGCTGTAAATTTGGCTTCTAAATTTGAATATGTATTATCTCAGGGCTGGGGAAAGACTGTTGTGCTAGGAGTGGACAAGCCTGGTTCGCAGCTCACTTTCAGCTCATCTGAGGTCCTTCACAGTGGGAAAACGCTTCTGGGATCTTTGTATGGTGGTCTTAAACCGAAGTCTGATATTCCCATCCTGGTTAAAAGATACTTGGACAAGGTTAGTATCAGTGTGAATCGTGTCAATGCATTGATTTCGTTTGATTTATGTTTGATCACCTTAATTAAGAGACTAATATTTCATTTTATCTTTTCGTATGTGTCCACTCCAAATGAGGAATTCAGGAACTGGAATTGGATAAATTTGTGACGCATGAGGTGAGCTTTGAGGACATTAACC
Organism: Gynochthodes officinalis; assembly: GCA_020080225.1. Classification (NCBI taxonomy): domain Eukaryota; kingdom Viridiplantae; phylum Streptophyta; class Magnoliopsida; order Gentianales; family Rubiaceae; genus Gynochthodes; species Gynochthodes officinalis. Next base: position 25,253,454 of record CM034620.1, read on the forward strand.
TAGCATTCGATTTACTGCTGGAGGGAAAGAGTCTCCGCTGCGTGATATGGATGAGCAAATGAGTCCTTTCAATCGTAATAAATAGACTTGTCAACAGTGTAATATCAATTTCAATCCTAATAAATAGACTTGTCAACGTGACTTGAGAATTGAGGTTCTGTATGTTCAAATGAGACACGTACTCTTCAATGGCCAGGGAGATGTATATCTGGAGCACCCTCAGGTCTTGTCTGTCCTGTTCTTAATGATGTTTATTTGGTGGATGCCCCTTTGCTATTGTGAAATGCAAATCCAACAAATTTTACATCACTACTTTGAATCAATGCCTGCTTTAATTTAAGTTTCAACTGTGGGCCATTTAGTTGAGTTAAAGTCATTTGAATAATGCATCGGGCACACACTCAATATTCAATGCCTTTGAACTTTTGACACGTGTAGGTAGCAGAATAATAAAGCTGCATGGATGACTACCAAGATGGCATTATATCTGATTAGCCAATTGACATTATATCCTATTTCCACTTGTCACACTACCACTTCAAACTAGATATTACAAGATATTACATTGTAAAAGAAGTGAACAATCCATTGATAACACAGCGTTTGTGACGCAATATAAAACAATGGAAATTTGAACCATTCTATTTGCTAAGAGCATGGATTAAACACAACTAAAACCAACTTTCATTTAATACATAAGCACACAAAAAGCACTTACATATAATTATATACCATGCTCAACAAAAAAAAACAAGAAGAAAGAAGCACAAAGAGATCATTGGCACTCCAAAGTCCAAATTGCATAAAGGAAAAGGCAAAAATCATGAATGACACGCTGGAAACAGGTAATCTTTGCTTTTGGTTTATTTAGTAATGAGATGCGGCCTCTTTTTCTTTTTCCTTTTCCTTTTCCTTTTCATCTTCAGCCTTGGGATGGTAACCAGGAAGCTTCTCCCTGATCTTCTCCAAAAACCCCTTCTTTTCCTTGGCCTCGCCTTCAGCAGCAGTAGTGGTGCACTCATCGGTGCCCGGTGCTGCTGCTGGTGGTGGTACAGCACCTTCCTCAGCCTTCTTGTAGCCGCCGGGCAACTTCTCCTTGATCTTACCCAAGAACCCCTTTTTCTCCTCTAACTCGTGATGCTCTGGTGCCCCTGCATGAACTGGTTCATCATGCCCCACAATAGGGATAGGTGTATCTTCACAAGCAGCCTTTTCTTCTTCCTTCTTATCGCCTGACATCTTGTCCTTGATCTTCTCCTTCAATCCCTTCTTCTTCTTCTTCTTCTTTTCTCCTCCCTCTTCTACTTCTTCCTCATCACTTGACTGCAAGATAATCAAGATCAATACTCTGTAGGCTTAGAAAACAAACGCAAAAAAAAAAAAAAAAAACAGAAACCCTTTATTCTACTAACATCCATACGATGATCATAAGTTGATAAAATGAACTACTTACGCTGCTGGAGCTACTGCCAGATCGATGAAGCTTCTCAAGCAAACCACCACGTTTGTGTTCTGGTTCAGAGACCTGTACTTTCTCATCAAACTCTGTGCAGAATACTTCCTCCTGAGGCTTCTTCTCTTCCTCTTTCTTCCCTCCAAAGTCAAACAAACCACGATCCGTGGCCTCAACGGTTGATCCCTCCTCAACCTTGGCAGCGTTGCTCTGATCATACTCGGCCATTTTACTATTCAGAACTTTAGCCAAAAGCAGCAACAAAGTTTAACGGGCAAATGATATGCGATCAAACAAATGAATGAAGATAACTCACAGACTTAACTTGAGAGTGAAGTGAAACGAACCCAATGCAGAGCGGACCTTTTATAGCAAAATCTGACGCGTAGGCTACACGATTAAGATAAGTGAAAAGAAATTATAGAAAGATGTGACTTTCTCCAAATCAAAGAAATTAAAAAAAGAAGGCCAATGGGTACGAGGCCCAACCAAGTCCATAGAGTGTAACCGACCGACATATCCGCGGGTGGGGGCGATTAATATTTCTTAAGTACTTATTACTACTATAATATTAATACAACTATTAAGTATTTAAAGCGATAAAGCAGGTGAAGAGTGTTATACCGCGTCGCGAGAGTTCCTAAATATCTCATTACTCACTATCGGTGTTGCACGCGTGTCGTTTTGGATTTCGTAAATGTTTTTTAACGCTTAAATTAGTTAAGAATTACCAGTTATAAAATTACGTAAAATGATTATTATATATATTTAGAACAACTTTATATTATACGTGGCATTATTTTATGATCGTTATTCAAAAAAAAAATTACACGTAAGATGTGTTTACTTAGTTTTTCAGAATTAAACGTAAGTATTAAACGTGGAGTTTATAAAAAGTAGCTAGAGCGAAATGAACTGTTACTTAAAATTTAAAATTGTGAACTTATTATTGCTGGTGGATTTATTTTTCCCACGACAGTTTCTTAAAAACTGCTGGAAATGGAAGGAGTTGGTGATGATTAGTTTTCATTACGGGAGAAATGAAGGAGAGAAGAAGAGACTAGAAAGTAGGGGTGTCAATGCTGACATGACACAATAATCCGATACGAATCTAATATGAAATTAACACGATATAAATATATAAAATTAGTAAATTTGAATTAAAATTAAGTCGAATATAATTAACTCAAAAAATAAATGAGTCGAGTTTGAATTGACCTGAAGAGTTAACAGATCAATCTACTTAACTTATTTAAAGAGTAATTTGTAATTCGTGAACCCAAATTGCTACCTTTACTAGAAAGTAGTAACGCAGGACAAGACACGCTGTCATGAGTGGACAAGGATGCCCAATTGAAAGCTGCCACATGGGTCCGAGAACGTGAGAGGGCATACTGGAGGGCCCCCCCAGGAAATTGTCGGCTTGGATTCGATAACTTTGTCGAAAGTCGGTGTCAAGGATTTCAGAGCGGCCAGCAAAGCTGACCAGTGGCATTTGTTTGTAGACCCGTGATGTATTGAGATGCACAATTCCATAATTGTTTTTTTTTTTTTTTTTTTTGGGTACCGGTATTGTTGACGATGATTGTGATGAGTCACGGTCGGTCTGCCTGACCTCTAATGCGTCATGAATCATAACAAAACAGTATCAAAATAATAAAAAAAATTATTTTTTATACATAAACCTCATGACCCTTATAAATTTTCAGTTTTTTTTTTGGTCATAAATAATAATTCAAGATGTATTGATAGAGTAGAGGTCGGTCCGGAATGAGCAGGGCACAACAGTCAAACTCTGCCTAGATTTGCAAGAGAACAGAGAGCGATGGGTTGGAATTTAATTATTGGGGGAACTGCCATAAAGAAAAGGGTAAGACTGAAACAAAAGAAGATGTAAGAGAAAATACAAGTGTAACAAGAGGATTGCATTTCGGGGTCTTATCTGTGTATTAAAGGGAGTGTTTAAACCAATTTTAATTGGTATTGTTTGTTTTAGGAAAAAGGTTTTTTTACGAAAATGAAATTCTCCTGCCCCGATCAGAAGTCTTTTAATCAAATGGAATATAAATTGAGAAATGTATACGAGTTGATAGAGAAAAACTATTCCATATGATTTTAGTTGGTATTGTTACGTGATCGGATGTTATATTTTAGAATTTTACTTGCGTGGTAGAGAGAGTTTTTATAGTCAATTCGAGTCGGTATTATTAGACGGATCAAATATGTATTTTAAGGCGAAGTAAGTACAACGTAATTAGCATCTAATATATCTGATTGTATTTGGATTGACACTTGTTTGTTAGAAATTGTCCCACTTATAAATGATTTGTTCTTAGGTTATTTTTATTTTAAAATTATGAAGTGGCGTGACATAAAAATTGCATTAAAGAGCCTACATACAAATAACATTCAAATAACGTGAATAAGCCAGATAGGTATTGGGAAGGGAAACGACGTACGGATTACTGTTTCCATCCGTTTTTAAGAAAGGTGGTCGGTTGGACGACGGAGCTGCCTGCTGCCACCACAGAATATCGATGAACTGCGGTTTGCTCATTTAATATTGTTTTGTACCATATAATCTACGTTCGAGAAGCTCGCGCACGTCTAAGGAGTGAGGACTAAGGAGTCCTCGCCCTCTCTTTCGGTTGTTGTTTTGGTAGCACATGACCACCGAGTACTTTTGTCTACTAATGCCACTTCATAATTTATACACTAGCATATTTTCCAGCACGATGATGGTTCATGCATATTACCCTCGTACCAAATAAAGTTAAAAATATATGATCATACCAAATGAATTAATTGGTTTCAATTTTTTTTTATTCTTAAAAAAATATAATTAATTTGGTTTATAACTCGTGTGATGAAATTTATTAGGGTCTGTTTGGACAAGTGATTATATTCTTATTTGCAAATAAGTAAGTTCTGAAATAAAAACAAACTATCCAAATACATTTTTATTTCAAAATTTAAAATTAAAATTTTTCCATTCAAATTATTCTCTCATAATTTTAAAAAATTTTCTTCTTATTTTTCCCTGAAAAATACTTTTTTATCAAAAAAATTTACCAAAATTTTTACACATTTCAATATATTTTTTTCCAAATACAATCACACTCCAAACAAACCCTAACTTTCCATTATCTAAAAAATTAATTAACTGGAGTAATTTTTTAGTGGCTTTATTTAAGCAGGCCTAGCAAGAGCTACAGCCCATTCTAGTTCAATGGACTATACTGTTTAGGATCTCGAAGGCTGTCCATCCATTAATGGAATCAGTGTATCAGAAGGGCCTTTTTTTATTTAACAGTTATGACCATTGTCCAAAGCCTGCTCCAAGTAAATTAGTTATGACTTATGAGCATTGTCCTGAAATATTTAAAACTTTTTTATTTTCATATTTTTTACTTGTCATTTGTTGGCATTTAAGATTGCTTAATCCTTATCATTTTCTCAAGTCAGTTAGTATTTATTATGTTTGTCTAACATCACACAAAATTTCAAAAACAGATTGGATAATTAGGTTATCGGATATTAATATTTTCATACTTAAAAACAATGATATTAATATGTTTGCTGTCATAGTTTTCATATGAAAAAGGTAAGATAACTAAAAACATTCTTAAATAAAAATTACCGTGCAAGGAATGAAACCTTGTTAAATTTAATACCGTAGTAATTTAATCGATCCACACAAATTTTTTTTTTTTTTTTTTGTAAAAACTAAAAAATAATAATATTGGTCATATTCTCTCTTCCCCTGGGGGCTGGGGCTGATCATAGCGTCGACTCTGGGCAATCTCTCGGTCGGGGTGAAGAAATAGCGACAGAAACAAAGCTCTGCCAACGCCATAGCCAATCCCAAAACCAGCCCTCTGATTCAAATTTTGTACACAAATATACAACACCCCCCACCCCCCCCTTTTTTTTTCCTTAAATAAACAACTTCGTATCGTTTGAAGGGAGGGGAGACCCAAGTGGGAGGTGATTGGGGTTGGTGGCAGGCGTGGTTGTGCGGTTTCCGGCAGATATGATAACCCGATCGAATCTTGCGGAGCAGCTCAGAGAGTATCAGATTCGATCCAAGCACGATTGGGCTTCCGTCTCTTTCTTCTCCTCCACCTCTAATCTCTCCTCTTCGAGGTGATTTAATTTCATCCTTTTTGCAATTTTTTGCCTTTTTAAAATAATTTTGATTCAGCCCCCTTCCTCAAATTATTATTATTTTTTGGTTTCTTCTTTTTCAACGTGGTGATCTCACGGTAGAAATGATTATGTTTTTCTGTTATTGTAAATGATAATTACTGGGGAAGATTTGTTAAAGGTTCAAACCGGGATGTTTGATTCGGATATTTGTTGTATAGCAGGAATTTGTTTTTTATGTTTCATCCTGTTGAATTGTTTCGATAAGTTTCTAAATTGAGCTGATTTGTTTTGGGAAATGTAGTTGTGAGTGGAACCTGGCCTCTGGCAGAGTTGAAGAACAAAATTTAATTATGTCAAGATAGAATTTTATAAATTGAAATTTTGTTTTAGTTTATCAAGTTTGAGTTTTTATACGGGAAGAGAATGAAATCAGAGAAATCTTAGACGTCAAGTACATTTATGAGGGGTGTAAGAACTTTCAAAGGTCACAAATTACTGGTTCCTTAGATTTTCTTTGCTTAATGTTCACTCTATAAGGTTGTTATATGCGTGAGTGGTGTTTGTACTCTAGATTTAGGAAAAAAGGTTACATAACAAGCAGTTGTCTAAGTGCAAAGATGATGCGGTGATGTTCTGTATGCAAAGAAACTTGCATATCGAGTTGGCTGCAATTTGGATTTGACACTACATGGAGTAGTAAGATATAACTCGTATAGTTTTTTCTCACCTCGAATGAAATTGTCCGGGATTAATGGACTTAATCTTTGTTTATAATTCCTATCAAAGGTCGTGTTTTCTCACAAACATTTTTAAGAAAAGGGTGACTAAAGTTGTCCCCTAACACAGATTGGAAGTTTGGCTACTCTCAGTGAAACCTTAGTTAAAAATAATTTATTCTTGGGTCTGTTTCTGTACCTGAGGTTTTCTGCATCTCTTATGCTAGTTTGGGTTACTTGCAAGTTGCAACACAGGGTGAGTTGGGAGAAGGAAGTTACTTATGTAGATAATTGTGAAAAGGGTATGGATGCTGCAGAAATATGGAGTCCAGGTAGTGGTTAGTTGTTGTGAAAATCTGGAGGCATCCACAATGAAGTGCTAAACCTATTTATTGCTTCGTGTTAACAAGTCTTAGGACAGATTAATTTCCAATACATAAGTGGCACGTGATAAATTGTCCTAAAATGACATTCCCGATTGTGCTTGAGGAGCTGAATATGACTACTGAAGGTTATAATATCATTATGATCATCATTCTATGTAAACTCAAGTTACACAAGATGATATGTGAGAGCGGTTTATGTGGATCTTGTGTCTGCGTTTCTGTTGGTTATCTAATCAAGAATGTTGAAGGCCTGTTTCTGGTTGAAAATTTTGGAAAGGCCACGTTTGTATCTGCCTATGTCCTTATGAGACATGCATTCTGTTTGGAGTATCTAAACCATACCATTGGAAAGTTTTAACTTTCTAAGATATTTTGGTTTCTTGCAGTTTCTGTTTTTCTTTTACCTCCTTTACGGTCAGGTTGTTGGCTGTCTTCTTTTCAGTGATTAAAATTGCCACACGTATAGAAATTATTGCTTTTGTTATGCTTGTGCTTTCTTATCTCACTTACCTGACCTCCTTTTAATTTACTCTCATGCAGGGTGGATGTTGTAGTCTTTGTAATTTGGGAGCTCATCACTTTAGCATTTCTGGTTTTCTCAGCTGTTTCGTTATACTTTAGACATTTGAGGCTTGCTTTTATCTTAGTATGTATCACGTTGTTATTGCTTTTGTGCATGAAAATTACAAAGCAAGTGAGACTGGCCAGGAAAAAGAAGCGAAGAATGCTTCTTCCATTGTCGATGTAACTTTGGACACACAATTAACAGTGACCAATTTGACAGTGTAAATTGTGAGAATTATTGACCTTTTCTTTTCTTATTCTTTTACTAGGTTTCTTGGTCTATTTAACTGACCTTGAGTTTAGCCGATTTAGAGTATAAAATCAGAATGTAAACGATTATGTTTTAGTCCTGGTTCTTTCTGCTGAACTGGTACTTGTATGGCTACTAGGATACCCGTAACAGTTCCAATTTTCTGTTCATTGAGCATTTTCTTGTGACTGTCTCCTTAGCCGTTGAGTTGCACGATTTTGGCAATGATACTGATTTGTCATGCAGGAAACTATTTCAAATCTTATACGCACTTCTGGTTTGAATAATTATTGTAAATTATTTATGCTTGTTTGGCTAATTAAGGGTTTTCAGATGGATGATATTTATACATAACTATTGTCATATATATTGAGGTCAAAGCTCTGCCCAAGCCTTACATAAATGTGACTCCTCCCTGTCTTCGTTGGGGTGCGTTCTGGCCAATTCATACTGAAATGACCCATTTGACAGTCCTGCTTAGGTTTTGGATCCATGTTCTCTAGTCCTCCAGGGTGGATGATCACCGTGGCTTAAAGAAATTTGCGTTAATTCCTCTTGTCGCTATGGTCCATATTGCACCAAAGACCAGGAGAATGCTCAAAACAATCCCCAGGATCCCGAGTAACCAGTTGAGATACCACGTTGCTGTATACTTTCCAGGTTTGTTGATCAGGATCCACATCATACAAGGATATGCAAAAGTTACTGGTAGTGAAATCCCTCCTAGCAAGCCTGCCAAACTCGGCAAGAATGGAAGTGCAATTGAAATGAAGAATGCCAGGCACCCAAAGAACATGCGTATCCCTGTTCGTAGCCACCACGGACAGGGCTTGTGCTCGCTACTGGTAAACCTGAATTCAAGGTTGTCGAAGACAGGCATCGCATATATTTGGAAGGATGTAAGACTGTTGAGGGCGACGAGGAGACTTGTCATTCCCAGTATCACCCTTGATGTGTCATTCCTGTGGTATCTGTTCAGGGCACTCATTATACCGCCATTTGAAGGAATCTGGCGTAAGAGCACAAGAAGATTTTAGTGTCTAGTTAGTTTAAAGATATGGGTTCTCTACTTACTAATCCTGGGTACTTTAAAAGTAGATTTGCACGTGAAATTACCAGGACTCCGTAAGCCCAGTAACCTCCAATTGCCAAAGGAAATAAACACAGAGCAATTATGAGGTAAGAGATCATCACTCCTTTCCACATAGGCAAACTCGAAGGGCGCTTCAGACTTGAAGGCATCGTACCCTGCAGAACCATCCCAATATAAAATCGCAGTTATATAATCAGGCCATTAACTACTCTATTATTTTTTAGCATTAAGGACCAAAATAATGGAGGAAAATTATGGACCATGAGTACCTGAATTTCTAGGACTAGATTATGACCCCTGAAAGCAAATGCAACGATACCAAGGGCGTTGATTATGCTGCAAACTCTACCAATTTCAGATTTGTCCATGGCCGATAATGACTCATAGGAGACTTCCCTAGGCCTATCCTTAACGACGGACACCACCCACACAATTGTACAATAGGAAACAGCAGTGGCTGAGCCGATCAGGGAAACTCCTGCTATGGAATTTAAATTGGGAAGCTGAGCCAAAATGACGGCCGCGATTGTGAACACAAGGTACCACTCTGTCATGTTTAGTTGGTTAAAATTTGCTTTAGATTCCGTACTGTCGCACACAATTTGGAAAAACATCTTCATGGCTGCACCTCCAATCATTATCAGGGTAACACAAGTGCCTCCTGAAAGATACATGGTTGGAAGTAGAGCCAAAAGCTTCCCTAGTTTGTTACCTGATCAAATGTTAATATTCAAACCACAAGTTAGTACATCCCACCAGTACATGCATTTCACATCTTGCGTGACTTTGAAAAAATTGGAGCTCTAATAAGGTTGATCATTTTCTTTCTCTGACATGATTTTTTTAAGAGTGTTAGACGGTGAAAAATTTCAATAAAATCAGTTGATATGGTATCTACATGACAACAGTCATTGAAGAACGATCATTTTCATCGTTTCTTTGCCAATCACCGTGAGAATTAGAAATTTTTACGGTAAATATCATTACTCGTTTTAGTTTTTTTATTAATTGTAATGGACTGTAATGGTTTGATTCTCACCAAAAGCAGCCATTGATAGCCCTAGGTATCGGCTATATCTCATCCCGGCTACTGATTCATGGAGTTGAATTAACAACCATAGCGTGTATAATTGCCACGAAAAAGCCAGTGTTAAACATATAATTCCCCACGTCCTGCAATCAGTGCTCTTGTAAGTATAAAAATCCTCTGTCATTGAGATCAGTTTAAGTGAGTAAAAGAAAAACCAAATGAATCAACTCACCAACCGAGGGAAGTAAAAGCAAGAGGGAGGACGAGGGCTTGTACTCCAAGTCCTGAGCTAAGGGTGTGAAATGCTGCGTAGTATGCATTTCCATTCCTTGACTCTGTGATGGGAAGCCAAGCTTCTTGAGGGTTAAGTTTGGTGAAGTGCCCTATTTCTTCCAAGTAAACATGCATGCTTTCAATGGCTTTCTTCATGGGGCTTGCTAGGGGTGTCATAATGCGTGAGGCAAAGGGGCTTTTAGGGGTAGTCTTTGTTGGGGATTCTCCAGATATTCCATGTACTGGAGTTCCAGTACTGGAGCACAGAACTACTGCTGAAGATTGAAGTGGTTTATGATGAGTTGGTTGTTCTTCAAGAATAACATGGCTAGACACCACTCCTACCACCTCACTGCTCATGATTAGCCAAGAAATGAATCTCTTTTTATTCAACCTGATGGGGTTTGGTTGATGGTATGGAACTACTGGGGGGATTTGGTAGAGCAGTGGTAGGGTATATATAGAGTCACGTACAGGATGCTTTTGTATTGCGTTTCAGGCGTGGATTCTAACTTAATTTGCTACAAAAACAAAAAAAAAAAGGACATGAATTTGATTGAGTGGAGGATGATGGAATGGAAGAGATTAAGCAATTAATCGAAGCAGTCCGTACCGCAGTATCTTCGTTCTTTTTTGACCAATATTGTGGAGTGGCTGCTGGCTGGTTGTCCCAAAAGTAGACTCTTTGATTAAAGGAACTTTATAGGAGCAATGACCCTAAAAGGCCGGATGTCTGCGGGTTCAAAGTATATCAGTCATGCAGACACCATATATCATCAAATTAGTATCATCTCCGTTGCTCTTTTCCGTAACATTTCTCTGTATTATTAAACTGGGATGAACTAGTGACTGTCCAGCATTAAAGCTATGCGCATTCAGATAATCTTATCTTCAAAGACAAGGACAATAATGATAATACTGATTAGTACATTATGAGCTAAAAAATTAATTCTCGTCCCTGCCATACCCGCAATTGCTATGTATTATAACATCTTTCTTAATTTCTGGATCGCGACATTAATTATCAGCATCCAGCAACCATGCACAAGAAACTGATTTAAACTCTTGAAAAGTTCCAGTAACACACACACTGATTCACACATATGTATAAGTGTTAGCTTACGTTCGGGGTGATGCAACATGCTGATGTAAGAAATGCATTGTTCAGAAAAGAGATGAATGATACGTCAGCTAGACAGCTGAAGGGTGAAGCCTGAAGCATCCGTGAAGCTCCATAGAAATATACCTGGAGGATGGAATCAACTTTGGGCAGGACATGAGGACCACCAACATAACTTTCTCACAGTGCGCTATTTTTTTCAGCTTTTGTCGTTTGTTTTATTGTTTCTTTCTTCCCAATCAGGCAACCAATTTTCCTATTTGGCTGCGACTGCTTGAGGACTTTGTTGATACATGTATGTAACCAATTTTCCTATTTGACTACGCTTAGGTATAATAAATAGTACATATATGTTTTTTAACAACTTCAGAAATTTTGTCAGAGGCAAATCAAGAGTAATAAAAGGTTCATCATAGTTTAGCCGTCGCAATCTTTATCATATCTTTCCTAAGAATCTTTCCAGGTGGAGTTTTTGGTATGGATGCTACAAAAGCCAGTGGCCTGTAAGGAGCCACCTGATAGATTCAACAAACAACAACAATTCAATGAATCACCCTGTTTCTTTTGTCACGGATCCAATCCAGGATTGGAGAAGTTATCATAAGCAATTGAACTGATTTAAATTAGATTAAGTGTTCGGGTATGAACCTGTTTGGCAACGAAGTCCATGACTGCTGTGTCCGAAATGGAACTCCCACTCGTTCATACCACATACGCCATTGGATACTGTCCAACATTGTCATCTGGAAACCTGAAAATTGATACGCACAGTCACATTTGCTGATATCTCTTCTCTGGCCATGGGAAGAATTGATTTGAGCTGAACAAATTAAGGGATGGAATGAATTAATACTGACGGAATGACAGCAGCATCGGTGATTTCAGGATGGGTAAGCAGTAAAGCCTCCAACTTTGCTGGAGCTACCTATACTTAAATTTCAGTGATGGAAGTTACCAATTCCCATCAAGTTCTTTCTTTCTTATTCCTGGGGAAATTAAAATTAACATGCATGGTACAGTGATTACATGATAGCCCTTATACTTGATCAGCTCCTTCAATCTACCAACTACAAAGAGGAACCCATCATCGTCAATGTAGCAGAGACTCCAGTTTTTAGCCATCCATCTGAAGTCAGTGTACGTTCTGTCTTCTTTATTGTTGTAATAGCTTGAAACCAACACCAGGCATTAATTCATCATGTCAGCTGTATATATGCACATATATGGAACGCCTGATCATATATCCCCGTCACTGGTCAGCAAAAAGATTAAACCAAACAATCTCCTTGTCTGACTTCTGTAAATAGTAAAGATTGAGGCAAATAGGCAGAACACAACATGATTATGGTTTGCTGTGCTCCTGTGCGAAGGCAGGACACTGTAAAATTCAAACCAATATAAACCTTAATCATTTAAAAAATGAAACAAACTTCATAAGAGCAATCTGCCTTGGTTGGTCTGTAATGATTCTGAAATTCGTGTGGTGCATATGTAATAGTATTATTGTTGCAAGCATGATTCATATATTATTCAGAGCGAGTATACGGTATACCTAATATTCTTGTTGTAAAATAGCATGCCCGTGGATTCACGTGAACTTCTATTTTATTTTTCATTTTCGGCGAACTGAAGCTAATCATTACATATTTGTACATACATAAATGTTCTCCATGTGTGACAGCCTGACAGATATAGCATGACGCATGCTTGGTTTTTCATTTCCTCTGCTTCTGCAATAGTTTTAGTACCGTGTAGTGCATGGATGAGTACTGTACGTTTCATAATGGAAGGTCCTCTAAGCCAAAGCTCACCGGTCTGGTTTACCGACACCGCCTCCCCAGCCTTGGAATCCACAATCTTGGCCTCTATGGTTGGAGTAAGCAGCCCTGCTGTCCCATATTTCCGGCATTCCTCTATCTTGTCCGTCGAAGCCCCAGCCCTTAAACCATACCCTTGCAAAATGTTAACCTTGGGATAATTCTCCATAAAGGCCTCCGTCACAGCCTTACTTAGTGGTGCACCACCGCATAATACATACCTTAAGCTCTTTCAATCATACTTGATATTTATTAAGTCAGCAACGTTGGCCATGGTAACTAGAATTGGCTGCAGTTGTGGTAAATACGTAAGTAACCTTAAACTTCTCGACGGCGGATAGCATTTCGTCCATGCCGAACTTTGGCAAAACCACCACCGTACACCCATTTGCTAGAAGAGTAAGCACAAACTTCGCGAAACCAAACGTGTGAAACATTGGAACGGTGACGATGTAAATTTGGTTTTCTTCATGCATTCTAAAACGACACTCGACCATACCAACAAGCGCCATAAGGTTACGGTGGGAACAAACCACGCCTTTACTTACACCCGTGGTGCCAGATGAATACAGTAGCGCCGCCGGGTCGTCTTGTGTCAGCCGCTCTTTGACTGTGTCTTGACCTGGTTCTTTCTTCATCATGTCCTCCAAGGTATTTGCATGAATTCTCAATCCAGCAGCTTGAAGGGCACTTGTCGAGTAATCTGAGGTGGCATTCCATCCATGAGGACAATGGGGATGTTGTTGATGGATTCGGGGGAGTTTGTGAAGGAGTTGGGGGATAGCGAAGACGAGGGCCGTTTTGGAATCCAGGATTTGCCTGGCTATTTCTTGGGATGCATTGAATGGGTTGGCAGTGTTTATGATGGCGCCGAGGGCCATGACGGAGTGGCAAACAATGGGGAAGAATATGGAGTTGGGGGACAGGAGGAGGACCACATGGCCTTTGCGGATTCCCATGTCGGAGAGACACGAAGAAACGGACTCAACCTCCGACCAAACTTGGGCGAAGCTGAGCTTGCGACCAGTAACTGCATCGACGAAGGCGGCATTGTTGCGGTGTCGATGCGGGTGGGTGGAAATGAAGGTGTTCAAGTCAAGAGCATGGTTAGCAGATAACGGGATGGGTTTACGACGTTTGCTGTAGAAGGTGAAGTTGGAGTTGCAGTTGCTGTCAATGTCGGTGTGATCACAATAACTAAATAGCTCCGCCATAACCACGATGATTGATTGAGGGACTTCAAACTCGTGGTTGTCTGGTAAAAGTTTTGATCCTATTAATCTTTAAATAGTAATCAATATATTAATGAAATAGTCATTAGTGATATTTAATTAACATATATCCTACCAGTGGCAAACTCACAGATTTCGGGTCATCTATTATACAATATCATAGATATATTTAAAATCTTATAAAGCTTGGCGTGGGCTATTATTTTTGGGATTATGAAACTTGTTTAGATTTTTTTTTTTTTTGAATAAGACACTGGAGTCAGGACCAGATCACCATGGCTGGCGAATTAGTATAAAAAATAAATAAATAAACAAAAGAAGGCCCTTTTGAGACAATGTTGGGATCTCCGTTGGTCTTATTAAAAAAAATAAAAATAGTTGTTTGAATATTTTCCACTGATGATTCTGATATCAAGACATAGCAAGAACCAAATTTCATCATCAGTAATAATATATAATTAACACGAAATCAATTGACTGAGCCATGATCATGTGATAAAAGCTACTGCGGGTATCTATCAGGCATATAATTAAGATGCTTAGGAAAACGGAAAACCATCAAGCTACCACACCTGATATTATTAAGTCAGCACCGTCATCTGGGAAGCATATAAAAATTAACAGCTTGAAGTGAATGAGCTTTTGCTTCCTCAGTTTTCTTCACCCTTTATCAAATGTCTTGCCAACCCAAAAATAGAGATCCTCATTGTCTTCAAAGCCTGGAGGTAGCAAGTTTGATTAGGTCTTTCCTAAGAATTTTGCCTGAAGGATTCTTTGGAATGGAAGATATAAACTCCACTCGTCGGATTCTCTTGTAAGGAGCCACCTGTAAAGGACACGAACATAATAAATCGAAATCAATGACACTTCCAGCTATATACTAGAGAATGAACATTTAGTACTCAGACATGCATGCATGTCAAGTTCACCTGCTTGGCAATAAAGTCCATTACTGCTGTCCCTGAAATGGTACTACCAGATTTTCGTACTAGGTATGCCATAGGAAACTGTCCAACCTCCTTGTTGGGAAACCTAAATAGGCAATCAGAAGATGGATGTCAATGTTGACTATGTATATGATGTTGATGGATTCTAGAGATACAAGTAAAAGAATGGATTGCTTACGGAATTACAGCCGCATCAGCTATTTCTGGGTGACCAAGTAACAGGGCTTCAAGTTCAGCTGGAGCAACCTACAAAAACATTATTAAGCAGAGGTCATCATCTGTTGTATAATGTTGAAGAAAATGAATCAATACAAGTCAGATACTATCAATCAACTACTTCACGAATCTTCCAAATGAGTATAGCCAACTACTCGAGAGTTGAAGTTTGAATCTAGTACATGAGTCTTTTAATGAGTATAGAAATGGTTTTGATTTTTGAATACTGCTTGGGTAAAACGAAAGTAATTAGCTTTGATCCATGATGTTAAAGTAGAAAGATGATGCCATGCATATAAGTGATCACCTGATAGCCTTTGTATTTGATGAGTTCCTTCAACCTATCCACAATAAAAAGGAACCCATCCTCATCTATATAGCAGAGGTCTCCTGTTCTTAACCATCCACCTGGATCCAGAGTTGATGCAGTTGCTTCTTCATTGTTGAAATAACCTGCATATACATCAACTTTATCATATGGCTTGAAATCAATTACTGCCCGCATTACTTCATGTTTATATGTTGTGAAAGGATGTTACTCTCTCATTTCAAAAATAGATTAGTTTTAAAATTTTTTTTGGAAAAATATTATTTTTACGTGATGTTTTTATATTACTTTTACATATATTCCAAATTAAAATGTAGAAACATATTAAAATGCATTAAATATGTAATTAATTTTAAAAAATTATATAAAATCAAAAAAATATATTTTTTGGACGGAAAAAACAATTGACATAATCATCACCTGACAAAAAAATATTAAATAATTAGTGTGTGGTGGTTGGTTACCCATTCAGTTTATGCCACATTTTTTTGGATTATCACTCTATTGTGGGATTAATCACATCACATGGACCATTAGCCAATTCATAAAGGAATTGCAATAATTTAAGATCAAGGGGCCATGCAGCAGTCCACTCACAGACATGATCAATTGGCCATGGGCCCGGAGTACCACTAACCTTTCATAACGGTGGGCCCTCTAATCCAAAGCTCACCGGTTTGATTCACAGCCAGCGCCTTCCCACTGTCCGGGTCCACGATCTTTCCCTCAAGACTCGCCGACAGAAGACCGGCCGTTCCGTATCTCCGACTCTCCTCCATTGTGTCTGTCGACGCCCCACCTCCCGTTGACTCCGTCAACGCGTACCCTTGCATGATGGTCAGTCCAGGAAACTTCTCCACGAACCCCTCGATCACTTCCTTACTCAGCGGAGCACCGCCACATAACACCGTCCTCAAGCTTCTCAGATCATATTTTTTCTTTATCTCGTCAGCCATGTTAACCAAACCAACCAAAATTGGCGGCACCAGCGGCAAATACGTAGCTCTGTACTTCCCCACAGCCCACAGCAGGTCATCCATGTCGAATTTTGATAAGACCACCACTGTGGACCCCAAAGCCAGGAGGCCCATCGTAAATGCTGCCATACCGTATATGTGAAACATCGGAACTGTTGCGATGTGAATTTCTTGTTCTGTGGTACTTGATCCGAAACGATGTGCTACGGTCTGGACCAGAGCTATGAAGTTCTTGTGCGATGAAATGACGCCTTTACTAACCCCAGTGGTCCCCGAAGAGTATAATAGCGTGGCGGTGTCATCTTGTGAAATTCGGTTCTTAACTCGAGTTTCTCTGGGTTCCTTCT
Source organism: Gynochthodes officinalis (assembly GCA_020080225.1). Classification (NCBI taxonomy): domain Eukaryota; kingdom Viridiplantae; phylum Streptophyta; class Magnoliopsida; order Gentianales; family Rubiaceae; genus Gynochthodes; species Gynochthodes officinalis. The sequence continues at coordinate 25,270,352 of CM034620.1, forward strand.
TCATCATGTCGTTCAAGGTGCCAATAATTCTCAAGCTGGGAGAGGGAGAGGGATTCGGGTGGTTTAGATTTTCCCCATAATTATGAATGAGGATGATTGGGAGGTTGTTAGAAACGTGGGCTAGCTTTGGAAGGAGTTGGGGGATGGTGAAAGCGAGTACGGGTTTTGATTCGGAGATTTGTTTGGTAATTTCGCGGGTAGTGTTGAGAGGATTAGTGGTGGTAATGATGGCCCCGAGGGAAATAACAGAGAGGCAGACTACCGGGAAGAAAATGGAGTTCGGGGAGAGGATAAGCACCACTTGACCTTTTCGGATGCCCATGTCAGAGAGACAATCGGCGACTGATTCGACGGCCCTCCAGAACTGGGAGAAAGTGAGCTGTCTTCCGGTGGAGGCATCAACGAATGCAACTTTTCCATGATGAGGACGCGAAGATATGAAAGTTGTCAAGTCTAAAGAGTCATTCGGGGGTAATGAAATGGGTTGGCGCTTGCTGTAGAAGGTGGCGTTGTATTTGCAGAAGCCACTTCTGGGGTTGATTATCAGCTGAGGATCAGCAGCCATTGCAGAGACGGAGAGAGAATGAGAGTAAAGTCAACTGTGTTGGCCGGAATACGAATGGGTGTGTCCGGTGTATCCGTTAAATATGGCTGCAAATTATGCACGTTGAAAAGGTGGAAGTGTGGTTCCTTTCCCCCAGTTTCTGTGCTATACTTTGCCAAAAAAAAAAGGTGGAAGGGACTTGCCCCCATGTGGGCTTGGTTAGATGGTTCTACCCAGGTAGTGACCCGGTAGCCTGCGGTATGTAGTAATTTCCCAGGATGCACTTTGTTGGAGTTTTTTTTTCAACAATATTGTTAAAAATAAAAAATTTTTAAAAAAGATTGATGTTAAAAATTTTCTTTTAATTATATTACGGGTATCGATTTCAAGACAAAGAAACAGTAATGAAGTTTTTTATACATATATTGACTTATTTAATTTAATTTAAATAAATAATAATGTTTTAATTTTTCTTTTTAAAATAATAAAGTCAGTTAGAAAATTAGCTTTAAAATCGATAATTCGATCGATTTGAATTTTAAAGTCGATTTTGAAAAAAATCAACATATAAAATAAATTATACTTAGATTATACATTTTTTTAAACAATTTGAAAGATATTTAAATTTATCTTACATTTTACACCTTAATTTTAGAGAAATTTAAATTCATCTCAACTTTTACAACTTATCAACAAGGTCAAATATATTAATTTAATACATGAATTAAATTCTATTTTATTTGTATCATGTATATTAATGTGGTATATGAGTAAAATTACATTTATTTTTTTAAAAAGATAAGTGAATTTCTATATATCATTTTGAGATGAAATTGTTTAATTTCAAATATTGTGAAAATTAATGTTTAATTTTTTAATTAAACTCTACAAACTAGATTTCTTTTTTGAGATGGGTATTTATATGTCATATCTGGACCTATCTGTTAGTTGCTGCTCTGATCAGATAATCCCATGGTTAAGGCTTCGGAGGATCCAACAGAACTTACTCAGAAAAACCAATCAGGGAGAACACGAGGGATCCGGAACATAGATATTGACACGCCGACAGAAAATGAAGGCCCATTGTTTCCCCGGACAGATTCGCCACTGGGACACAAATCTTTTCCTCACTGGGCCTACCTTTCCGCATAACAACTATTGAATCCAGATCTAATCGGCCCATCTTGAAAACCTAACAAATCCAGTCCTCGCAATTGACACAGTCTCTTGCTTCCTTTTCATGCATATTCATCTAGGGCCGTGGCTCCATGTCTGACTACTATGAAAACTCATTGATCATACAAGTTACAGCCCATGGGCTTTTTATGTCTTCTAAAAATTAGTAACAAACTTGCAGTATGGGTGACATTTATAGAATACATTGATTCGTGAAATATTAATAATCTTAAACTAAACCTATTTCAGGTAAGTGAATATAAAATAACGATACTCACAATTGATATTATATTTTAAAAAATAATTATATTCACATTGGAAATTTTCAATTAATTCTAACAATCAAAGTTGACATTCTCGTAATAACATAATCTTAAATGATTTAGAGTTTTTGATTATTCCTACATAATCTGTATTGGTGGATCGCATCAATTTGCCTTTTTTTTTTTTTTTTTGTTTTTTTAAGATACGCTCATAAGTCATAAATCCAATATTTTGTGTTCTCTGGGACTGGGAGCATAAGAATAGCACTTAAAAAGACCATTTTGCCCAACTATAAAGAAAAGCTGCCGAGCCGAGCCGAGCCGGCTCCTTCATACGCTTCGGATTTAGCTCAAAACATTTGCATTCCCATATAGGTCTCTCGTTTCTGATTACCATTCCAAACGTCGTCGTCTGCCACCGAGGAAAGTCGTAATGGGCGGAGGAGGAGATGGACACAGCACTACCTACAAAGGCATCGCCATCCACCACCCTAAGCGGTGGCACGTGGTCACCGGAAAGGGCATGTGTGCCCTCATGTGGTAAGTTGTAACATTAGGATTGCCTTCTTTTTTCACTGCTAAATTTTTAAGGATCGTATTGACTTTCAATTGCTCTAAAAATTAGGTTTGATGCGTAAGATTTTGTTGATTGGATGGTTCAAGTTGAAGTCTTTTGGTCATTTGGTTTGCTATTTGTGTTTATCTAGAGTGTAATTTTTAGATCTTACGCTTCTCTCTCAGTACATTTCAATTACTTGTACTATTATGTTACTCTTAGCAATGCTAGTTTGCCTTTTTACTGTAATAAATTATGAAATATGTAGAGTTTACAGAGTACAAAGTATTACTCAGTCGCATGGGATGATAGCACTCTCAATTTTTTTGAAGATTCCTTAGAAGTGAGCTGCTGGGATTTTTTTTCTTTCTTTTTGGTTGGGGGTGGGGGATTAAGAAGAAAAACTCAATACGCGACCTGAAATGGGGACTGATTTAGAGGTTTCACGTATTTTGTTATTGGATTACTTTCACGTCTTTACTAAGTGTGCAGTGGATTCTTTTAAAAATTATTTCGCATACATAGGTGTTTGAGTGTCGTGATAGGACCCAAGTGTTTGAGAATGGCGTTGTGACCCAATGACTCTAATCTTTAATTGTAATATTGATAATTGGCTTGAGAAACTAAAGAAAGATTGGAACTTGGGATGTTAAGTTGCTATGAGCCGTGTGTGTTTTGGTCATTCAAACTTTGTTGAGTTTTAGCAATGTTAGCTTATTTATATACGATCAAAGGAGATGTCTCCATGTTTCCATTTTGTCACTGGTGGTTGGTGGTATTTTTTTAGTGATGAGTCATTCAGTGGAGACTCCTTGAGGAAAGAAGGAAAATGGATAGGAACTGGCTATGCGAACGAAGAGTTCTTACTGTTAGTTGTTCTATTCTTTTCTGAGTTGGGATAAACATTAATAAATTAGGTTCATTTTGTCTCAAAAGCTAGCCATATCTAGAAACTATCTTGTTTTGTTGGTTGGGTTATCTGATATTTTATGCTTAAGGTAACTGAGATTGTGTCTAAACGTCAATTTGTGATGATATTCGTTTTCTGTATCTGAAATGTTTTGTTTGAGAGGACAGTATGTTTTCTTTTGTGTTTTGATCTACCATAACACCATATGCATTCATTGAGGGATGCATTTTTCAAAATTATTTGACTTTCTTGTTTGTTGGATATTTCAGGTTTTGGATTCTATATCGGGCCAAGCAGGATGGTCCTGTAGTTTTGGTATGATTCAGTGCTCTCATTTCCTACAATTTCTTGGTGATGAATTTGCTTGTGAATTGAATTCCCTATTGTTTTATTTGTATGCATTTAAGGGTTGGAGGCATCCTTGGGAAGGTCATGGTCATGGTGATCACTCAGACAGTCACGGGCATGGACATTAGCTAAGGTAAAATACTTTTCGGTACATGCAAGAAAAGTGTTTCAATTTTTTTGAATATCTTATATAATTTGATTTGAGAAGTTGGAGCATTTATGTGTAATTTTATGAAGTTTAAATTTAATGAAATTAGTATGAAAATTATCTGGCTAAAGTTTTCTTCTCATTTCAACTTTCCAGAAACCCTTTGTTTCCTTGTTTATTATTTGCAGTTTTTAGCCACTGTAACCTTTTCTTGCTGTACTGTATTGTTTTCGATTGAAGTCTGAAAGTTATTATCATTCAACACAAGCAAAAAAAAAAAAAAGAAAAAAGAAGATTTTCTAAAGTTTGCCCTAACTATTACTATCTTACATACTGATTCGTTGTGCCCAGAAAAGGGGAAAATGATCAATGACAGGCTTAACTCTCACCTTCGGTGCATTAATGATGTATGTGACAACGATCAATACTTGTGCATGGTATGTATTTAGGATGATTTAACCCCTCCCAGAATATAATGTTTGGCAATGTCGCCTGGCTGAGTGATTTTTAAGTTCATCAGCACTTCTAATACTGTCAACATGTCATTGATTGTTAAACTGGAGAAGTGACATTTTCAGAATATAACCTTATTATATGTTGGCTGTTGATTGACTTCTCTTCTTCATTTCCTGTTCCTTCAATTTTAACGCGTTTGTACTCTCTCTTTATTTGGTTAATTATGTGTTTTTCAATTCTTTGGTTATAGCTTGTTAATTTGTTTATCTATGTTTCGGACATTTGGTTATAACTCGTATTGTTTGCAGGTATCCTTTGAAAAGTTGAGAAGGAGAAGCAATCTATTGTATGATGTGTTCTAAATCAGAGAAATGGAGTTGTACAAGTTTAATATATCCGAATAACTTTTGTTTTGCTTGTTTGCTTTTGGTAATTAATGCTAATAAGCTTCTACCTTTGTCATTTGACATGAAATTGTTTTGAGAGAATTTTGGCATCTCCATCCCCAGCATTGCGAAAACTGCGTTGTCAGGATTCTTAGCAACTATGCTAGTCGAACTGAAAAATTCTTCTCACTAGAAGTGTGCTTGCGACAAGTCAATGATAAGGCTGCTTAATTTTCCGGGGCTGCTTGAAGTTTACGAATTTATAGTTGCGGATGATTTTTCAAAAACCCACTAATAAGATCTTCAATGAAACCGACGCAACTTTAGCTCTTTGAACCTCCATTACTTTTCAAAATTATGTTTATGTCATAATCTTTTTGAGGAAATATCACTGTAATATGTCGGTATTGCTGCCAAATATTGGAATGAAAATAGAACTGGCATTTTGAGCTGGCTGGCGGGCTAGTTTCTGTACTTTATCAAGCATCAAAATTACCAACACATAAATGCGCATCTTGCGCATCTTTTATTGCTTCAAAATATGCAAACGAATAGAGTGATGAAGGAATCACGTAGTACAACATAACTTCTTTTTTTTTTTTTCTCCAACGCAGTACAACATAACTGAATAAAGAGATTTGAGCAACTATCTAAATCTGAGTAAAGTTCCATTTTTCTGACATTTCTGTTTTCTCTAAGCAAAGTGACAAACAGGGCTCCTGCAATCCTTTTAATAGTTGGTTGCTGGAGCGGGACAGCCGTTGCCTGTAATTAGTGGGTGGTGAGTATATTCAGAAGAGATACTCTCGTCTCAATTAAACGCCTGTAGATGCATTCCAACTCTTCTTCAAGATCTTCAATGTCAATCTCCACCGCCTCAAATCTTTTACGGGCTGCTCGCAGGGTGGTGGCGTCGCAGTTTTCCCAATAACTAAGGCTGTCCGCACGAGTTAACCTGTAGTCAAAGAACCCTTTATTCGATTTCGGCAGGTTTGGGCTGGGCATGGACATAAGTGACATTAGGGACTCAACGATAGCCATGGTGGCTGTTCTCACTTCTCTCAGAACCTTGACAACGATCATAAGATTTTGGTTTATGGACGAAACATCACTAGAACTGACGCATTCGTTCTTCATATCCTTCAGCGAATTCAAACGCCTTAACATGGCCTTCTTTAACTTCTTTCTTTCTAAACTGTACCCGGAAAATTTGTTCCCCGCACTAGCACCTGCTGTCTCGGCTATGCATACCCTGCGAAACGCGGATTGAAGTTCATGGAGATGATCTTTGACGAGCAACAGAACATCTCTCGTGTTGCCACAAGTTTCCAGCATTTTGAGCGAGGCTTCTGAAATCTCGTGAACCCATTTCTCCTGTCCGTGGTGAACGATTGTGGTCTTGATTCTCGGGGAGTGAAGCAAACCATTTACAGAATCATGCAAGTCTCTCAGAGCATCAAAATTCAGGCGTGCCATATATTGATTGGGGTGATTTTTCAGTTCTCTCTCGATCAAAATTTATGAATGATATTACGCAAAGGTAAAGTCGGTCAATCTTTCCCACTGGCAATCTAATTTATACACAGTCTTAATTTGTTTCTAGTGCGTTGAAAAATGGAAAATAGCAGATTAGTGAGATCGTTGATCTCAAAGGAAAATAACACGAAGCATCATGCAAGTTATACTTTTTGACTAGAACTATGAAATTTGTCCCCGAGAAACTTCCAAGCATTGTTTTAAAATTGCGCAAAGTTGTTGAATTGTTGGCGAGATTGGATAAAGAGCAAGCCGTACAGGCGTACATGACGAGCCAATATTGGACGCCAGCTTGCCTTGTGTCAATTGTTCCCAAGCAGACGACCAACGTTGAAGGAGGCCAAATTTATGCATAATTTTTTTCTCCAAATCTAGTCTAACATGATCAGTAATTACAACTGTTCCAGATTTTTTCATTCCAAGTACGACGTAAAATCCTTAGCAATACAATAGTGATCCTTATTCCTTAGCTTCCGAGAAATTATCGTACACCTGCTGACTACTTTTTCGGCTGTCTTCTGTTTTTTTTTTTTTTGTCCTTAACAGGAATTTTCCATTACTTCTTTCTAGGCTGGAATGGGCTTCTCATATTTTTGAGGGCTAAAGTGCAGACCAAACCCAGGTCAATCGCTTGTTTTTCTGGGCTAAGCTTGTTGATATGGACCCGATCTGATTGGGCAAGAATAAAAGATCTGCTTAATAAATAAATAAATAAATAAATTGCTTACAACTCGCACGATAAAAGTACGACTCATGAGGGATTCTCAATTATGAATGATGGGTTCTATGAATTGTCGCTGTAGTAATCAAAAGTGCGTGCCACTTTTCTCTTCTTTATCTCATTGCCAATGTGAATCATCGCATCAGTAAAGGGTCCATTTCTATGGAGTCTTAAGAACAAACTGAAAAATGTGACTAAAAAGAAAAAGAAGAAAGGGAAGCCATCAAACCATGATGTTAGGACATTTCATACACTGTATTGTCACCAATAGGGAAAAAAAAATGTTGATCTTTTTTGTGGAAGATTTGATTTGTAATGCCGGGCCCAATTGGCCGACTAAAATATTTTGCCTTTTCGTATCAAAAAAAAAAAAACAAAAAATAGTTTAGTTTGAGTGGAGTGTAAAAATTATCAACTATAACACTTTTAGTTCGTGATTAAATGTTTATTATTAATAGTAAAAGTAGTAGAGGATTTTGACTCTTTTTGAGAACAAATAAAGATTTTGGAAGTGAATTATTATTATTATTTTTTTAAAATTAGGGAATAATTTTTATCTCAATTGTTGTTATTATTGCTCTAAATTGCATCCGAGTTCCACTTTGAATTCAGAGGATTTGAAGAGCTACTATGTATTTAATCTGAACAAGTATTGAAAATAAAGCTTTATATTCTATATAGTTCATCTATATCAAACAAGAGTTCACTTTATTAAAATTTATGAAGTTATAATTATAATTATGTATGTAGATATATACATATATGACCTACAATTAAAAAATAAGAATAAAAATAAAAAATTATACATTTAATAATATATTATTAATAAACAATCACGCTCGGCTCATCCCAAATGGAGGATTTTTTAAAGACCGACGGAAGTAGTAGTCAATTTATATTATTCTTTTTGTTATCATTAATCCACCAACGAATGGGGTATATAATTGGAAATTATTTAATGTCGTGAAGCATTGTTATGGTGTTACTTTGCTCTAATTGTTTAATTGTTGTGGAGAGAATATGGCACTTTTTTGATGGGAAAGTAATATTCCCCTGTAGAGTACATATTTAATTTGGTACAATTTTTTTTAAAAAAATTATAATATACAACACCTTTAATATATTATTAAATATATATTTTTACATTTTTATTCTTACTTTTTAATTTAAATTATATATTATAATTATTAATAAGAGTAATACAAGAATTTTACATCAAAAATAATTTTTTTTAAGATAAATAAAATATTTAAAATTGAACTATTTTTGTGGAACAGAGTGCGTACATATATATCTATGTGAGGAGCGCGGGTGCAGTGTGCAGCCAGCCAACCATCCCTTCAAAATTTCAATTTTTTTGTTAAGAATACTAAAAATTTTCTATAAAGTAAGTGACAAAAATTATAATTTGTCTCTCGCAAAGTTTTAAAAAATTTCTACTACCCATATATATTTACTGAGAAAAAAATTAATGAATGTATCAAAATCATTTTATAGCACACAATAACACCTCTAGAAAATGGGCTTAAAAGTTCCAAAAAAGATGATACTCAGTCTTAGATAAATGACAAAAATTGAATTATCTCATTTTCATTTTTTTTTTCCCTCGAACAAAGAAAAGGTAACTATAAAGATGTACAACTGGGAATGGATGTGTCCGTAAGTCCCCAATTTAGCTGGAGAAAAAGACTAAGAACAACTAGGAAAATGCATGGTAGGAAGTGGCAATTCAAGATTCCAGCATTCATACATTCATTCATTCGTTCATTCGTTCATTCAATCATCATCATTCCCTCATTTTCTGCATTCATTTTTGGTCCCATCCCATCCATCCCATGTAGTGGGATAGATGGGTTTATGTCGTTCCGTTCCGTGTTCCTTTTTGGTACCGTCCTGAATATCCTGACCTTTGAGACTTTGGGAGGGAAGGAGAGTGGAAGAGGGGGCGTGACGAGGAGAAGACAAATCCAGTACTTCTTCAAACTTATTCACAACCAAACAACTCTCAACTCTCAGCTCTCAACACCAACCATCCCACAAAAGCCAAATTCACTATTTTCCCCCCATATCTTTATTTATTACTCATTCTTTTTTAACACCCCAGACACGACACGACACCTCCCAAAACACATAATATTGCAAACCACGAAAACCAACATAGAGTCCATGGAGGACGAAGCAGCAGAGAAGTCGAGATTCAAGAGGGTCTGTGTGTTTTGCGGGAGCAGTTCTGGCAAGAGGAACTGCTACAGAGATGCTGCTGTTGAATTGGGTCAGGAACTTGTAAGTGATGCTGGCTTCTAACCACACATGCAAATATACTTTCTGTTTAGTACATGTCATGTTTTCCTATAGTTGCTTATACGTGCTTGTGTTGCCGAGCAACAATAATGAGAACCCCGAAAAAGATACCATCTTTCTGCGTTTCTTTCAGTTCTGAGCATGAAACAAGGCAACTTCATACTAATGAAAGGGAAGGGGTAACTAGTTCTTATGTTTTTGGTAGCTAGGTTTCAAGAAGGCTGGACTTAGTATATGGTGGAGGCAGTGTTGGCTTAATGGGATTAGTTTCTCAGGAGGTTCATCGTGGTGGAAGACATGTCTTAGGGTACGTACGTGTTGTATACTAATATTGATATTATTATCTTAAAGTTAATGTACAAGTTTAGATTCATTCTTGTCATTGTTTTGCTGATTTCATTTGTTTTTCACGTGCTGAAGAGTAATCCCCAGGACCCTGATGTGCAAAGAGGTAATTAAGACTAGTGTTTATCAGAAGAAAAAACAAAATCTTTCGGCATTTTTGTTCAGTTTTTCATTATTTTAAGCCATCCACATCCGTTGCTAGCCTACATGATCATACAGGCTCCATAATTAAATCAATAATGGTTTTTTGATTATCCAATCAGATAACTGGTGAAACAATAGGGGAGGTACGGCCGGTAGCAAACATGCATCAAAGAAAAGCAGAAATGGCCCGCCAATCCGACTGTTTCATTGCCCTACCAGGTACCCCACCCCACCTCTCACCATTGCCTTTAATTTGCTCTCTCTTTCATCATCTCTGCTGTCTTGTACTACTAGTCCTACCAGTACTACTGGTACGTACGTGTTTATTATTGTTACTATTGGAAAACTTCATCGTTCAACCCAAAATCAATAGGTAACTAATAGAATAATTAGTTGATGAGCTCTAAAAAATCAACCCCAAAAATTATTTCTAACTATTTCTGATCATTGAATTAATTTTTGTTCACAAATTGAATTAATCAGGTGGTTATGGAACTTTAGAAGAGCTATTAGAAGTCATCACATGGGCTCAGCTTGGAATTCATGATAAGCCTGTAAGGATACTACTGCACCACTTGCTCATGTCTGTATCTTGTCTTGTTTTTTGGTTTGCCTAGTCAAGGAGATATTGAGGCAGACTCAGCAGTTTATTTGATCATTTCTCTTGCTTCTTCTTGTTTTTTTTCCGTAAGCATGACTCTTCTTGTCTATTACTTAATGGATCTTTTCAAACCATAATTATGTTTGAACCTACACATCAATGATGATAATCTATGTATGCAATAGATAGGTTTGCTAAATGTGGATGGCTACTATAACTACCTGCTAACCTTCATAGACAAGGCAGTTGAAGATGGTTTCATCAAGCCATCACAGCGCCAGATTATGGTCTCCGCCCCAACTGCTAAAGAACTCGTTCAAAAACTTGAGGTACTTCCCTACCTCTGCTTGTAGCCACTCATGCATAATTGTTATGAGTTTGAGTTTTTAAGAGAATAAAAAAGATACATGCATCAGTACTGTCTTGCTAGCTACTGGGGCTAAGATTTTTTGTTTGCTTATTATTAATGTTTTGTGCTTTGGGTCCATATGGTTTTTCGTTTTTGTGTTTGCCTCTTGTTTTGGGATAGGAATATGAGCCCCTGCATGATGAAGTCGTGGCCAAGGCACGTTGGGAGGCTGAACAAGTGGAGCTGAACGCATCTTTGCAGTCTGAAATAGCACGTTAGCTAGATGTGGCTATGAGAGACAAAAAAATTGTCCGCCTTGCTTTTGCTTTTGTGTTTTGTTATTTTTTTTTTCACTTCTCTCTTGTGGGGTTCTTTCTTTCGTTCGTGAAATATCCAGTACTAGAGCTTCCCCAAATTTCTCCCCTCGAAAATTGTACTTATTTAGGAAGGAGAAATATATGTAGATATCCGGCATAGTTTTGTGGAAAGAACCAATTCCAATGTGTAGAGAAATTACTCAAAAGAAACACACGCAAGAAAAACAAATTATATCAGCCTTTCATTCTCCTTGTCAATTCCTTGCCTATATGCATCATGGTCCTCCACCACCCCACTCCGTAAATTCTAATGCCACTGCCCCAGTGCCCCATCTTGGACAAAGAAGACGGTAGTGCATCTCAAACATTCTCAAACATGTTACTTCCTCTGTATTTCCAATACAATGCCATTGAAATTTAAGTTTTACAACTTTGAACTATTTCACTGTGATTAAAGTTTTAAGCCCAAGAAATGTCAACCTGGCATAGCACTTCTGTCAATAATTTGTATTCAATGTGTCATATGTTTGATTAAAGTTGGATATACCTAGATCCTACTTTTAACATCTCTGCCTAGCTAATTTCACCCTTTTTTGGTTGTGAATTTGACGTGGAATAAGCTAGGATAAATTGATTATAGTAATTGAATGAATACAGTCCCGACGAGAGCGACTGCTGTTAAGTGGCCCAAAAAATACCTGCATTGCATCAAACAAAATCGATTCTCAGGGGCCCCACACTCATATGGCTGTAGCCTTTTTCTTTTCTTGTTTTTTTTTTTTTTTGGGGTTATGGTTTTGTTGGGGGGGGGGGGGGGGGGGGGAGCCTGTGGGCTTCTGAGGGGGTATAATTCAATTGCTTGCTATAATTCAATTATTTCCCAAAAAAGAAAAAATTAAAGAAAAAAAAATCAATGACTTGGAGTTGGAAGAATAGATAGACGGAAAGTTTCACTTTGTATATATTGATCTATTCTCGTCTATGTTACATAATTTATGTACAGAAAGTAATGTCTACAAAATTGGGGGGGATAGTTTTGAAGTAATTGTGCTAATTTTGTTCCTATCTAGTGGGTGAGAATGTTGAGAAGGGAAACTCTGGTTTTCAAAAGTTGCCTGAAGACAGCTTCCAGAACCTCCTGTGATTCTTGAATGCTTGAGTTGATTGTCTCTAGTTGTTTTAGTACATTTTGCATTTGTAGAGGACTGTCTGACTTCTTCAAGAGATGCAACTGTAATTCTATCTTCTCAAATGCAGCAATGTCTGAGTTTCTTTCACATGATGCTGCCTTTTGTTGGATAAACTTCGAGACTAAAGACCAACCCTTTGTTTGTGATACCGTCATTGATTGAGAAATGAATGAAAGAGTGGAATCTAAGACGATAATGCTACGATGCTGGATTTCTTTAATCAGGTTAATCAATTGGTATGCATCAGAGCTATCATCTAGCACTGCCAAAGAGCCGTTCTTCTCTGCTTTCTTCAGCTCCTTGAAGCATTTGCAGATCATTTTACTCAAGTGCTTTTTAGAGATCATATATGTCCCGACTTCGTTTGTGAATTCTCCGCTTCTTTTCCTCCGAAGAGATGACTCAAGTTCTTGGACATTTTCCTTCATCTGTGAATAAATTTCTCTAACTTCACCACAGATGTCCAAAATCCTTAAAGATCCGTCCAGAACCCCTTCCTCCCATTCGCCACATCTCTTGCTATTGGAGAGAATTCGTTGACTGTGGGACAACTGAAGCACATCCTCTAGATACTCATACAAATTCTTGAGTCCATCCAACTTTTGGCAGGTTGATTCCTGTGAAGATGAGGATGCACCTTCTGATGACTTCAACCTTTGCAGATGTTCCACAGCATTCCCCAGAAGAGGATGAGAAGAAGAAGGCCAGCTAGTGGAACGAGCATGGCTTGAGAATTTTGGGTTTGCCATCTTTTCCTTGGTCGACGTGAAACAATTGGATCTGATGATGTGAAGTCTAGGAAAGCTATGGGGGATGATGAAAACCAAGTCTTCTTGACTTGTATATTTAAGCTCCTAAAGAAACAAAAGGAATCTCACTCTCTCTTCGTCTCCTTGTAACTGCTGGTTATGTTTTCTGCTTGTCTCGGTTCCGCTTCATTGTTGTCGGATCTGGTAAGATACATTCGGTATTGAGATCTCAAATTGCAATATACTATTACTGCAAGCCTGCAAGTTGCAACCACCATTAATTTGGATCACCTGCAACAGTAGCTGGATGCCAAAGCCAATCGTGCTGCTTGTTTCTGTTTGAAAACTCGAATCATCGCATGCTGCCTAGCGAAGTAAGTCAGAAATCTCGGTGTTGGATATTTGATGGGGAGCAAGAGGAATCTTCACCCGCTCGTGGAAATTTTCAATTAGTCATGCATGCGGGTTTCTGACAATGATGAACGATCAAATAGTGAAGCCTAACCCAATAATGTGGGTTCGTGGCATGTGAATTTAGCTAGAAAACCAAGAATAACGCAGCTGGTTTCTCTCTTGGGAAGCAGCCATGTGCGCATTGTATTGACTCAGCTGGATCGTCATGGTTGGTATATAAAACAAGGCTAAACTTTTACAGATAATTTTTTCATGTTAACACGAGCAGATGGTTGACCAGATAAGCTCATAAATACATCTCAACGATTAAACCCGCATGTTTGAATAGAAATAATATTCTGTAGAGATTCCTTTTGCTTTTGGATCATGTAGCATTAGCCTAAATATGATCTGTGTGTTTCATGTTATTCAGATCAAGTATTTATAGAGATCTAAATCGAGAAAGTGTGTGCCTGTGTATTACTTATAACTTCTTGAGACTTGCAGTTCTGCAGAAGAGATGTCTGATTCTGGTTAACTACCTGAGAAGCAACTAATCTAGCCATGAGCAAATAAATCAACAAACAGTTTTGCCATAATCTTAGTTCTCATTCAATGACGGTTGAATGCTGGTATAGAAGATCATCATGCATGTAACAAGACTTGTTTTTGGAATTATTCTCAAAATTATATTTGTTGAAATTTTCAATCTCAATCTCAATCTCAAATTGCCCTCTGAGTATGACTAAATATTGAGCAAACTTTGTTGTGTATATTTTTCCAGCAAAAAACTAACAAAATCTTGATCACTTATTTTGTGCATATTTTCGACGTATAAAGCTGTACTTTTATTATCAAATTACAAATGTTATACTATACGTGTTACAATTTACTTCCATGAATATTATACTGAGATTTTGTAACAATTTTATAACCAAAATTGGAATTTTCACTGAAAAAGATTATCAATATAGTTCCGGGACAATCAATTGAAAAAACCACTTAAGTAAATGCAATTATCAGAATAAAATGTCACTCCAAATAGTTTTTCCATGCTTTCTATAGTGGCAATATATCAAATTTCAGTATGCGGCTTCTCTTCAATTTTCTATTTTCTTTTTGATGTTTCATGGTTAAGCTTCCGTCAATAAAATCTCATTCCAAAAACTCGACCTGGTAATTTTGCTAATTTTCTTTTCTAGTTTAATATTTTAGAATTCAGCATCAATCTTTTACCCAAAATATGCTAATTCAAAGAATTTTTTTCCCCATTTGATCCACATTGAATTTGGAATTCTATATGCCAAAAAAAAAAAACACACACACACACACACACACACAATTTTACAGGAAAAAAGAGAGATCAATATAGGTAAAATGTTGTTTGATGTATTGTATTCATTTCTGAGATGTGTCTCTATCTATGTATAAGTTTGTACAAGACTAATGTTTACAAAAATGGTAGGGTATTTGCATATTTGTGGCCTAAACTAGTGGTTGAGAATGTTGAGGAGGGAAACTCTAGTTTTTAAGAGAATTCTGTACACAATTTCCAGGGATTCTGCTAATTCTTGAATGTTCAAGTCTAATGCCTCCGTTCTTTTCAATTTGTTTTGCATTTGTACAATATCTCCCACTTGACTGGATTTCTTGTCATTTAAGAGTTGCAACTCGACTTCCATCTTCTCCATTGCAGATATATCTGAATCTCCTTTGTTTGATACTTTCTTATGTTGCAGTAACTTTGAAACAAGAGACCATCCTCTTGGCTGTGACCCTGCCTTTGATTGAGAAACCAAAGATAGAGATGACTCTAAGACTTTAAGACTAACTACTTGGATTTTTTTTATCATGTTAACCAAGGTCACCGCGTCAAAATCTTTGTTTACCATTGCCAGGCTGCACTTCTTCTCTGCATCCCTCAACCCTTTGTAACATTTGCTGATCATTTTGTTCATGTCCCTTTTGGAGATCATATGTCTCTCCACTTCTCCACCTCTTTTTCTCCTTAGGGACGACTCAAGTTCCTGGATGTTTTCCTTCTTCTGTAAATAGATGTCTTTGACTGAACCGCAAATGTCTAACAACCTCAAAGATCCATCCAAAACCTCTTGTTCCCATTTACTACATCTTTCGCAGGAAAGAACCTGTTGATTTTGAGACAGCTGAAGCGCATCATCTAGAAGCTCGTACAATTTCTTGAGGCCATCCAACTTTTGGCATGCTGATGCACATGAAGACGAGCATTGGCTTTCAGATGACTTCAACCGTTGCAGCTGTTCCTCAGCACTTGTAATAAGAGGATGAGATATAGATGGCAAGCTAATAGAACGAAAATGGCTTGAGAATTTCGGATTTGGAGCTGGGGTTTCCATTCTTTTTTCTTAAACGAAATGTATTAGCCAGATATGCATGTGGAAGAGTGAAATACGTTTGTAGATGTTGAAAAACCAGACTTACATCTCGGTGTATATATAGAGTTGGAGAAGAAAACAAAAGGAATCTCGTCTTCTCTCCTCTCCTGGATATGTTCCGTCTCTGTCCAACTCTTGTCGGATCTCAGAAGATGCATCCAGCATAGAGATCCCAATTCCCATATAAAATAAATAAAAAAACATCAATTTGGATGGGCATGCATGCAGCTCTAATGCCGCAGCCGCTTTTGCTGCTAGTCTTTCGTTGAGAATAAATTACCACAAGTTCCCTGATGAAGAAATCAGAAACCTGCCCCCAGGGCATAGCTCAGTTGGTAACTCCAGAAGTAGAATTGCCACAAGGTGCAAGGGTCGACTCTCCGCAGCATCAGCTGGGGTAGGATTTCACACCTTTTGCCACAAGAAATCAGAAACCTTGGTGTGATGTTAATTGTTGGGGAACAACGGGAACCTTTACGCACTCGTGGAAAATTTCAAATCATTGTTTTAGTGTGCGTGCGTGTTCAAGACACTAAGCGTTAGATTAGATGATAAAGTTGGATCCAATCCAGCACGGGGAAGTTTTTAATTAAGTTGGATCCAATCCAACACGGGGAAAATAACCAAGTCCTCCAAGGCTATGACATTTTTTTTCACTTCTGCTGCCAAACTCTCCAAACAGATGGAATCGTGACAGCCTTGAAGGATCCGACTAGATCCATTGAAGTGGCATCATGCTTCTGCAGCCACAACATATCAACTAAGTTTGATGAGGCAAAAAGCATAGTTTAATTTCATAGTTTGTATTAAGAAATATCCCATTTTTCTTCATCAAATGATTGAATCTTGGGCACACGAGTGCGGTAATAAACAATAGTCTGTTGTTAATAAACAATTCATTTTACAAATGCAATAATGCTTTTTCTGCTAGAAGTTTTAGAAACAAGTGGAATATGGCCAGCCGAGCACCAAATGGATCATCATTTTCCTGTGGCATGGTCAATCGACATACAACTGATGAACTGACTTTGTAATGCAGAGATTTTCTTTTCTGATGCAACTAAAACTGTTGAGTAAATTGCTTTGAATCCTATTACAATAATATAATTGTTTGATGACCGTTTACTTGCACAAGGGCCTCAGCAGCTTGAGCAGGGTGGAAGAAATCACTTGGAAGATAAATGAGTCTTGATATAGCCGTTCACATGTGAATGTTCCCGATATAAAAGAGTAAATAAGTTTAGTGTAGTGAAAGGATTAGGGGCCTGCTTAGAGAAGCAGAGAATGCGTGTGTTTTCCTGAAAATTTTGCCAAAAGAAAAAGGGTAAAATTCCTCATATTCTTTAAAAAGTAAAAACTGATGCACATGCGAGAATCAAACATGACAATTTCATGCACACTGATTTTGATGGATTCGTAATGGTACCAAGTTTCAATGGATTCTTTTCATTTTTTCCCATTTATTTACATACTGATGTGGGACAAAACTACATCAGTATGACCATAGTGATAAAACTGAATAGGATTAATGATTAAGTACATTAAGAAGAGAAACCCTGCTCTTGATCAGACTCTTGAACATGGCTTCTAAATTCTCTTCGAACTCCTGGATGACCAATTCCAGTGACTTCAATTGCTTCAAGACATTTTGTAAAGCAGAAGCATCATTGTCCTTATGGGACTTGGTAATCAAGGCATGGAATGCCTCACAAATTGTTTCCAGGTCAAATACCTCTTCTTGTAGTCCTGAGAAATAACGTTTTTTGGTTGCACAAATTTGGAAACCATAGACCAGCGTCCCTGCATTGATCTTTCCTTCGTCCCCCACGCAAATGTCAGTAAAGATCGCAATATCGAGAAACTAATTGCTTCCGTTTCTTTTAGCAAGCTCATGATTATAGCAAGATTGCTATCCTCCTCATTTAAGGGAGCTGAGGAGCAGTTCTTTCTCTAGTTTCTGTTGAAACATTTTACTGCAACATTTTTATATTAATTAGTTCTTGTCATAAAAGAATAAGTCAAGATAGTTATATTAACAACTAGATTTGGGGAGTATGTTGACTAAGTATTGATTGTTTATTTGTTATGATTAAATTTTGATTATGCATGTAATTTTATTTCGTTGAGATATTTTTACAAATATTGTTATAAATCACTCTATAAATAGAGTGTTCATCATGAAAGTTTAAGTAATTCTTGTCCAACATAACATTCTAGTGTTGTCTTCCATAAGTGTGTCACAAAAGAAAAAAAACCAACAGTGGTATCAAAACCCTCTTGATCGATCTTAAGGGAAAAGGGACCTTTCTTTCAAACTCAAAAACTAAACACCATGTCTAACAACTTTCTTTCTAATCCTCCATCTTTCAATGGCCAATACTATCAAATATGAGTTGTCAAAATGAAGTCCTATTTGGAAGCTAATGATCTTTTGGAAACAGTAAAAAATGAGCAACAACCATTGCCTGAAGATCCAACCATGGCTCAAATAAGAGAACATAGAGATGAGAGGAAGAAAAAAATGTAAAGCATTGACTTGCATCCACTTAATAGTTTCAGATGAAATATTCACAACAATTCTAGCTTGTGATACTCCAAAAAAGGCTTGGATTGCTTTGCGAGAAGCTTTCCAAGGCAATGAAAGGACAAGACAAATGCAAGTTTTGAATTTTAGAAGGGAATTCGAGCTTTTGAGGATGAAAGACAATGAGAACATTAAAGAGCATTGGAATAAACTCTTAAATATTGTCAAAAAAATCAAGTTAATTGGTGAGCAACTTCTAGATAAGATGGTGGTACAAATTTTTTTTGTGATTTTGCTTGAAAGATTTGAAACCAAAATATCTTCTCTTAAAAATTCAAGAAATCATTCAGAAATCACATTGGAAGAGTTGGCGAATGCATTACAAGCCCAAGAACAAAGAAGAACTATTCGTAAGGAGGAGGTTGTAGAAGGTGTTTTCCAAGCAAAGGAAGATGACAAAGACAAGAAACAACAGAGGAACAAAAAGGACAAGAATGAAGATGGAAACAATGAAGATGAAGAGAGAAAAGGAAGATTTCATACATGCCAATATTGTAAGAAAAATAACCATTTACAAAGGAATTGTTAATTTAGAGCAGACATCCAATGTAGGTATTGTAATCAGAAAGGACACATGAAAAGAGTATGCAAAAAAGTTGGTTTTTCTTTGTGACAAACTTATGGAAGACAACACTAGAATGTTATGCTAGACAAGAATTGCTTTAACTTTCATTAATGAACACTATTTATAGAGTGATTTATGACAAAATTTGCAAAAATATCTCAACTAAATAAGATTACATAATCAAAATCTAATCCTAACAATTAAACAATCAATACTTAGTTAGCATACCCCCTAAATCTAGTTGTTAATCAACTACCTTGACTTATTCTTTCATGACAAGAAATAGTTAACATAAAAATGCTGCAATAAAATGTTTCAACTCCAACACTCCTCCTTGAAACTTTTTGCAGCATATTTTAAAGGATCATGTAGTTTTCAAATCTTGCTTTTTGACAACACACTTGTGAAATGCATGTTGCTCCTTTGTGTCCAATGCTCTCAAGCATTGTTTTTGTCTTCTTTTTCATCAAAACTATCATCCTCATCAATTACTTTCTTGCCTTTAGCTGCATAACATAATCTTTCTTTTTGTTTTCAAAAACAATCCCACCTTTAAGAAAAATATAGCACTTGTGCCTTTGTTCATCTTGGAGTACCAAATTCATTAACTCCTCGATTGTAGTGATCCATGTTAGGTTTCTTGCAATTCTTTCATAAACTTCATAACCTGCACACTTTTTCACAGCAACATTATATTTTTCATAATTTTCAAAACATGTGGTACCTCCATTTGGACAGCCATCAATGGATTTATCAACATGCTCCTCCTCAATTTGTTTAGGACTCACTTCATTGAATCTAGCACATTTGACTTCAATTTCATGATATGAATCCAACTTTTTATCCTTTGGTTTTTCCACTAATTTTGAGGAAGTTTTTCCACAAACTTGTGATCATTCAAGACAAAAAAAAAAAAAAAAAAAAAAATCTTTCATTTTCAATACAAACATTTCATCTCCATCTGGATCACATATCAAGCAAGTCTAGTCTTCAAAAAGAATGGAATAATTCTTCTCAAGCAATTGTCCAACACTTAAAAGATTTTGATGAATTTCTGACACAAACAATACATTAGGAATAATTTTAATTCCTAAACCAATATCAACAGCCACATTACCTTTACCTTATGCCTCAATATAATCTCCATTTCCAATTCTGACTTTTGACTTATATGTTTCATCAAGGACCTTGAAACTTGACTCATCATAAGTCATATGATGTGTACACCCACTATCAATCAATCAAGCTTCACTAGTGATATTACCTGCAAAACAAGAAGTTACAAATAATTGCTCATCTTTTTGTTGATCAACCACTTGAGTTTGATGTCCTTGTATTTTATTTTTGCATACTCTTTCCATGTGTCCTTTCTAATTACAATACCTACATTGGATGTCTGCCCTACACCAACAATACTTTTGTAAATGGTTATTTTTCTTACAATATTGGCATATAGGAAATCTTCCTTTTCTCTCTTCATCTTCATTCTTGTCCCTTTTGTTCCTCTGTTGTTTCTTGCCTTTGTTATCTTCCTTTGTTTGGAAAGCACCTTTTACAACCTCCTCCCTACGAATAGTTCTTCTTTGTTCTTGGGCTTGTAATGCATTCACCAACTCTTCCAAGGTGATTTTTGAAAGATCTCTTGAATCTTCAAGAGAAGATATTTTGGCTTCAAATCTTTCAGGCAAACTCACCAAAACTTTTTGTACCACCATCTTATCTGAAAGTTGCTCACCAATGAACCGGATTTTATTGACAACATTTAAGGGTTTATTCCAATACTCTTTAATGTTCTCATTATCTTTCATCTTCAAAAGCTCAAATTCCCTTCTAAGATTCAAAACTTGCATTTGTCATGTCATTTCATTGCCTTGGAAAGCTTCTCGCAAAGCATCCCAAATCTTTTTTGGTGTATCACAAGCCATAATTCTTGTGAATACTTCATCTAAAATTGCTGAGTAGATGCAAGTCAATGCTTTACATCTTTTCTTCCTCTCATCTCTATGTTCTCTTATTTGAGCCTTGGTTGGATCTTCTGGCAATGGTTGTTGTTCATTTTCAACCATTTCCAAAAGATCATTAGGTTCCAAATTGGGACTTCATTTTGACAGCCCATATTTGATGGTTTTGTCAATTGAAAGATGGAGGATTATAAAGAAAGTTGTTAGGCATGGTGTTTAGTTTTTGAACTTGAAAGAAAGGTTTCTGACTTCACTCTTTTTTGTGCAATATAGGCCCTTCAAGAGGGGTTTGATACCACTATTGGTTTTTCTTTGTGACAAACTTATGGAAGACAACACTAGAATGTTATGCTGGACAAGAATTGCTTTAACTTTCATTAATGAACACTCTATTTATAGAGTGATTTATAACAACATTTGCAAAAATATCTCAACTAAATAAGATTACATAATCAAAATCTAATCCTAACAAATTAAAAATCAATACTTAGTTAACATACTCCCTAAATATAGTTGTTAATACAACTACCTTGACTTATTCTTTCATGACAAGAACTAGTTAACATAAAAATGTTGCAGTAAAATGTTTCAACTTCAACAAATAATAAACAACAAGTACAGCAAGCTCAAGTGGTTGATCAACAAGAAGAGGAGCAATTATTTGTAACTTCTTGTTTTGTAAGTAATATCACTAGTAAACCTTGGTTGACTGATAGTGGGTGTACACATCATATGACTTATGATGAGTTAAACTTCAAGGCACTTGATAAAACATAGAAGTCCAAAGTTAGAATTGGAAATAGAGTAATATTGAGGCACAAAGTAAAGGTAATGTAGCCGTTGATACCGGTTTAGGAATTAAAATTATTCCTAATGTATTGTTTGTGCTAGAAATTCATCAAAATCTTTTAAGTATTGGACAATTGTTTGAGAAGAATTATTCCATTCTTTTTAAAGACAAGACTTGCTTGATATATGATCCAAATGGAGATGAAATGTTCACATTGAAAATGAAAGAAAAAACATTTTGTCTTAAATGGTCACAAGTTAGTGGAAAAACTTCTTCAAAGTTAATGGATGAAACAAAGGATGATGAAAATCTGGATTCATATCATGAAATTGAAGTCAAAGGAGTTAGATTCAATGGAGTGAGTCCTAAACAAATTGAGGAGGAGCATGTTGATAAATCCATGGATGACTTTCCAAATGGAGGTACCACATGTTATTTTGAAAATTATGAAAAATGTAATGTTGTTGTGAAAAAGCCTGCAGGTTATGAAGGTTATAAAAGAGTTGCAAGAAACCTAACATGGATCACTACAATGGAGGAGTTAATGAATTTGGTGCTCAAAGATGAACAAAAGCACAAGTACTACATTTTCCTAAAGGTGGGATTGTTTTTTACAGCAAAAAGAAAAGGTATGTTATGCAACTAAAGGTAAGAAAGAAGTTGATAAGGATGATAGTTTTGATGAATAAGAAGACAAAGATAATGTTTGAGTGCATTGGACACAAAGGAGCAACATGCATTTCACAAGTGTGTTGTCAACAAGCAAGATTTGAAAACTACATGATCTTTTAGAATCTGCAGCAAAAAGTTTCAAGGAGGATTGTTGAAATTGAAATAATTTACTACAGCATTTTTATATTAACTAGTTCTTGTCATAAATGAATAAGTCAAGGTAGTTGTATTAACAACTAGAGCTAGGAAGGATGTTGACTAAGTATTGATTGTTTATTTGTTACGATTAGATTTTGATTATGTAATCTTATTTAGTTGAAATATTTTTACAAATATTGTTATAAATCACTCTATAAATAGAGTGTTTATTAATGAAAGTTTAAATAATTTTTGTCTAACAGAACATTCTAGTGTTGTCTTCCATAAGTTTGTCACAAAACAAAGAACCAAAAGTTAAAGAAAGTTCTAATGCTCTTAGTAACCATTCTGACCATGTTCTTTCTAGAGACTTCATGCACCAAACCAGAAACTCCACTTTTGTTTCTCCTAATGGATGACTCGAAATCTGTGACAGATTCTTTCATGCGGAATAAAATGTCTCCTGTGCTACAGCAAGCAAAAAACAATGCGAGAGATCCATCCAGGACTTCCTCTGCCCAATTTTCCCGGTTTCCACTGGATAGTGCTTTCTGGACTGGTCACAGTTGTATCAAATCATTAACTCCTTCATGAAACTTTTTAAGTCTATTTAAGTTGGTGCATAATGAAGAAACCGAACACTATGTGGCGTCAGATGATCCAGAACAGTAGTTGCATGTCAATGGATGAGAATTAGATGGCAAACTCTTTGATAGAGTATGGCAAGTCTCTTTTTGATGGTTGCTAGAGGATCAGCCATGTTTTCTGTGGAAGAGAGGCTCGAATAATGAATGCACAATCTGGACGCTGAGTTAAGGATTTCAAATCATCCCTTTGTCATCAGTCATATATAGGTAGATACCAAATGAAAGTTAACAGGAAGAATATTATCCAACTCATTATGTTCCCTCTCTAACATAAAAATATTATCCAACGTACAATGTTCTGTCTAAAATAAAAATAGCTCACGCATGGATGTGCCTCCTAACGTTGCGACATGAATTGGTCTAACTCTATCTCTCATACTTGGAGTTGATAAACACGAATAACACAGATCATGTTAGTCTAATTATGCATCCTCACGATGCATAAATTAGGGTCAACCTTCTGCTCGTGTTAGAGAGGGAAAAGAAACTTATAAAACACAAATAATCAAGTTAGCAATTATCACTATTGGTTATGCATGTGATCTCAGCAATTTTATGGAATTTATAATTGAAATCGAAATCTGGCTAAGCATCAGGACTTGATTAGTTGCAGGCTTGCAGCAACACGCATGCACTACCAATTGAAAATTTTGCCACGAGTGGGTAGAGATTCCTCTTGTCCTCCATCTGTTAACATGACACCGAGACTTCTGATTTTCTTCACATAACGTTATGTGATGCTTAAATGATATAAAACAACCAGCACGATCGGCTCATGCATCGGAGCTGGTGATCCAAGCGGTGGTTATATCAAAACTGGGATCTCAATTCCAGATGTAGCTTTTGAGATCCGACAACAATGAAACAGACCTGGGACATATGTTATACTTCCTCAGCTGTAACTTCGAGAAAGAGAGAGAGGATGAAATTCCTTTTGTTTTCTAGACCTTCCTCTATATATATATGGGCAGAAGAGTTTGGTTGTTCAACAGCTTCATAGGCTTCTACATTCATCTCCAACTATTCCATTCTGCTTAGGAATAAGATGGCAACCTCTATCCCAAATAAAAAATTCTCCTGCCATGCTCGTTCCATTAGCTTGCCTTCCTCATCTCATCCTCTTATCACAAATGTTGAGGAACATCTGCGAAAGTTGAAATCATCAGGAGATGCATCCTCGTCTTCGCATACTTTGGCATGCCAAAAATTGGATGGGCTCAAGAACTTGTACGAGTGTGTAGACGATGTACTTCAACTGCCCCTTAGTCAACAAGTTCTCTCCCATGAAAGATCTGGGAAATGGGAAGAAGAAGTTTTGGATGGATCTCTCAGACTGTTAGACATTTGTGGTGCAGTCAGAGACATCTATTCACAGATGAAGGAAAGTCTCCATGAACTCGAGTCATCTCTACGAAGAAAAAGATATGGAGAGGTTGTCAATGAAGTCAAAACATATATGTTCTCAAGAGGGCAGATGAACAAAATGATCTGTAAATGTTACAGAGAAATGAAGAAAGCAGAGAAGGACTACAGCTTCGCTGTGGTAAAAAATCACCCAGAGACAACAGTGCCTCTTGTTAATCTTATGAAACAAGTCCAAGAAGTTAGTGTTAAAGTGTTGGAATCAAATCTTTCTTTGATTTCTCCATCAGGATCACAGAGTTCAACAGGTTGGTCTTTGGTCTCAAAGTTACTACAGCAGAAGAGATCATCATCTTCCTCCGATACTTCTGCAATTGAGAAGATCCAATTTGAGCTGCATCTTTTAAGTAACACCAAGAAGTCATACAAGGAGGGAGACGTTCTACAAATGCAAAATGTATTAAAAACGCTTGAGGAAATGGACTCCAGCATTCAAGAATTAGCAGAGATGGTGGACATTGTCTTCAGGCTTTTGCTGAAAACCAGAGTTTCCCTTCTCAACATTCTCAATCACTAGACTACGTACCCAATCAGCATGGAAATGGCATGAACTCACAGTTTTGTGTACACAAGATCAACACTGTACAAACTTATACTACAAAAATCATGACAGAAATGAATACAACAGTGAAATAGCTAGCTTCTCCTACATTGATCTTCCATTGTCCATTGATTATATCTTCTTGCATTAGATTTTAATTTTCATCAAATTAACTCGTTGGTAATTAATGAAAGCAACAACTAATGGATTCCATCAATAATCAGGCTTAATCATGATCCAATACATTTCAATCATTAACCACAAACTATCATTGAGACTTGTGTACATTATTCAACGCGCATAATTGCTTCTACCATTCAATGGATTGAACGCCTTTAGCAATTTAATTATTATGGATCGGTTGAGTCCAAATCGGACCAATTTCATCCATGAAAAAGCTATTAGTGGATTTGAGAAAAATAAAGGGCGGTGAATGCCTCTCTGTTCATTATTTTGGGCCATGAGACACAGCAAGAAAATTTTCTCCCAATTTGGGCTCTTGGGAGGCTCATTAATTGCTTAGTCATTCAAAGATAATTTTCCCTCGTATTTCGGATGGTGTGAGAGGCCCATTCTTTTGTTGGACCTTTAGGATCTCACCAGTTACTAATTCACGAGTTTTGAAGTTTAGCAAGGAAGTAATTCTTTTTCAGAGACCCCCAAGTTTAATTCTTTTGAGTGGAAGAAATACCAAAAAAGAAAAGAAAACAAAGAGGATTTTTCTTTCCAGTTCGGCGTTCACACTCCCATTTTGTTTTTGCCTGGAAACGAGAGAAAATATTTCTGGATAACGTTTAAAACACGTAGAAGCAATCCAAGCTACTCTCTGATTTATGGCTTGTGTGGAAGCACAAAACCAACATCAAATGACTAAAATCTTCTAACAATCTCATTCATACTTCCATTGTAATTTTTTCAACCCTTCGCACTTTAAATTGCAGTCTTTCTTTCAGAAGAAAAATCTCCATCCAAAAAGCTCCATTTTCACATACACACTCTGAAACTAAACTAGAACTGAAAGGAAGGAGGGAGGCATCAATTGAACTTCAATTCCTATGGCTTTGACAGCCAACCATGTACTCTCCTCCAACTTCTTCGGCTCTCAAATCTTCCTCTCCCCTCCAACTCCTAAAACGACTAAATTTTTGCCCAGAAGAATTCTACTTCCCCAATCAATTCTTGGAAAGAAATCTAATTCATCACATTCCTTGAGGGATATTCCATCAAAGGCCGCCTTAGCTGCTCTCCTGTTTTCCTCAATCACCCCACAAGCTTTGGCGATAGATGCTCCACCAAACCCACCTCCAGTGATCGAAGCTGAAGCCCAAAAATCCAATCTTTCGAATCCATCACCCTTTTCCCAAAATCTCATCTTGACTGCTCCAAACCCCCAAGCACAGGTCTCCACTGATCTCCCTGAGGGCTCTCAATGGAGGTACAGTGAGTTCCTGAATGCAGTCAAGAAGGGTAAAGTAGAGAGGGTGAGGTTCAGCAAAGACGGAAGCGTCCTTCAGCTGACTGCCGTGGATGGCCGCAGAGCTACTGTAATTGTGCCCAATGACCCGGATTTAATTGACATTTTAGCCATGAATGGAGTGGATATTTCGGTTTCTGAGGGTGATTCTGGTAATGGGTTATTCAATTTTATTGGGAATTTGCTTTTCCCGTTTCTAGCTTTTGCTGGGCTGTTCTTACTTTTCCGGCGGGCTCAGGGAGGCCCTGGTGGGCCCGGAGGTCTGGGCGGGCCTATGGATTTTGGGAGGTCCAAGTCTAAGTTTCAGGAGGTTCCGGAGACTGGTGTGACATTTGCTGATGTTGCTGGAGCTGATCAGGCAAAATTGGAATTGCAAGAAGTGGTTGATTTCCTTAAAAACCCCGATAAATACACTGCGCTCGGTGCAAAGATCCCAAAAGGGTGTCTTTTGGTTGGACCACCTGGTACAGGAAAGACCCTTTTGGCTAGAGCTGTCGCAGGCGAGGCTGGTGTGCCATTTTTTTCATGTGCAGCTTCTGAATTTGTGGAATTGTTCGTGGGTGTAGGAGCTTCTAGAGTGAGGGATTTGTTTGAGAAGGCAAAGGCTAAGGCACCTTGCATTGTGTTTATTGATGAGATTGATGCGGTTGGAAGGCAGAGAGGAGCAGGGCTTGGAGGTGGAAATGATGAGAGAGAACAGACTATTAACCAGCTTTTAACTGAAATGGATGGGTTTTCAGGGAACTCCGGTGTTATAGTGTTGGCAGCAACAAACAGGCCAGATGTTCTTGATGCTGCATTGTTGAGGCCTGGAAGGTTTGATCGCCAGGTTACAGTAGACAGACCTGATGTCGCAGGCAGAGTCAAGATTCTTCAGGTTATTTCCAGTACTTCATTCAACTCACTCGACTCATTTAGCTTATATATGGAAAATTATTGAGCATATGCTTTAATTATGAAGCACAGTTGGTATCAAATTTTAGCAGCTCTGCATGGTAGCAGCATACTCTTTATTTGTTATTTATTTTATTTTGGATTTGCTTCTATCCAAGAATCTTAGGAACGATTGGTTCCCGTGGGATACACTGATATTTGTTTTCTATCAGCTAATTATAGCTGCTGTAACTTATGCAGAATGCTACAGTTTGGATAGACTACAAGGGATAAATATCATATGCTTTTTCCGTGTTGCTTTGTGTTCTTGATACTATACTAAACTAATTTTGCTAGTTAGCTCTGAGAGTCTTATGGTTGTTCTGTTTATGAGTGAGTACCAAAGTATCACAAATCCGATTCATTTGTTTCCTGATTCTGCAGTTAACTCACTGTTTTTTGTGCAGGTGCATTCCCGAGGAAAGGCTCTTGCGAAGGATGTGGACTTTGAAAAGATTGCCAGGAGGACACCAGGTTTCACTGGTGCTGATTTGCAAAATTTGATGAATGAAGCAGCAATTCTTGCAGCCAGACGTGACCTTAAAGAAATAAGCAAGGATGAGATATCTGATGCTTTGGAGAGAATTATTGCTGGCCCAGAAAAGAAAAATGCTGTTGTATCTGATGAGAAGAAGAAGCTGGTTGCTTATCATGGTATGGAAGAAGCAATTACATTCTGTCAGTGTTCTTTTGTTTAAGATATATTATGAGTTCCATGCAGGGGGAAACATAACTTTCTTCAACGTGCATGACAGAGGCTGGGCATGCTTTAGTTGGAGCTCTAATGCCTGAGTATGATCCTGTTGCTAAAATCTCAATCATTCCTCGTGGCCAAGCTGGGGGTCTTACATTTTTTGCTCCAAGTGAAGAGAGGCTAGAGTCAGGACTGTACAGCAGAAGCTACCTTGAGAACCAGATGGCTGTTGCCCTTGGTGGAAGGTTAGTGAGGCTGGCATTCTGCTTTGATATTCAGTTTTGGTAGAAAGGAAACACATGTTCCTAATTGTAGCCAACAGTAGCATTTTTTGGCAAGCAATCTAATGCATCTGGATTGCTTGTCAATAACTATTTTGTAAGGAGTAGTCGTGATGATACAGAAATTTACGCCAAGCATCTGGATCGCCAACAGCTGCTTTAGTTGACATTCCTGCGGATTAAGAATCTTGCTTCTCTTCATAGCGTGGATGTCTAAGAAAACTGGAGTTTTGTTTGTTCTTTGGAATTTCACCTGTTACTAAGCACTACATAGTGGACATCATCAGTTATTACAAATTCTCATATATGTCATGCAGGGTTGCCGAAGAGGTTATTTTTGGGCCAGAAAATGTTACAACAGGGGCGTCCAATGACTTCATGCAAGTTTCACGGGTGGCAAGACAGATGGTTGAAAGATTTGGTTTTAGCAAAAAGATTGGACAAGTTGCTATCGGTGGACCTGGAGGCAACCCCTTCTTGGGTCAACAGGTGTTTGTTTCATGCTAATTTCCTTAGATATAGTGACTCTTTTTTCAATCAGTATTTTGGTTGACAATAGAGACCGCATTAAATTTGCAGATGTCGTCCCAGAAAGACTACTCGATGGCAACTGCTGATGTGGTGGATGCAGAAGTGAGAGAGCTGGTAGAGAAGGCATATGCAAGGGCCAAGCAAATCATTACTACGCAAATTGACATTCTACACAAGCTTGCTCAATTGCTTATAGAAAAAGAAACCGTTGATGGTGAAGAGTTCATGAGCCTGTTTATTGATGGCCAAGCTGAACTATATGTGGCATAATGCAATTCTGAGGCCCCAAAATCTGTTGTATTATAAGTTCAAAGTACGACTATATACACGTTGAGAACAATTATTTTGACAAGCTCGGCTAAAAATTTTATGAGCATATACCGCAATCGAACATATGTATCTCCTCTCTATTGTACATCTTTGAATGGCAACACAACCCCAAACCAAATGATACAACAACAACAACAACAATAATGCATTTTAACAACACAAATGAATGAGTCATGGCAACAAAAGAATACTACAAGCATCATGATCCTCTCCCACCCCGTTGCCTTTTTTCTTCGAGCATAGTAGCCTCATTCAACATATCAGCTGCATCTTTGTGCATGTCTAACTTCGCAAGAGCAACTGACTGCATGTAGAATGCCGTAGACCATTCTGGGTGTACACATTGTGCTTGCATTGCATCTCGAAGAGCTGCATCGGGTTGATCGCACATAAGATAGCAGAGGCTCCGCCGAGCATAAACAGTTGGGGAGACCATGGTGCCCACATCTACAAACTGCACATAAATAAGCCACTAGCTCAATCTCCACCCAATCCATCTCCTAGTCCATTTGCAATATTGACAGAAAAAAGGCAAAACAGCATACTTTTTGAGGAGTATCACAAATAAAAATAGAGTGCTTGCAGTACAAAGAGGAAGGAAGCATCGTAATCATTAAAGGACCCCTCAAAGTGGAAATTCATCTAAGAATGTATCTAAAACAGTAATCTCTGTACTGATGCATCCTAAACAAAGTGAAATTTTTTATGACTACACGAAAATCCTGAAACTGGCACACTCTTTAACTTGGAAGGCCCAGTATAACATGGCCAAAAATTGGCCACAAATAACCTGTGAAAAAGCATAGATGGCACAATTACCTGAGAGTAACAATCTATGGCAGTCTTAAAATCTTTATCACGAAATGCCAAGTCCCCACGCTTCCTTGCCTCCAACATGTCTCTCATTTGTTGAGTCCACTCTTGGAAGGATAACTGGTGAGTTCACACAGAATACCTTAAAGCATAAATATCTTAGATGAATCAAATGTAGCATATTATAAGTCAGAAGAATTACCTCGTTGGTACCTTCATCATCTTTATAGTGTATTGCAACCAATATTTGATGAATAGCTGTGAGATCCATCCGTGAACAAGCATCACCCATAGGTGAAAGTGGGTGCTGAGGAGTAGCTGGTGCTTCATCATGCTTGGGAATTCCAAGCATCACATGTGATGGAACCTGCAGGCAAGAGTTGAAACCGGGTAAGGCATTACAACAGTAACTTGTGCCAACAAAGTTGATAGAACATACAACTGCCACGTATTTCTAAATGTACGCATGCAATTCACCATCTGCCAACCTCTATCCCCAGTCCAGCAACATATATACAAAACACACACACACACACACAGAGTATGCCCACACTTTGGCCTTATGGCTTTACATAGTACATCAAAGTGCTAAAAAGATACAGGTCGGAGGCTCTTGGAAAGTGCTCTAAAGCAGACCACATCATTACACTAAAACAACTTCATCACCCAAAATCCAAGAAGCATACACCTACGTGCTTACAAACCTACATGTATGCAAGTTGCAATACCAGTAAAGAAAATGTGAAAACTAAAAGTTCTTCGGTTTGGAAAGTACAGTATCACAATAGGCTGGATTAGTTATCCAATATGACCTTTCACATATCACCAATTCCAATAATGAGTTGATGAGTAATTTTTGATAACCTAAACTCACATCAGATTTATTTTGCAGAGAAGCAAGTGTGGCGACAAGATCTTTTGTGTTTGGACGCTCCCTAGGTTCATATTGCAAACATTGTGAAGCAAGATCAAAAACCACGGTTGCCTCTTCAGTTGAGAAGTTTCCTTCCAAATGTGAATCCATCAAGAGAAGTATATTTTTGCCTCGAATCATATCAAGTGCCTGACAAAACAAAAACCACACGCACTGAGCGGATTCTTCTCAGAAAAGCAAAATGAAAAGGAAAAAAGTCAAGGCATGTACTTTCTTCTTTAAAGAATGAGAGCTTCAAGCCAAAATTTGAATAATAACACATGTGAAGTCAGAATTAAGGCCTGTTGAAGTTTTACAAGGATACCAGGGATGGGAAAATATATTACTAGTCACTAGATAACAATTCTAATTGACAAACTATTCATGTCCGTGAGCAGATATGCACTTGTAAAGGATGCATCTAAAATCTAATTGTAACATTGAACTATGATTGACAAATGCAAGAGGGAAAAAGAACTTTGGCTATAGTTCCAACAAACTGGGAAGGTGCTTCTAAAAGATGGCAGAAAAATGGTACAGGCTAAAGACTACTTACATGACTAGGAGGGATATGCTTTCCACTGAGAAGATCTAGAAGCACAGTTCCAAAGCTGAAAACAACACTTTCCTGGGTGACCCTTCCTACAATTAAAATGTTAATGAATAATCAATAATATCACAAGAAGTAGAGCCCTCAAATGAGTTGAGAGTACAAATTTGAGAAACCCAGGAGATGCATTCAGTTCCATACTGAGAATTGTCCCATCTAGCAATTTGCATAATACAGACAAACAACTTAGGCCAGAATAGTCAGCTGTTAGACTTGTATCCTTCAATATTACTTTAGAGTTTAGACCCGTATGGAAACCATACACCTACTCTATGGACTCAAACAAAAAATACTCATCCCTCTCTCAGCCAAATTACGAATAGACAACCATGAAGAGCATGCATTCATAATTGCATTTGTATATCCCATTTAATCAATATACTGGCCCTGCGACAGCCAAGTTCCTTTAGCGTATATCAATTTTATCATCACCCTGCAGCATGGGGAAGAAATAATCTCTTCAATAAAGGAACAGCATTTCATTGAAATTTGAAACTGAATATCTGCCAAACATGTGAGGTCTCCTTTTGTTTGATTCTTTTAAATGTAAAATATCTGCATCCGGCATTAAAAAAATCAATCAAGTATGAAATATATAAACCAAAGAGATAAGCACTGTCTGTCGAGCAAATAATGGATCAATTGCAGCTTAAACGTAACATCACACAATTGTAAGCTACTGCATAATTTTTGAAGAAGATAAATAACAAGAAAAGATTCAAAAGTATCACCATTTCTTAGATACTCGGGAGGTGTATATGCAAGATTTGTGCTATAACTTTTACCATCCCGGCTGTTTTTCATCAACCCAAAACAAGAGAGCCGTGGATCACCATTCTGCCAAAAACATCTACCAGATAAATACTTTTCTCAACTTAAAACTGAAAGCCCAACTACATAAGTAGTTACAGATCAGAAAGGAAGTTAAGTCATGATCAAATAATAACAAACATATTAACAAACAGCAATCTTGAAAGTGAGCCAGCAAAAGACAAAGCCAAAAAGAAACATAACAACACCTCATCAAAGAGAACCCTATACGCGTTCAAATCATGGTACAATGGACGACCTTCTGTGCTGCAGTAATCCAGTGCCTCAGCAATATACAGAGCCACTCTTAAACGCATAGCCCACTCAAGAGTCTGATTCTCCCCTGTGAAGAGTCAAAGATTTCAAGTATAAAACTGGGAAATGACAAAATAAAGAGCATAAAATAGGCTCTGAAGAGCTGGAAGAAAAGAGCAAGAATCTAAATGTAGCATCCAACTTAAACGGATAGATTGATCAACGATGAAGACAGATCAAAATGTGGCCTATTACAAGCAAGAACTGACAAACAAAAACAAGAATACCCTGGCCGGCCTACAGGTAATAATGGGCATCTAATTTGCACAAACTCTTCCTACCACCATAGATATTGGACTTCCAGGGAATGCCATCTCTTTTGAAAAATCGTAGGTAACTACATACTTCATAGACGCTAAACAACAACGCAACTTAAAGCTTATCGATAAAAAGCCAGACAACTAATTGTAACATTTTTTTTCTTAACCTAAATATCTTATCTTAGTTCTATTGCATACATACGCAACCTCAATTACCAAAGGTTAGTTAAGATGAGATAAACGAAAACAACTCATCACATGTTAATGCATGAACATGGAGTAAAAATTGCACAGGTTTAAAAAAACCATCAAAATAAAAACATACAGTGAAAAAGGTGTTTGGCAAGAGTATCATTAGGCATAAACTCAGCCACAATTAGCCTCTCATCACCCTCGCAGCAGTAGCCTATCAAATTCGCCAGCCTCTTGTATCTTAATTTCCCAACACCACGAGCTTCCTCCTTCAAATAAAATGCATCAAAATTAAATCTTTCAGCAACATAATAAAATTTCTTTATTAAAAAAAAAATCCTTAAATAAGCTTTAAAAAAAATGAATGGTAAAGATTAAACTTTTCAAAGTACCGCAAACTGTTTAGGGTCAGGCCAGGCCATTTTAGTAAATTTCTTAACAGCGATCCACCGGCGGTTCTGTAAGCGGCCTTTGTACACCACATTCGGAGCCTTCTCGCCGCTCTCCGAGACTATGAAATCGGAGCTGAAGTTATTAGTGGCCACTTTCAGCTCAGTAAGAGAATACTCGGAGAAGCCCGGTACTCCTCCTACTCCGTCGGCGGCGGCGGCGGCGGCGGTCCCATTAGAGGAACGAGGGTGGTGGGACTGGCCGAAGTGGTGCTGATCCTTGTCGGAACGAGAGGCTCTGGATAGGTACGATTGGCAACAGCCCATAACTCAGTCGAGTTGACTCACTAACCAGCCAGAAAATAAAAAAATAGTAGTAATACTTAGCAAATAACAAAGCTAAAGAATCCTCAATTATTTATTTATCCCAGTGAAAAAACAAATAATAATCATTGTGCTTTGTTTTTGGGAAAATAGTAGTTGTACTAATGTTACAGCTCAGGGCATAAAAGGGGGCTGAAGTAGTGGGACACCATTACCAATGCCACCAACGGCAGAAGCAGAGAGAACTAAGGGGGTCAAACAAACAAAGCTATGCTCTTCACAGTTCACACGCTGAGATGTGTGTTTCAGAGTCCCTGCGTGAAACTGTGTCCTGACAACAGCGTTCGTGCGGACTCGAAAGATTATAAAACTTTTGGAGATACCATCCGTGGAAAAATAAAAACTTGCTTTTCAAAATTGTATTTTTATGTTGTATGGAATTGCTTTTGGACAATCCATGCTTTGTTGGTTATCCTTTGAGAGGTTTTTAACTGCTCCTTTTCTTTGTTTGGTCTTAAACATCGGACCATAGTTTTACCGCCGGCTGCGTGCAGCACACCACCAGACAGACAAGTCCAATGAGTTCCGTCATCCGTCCCTGTCTCGTCAATTCTCCTTTGTGTTCATACTGTCCTTACTCCGACCCACATTTGGTTTTCTTTGGCTCTCTGCCCGTCACATACGTTCTAATCTAATGCTTTGCTGGTGCTTGAAGACTTCTTGGAGGTTTGACTTTTTGTTTGATGTAAATGAAGCATGGATTTGTGATTGACTAAGGTGACATTCACATACTATAAATTATATAATGAATATTTTTTAGGATGACTATTATTTGGTAACTTTATAATTATTATATAAATTACTACTAAAAAATTTTAAATCATTTTTTAATGTATTATAATTATGACATGTGTTTCAATGAATGGAAAAATATTTCTTTTTTTTGTTTTAAAAAAAGAGTCGCACTTTAAATTAAATATAATTTTTTGTTATTTATTAAATATAATATATTTAATATATAATTTTATATTTTTATATTTATTTTTTAATTATAAATATACATAATTATTATTAATAAATATATTTTAAAATTTTTGTTTAAAAGTTTGACTCTTTTTTTGGGATAATAAAATATTTTAAAAATTAACTCTTTTTTTTTTAAACAAATAGAGTACGTTATATTTTTATTTTTAGTATAATAAATTAATTACGTAATTTTATTTTTTTTTACCCTTTTATTATGTAAATAACCTATTTTTCCTATTGCTTTTAGTTGCACAATCCTATCTGGTGCAATATATATATATATATATATGTGTGTGTGTGTGTGTGTGTGTGTGTGTGGAATATTTTCTTGTAATGAAGACTTATACTCCCAAAAAAACACTATATTTTTTATTTGATATAATTTTTTTAAAATTATAAAATACAACACGTTAAATGTATTATTAAATATATTTTTTCATATTTTTTTAATCATACATTTTAATATTAATTATATATTTTTATAATTAATAAGAATAATATAAAAATTTGAAACGAAATAAATAGTTGACATGGTAAACTAAGAATTTAAGAATGCATTGTCAACAGAAATACTAACTAATCGAAATTTATTTTTTTTATTTTGGTAAAAAAAAAATTATGACAAGTTGTATTAGTTAAAGAAAGCAATTAGAATAAATCGGGATCCAGGAAGATTAATTATGATTTAAGCATTCTGAGGTGAGTCAACCCACCGCCGCCACCGCCTCCACGGTGGGAACCTACGGGACGGAAAAATGGAAATTTTGGAAATTGCAGTGGCGTTGTGTTTATATGACACGTTGCCGCTCAAACACGCAATGCAAAGTTGGGAGGAATAGCGAGAGTACGATGGACGGACTGCTTTAACGCGTAACGCCAACCCCACGCCTTCTGTTCATAAATCGGCCATGCATGACGCGTCATCTTCCATCACCCCTCTCCAACTAACGAACCTTCTTTCTTCCTCTTTATCAATTATCATATAATAAAATAATACTAATTACTAACACTACACTTACTTCTTTAATTTGAAGCATTAATTCTACATTTTAAGGTAGCCATGAAAGTCCAATAATAATGGAGCATGCATGGAGTCGTTAGAATTTTTTTTCTTTTTTTTACACTAGTGAGACACTTTTTTTTTTTTTTTTGAACAAGAAACTTTACTTATGAAGTAAAACATTTCACTTGCTAACTAATTAATTGAAAGATAATTAATTAAAAAAATTTGGAAGAGTCATCAACCAAATCGAAAATAGAGGAATTCGAAGTATCGATAAATAAAAGTTTACATAACAATTCTAATGCTTCACTTTCAGCCATTCAACCATTATAAGAGATTACTTCACGATTGAATAAATTGTGAGTCATTTATATTCATAATCAATTGGTTACTGTAATAGTTTTTCCAACACATTATATGAGCATGTGTGAACAAATATTTTAAAATATATTTTTACATTTTTTAAAAATATTTATATAATTTCTAATTTTTTTTTATCTCACAACTATTATTTTAAAAAACGTAAAAAAAAACAAACTATTGTAAAACATTGTCCATACATATTTTTGTTATATTGCTATTTTCCAAGTGGGTTCATTTTTTATCTTGAAAAATCTTTATGATAAGAAGAAAAAAGAACCATAAATTATATTTATTGAATATGCTCTCCTAATAATATGGCGAAAACCAATATTTCACCAAACTTAAGAACTTATATAATCAGTGTTTCAAAATGTATTTTTATATTTTTTTGATATAATAATCACGAGATAAGAGATGTATTGAAAATTAAAAAAAGTATATTAGAAAGCGTTATAAAACATTCTCTAAACAAATTTTGAGTATTATTGTGCTAGTTTTCTTTTTTCTGTTTTGAAAAATAACGTGACTCCATGTGGTTCAATTGCTAAATCTAACATTTGGGCTTGGTTCAATAGTCACCCCCAACATGTTTTCAAACTAAAAAGAAAGTATGTGCCTTATATCAACAACCAAGAGGAGACACATACTCTTGTAATAGACACATGGAAAGCACAATAAGAGTTTCATCCCATATTATGTGAAGTACATATTCTTGTAATAGACATATGAGAGACACATACTCCTGTAATAGACACATTAACCTTAAAAAAAACTCCCCTATCTATTTTTTTTTAAATTTTTAACTTAATTAATTGAAAAAAAATCAGAGTAGTGTTTACTGACTGGTGGGAAAATAATTGAGATGACGATGCGTCGATGACAATGGAGGAGTCGTACGGGATGGCCATGGGGACCCCACGCGAGATCCAGCTTGTGTTTTGGAGCGTATCAATTTCTCGTGTGGAATATTTTGAAACTCTAAAGCTTCGTGGATTTACGTTTGTCACACGATCCAGACAGGCGATCTGTGTTGTGAGTTGTGACTCTGTTTCAGGTGTCGGGTGCGCCTCCCCATTTCTCCTAATTAATTAAACTCCTATTACAACATAGTTATAATCCTAAATCTAAATTTGCAATTAATTAATTACCTAGCGTTCTGATCATAATAATTTTACAATTAATTAACTAAGTACCTGCCTTGCTCATCTATATATTATGCTTCAATTAAA
The DNA here is from genome assembly GCA_020080225.1 of Gynochthodes officinalis. Lineage (NCBI taxonomy): Eukaryota > Viridiplantae > Streptophyta > Magnoliopsida > Gentianales > Rubiaceae > Gynochthodes > Gynochthodes officinalis. The sequence goes on from CM034620.1 coordinate 25,308,009, forward strand.
TATGTCACTAAATTTTATTTATTTACCTTCATAATCTACATATATATATATACACACGTATTTATGTATGTCTCTGTTGTGTTGTGTATATTCACAATTATTGCGTCGTGAGATGAGATGGGTGCATGATGATGTAAAGTCTTACCGCTAAAAAATTGGAACTGGTGAGTTGTGTTAATCCCATAAAAGTAGAAGAACCACCTAACATTGTAACTTTTCGCCATAATTGATCCGCTAATATTTGTTTGGGAATGCTCCACTTATAGATTTTTTGTTTTCATTTTACAATTTGGCTACTGCAGCTTTAGTTTGCAACAAAATATTTTTTAAGGTTAACTTGGCTTGTAGAAAAATATGAAGTAAAAAACTTAAAATGTTTTTAAAGTGAGACGATATCGTATATGTGATTGAACAGAATAAGATAAGGTAAAACTTTATAGAAGACCTGAAAGGATAAAGTTGGGTTAGTTGTTATCTTACACATGTGATTTATTTTAGCCAACCTCTATTTCTTGAAACAATATAATAACTTAAGTATCGAAATGACTAAAGAATCAAAATTCTACCTCGTAGGTTATTTAAAAGACACGTCGGAAATGCACATCCAAATAACAAGTTGTGTGGTCACATGTGAATTCTCATTTTAATTTTGTATTTTTATATTTTTTTGAAGTAAATATTATAAAATAGAAGTTATATAGATGGTGTAAAAATATGAATAACACATATGAAGTGTTACTACTTATTTTAGGCAGCTCATAGCAACTATTGAAACGTGATTAATAATTATATATGATTATGCATGCATGATAAAGTTAAAATTAATGTACGCAGTGATTAGCTAGCTAGCCTTGGGGAGCATCAATCCATGATGATAAACTAAAACGCATGCAACTTGAGGAACTAATTGTGTTGGAAGATCTGGCGAAAGGCCAATTCATGATCTCAAACTGATTCCTTCCTTCTTAATTACACATCACTGTGTTAATTATGAGTGCATAATGAATCAATGATGCATGATGATGAGATGGAAGAATATATTGAGCGCTTTTTGATGAATCATACCTCCTACCCATCTCTATACAAATTATTATTGAAATGATTGCAAAAATCATTATAGATACTTCGTCAATTATGTACCTATATATTTTGTGCTTCAAAAAAAAAAAAAACTTCCTTTTCAGTTTGATATAAATTTTTATTAATTATAAAGTACAAAATATTTAACCTATGATTACATGTATAATTTTTAAATCTTGTTATTAGTGAAAATGATATAAAAAAAATATGATTAATATTTACTAATAACATGAACTACCAGCGTATAAATTAATACATGCATAATACTTATAATTGAATCAACTACATACGTGATTATAAAGGTGCTACTTATCTGTTATTTGACCACATTAACGTCCCAATTATACAAAACCCAATAATGTGCACGTTGCCATGATATTTCTACATGTATATTTTTCCATTAATCGAACTGTTCCTTCAATTATTAATTTCCTTGCTGTGTCTTCATCCTGACTCGTCCTGTTCGTGCTTGAGGCTGTGTCAGTGCCATGAAGCCTTTTCTGCCAGAGATATTTAAAAATATACATTGATGACAGGTCCAGCTTATGATTCTTGTCTACAGATGCGGTATTGCCAATTCAATAATGTGTTCCGTATTTCTGAAGTAAATTTCTGGTGACTTGCTTAGCTGTTAATCAAGGCTGCATTTTGGGTATTTGCAGGAGCTGAATGTGTGGTTTGCCTATGCAAATAATGCAATGCGTTGGCTCCATTCTCTGTTATTTTCTTCACGTAACGTTCAACTGTTAGTGTACAATTTCGAAACATTTCCAGTATTGATTTGTGTGCTCTTGATACAGTGCATGCTAAGTTAGCACTGTCTTAAAATTTGATAATGTTACCAATCTTACACATCATCAATATGTGTATACGTTATCTTGACAACCATGGATTAATACAAGTGGAAGGATGTCATCAATATATAACACACCCTAAGGATGTCATCAATACATGTTGGCTATGCATGGATTGTATTTTATTTATAAAAAATTAATTTTACATAAATAAAAATAAAATATTCAAACATTTTTTTTATTTCAAAATTTAAAATTTTCCTCCCAAATTATTCTCAAATAATTTTTAAAAAATTTCCATTTGATTTTCCTTCCAAAATACTTTTTCTATAAAAAAATTCTCATTAAAATTTTCACATATTCTACTACAAAATTTCTTAAATAAAATCACAATCCAAACATAGCTTGTGTTCAAAAGAATTTTGATTGTGGGCAGGGTAGTAATTGTTTGTGCAAGTTTTTTTATTGTTAATAATACTTCCATACGTGTTGTAAAACAAGCTTTAGTTGCAAGCCAACAAGAAGAGAAATATTAACATTAATTCTAGGAATGAGGAATTTATTGTATACATCGATCCAAAGCTAGGTAGCTGTATTATATTTTCAGAAATTTCTGTAACAAAAAAAAGCTGCAAAACTTGGTCATAAATTTTTAATCTTTTTCTATTTGGAGTTTATGACTACAAAAGTGTTCATCAGGGATCAAATTTAAGAGAAAAAAGTTAGATGATGATGTTAATTAATCAGTTCCTACAGTGGTGTGAGAACATTGAGGAGAGAAACCCTTGTGTTGAATAAGCTCCTAAACACTCTCTCGCTACCATTTTCAATCCCACCAATGCAATCCTCCAGTTCATGCATTCTCCTGGATGTCCAACTCAACTCTTCCTCATCCTTTTTTCTCAAGCTCTCCAAACTAATTTCTTCAAACTCCTGAATGCTTTCCTGTTGTTGTATCATCACTACTTTCTTCGAGTTAATCTTAGTATTCATCAAGCTGAATTTTAAACACGACGGTTTTCTAGATGCCAAAGACACTGAAAGGCCATTGAAAAGGGCAACGGAAACCAAAGCTGTAATCTCGACGACATCCCTAATTACTTGGCCAATCTCAGCATCTTCTTCTACTGCCACTTTCCGTCCAGGTGGCGGAGAGGATTTGAATTTCCCCATGGATTGTAGGGAAGAAGCGAGTTGGCCAAACTCTTTACCCATTTTCCTAAAATTCTTCAAGTGCGAACGCATCTTGCAATCATCTTTTCTTCTTACAGCCACCTGCGCCTCTAAATGCTGCTCCTTCAAGGTCAAGATTAATGTTTGGAAGATTCCATAAACATCAAGAAACCGTAGAAAGTCATCGAGGAACTTTTCGAGTAACCCGTCATTGTAACCACACAAATATTCACGGGTCTGAGGGAGCTGGAGGAGATCGTCGAGGGATTCTTGGACAATCTTGAGCTGAGTCAAGCCATCGCAAAGCCAAGCGGAGGCGCGGGCATCATGTTTAGAAGCCCATGATTTGAGCTTATTAACCTCGTCTTTGAGCTGGGAAATCAACGGGTGCGATCTGCATGGGAGACTAACAGATCTAACGTGGTAGGCCTTTTTGGATGGTTGTTTCGATGAAGAACAACTTGGATGGTTTTGAATAGAGAGGGATCTTCTAAAATTGGCTACCATTTTGGGGGCCATTTTTTTTTTTTCAAGTGTTTGTTTTTTGTTCGTATTTTGGTGATGGATGGAAAAGGCTAGAGGGGTTTATAAAGGGAGACAACGCGGACAGAGAAACTAAAAAAGACGACGCACGAAGGGGCATGGTTGGGGAGAGCGCAGGGGACTAGATCCGCGAATAAATCCAGCTGTTTTGGGAAGCTGAAGCTGTGACAGGCTGCATCCTACATGTGGTGTGGGCTTTTGAGGGCTGGAACGATCTTGGACATTGACGAAGACTGATGATCTGTTATATTGCCTAGGCCCTTAGTTTAATTTGCCTGTGTTTTGGGAGTTGATAGGTAATAAAAATATTTGCAAAACACAATGTGCATTTGACTAGTCGCTAAAACTTAATTATTGTATCATGAATTCTTTTGTTTGGTTGCATGCATAACGTGCTCATACTATCCATGTCTACACCTGGAAAAATACATGGGTAATGGTGGATGAAACAAATTAAGAGGAATCAAAAGGAAGGACTAGGGGTTAGAGCAAGTTAGATTGGGCTCTCATAATCTTTTCTGAGTACTCTATGATAATTCTCTCTGGACAAAATCGAAAGAACCCTAACATAATTCAAATGTACGCTAAACCCTTTTTTTTTTTTTAACCTACTACACAATGAGGAATTAGGTGCACAATATAAAATCTTCAAAAAAAATAAATAAATTTGTTGATGATTGACGTAACCAAAAATCATCCCAAATGCAATACGTTATTGATGAGAACTAGAAAGACGTGGGTTGTATCTAATCTCATAAAAATAGGAGAAGATCGTACGTGTCCCATGTCGTAATTGATCTTGAAATCAAGAAACATATAAAAAGTTAGATGGCTTGTTATTACAAGTATGTGATTCTATTTGTTGAACAATATACTAATTTAAGCGTAAGATTGGTTAAGGGGTCGAGGTCCAGGTTCACAAGTTAGTCACAAGAGAAGCATATCCCAAACTAGTAGCAAACGGCATGTCAACGATCAATTTTGTTTAAGCTCAAATGTTAGTCAATTGGTGTATTAATTGAGAATTAACTCAGTCGTGCCAACTACTACATTACAAGTAGGAATCTACATCCAATTGGTGGATGAGTAGACTTATCCCAAGTGTTATGTTCTTCTTGACTTTTTGGTAAAGTGAATGGAAACTATTATACTTGAAAAAGAACGTGCAAAAGATTTAAGTGTTTGTTTATTAAGGAAAAAAGCATAATCCTTTGTGGAAGAAGCGCGTAGGGAGAGGAGTGCCATGTAATTTAGTGTGAAAAAGGTTGCCGAGGAATCCATGTCTTCTTCAAGATGGAGACTATACTATGTTGTACATGTGAACTCCACTTGATTATTGTATGCTCATAATTCCATTGGCTCCATTAACAAGTGTTGCTGTCATTTTCTCAAAGTCGTACTCAAAAAGGACGTAAAGTCGTAATTACGAACGATGAGGATTTAGGTTTCATATAATTTAGTTTGAATTCTATGAATTTTAAAATAATTTTTGCTCCTGTATAATATCTCATTGAGAATGTATTAGAATAAAAATTAATAGCTACAGAAGTTAAACTAAGGTGCTGTTTGGTATTTGAATTTGGCTTAGGATTGGAATACTTTAGAGTCAAATGGGATGTTTGGTACATGGTTTTGGGTTTTTGTAACCCTTTGGGGGTGGGTTTATCTGAAACCCACCCCTTCCCCCTCCTTTTGTGTAAACCCATCCACGTGGGTTTTGAAAGAACAAAAAAATGACATAGTTTTCGTGAAAAAGGAAAAAAAAAAAAAAATTCGGCGTTGGCAGGCGCTGATGTGACGCGCGCCCAATGGGCACACGCCACATGGCAAAGGGGGTTGCAAACCTCTTATGGTTTGCAACCCCTATTTTGCTTTTTTTTTTTTTTTTTTTAAAAAATTTCACTAAATTATAGAAAATATTTTTCTCTACAAAATGACATGCACTTTGACTATTTTTTGAATAAGATATAATTTATTAAATATCATATAATGTAAAATATTAATATTTTTGTTATAATTTTAATATAAAATTTATTTATAAATTTATTATTATTAATATTAAATTTTAATTTTAATATAAAATCTATTCCATTCCATTATAAAATAATACCAAACAATATAATTATTATCAATCCATTCTATTCCAAACCTTTCCATTCCACGAATCCATTCCATTCCTAAACCCACCATTTATACCAAGCGCCCCCTAAATTCTATACAAATATGAAATTCTAAATCATCTATAATCTAGCAAATAAGAAATGAGGAGTTTGAAATTTATCGGGTGAGAAATTAAATTTTTTTAGGGGAAAAAAAAGGCAGAAGATAATGAAAAATCGTAAAATTGTATATATACTCATTTTCTCTGTGAAAAAAAAAATGCAACAATAAGAAAAAGACAATATTATCCCTCATGCACTGAGGCTGTCGCCAAATACTACATGAAATCAGCCGGATGCAATGCATAGCTAATAAGTCTTCTGACATTAAAGCGTGACATAAAGTCAATAACTGATGAATGCTTGCTTGCTTACTGCCAAACCAAACAGATAAGCATAAGCCCCATAGCTGTTAGTACTGTCTCTGGCCTCTGGTCTCTGCATACAAACATGACTCACACTCTCTTCTTCTCACACTGATCCCAAAAACGTGAGAAAGAATAATATTGGACACATATAATTAACTTAATGGCATGGTGTCAAAATAATATAGTGGATGTTTGGGGTTAGTTGAGATGCAAGTTCCAGTAACTTGGAAATGGTGACTGATGGTGAGCATGCACCTGAGCTCGATCTGCAATGGGTTTTAAGTTGAATTAATGAGTCATCATCATGCAATGCAGGAACATGCATGTAGGCAACTGTATGTGCATTATTAGCTAGGATCAGTGGCACATCTCTGAATTGGACTTGAGTAGATCAGTTGGCCACGAAAAATATTCATCACCTTTAATTTTCATCATCATCAACATGAAAGCATGCATGTAGGTAAGAATGTATTTAGTCAACTTGCTTTTATTAGATGGGGTGGACAAAGTTATGGTAAGCTCCAAAGAATGCTTTCTTTTTCCATAAAGTCATCTACCAAATTTCCCTTTGTTAAGTCAAATTTTCAGAGAAAGAGACATGAGATAATATACAAATGTTGAGAGTTGAGAGTTGAGAGAAATAATTCAACCATTATGGGCTCTTAGCTAGCTTTGGGTGTCCTCATGATTGTTTTATTATGTATTATGTTTGAAAAGTTTCGCAATGGAACATGGTTTGAGGTAGAAAGAACTGATGAACACAGAATATTTTTGTCATCGGATGCTCCTGGGGACAAATAAAAGGATTAAAAATATAGGAAGCCCACGAAAACGTTTCAGACCCAAGTAGAGCCTATCTGGGCCGACTCTTACTAATTTGCGTTTGTCTTAACCAAAATACGAGGTGCCTCCAGGCACCTTCCACGTTTTCCGTTGGACATGTGTCAATCCACTGAACAGCGAAACTAATCCAAACGATCTACCAAACCAATCAATCTGGACCGGTCTCGACTGGACTGGACTCTCGATCCAAAATTCAAAAGCAGGAATGGAGAAGAAACAGGAGAAGGAAGAGCAACGTTGGGAAGAAGATGATGATGTGGAGGTGGAGGACCACCAAAGTCAGAAACATCAACCTCCAAACATTTCACCAATGGTACCCATGCAGAAAGAAGCATACGGTGGCGGGTTGTACGGCAAAGAAGACGTCCAAACCAAGAAACCCATCGGGAAGGCAACCGTGGCAGCTACTAGTGAAACGCAAAGTGCAGATGGCCCACCTGAAGCTACTATCCAGCCCAAGAACAAGCCTCCCCCTTCCTCCGGTGACCGTGGCGTCGATATCAATGGTCAATCCTATATTCAGTAGCTACCTACAACATATTATGGACTTGTATGGTTTATATTTTAAAATGTATTTTTTCGGTTTATAATTTATTTTTTTAGTTTTTAATATAATTTTTGTCTCGCACTCATATATGAAAATGCATTTTAAAATATTGTTCATTTCTTATTTTGTATTGTTACACTCTCAGCCGTTTCGATAATGCATTATTATGCTTTTATAGATATTTTTGGGCAAAAATTTAAAGACCCAAATCATTTCATAAATAAAATGGCAATTTAAGCCAAAGAAATAAACATGCCTCCAAAAGGATGAATGAAAAGAATGCGGGGTTGAATTTTGATTTCCTGATATACCTAACTCACTACAATTCCCTTATTATCAATCACAAATCCATCCAGAGTGTGTCTATCTATGTACACCCTTCTTCCCTACGACCTAATTTCTCTACGTGACTATCATTACTATTACTGTGGTATTATTTGGTTGGGAAAAATAATGCAGAACTACTCCTGGATTCCAATACCCAAGAAGAGAAAACAGACGAAAAAACATACGTATGTGTAATATGCTTATGTATAAAGGCGGCTTATCCAAGCCCAGAACCCGTCCGGCAAATCTCACCCTCTGGTGGCGCTTCCCAGTAGGCCGTCCGTTTTCTCATCGTCTGGAAATCGGCCACGCACTCCTCCATCTTCAATGCCTTCATTATCTTTCGTTGGGCCGCTAATTTCGTACCAGCTACGGCGTCGAAAACTTTTTCCCATCCTTGCTCCCATTCAGCGTGGGCGTCACAAAGTGCCAGACCATTATTGGACCATTCCGTCCAGCTCCATCCTTTATGAAGCATATTCATAATCTGACCCACGCACGCGCCCGTGCAGGCAGGTGTGCACGGCCTACATTTGGCCCCGCTCAAAGGGCCTGGGCTTGACATCGTGGCTACCGGGACACCGAAACGCCCCGGAGGAAATCCATACTGTCGGTCCGTCACAACGCAGAAGGGAATCGGGCGGGTAAGATAGGAAACATTTTTGACGGTAAGCTGGGCCTTGAATGCAGACTCGGAGTTGAGCTGCTGAAACCCAGCAGCGTCAAGCTGGGGAATGAGAGAGAGCCGGGAAAGAGCGACGGTTGAGGTGTTGAAATCGCCAATGCCTAATCGGTCGTTTAATCCCCAGTAAGATGAGCCTGGTGGGATGAGGTATCTACCCGGAATGAAGTTCTCGTTTCCTAAAGGAGCCGACCAGTAAGTGTCGACTCTGGTTCGGACAATCCAATCGTACGTGAAGTTGTTTTGGGTTTGGTATTCATTGATCATTTTGAGACAGCCCTCCACCAGGTTGAAGTATTGCAGCAGCCCCTGCAAGTGCAAGGTCAAGGTGAGTGAGGAGGAAGATCGCAGGCTACAATTATGTAATGTCGCATTGCACTTCAAAATGTAATGTATTTTTTCATTTTTGGAGTTACAAAAAAATTATTAAAAATGTAAAAAAGTTATGTAATTCGATAGCAGCCTATCAATTTACATTACATTCCTGCTTTGTTCAAAATCAAATAGATAAATGTTTTTTATGTATAGAAAGAAACACCAATAACAAAAATCAAAATGTAACATCGTCATCTAAACTATCAGGGGCGGAAGATGAAACAAGGATTCGGAACAATACCAGTTCCTTCTGGTTAGTTGATAGTTTCACCTACTAAAAATGAATAATTTAACGAAAAAGAGTGGCCCTAGATTACAAAGTCATCCCACCAGGGCCACCAGGGCCACCAGGGCCACCAGGGCACCACACCTCTGCACTCACCGTTGCTTGTGATAATAGCATTTGGTAGACCGTGAGATACGACAGCAAACGTCCAAATTTGTTGGTTGGTTTTAGGTTTCCAAACCAGCAACTAAATTTGTTGGTTGGTTTTTTTCTTCTTCTACCTTCTTGTAATGTTGGTTCCAAAATATTTGATTCCATTTTCTTTCCTGAATTCTCAGAAATAATTAAGTTGAAGACATACTTAAATTGTATCCTAGCTAAGAAAGGATATTATTATACTAGTACTTTAGTAGTAAACAGCTGCTAAAACACAATATATTAAACAATTAAGTTAAAGAATATACGAGTAAGAATGCCTGTACTTTTAAGATAAATATATATATATATATTTATTAACCTGGATGCCATTGGGGGAGTTCTTAGCAGTGAGAACTCGCTTCTGGGATTCAGTCTCCGGGATGGGCTTAGGCTGGAAAATTTTAACGGCGGCGATCCTCGGCGCAGCCTTTAACAGTGACAGCTTATAGGCATTGGAGTCTAATGGGCTATGAAGATAGAGATCGGAATTTTTGTAAACGTTAAGAATCTTATCAATAATGGATTGTCCTGTTAGCTCGAACCTTCGGGCCCCGCCCACCAAGCACACCGCAATTCTGGGACTGTTCAACTCCTCCTTCGAACCGGTGGCATCACTGGTCGGCTCCGGCGGACTCAGTGACGGAATCCTTGGACTTGGGACGGAATCATGGGACTGAAAAATGGATTTAAACGAAGAAAATGAATGGAGGAGTGCTGCTACGGTGGCTGTAGTGGAGGAGGAGGAGGAGGAGGAGAAAGAAATAAAAGAAAGGGAGATGTAAAGAAGAAAAGCAAAAAAGGGCAGAAACAATAAAAGAAGCCTCCAATCAAGATCCGATAACCATCTCGAAAACTGCATCAGCAGTGTCTTGATTGGGTTTTTCATATCTCTGTTTTCCTTCTTGTGATGATCCTCTCTTTCTTCAAAACTTTGGCTCTCCAAATACCGCTTCCCATCAAGAAATCCAAACAGGAAAGCTCAAAATAAAAAAAAAACAACAGAACCCCAATGCACGGATCCAACAGAATGTGAATCAGAGTACTCCCTCCCTCTGGAATGTCTGTACCAGTAAAATATATGTGTGTCTACAGCGTTATCGGAGAACTTTCATTTAATTTTGTCGACTGCCATGACTGCTTGCTTTATGGGAGAACTTTCGTTTAATTTTGTCGACTGCCATGACTTGCAGGCTTGTATGAATTGTTGATCATGTTAGACATTGCATTGTGATGGCACCAGAGAATTTGTTATCTTTACGTTTTCTCTCTAATTATGATGGGCTATTGGGAATTATGCGGATGGGATGGGTGGTGAGTTGTTGGGTTTTTTTTATGGTAGTTTTAGACTTTTCGCTTTTGGGTGGAGAGAATATAAAGTAATGAAGATTTTTTCTCATATAAATCAGTCAAGAAATGAAGATTTGATGGGAAGTTGTTAGACAATGCTTTGGCTTCAAGCATTGTCTACTTTTCTTTTATTTATTTACTAATTTTAAAAACAAGTAAATAAAATCTTTTAAAATCTAATTTAATAGTCGAAAAAAGTCAATTACGTTAACTTACCTTTTTTTATTAATGGTAATATCGTCAGCAACTAAATAAAACTTACCTTTGCTTCATTAACAATATCATCATCATCATCAGCAGCAGCAGTTATGTATGGGATTAAATAGTAAGATATTGATTATGATTAATTGAGTAAATCTAGGGGAATTAATTTATTTAAGAACTAGGGAAGGGACGGGGCCAATGACCAAAAGAGGCATAAATAATCTTTGATTCCATTCCATTCCATTCCATGCTTTCTATCCTATTAAAATTATTATCAGATGAAGATGAAGATGAAGAACTGAGCTGCCACTGTTTTTTGAGATTAATATAAACTATTCCTAATAACCAACCACACTAATGCGTCTGAAAAATAATTTATATACGCAAAAACACCAACTAATTCTATCTACACAAAAGTTTTAAAAACCCAACCCCCCATTTTTCAAAAGTGGGCTCCTGGCGAGCTTTTAATAGCCAACAATGAGAACGATACTGCCGCTACTTGTTTTTAAGATTTTAGTACTTGAACCCCAAGGAAACCGGCGGCCTATTTTCTACTACTTCAATATTTTAAGACTTAAAGAGCATGCACAGCCGCCTCCTTGACAAGTAGGTTACAACCACCCCCACATTAGTTCACAGTCACTGTTTTACTATTTCCGTAATCATCATTAAAAAAAACTAACACTCATTCGCCAGGCTTTTACTATTTACGTAATTCATTATCAAATTTTATATATATTAATAATAAAATTTTAAATTTTAATTATCATACATTAAATATTTAAAAATAAATAATAGAAAATAATTTTTTATTATATTAAAATTAAAATTTAATAATACACTTAAAATATAAAAATAAATACTCTAAATTAAATATGAAATACTTAAAACAATTAAATGATAATAATTTTACATTATATTAAAATTAAAATTTAATAATACACTTAAAACATGAAAATAAATACTCTAAACTAAATATGAAAAACTTAAACCATAAGGAATGACAATATAATAAATAAATTAATACTATATCCCTAAAAATAATTTTACATTACATTAAAATTAAAATTTAATAATACACCTAAAATATGAAAATAAATACTTCTAATTTAATAATACACAATTCAATTTAATAATACATTTAATACTTTTTATTTCTTAAATTTTATGTAATTTAAAAATAATTTTGAGAGAGTTTGAAAAATAAAAATATTAAAATTTACACCAAAAATATGCAAAGTATATGTCAATTTATAAAGAAAAATATTTCGTATTAATTGATAAATTTTATTTTATTTTTTTTTAAAAAAATAAGACTATTGCAAGTCAAAAAATAATTTGAAGCAAAGCCTGTCAGCTGTAACAGCAAAAAAAAAAAAAAAAGAAGCAAACCACGCCATTTTGTGTCATTTTAACGCTAATTAATTTAAATATTAATTTATAGTTTAAGTTTAATTTAAATTTATAGGGTTATACGGATTCAAACCGTAGACCTTATCGGTAAAACAGATCAAATTTTTTATTATCGTGACCAAAAAAAGATTTAATGAGCGAGTCTGATTTGTAGCGTTCAAAAAAAAAAAATGAACAAGCGAGTGGTGCACCACAAATCACGACCATTTTTCACCAGGACCACGTCACATCAACGTGGCCGTTAGCACCCATGAACAGCCTAAACATCACATCAACGTGGCCATTAGCACCCATGAGAAAAAGGGTTGTTGTGGGTGCCCTAGTGGATTCCAAATTAGGGCACCAACACAAAACGGTTGAGTGTTGACCATTTACCCAACATTCTTGCTTGGCTGACAGCCTGACACACAATGAAAATACAAGACCGAGTCTGCAGAAAGAATGAAATACCCAACACGCTTCCCTTTTTTTTATAGTACTTCTGCCAGGACGCTTTCCAGTTTCTACAACCGATTGCCATCCCTAAACAAATGCCATTGATTCCGTTGTTTCACCAAAACCATCACTCTAATCTATATTCAAAGTCCACGACTGTCTGGTGTTTTAAGTTTTGCCTCTTTTGCAATACGCATCCTCCTCCTCCTCCGCCTTCACATTGTACATGACAACGCATACTGACCTCAGAAAAAAAAAATTTAAAATAAAAATAACACTCCACCCACATTATCAAATCCTACTGATAAAAGCAATTACCGTTGGTGCAATTAGTATTTAACCATAAAAAAGCCCCAAAAATGAATCGAATGAATCAAATGAATACTCAAGGGTGTTTACATGGCCAATTTTTACCAATTACAATTAGACTTCCACAAAAACTTAAATGAAAAAAAAAGGAGGAGGGAATCTCCAAGCTGCTTGCGATTTGTTATTGTGTCGTTGGGGTGGAAGGAGGTTCATCACCCGGAGGAGGAGCTAGTGGCGGAGACGACGATGATGAACCAAAGTCCAGATTTGGATAAACACCAGGAGGTCTCTCTCGAGGTTGTATGGACAGCAACTGGCTCGAATCACCCACTACATCCGCCCATCCATAATGAGGTTCAGGCCTTCAATCAAGATGAGTTCAACAGTGTCAATACGAAACGAACAAAAGAACAACAACTGGTCCAATAACACAGCCCAAAAAGCACTTACTCGTAGTAAGTCTCTTCATCCACAATGATATCCCAGCTCTCGCCCGTTGTACTTTTACCGTATTTGTGCACTTTGCTGGATTTTGTGACAACCAAAGTCAAATTCCACCATAGTATTGAAAGCAAAAGATTTTAAATTCTCCATAAAGAATCAGTAAATCTATTGACAAACGACTTCCTCTTCAAATTTCTCCTTCTATTCCCCCGGCAATCAAAGGGGTGAAAATCAATATGGGACAATTAAGGACTCTAGCCAAGAAATGAAAACAGATTTTAGTTAGTCCTTACCCGTTCCCGAAGTGCTCTTCTCCCCATGTCCTCGACCATCCTAAATCAGACAAGAGAACAGTTAATAGACCTCCTATTAGTTGGATGTATGATCATCACTGAGAATTCCACAATAATAATGGCCGTACGTTAAAATGAATATCCTACGATTTTTTTTTTCCCTTGTCACGCTCTAAACAGAATTTACTCACAAACTTGACTCAATAGTAAATTATCATGCAACATGAACCACGAGATCAGAATTTTTTTCTTAGCTCTAAGTACTGAATTTGAGCTAATCATGCTCAAACTGTCAATAAGAAAACCAACATTTGTCTATAGCCACTAAGAGTGTCCCCCCTCCCTTCCAAAAGCTGGTATAGCCTTACTAAAAGCTTGGGCTTCAGCTGCCGGCAGCAACCTTTTTTTCCGGCTCAGTACTAAGTCATCATAATCCTTACGAATGGATACATGATGGGATGTTAACAAACTTAATTTAATATCTATATTAAACAGTCAAAACACTCAAATTTTTATTGTCGCTCACATACAGATTAATCATCATATACAAAAATGTAAAAAATGATGAGCTTCTGTAACAAAATTCTTAGCAGCACACATAAAATTCAGAGATGTCAATCATTAATAGGAAAGTAGGATGTGACATACTTTCACCACTGGGTGAGACATGCCATGTCTCTCCTTGACGTGAACCAATCCCAGCAAAAAACTTTTCTTCCCACTTGTCTCCCCATTTTGTTCCCAGTTCAGTCTCAGCCCATTTGTCTGTCCTGAGAAAAAGAGACATAGAAATTCCAACAATTAGACAAAGATTGCAATGCACCTAACAGACATTAAACAAAATCTCACGAATTACAGTAGTGGCAAATGTCATTATGAAGGATCCCGTTACAAGTCCATGTAAACATTTTTCTGGTCATTTGGAAGGAGAGAGTTTCTTAGGAGTTAATTTTTAGATGTCTTCCAAAACTGTAGGGCAAGCAGCCCAACAAGTTCTGAACTTCTGTTCAGCATTTTTCAAGTAATACTAAGACAGCTTAAAACTAAATTCAAATGCAACTCCACCTCATAAAAAAGATACGTTAGGAAATTGAACACTTGGCATACGGGTCTCTGATTCCAAAGGTACCAACACTTAGTCTGAAGGTCTTCCCGCTCCAAAAAGATTAACAAAAATCAGAAGAAGCGCGTTCAAAAATATGCTCAAGTCATGCTCCATTCTGAAAGGGAAAGGGGAAGACCTAAAAATACTTGGAACGAAACTATTAAATAAGACATGATATGTCTAAACTTAAATGAAAATATATTTTTTGTTAGAATACAATGGCAAGATATGATTCATATCCCCAACCCCAGATAGTAGGATAAAGGCTTTGTTGTCATTGTTTTTGTTGCATGCTCCATACTGTTACAATCATTTTTCCAATAAAAATGTTGTTTTTTAAATTTTTAACAAGTTAGAACTATAACTAGATTTAAAACCATTTGACATTTCAAGAGTGAAATAATAAGCAAGAGCACAATGTAATAGATGTCAGCTTGAAATATGACAAACATTTAATCAGCTAGTATATGCGCACATAATATCTATGCTGCATCCACCAAACTCATGCACCCCATTAAGCTATTTGATCCTAAAATAGAGAAGGAAGAAAGTACCATTTTAATACAGATCCCCTTCCATCATAATGTTCACCCCACTTCTCCCACCATGACTGTTCATTCAGTCTACCATATTTATGAGCTCCTTTCTCTGTCCAGCCTTTAGCATCATATTTTTCCCACCTGTATAATAAAATAAAGAGAGTCTAGAAAATGGTTTTCTTGCTTGTCCAATGCTTGATATAAAGAACAACATGATTGAAATAATTACTCACCAGTTCTCATACCAGCCGGCATTTTCTGAACCTGATTTTGCTTGCTTTTGGGCACTCCTTTCTATCCTAGCAAGATTACTGTAAGTTGAGAAAGCAGCATATCACTTTTGTAGGGATGAAAGATCCTTTTGGAATCCAAATTTGAACAGAAACTAGACCAGTAGCTTCTTTATTGAAAATAAAAATCATTAAATCAGAGAAAATCCAAAACCTCCACTCATCTTGGTGAAGAACTTCTCGCCATGTTTCCCACCATGAATCCCCTTCAGCATTTCTTCCAGATTTCTCCACCCCTATGAAGAATCGTAATAAACAGAAAATAAACGACTAGAATAATTTAAGCATTATGGTTGGAGAACTAGTCATTTCTCATAACAGAGGCGCTAAGAGAGTAGAATCCCTTTAATGAAAGGAAGGACAAAAACAGGGCATAACCATACCTAGTTCTTTGTATCCCGTCCAGTCACTTTTCTCCCACCACTGTCAAGGAGATCAACAAATCCAATTAAATGCATCCACCTGGGATGATACTTAATAATGTAAACCAAAAAAAAGTAAAATCAGCAAAGACCACATAAAATCACATGCGAAAGCAACAGAGTTACGAAAGGAGAAAACTATGCCTGTGCTCATAATTGGAGATTTAATTAAATGATATTGGCTCACTCTCCCTTGTTTCATGCTTTTCCCTTAAAATCCCTGATAACTGAGAGATTTTTCCTACCTCCTTTTCCTTAAGTCAAGTAGTTCCTAGACCTCTTTCATTATAACCCAAGCAAGCACATTAAAAGCATGGAACTTATTACTGGTCACAACTTTTCTAGTGGTTTTAACCATATTTAACATCAAGCAAGCACTCTTTGAATAGGCATAGTGGAACAGATTCTTCAACAGGCATGAACACAAGTACGACAATAACAATAACACAATGATATTGTGGCAGACATCACAAAGCCATCATTTAAAAATGGAAAATGTTCAAAGTTTGTAGTTTTAGGCTAAATACTGATAATATTTCATATATTGCTTCCACTGTGAGAGAGATTTCGTGCACGCGCGTGTATTACAAGCCATTTCTAGTTTAACAGGCACCATCAGATGTACAAAATCAGAAGAAAAGCAATTAATTTGAACTATTGCTGCCAACTTGTGACAGTTTACCCAGGAGATCAGAGACTCCCAATAATTCAGAAATTTAAGAATTTTCAAAATAGACTACTCAAATACCGTCTCCTTCCACTCTGAGGAACCATCATGGCTTTGACCACCCATTCTAGTCCATCTACATCTATATCCATTTCCCCCAAGATCCTCTCCACTCTCTCGATACCAAGTACTTCCATCTTCATTTGTACCAGATTCATTAGCATCTTCATGTAACAGACTGATGCCCCAGTCTTTCTCATTTGCAATACCCGTATCTGCGACAATATAAAGTAATAACAAATTATGCATTACCAAGTTGTTTGGGATATCCTAACGAAATGTATGAGACCAAAAACACCAAAACTTCAATGTGATTGAATTCAATATTGCATTCAGAATACTTCTAATAGGAGCAGATGAATAAAGGATACTGCAGATGACCTCTTTTTGGTGGAGAATCACGTGACTGAGGACCTGAAGTCCTTGGGGTGCAGCGTGGGAAGAACTTGTCTTGTTTCATAACAAACCGTGACCTGCAGCACATAAGATACACGTAAAAATCTGGGAGACCGCCAGCAGATAAAAGAACACGTTCAACATCAAGATCTTAATCAATATTTCAAATAAATTGCCAATGCCAAGAAGTAAAATCATCTGACAAACAAACTGGTGATAACTTGCCACTCCCTGGATCACTCCCTGCCCCTTCCCCTTCTCCTAAGAACATTTGAAAACTTCACGAGCCGTGAATCTCATTGGGGTAAACACTTAGTGGACAAGACGTAGTCTTTCCACGACGGTTCAAAATTACAACAACACCAGCAATAGGGAAATAAAGTCATTTTCTGTTTTCCACTTTTCATACGATGCACAAAAAAGCATCGTATGCAGCATATGCTTCATCACACTTTATAGCCAAATGCACCATCCAGACTGTCTGTATTGCATTGTGCTAATAGTTGATTATACATTCCAAAGCATTAAACTTCATGCTAAGAGTTAAAAGCGAAACAACTTAATTCTTAAACTGCAAAACACTCGATGCGCATAGACGTTTCTCATGAGAGCCTCCTGTGTTCTTTCCGCGTAAATACTGGAACACCAATTCGTCCTCTTGTCAAAATAATGAAAAACGTAACAAAAAAATTGATAAACTGGACAAGAAGACCAACATCAGTGGTTCAGAGGAATTGAAGATCCTCACTTTTGTTGTAGTCACAAAAAACACAACAACAATAGCGATCAGAGTACCCAAAAAAAAAAAAAAAAAAAGTATAGGAATGAAAAGAGATAGAACTGACGGCGGAGAAACGAAAGCCATTGTGGAGGAAGGCTGAATTCGAGGTCGACAATTAGGTCGCGTGATTTTGGAATCGAAGCGACATTCTTCAGAACAACTGTCGACGCTATTCCTGGGGCCACTGGTACGGCGAATTGGGACAACGGAGTCGGAACAGCAACACTTAACGACAAAGCTCCGGGGACAATCACCGCCAATCACCAACCTTTTTTTCTTGCTGGGCAAGTGGAGAAAATCACCGGGGAGCGGGTGGTGAGCGCGAAGGTCTCTTCTCAGCCGACCACCAAGCAGACCAAAGGGAGTCAAACCTCTAGAACTGGCTGCCATTGTTGTTTCGGCGGGGTGTATATACGAAATTGATGGTGGTTTCAACAGGAGGCCATGGAAGGAAGGAAAGCGGAGAATGGAATGGGGGAAAACCGACCAAAACCTAGGTAGTAAGTAGTAGAGAAAACTGTAATACTAGTCTAGTGAAGTAAGAACATAGGGAAGGAGACGAGGAGGGAGGAGGGAGGAGGGAGGAGGGAGAAATGGCGATGGAGTGTGGTATAGTAGTTATAAAAATAATAATAATACAGAGGGTGAGTTGAGGGTGTGCTGTGTGCAGTGGGAGTAGAGGTTGGCAATTGGAATGGGCGACGGTTTGATTGATAATTTGATATGTGAAGAATCAGAATCTGTCGTCTGTTTCGGTGGTTGGACTTGTCCACGACCTCTTACTTTAACACTCCAAAACAACACTCCTCCCTCATCATCCCAATCTATCTTAGATATATTCCAAAAAAATTCGACTATCATTATCGTCGTAATAATTAATCTGTTGATACTAGAAAATCAAAATCATTCATAGAATAAAATAGAAGAGTAATGATACTAAAAACTAATCATACAGATTTCTTACAACACGTGTTGGTTATAGTAAATATCCAAAAAAATAAAATTTACTTATTATTTTTTTTTATACTTATTACATTAAATTTTATAAACAAATTATTATTTTAAATAAAAAATTATAACACACATTTTTATTCTTATTCTTATTTTAAAGTTTAAACACAGTTTCGTAATATATTTTTTATTTTAAAAAAAAAATTATAAAAATACATTTGCAGACCTCGTGTTAAACCCCGGTGCGCGTCAAATCCTTAATCCCGGGGGGCCCGGGGATGAACGGGTGGAGGGAGGAGGAGAGGGCGCTTCATTTTTGATTTGCCACGTGGGCGTCCATGGATACTAGATAAATCTTTTAACCTTTCGTGGGCCGTCCTCTCCTCGGTGGTCACTGGTCACCAACAAATAAATTTTGATTAATTTATTTTAAATTCTGCAATGCTTGCTTTCGTTTTCATAAAAAATTTAAAAAGAAATAAAATTGCGCCTCGCAAGTCGCAGCAAGCTTTGTCTGGTACAGAATAAATGAGAAATAAAATTGTATGATTGATTAATACGACAGTCTGTCGGGCGGCCTCCATGCATCATCATCAATTTTATCTATGGGTCCATACGTGGATTGTGGAAAGGCCAATTTATGCAAATAACTCTACTTACTGCTATGCTTCTGGGATGGGATCATGGGAACACTGGAAGTCTGGAATGGATGGTTTATTACTTTATTTCGTTTATTAAGCTGTACCCCGTCCAAACCTCCATCCCACGATCACGATTGTTGTAGACCACTAAAGGTCTCAAGTTGGGCCATCTGGGGTCATGGTCCATGGGAAGTTGGCACCTATGGCTCGCGGTGTACTTTTGTGGTGGAGACTGGAGAGGCAGGGTGGACAACCCCAAAATCAAAATGTTGCTTTCTTCTTAGTCTTCGTCGTCGTCGTGGTCGTCGTCTTCCCGGTTCACAAAAACATTATCCAGAACCAGAAGAATTACTGCACCTTTGTCCACGTGTCGGCACCACATCTTCTGCTAACGTAGTATCTGATGCCGGAATCCAAATTAGAGGATAATCTAATATAAAATTATAAAATTAAGGGGTGAGTGAGTCACCTCACCTGAGCGGCTGTCGGGCCCAAAAATCTCCTTCGCCACAGTCGCAGCCCCGTCCACTTGTGCACCGGAACGAGGAACCCAATTCACTGTTTTTTTTTTTTTTTCCATAAATAAATATCCCGTTTTAGGTTTTGGATAAGTTTGAAGTCACTCTCTCGTCACACTCAACTAACAACAACAGGATTCCCTTGAATCAAATCCTCATCTTTAGACTTATCCTGAACAGACCAACACAAATATACAATCCACATGATTCCCGTCGTATCATCTGCCACCGCCTTTTCTGACATTTTTGGGGCATCGCTTGCTGACATGCACTCTCTACCCATTCAAATATTACAAATTTCTCCACTCCACGACTATATTACAAATTTGGTAGCAGCAATGAGACAACGGAACGTCGTCTGTATGATGACTCTGCAATAGATTTTCACCCTTTGCCACATAATATTTCTTCCTCTACTCATTACTCCAGATTTCATCACGGCGTGGAATTTGTTCCTTTTTGTTCTCAACAACAATAATAATCAGTTAATCACCGCTCTTTCATAGATGATAGAACTAGACTGCGCAATGCATCTGACCAGAAAAATATTGGCACGTGGTATGGGCAATCTACCAATACTGATTAATACAACCAATTAATCCTTTCGCTAAAAAATAAAATTATAAAAATTGCTTCTGTAACTCTTCAGACATTTCATGTTTTCTATAGTATAAAACATTTCAGTCAATTAAAAAAAACAAGAAGAATGAAAGAAATTGTTCCCATTTAATTCAAATGGTAAAATATTTGAACAGATTTCTGTCGAGTTCAGTGCAAGAGCTACTCATCATCAGTGGCATCAAGATACACATGTTTAGGACTCAACAATGCTCCATATAAAAAAATAAAAGCAGCTGGGAGGAGATGATCTGGCCAAAAATTCTGCTCCGGGTTTCTCATTAAAGATCAAGCACATATGTAAAGTTCAGGGGCTCTTTTTTCCATGTCATAATGCTACGGATGAACAAAGCTCACGTGACTAAGCATCGAGATTGGCCTCTTCCCAAGAAAAGCGTCCAGTTGAGCAAGAAGACGTACGAATACGAAGAATTCAGTGTAAAACTTCGGTAAAAGACGGAGTCTAGGGCCCCACATCTTCCCACTGCATTTCGATAAGGTTCATTTTCTAGGGAGTTGAGACTTCACAGATTCTACAACCACCTGTATTTGAATATGACATCAATTTTCACCAGGATAGTAATCTTGGAAGAGATGATGGATTGCAAAAGATCAAGAAATTGATCATTACTCATCAACAACTAAACTGCAAAACTTTTTACGACACATAATCATATGAAATCAAGAAGTCGATCATTATTCATAAACAGCTAAACACCAAAACTTTCACAACAGATAATTTCAACGGTACAGAAGATGATTCCTGCTCCATATGTTCAAAGAAAAGAACAGAAACACACCCCCAATAACATTATATGGAATAAGAACCTTCTCGGGTTTCCAACACCCTACTCGTTAAGAGATTGCCAAAGATCAAGAAATAGATCGTTGCACAAAAATAAATTTCATTTTACTCAAACCATCCCTGCTAATTTAATAGTAAGAGAAATAGTGAAAAGAAAAAGTTTACTTGAGTAACTTTTTATAAATGGGAAACATATGATGCAACAATGCAGACCAGTGAAAAAACAAGGTGATTGCTTATACAAGAACATAGTAATGTACGAAAATAAATACAGTGTTCTTACCCTCCCATCATAAGATAATGATGCAAATATCCAGGGCTGCCGAGAACTCCAGGTGAGGCCTGAGATTTATTTTACCAGTCAAGTTTGACTGAATTAAGTTAACCAGAACCCAAAAAGTAAAAGCCAAAACCACAGTTTGCAACAAATACCATAAACACTGTCTTCATAGTCACTATAAGAGTTGAGCAAAGGATTTACATGCCTACTGGGTGACTCCACTGAGCTGGCACAATCACAGCGTATGGAAATCAGAATAAGATTCAATCTATGGTACAAAATAATAAAATCCACAAAATAAAATCAGAAAGCACCTTTCTGATGCTGTATCATCACTATAAGATGGAGAAGCCAGCCATAAGTTGACAGCTGAATCCGTCCCAGCACTCTACAAAGGTTTAGCTCATGTCAAGAAAAAAGTGTCTCTACAAATAATAACAGGAGATTTTTTGCCAAAATTATCATGCCTTAAGATGAATTAGCCATTAAAAAAAAAAGAGAGGGAGGCAACGTTTAAACACAGTGCAAGAGGCTGAACTAAATTCTCCAAGGATGATCACTAAATGTATGATATAATAATTAATTTTGTTTTGGCTGAATCAGCTGAGTTTCCATATTAAAAATCAAGGAAATGCTAACAAGCGTTAACGTGTCTCAGTGTCCCTAGCTTTTTCAATGTATATTACCCAATAAATTGCTGTAATAAAAAACACAGACAAACAAACACGTGCTTGCAAACACAGAGAGAGAGAGAGAGAGAACCAGAATTAAGCCTTCGTACTCGGGATTACATTTCACAGCCCAAGTCCTGTCAGAATAGCAGCAAGGCCACTTAGAGAGAGAAGTAAATAGAAAAATGATCTGAAATCACAAGTGAGAACCATGCCATCAGAAAATAATTATGAAAATTTAGAATGTGAAACAGAGCTAAATGATAATATTCATTAACATGGCATATGCTCTCATAAAGAGTTAACTGACTCAGAGACGTCACACTTTAAAGTATAAATTATAGCAGATACTGCATGACTGAGATGAAAAAACCAAGGGAGAGGCATGCTCCAATATTTCAGAAAGTATACCAGTGAGCATGCCCAGGGAGCTGTAAGACAGGAAAATTCAGCATTCGTGTGTCCCATATATGTATTCCGGACTCGTCTTCAGCAGTTACCTGTGAAAAATCAGTCAGGCCCAAAGGTGGAATTATACAAAGAGGACAAAGTGGCTCTACTTTCTCTGCTCATATTTTCATATCATCCTTTGACTCCTTTGACAATAACGGACAAAAACATGTGCAAGAAGGACTTTCAATTTCTAATGAGATTCACCCAGCTTTTTAAGCAATGAGTACTTCATAAACTGATCAAACGAGCCAAGAATCACCCTTCTATTTTTCAGGTGAGAAATTCATCTAATAATCCACCAATTAAGTTGTATGTACATATCCAAACATAAATGCCAGGAAACAGGGCACATTACAGAAGAACATAATGATATCAGCTCTTATAGAATGAAACAGTGTGAGAAATCACAACACTCGGCGGTGAAGTGGCATTCCATGCTACTCCTATATGGTTACAAAGGAAAGAAGTTCAGACAACCTTATAAAACATCAAAATTCTTCAATCTAACTCTTTTCATTTTCATTCTGCAGCTTTTGTTTAGTTATTTATGTACCCTTCCCCCACTTCCCCTTGCAGCATTTGCACTTCAGATGGCAATTACAAATTTTAAAGAGCAACTTTATCTGAGATTGTCCCCTAATCACATTACAAACATCAAGTGAGATTATTTCTTTACTTTGGAGGTTTAAGATCTCCCAAGAACAGCCTAAAGAAAGATCATGAAGCCATTTTTTCAAGTAGTAGAGAAACTCAACCCAATAACATTTTCAGTTATAATGAATTGCCACTCAATTGGTGATTACAGTTTGCAGTAAGTAACAAGATCTTCCCATCTACAAGAAATGCAATCACCAAGGTCCTAGAGGAGACATGAAAACATCAAAAGCCAAGGCCAGCTGTTGTTTTAAGGTCAATGCAACATTGACCATCAACAACAATAACTAACAGAAAAAAGCTTAATCTTGGGAAGAAGAACATGCAAGAAAACCAAAAAGTGATCCAGAGTATTACGTGAAAAGATCCATCTGTTTCTCAATCCCAGACTTGTTGCACACATGCAACAAGAAACTTAAAACTGTACAATGCCATTAAGAAGCTAAATACTTACAAGCATATATTTCTTGTTGATGTCATAGTCAACATTCCGAGCATGGCCATGCTCAATTGAATTTGTCTTCCTGCAAGCACCAAAACATGATAGCTTAGACCATTAAATAACAAACATAAAAACAAGAATGAAAATCTGCATCTGTTACAAAGTTTCATCTGAAAACCAAAGCAAAAACCAGTTAATGCAAGCCCATAAGATACAACTGATATTCTGCATAAAAGTTGTGCAGGCTATCTTTTTACTTGGCCCGAAATCTAGAGCTCCAACAAAAAATATGGGGAATTGGGTAAAGTGAAAAAAAAAAGGGCAGTGAATTGAGAATTGTCAAGTGAAACTCTGCTTTTTTTTACCACCAAAGAAGAAAAGGATATTGACACCACAGTTCAGCAGGTTTAAAAACTAAGGTCAGTCATTCCCACAACAAAAAGGCACAGTAATGAGTCATAAAGGATCAACAGGAGCTGATATTCAGAAAATACATTAAACACACGCAATACAAAGTTAGCCTGAATGCCAATACTTGAGCGAAAGAGGGAAGAGTTTGGCAAACATTAATGAAAACGCCTAGAGAAAGAACAAATTCTTTTTTTCACAAATCATTCAAAACTACCAGTCTGTTTTTACAATTTGCATCAAGGCCTATGTATAAATTTAGAAATTCCTCAAATCCAGAAAGCCTCAAGTTTTCACTGTCATGAAATTTTGTAATCCAAAAGAGATACAAGCTATCCAATTATTGACCTCACCAGATAATCTTACAAAAATCCTATTGCCTAGTATCAGATATATACCTCGCTATGCAGCAGTACCAGATCAATACTCAGAGAATTCTCCTTTTAAAAAGAGACATTAATTTATACTTCACTGATAGAAAGTAATGAGAATTTAAAGTGAAAAACATACTTCATTGTTCGAAGATCCCAGAATTGGATAGACGAATCGCAGGTTAAGGCTACAGTATTAACATCATGTGGATCCCATGCTCCACCGGATACATAGTTAAGCATGCCAGCAGATTCTTTAGCTTGAACCTAGATTTTGCAGCAAGGCCTAAATATGAATTAGTCCAAGAAATCAAAAGTAACAATACAACAATTTCAGTACTATGGTCCTTATAGCAGTGTTAGTAAGCAGTTGACAAGAAGAGATCAATGTGAAAAAATGGACATCCAAAGTACTAAGTCCCAAAATTGAGAGTCCCCAAGTCTTTCATCACTAAATATCCAAAAAGGGGCCAAAGCATCACCCTTAAAAGCAAAGACGAAAAGACCTCATCCCTAAAAGCAAGGAGGGTACTGCAGTTTATTGAACCAGTCACCTCTTGGTCAAAATGCAGAAACCATAAAGGAGTAATCTATTACATGGAAATTAAACTCTTGGGAGTTAAACCCATGGGGAATAAAATCCAGAATAATGAGACGGAATGGAAAAAGCACAACTGAGATAGAAAAAGTAAACAACAATATTCATGTCAGTATGATGAAACAATGAACAGAATGCACTGAGAACTGATAAGTACACAAAAATAGAAGGTACACGGGCAGAAAGACCCAAATTCATCGTTTAATAAATGGTAGATAACAATCACAAACCCAGTTTTTTTTTTAACAAATCCAGTTTCTTATAAGCCAAAGCAAGTATTTTGCAACAAAGTATTTTCCTTATCACTCATCCATGCACAATTATAAGACCCAAGGAAAAACTGTAAATTCATCTCTAGATTTCCTAAAGAAAGGAAAACCATGAAAATTATAAGCAAACATGAAATACAAACATTAGGTTCTCTAACTAGATCTGTCACACCTGATTTGATATCAAACGGCTGGATAACTAGAGCAGCATTTAGATGTAGAAAATTAAATGGAAAATAAAGTACGGCAGATTCTATATGAAGACGCAAAAGCCAAGGCATTTCTGGTGCCTATGACATTACAAATACAATGATATATATATTTATATATATATGATATGCAACATTTAATCTGCATAGTCTTATGTTTGCAGTACCTGTGCGGTCTTTTTTGAAGTATCTAGACCCCATAGAAAAAGATTCTGCTCATCAATAGAAACCAATTTGTCATGCCTTCCAGTAGGCCACCAGAGCACACTGTCAATTGAAGCCAAATAATTTCAAGTGTCACAGAAAAAAAAAGGTCCAATCAAAGTACATTTCTTCTAAATTGGCTTAACTTTCATTTATTTTAATGATGGCAAAAACCTCATACATGAAACAGTTAAATATCAAAAAGAAAAACCTTTCCTTCCCTCAACCCTCCTTTCCATCATCCATCTCTAGGACTCCCCTTTAGCTTGTTTAAACACACACATAATACTGTTTCAGCTTAAGTTTGGCCGCATTTGAAAAGTTACACTTTGTCGTGCCCAGAATTAGAAGAAGAGACCATTATGAGAGACACAAAAAAAAGTTTCCTTCCTACTAAAACGAATAACACAGCCGCACAATAAGGAACTTATTTCATATTCGTAAAGTGGATAACTTGATTACCCCTGAATATGATAAATCTAGCCACCGATTACTATGAAAAAGGGGGAAAAAAACCGAACTTACAAGTTTGCTTTAGCATCTCCAGTTAAATATATACCAAAAAAAGAATTTGACGAAAAAAAAATCACCATTTAATCTTGGAATCATGTCCATCTAGAGCAGCAACTCGCTCCAATTGAGGGGAATTCAATTGACCATATAGCTCAGGAATTTGCCAAATTGCTGCCCCAAATGATTCACCTTCATGATAACAAATTAAAATGACTCGTTACCCAGCTCTTTCCAGCTGCATATTAAAAACTGACTGTCCGGGGGAAAAAAAAGGTTGTACTACCAGAAGAGAAGACAGTGGAGAAAATGCGTTGATCAAAAGGGCATGAAGCAAGGTCCCAGATCTCATTTGGATGCGAAAACAATCCCTCACAGATCAATTCACTACCATCCGAAGAAACTCTAATCAGATGCACCTAAAAAATTAGGACAAGTTTTAAAGTCAGTCCAATTGAAAGAAACATTGGTAAATGCAAGCTGAGTAAAAAGCCGACCTCGTTTTCTTCTTTAAGACTGAGAGTGCCAGTGAGAAAGGAAGTGTGATCGGTGTCTGCTTTCACATCGGAAATGCATCTCGCCTGAGAAACATATATTTATTAACAAATGAAATTAGCAAGATCAATAAAATTCATCATACCATGCCATATTTGACAAGGAATGGATTTTCGGAGATTTACTTGATACTTTAGACCATAGCCGATTCCCGTTGATCCTCCCTGCATTGATATCTAATGCTTTCTTGATGCAGATCGATATTCCGATTTCACCTGGAGCCTGGAGACATACAGAATTCAGTCTGCAACTACGTCGTTTTTGGAGGTCGGTTTACCGGGACTTTTGTAGTCTTTTCCCTCTTCCTAAACCTTTTTTTTTTTTTTTTTGGGTCGTAAACCTTCCCCTTATTTGCATCTCTATGCATTTTCACATTTTTCTAATAATTTTTATATTTTGAACACAACTTTTATGTCGATAATGTAAAAGTTGTCTAGAGTGAAATTTCACGCACATTGAATCTAAAAATAAGAGCATTGCATGAAAACACAAATATTTTTGCAATTTTATGAACTACATATTAATACCATTAAATATAAATATCTTTACAATTTTACATATATCAATTTTGCGAAATGTGTATTAATACATCAATTTTGCTAAATGCATATTAATACATCAAGTTTGAATGTCAAAATAAAAAAGATTCGAGTTCGATTTCTTCTTTAAATCGAACCTTTCTAATATTTCTTTTCATCATCATCATCATCAACATTTCTAATATTCTTTCCCATCGTCTTTTGGTTAGCCGAACAAGATCATTAACATTCCTCTTCCCCATCATTTTATAGTTAAAAGTGACAGTTTCGATTTACAACCTACAGTGGATGAGGTTCGTGCACTCGTGAAAATCATTGAACATATGCATCGCGTACTCGTGAAAACCGTTGAACATATGCAGGGGATTGATCAATTTGATCAAGCTCCACTAACATGCCTTTACAATACTGTTGTTGCCCTTACTCCAAGAGACAAATCAGTTATTTCACTACAATGATACGTCATTCCATATTCAAAGATCAGAGAATCTCCGCATGAATTCAACAGCCTCGTATGAACAAATTAAGTGAACTACTTGTAAATAAGGAAACAGTCACAGATCATATAACCACAGCCATAGAAACAAGAACTTGTTACCATGCAGAAGAAAGACATCAAATATTGCAATGCACAATCATGATTGAAAAACCTAAAATCAATCCCAAGTTTAAAGGTCAATTGTTCGAATTTCACATTGCTGTGATACCATAGTTCCAACTACAAATAATGCTATTCAAACTATGCTGCAATATTTGCTAGCAAACTACCAAGGCTAACATTTACACACTCCAAAATTAGATGTTTACATTGCTCCTCATTCAAAAAACATTCAACTCCCAAGGATCACTAGGGAGAGGAACTCATCTCTCGGTCTGATGTACATACGATAATTGCAGAAGATAGCTTGACCTTCTCATTCATAACCATCTTTGCGAGGTACTATGTGAGTTTCAGTATCCTAATATAGTTCCAGTATACTCATGTCATCCCCACATCAAAAGATTCACGCCATCCCCTCAGAAATTAGTATGACTAGCTCTATGCAGTGCAACTATTCTCAGATCTAAACCTGTCCTTAAATCTATTTACCAATGCTCATGTACGCCTATTCTCCCATCTATTCTTGCAATTAGTTAAAAACCCTGAAATCTCTTCATGAAAAGTCAGACACCGACTTCTACGCCAGAATAAGAGTTCCATCTCCTGAATGCTCTTAAACAACAAAAATTGATAGAAGACAACTCAAACTCGCCATCATCATGAGGTACTGAACTTAATAAAGGACAAATCTTCCTCCGTCCCACTGTATTAAAAAGGCTTTAACATTAATCTAAGTCATCTACATAGTTTGTTTGAAGAACAATCCCCAGAGCTGCACCTTTTTCAATTCACCACAGACGGACCAGAGAAGAATCTGTTGGACAAAGTTTCACCAAGGATCTTTTCAGTCGGAAAGCAACTCATCCAGCTCAGGCTCCTCAGAGAGAGAACTTTCATAATCCAAAGCAGTTCCATTGGGCAAAATTCTTGTATGAAGGTCACTAAGATCTTCATCATCTTCAGGATCAGACCATTCTGGTTCATCATCTATATTTTCATCATCAGCTGCACTACCAAACTCTTCTTGCCTTTCAATGTTGTCCTTACCTAACTTTCTTGGGCGTGAATCTGCCTTCGCTTTGGCCTCTGAATCTTCACAAATACAGGTTGATGGGTTCTCATGAAATTCGCCCCTTCCTGGTCTCACCTCTTTGGGTCCCCCCATGAAACCCCGCTGGAATGTACGAACTTTTGATTCAAATTCCTCCCAAGTCATGTTGTCTCGGTTCAAGAACAGCCGATACAATTTTTTAGCATTTGGACGAATGGTAGGTTTATGTCCAAAATACCTCCTACAATCATCAGAAATAAAATATCAATAGCTTTTAAATATACCAGTTTTCAATTTTTTTTCCAGAGAAAAATAAAGGCCATATACCTTCTTCCTGCTAAAATTTTTGCCATATTACCATTGTTGTTGGTTGCAAATACATCACTTTCATCGCACACAATGAAATCTAATGCAGCCATGCGAGAAGAAAACTCAGAAAAGGGTTCCAATTCCTCCTTACTAGCCAGAGTGTCTTTTGAATGGAAGTTTGGAAAGAGTGCCTTTAGGGGGGCCAACGTCTCTTCACCCCCATATACTTCACCTGATGCCACATAAATATGAACATCTTTACTATATCCAAGTGCTTTCAGCATTAGTCCTACTTCTTCAGGAGTAAGAGGACATCTTCCTTGCCTCCTTCCCTTATCTGGATTGCTAATCTGAAAAAGGTTTTAAAAAATGATTTCACATACTGTATAACTGCAGAAAATGTTTAGAAATGTGAGGCTGAAGAAAATACATAAATTCCTCCATAGCCTGATAGTTGCATCTTTATATACTTTTTCCTCGCAACTAATGATTCAAGATGTGTAACAGATTTAAACATTCAGACAAATAACACATATGGATTTGATAAAAATAATTGCTCATAGCTAATCGCCAGGAACATGACTCTTGAGTTATTCACATGTGAGAATCCAACAAGTAATTAGAAATGAACAAAGAATAAAAAATGGATAAGATAAGCAACTAAAGAGCGCCAACACCACAGGATGAATTATTGCATGCGCTGAAAGGATCTGCAAAATTATAACTGAGAATGATACTCAGGGCCTTACATGCAGTGTTTTCCACCTCTTCCGTATCTTACCAAGCTCTGTCCTCTCCTTGTCTCCTCCACCATAATAACATCCAGAGAATGCAAGCATATCAGGCTCAAACCTGGGATGAGGAACATTTAGTTGGAAAACAGTACTTGAACATCATCTTCAGATTAGAGAATGAATGTGCGCAGCATTAAAGAGTAAAAACAAGAGTCTCTCATCCACAATAGTATTGTTGCAAAACAAAGAAGAACAAGATAAACACAAACTGGGATGGATAGCGGAAAATTAAGGGATTAAGAACTTGTAGATCAAGTGGACAGTGGGTCACAAAAGATACATAATTGCAATTTTCCTTAAACACCTTGGGTCATTAGTCAACCATCAATATAAAAGTTAGACATCACTTAGCTGAGGGGCAAACACAAGCATGCATGATTGGTGATATAGATGGTGCAGTTAAGCGAACTAAATGAGAAGATTAAAATAATATCACTTAGCTGAGGAGTAAAACACAAGCAAGCATGATAGGTAATATAGATGGTGCAGTTAAGTGAACTCAATGAGAAGATTAAAATAATGCTGTAGGCATGAAGATTAGAATATATAATTAGTCAACAAATGAAACATCAAAAAAAGTGGAAAGTTTGACTCCAAAATAGTCAAATCATATAACCTTGGAATTTCTAGACTACCTTAGATGAAGGGCTATGAAGTGCTTGCTCCTCATCCGCATTCGTTGTACCAATTTCTGACCCATTCTTATGATGGGGTTAGTGAACTTCAGCGCATGATAATTAACTCTGCATCTAAGCTTTTGAAAATCCGTTTCCAGCTTATTTGAAAGTCTATAGTCAAACTTGTTTAGCTGGATAGCCTGTCACAAGAGTTGAATCAAACACATAATTCCCAATACATTTAAAAAAACAAAACCCCAGATTGCTACCTTAAGAAGCCATCGTGATGTAAATCAAAATCAGATTAAATATCCTTATCAATGCTGCAACAGATAACCCTGAGCTCTAGAGATCTACATATATAAGATATATCCGGAACTCAGATCACTAAAGTTATACGATAATTCACACAGAGGTGCTGACGGGTTGAAGTTGGCTGCACAATTCCATGCCATAGTTGTTGAAAGTGCAAAGTGATAATATTTTTTAAAAGCTTATACTTATGCAATAATAACACATGCAAACATCATAGATAACAACATATGTGTGAAAAATGTAAGATGTAACATGGTTAAAGACAAAATTATACAACACCCTGCAATTAAGTTGCACCAAAGATTCTAGACAAAATGCAAACTTCAATGCCAAGAAAAAAGAAAGACATGGTTAAAATAATCAAAATTCAATGTTCAAGCCAAGGATTTACTAAAAAACAATCATGATTATCTTTATCATCTAAGTCAATTTCATATCATCAATTGATTTGTAACCTTCAAAATAATGACCTTTTACCCTAATTGCAGCTGTATCTCTCCACAAACTTATCATAAGACTTGTTCATCCCACTGCCAAGACTAACATGAAAAGGGATCCAATGGTTAAAACATGATTATTATTATTTTTTTGAAAAAAAAAAAAAGCCATTATAAACACAGATATTGCCCTATGTTTTTTACTCAGATATTGCCATTATAAACACAGAAAAGCCATTACAAAGATATTATAGAGCATCCTTTATTTTGTTTTGTGACTTTGTGCTTTTGAGCTTGCCCTATGCTTTTTCATTATGCGCTCATTTTAAACACAGAAAAAAGCTCTTCACCTAGTTTGTGCATTTAAATGAGGACCCAATGACCACAAACTAACCACTCATCTTACATTCAATATGAGGTGAAGCAGAAGTCTGAAGGAGGATTCTGACCGACCCAAACAAAATGTCTTCCACAAAAATGTTGCCAGATGTCTGACTATATAATCAGCATGTACTAATTGGGACATAATAAATATGGCTTCAAGCAATACTAAAGCATGCAGAACCTACCTCAAATCGACAAACTTCTTCAGTTTGACAAGCCAACAATTTTAGGAATACTCTATCTCTAGATGTATCAAGATATCACAAAAGATTCCACTGGAAAACAGTTGACCGAGCATATGTTGGTAAAACTAACATGTATACATGCTCATTAAATACAAATTGAAAAATCACCTGCTTTTTTGAAAGCACAGGTAAGACGCGATTTATATAACATCTCTCATTGCACTTTCTTGGGACTCGCATGTGGTACGGATTCCATCTCTGTCCTCTCCTTAATGGAAGCTCCTTTATAATTTTAACATCTTTCGCTAAATATTTTATAAACCAATCAACATTAAATATGTCGGAAAAGTTACTGCACAAAAAAAAAAAAAAAGGATTCATAAACATTCTGTTGAAATTTGATTAAGCAGTCCAATGCAACTGAAATTCTATCTAGATAACAAGCCTCTTTTAGATGTAATAAGACGTAATAAAATGCATAATTCAAGCAGAAATTCCAAACTAACCTTGAATCCTTCCAGAAAGATTTCTTGTCTAGCTTTGGTATAACAAGGGTAGCATTCAAAATTCGAGCAGCAACAACAGCATCAGTTATCTGAAAATCAGAATCCAGAAAAACCAGCATTTCAATATCAACATCATTGTATTGATAAAAAATGGAAGAAGGTTGCTACTGGACTCTAACAATACTGATGCAGACAATCTTTCATAATTTGTACCCAAAAATGGCTGCACTTTCCTTGTATAACCAACCCACTTCATATGCATGAAGGTTCAAGTTGTGTTTTAGACTGTAATTCCTATAAGAACTAACAATCAAAATGTTGTTTATATTATATTGAAACCATGTTAGGGCCGAAAGCAAAAGACAACGGCCTTCTGAATCTGCTTCAGGTTTTTATGACCACTAACCAGCTACTTGCTTACTTATTCTTATAAAAAAATATATATTAGTAAAACAATCAATAGAAACAAACCGAAGGTTACTTTTTTATCAACATTTCTCTACTACCTAGCAACATATTATGGAGATCTACAAAACATAAAACAAAACAGCCATATAAAAAAGTAAATGAGTACAAACAATAATTGGACATTCATTTTTGCATTCTTATTAATGTCCATGATGACAATTTAAATGCCGTCTGGCAGAGCAATGATTCCACAGGGGAACTGCCCATACATAATACTTTAGTCAGCTAATAAGAGTTTTATGCTGATTTTCCATTTAAAATACTTTGAAAGACATTTCATGCTTTCCAGAAGCAAATTCCAAAAAGGAGGGAAAAAAATTACCCCAGTTCTCTGTTGATTAAGACCCCCACTGGTTGCAACTGACAAATACCGATTTGGACGCGTGATATCTTCTGGTTCTGTGTAAATATTACCAGTCGACAGTTAATAAGATTTGGACAAAGGAAAGAAATGAAACGTTTCCCACGAAGGATGCTATTATTGAAAGATAAATGTTTATCCAGTCCAAGAGTAAGAACACGCACTTGCAAATTTACTGCTGGCATTGCTGCATCCATAATAGAACCTGGAATTTCTTGTAGTCCAAAGATCAGGATGAGATGCTCCTCTCCTGGTCTAGATCTCCAAAACAAAATAAACCTTGTTGAGTATGCTACATTGGGATGCCATCCATATTAAAGAAAACAAAAGATGAAAGATAAAACTACAAAAATTAAGACAAGAAGGAGAACCCTAACCGGCACATGAAATTTGGGCGCTCCAATCCCATCCCTGTTGCCATTTTCATCCATCTGAACATATAAGTTAAAATAAGTACTGCACTACCACAGCATTACAATAACCGAGTACATAACATCCGTATCACCAAATCAAATGCGATTATAAATTAGTCAACGAAGTACGAAGAAGAAATGCATACAACCGGGCGTTATGTATGTGAACGAACGAAAAACAACAGAGAAAGAAAACACGATAAACAGACGCACCACGGAATCATGGCGGGAATGGCGCAGGTGGCGGAGGTGATCATTTTTGTCAATGGGGGAAGGTGCCAATACCGATAGGAAAATAAATAAGAACAGAAGCGACCCGGATATGCCGAAGATGACTGGGATTAAAAAGCGGCCCCGGAAATGATGCTGATGGCGGCGGCGATTGAAAGACATCTGAGTAAAACTATATCAATAGCTGGGGCGGAGCTCACCTAAGCCGCCAACCTTGGCTCCCTCCCTCCTGGACCCTCCCCCCCTCCCTCCCTCGAGTAGTCACTCTAAATACAAAACACTAATGTTCTGGGCGTAGTTGCGTATAAACCCAAACCAGACCCACCACCACCAGTAAATCAAATGTAATAGTAGTTTTTAGCATATAGTAATAAATAGGGGAAAGGAGCAAGGAAAGATCAGCGACCCATTGGGATTTGGAGGGTGTTTTTAAGCATCGAAACATCAGCGATAACGACAAAGATTGTCGTTGATTCCATACCTTCCTTCAACATGTCCGGGTGGGAGTGTGTGAGTGTGTGAGAGAGAGAGTGGTTTTTAATTGAGCTTTTTGTTTTCTTTTTACTCAGTCCCAGAATTACCCAAATTAACCAAAAAAAAAAACAAAGATTGATGAAGAGGACTGAGGAGTAAAACTGTAATTCGTTGAAACTTACAGCCAAATTGAGGTGAGATGAGGTGGATTAGATTAGGAAGTAGCAGCGTAACGTTTATTTAGCAATCTTAATCTGCTTTGATTTACTTCTAAATTAGTATTATCTTGCTAAATTAAGGAAAAATATAAAGATATATCCGTTAGATTCTTATCAGTTCTATCATTTCTTTCTTCTCTAGGGTAATAAAAAATAAAATAAGATATTTATCCAGAGGTGAGCTCATCGCTCAATCACTAAACCAGATATGGCCATCCCTAGTACTAGTAGAGATATTCTCTCTTAATTAGCTTTGTCTACAATTACAAATATACACACGGATGACGGACCCTATTATTACATGGTTGATAGATTTTATGCACAATGACACCTAATAATCCCCGTACTGAAATATTATAATATAATTATTCTGTGGGTGCTGATTTTTGCTACGTCTATCATTATTATTATGATAGTTATATCAGTAAACTCTTATTCAGAATCGAATACTTTATGAGTAAAAAATTCTTAATAACTTTTTATATACCTAATATTCATGAACAAGTTTATGATTTTTTGTTACGTAAACATAATAAGAAATAAATCAATGACACCATGAATGCTTTTGGTCGTTGGAATTATATAATGGACCACTTATAAAGTTCATCTACGTTTGTTTTCATTATTTACGAGATGTTTTCATTATTTACGAGACGCATAAGAATTTGTTTAATTGTTCTAACTATGGTAAAATATTTATGTAATGTTAATAAATAAGTAGTATCTCTATTTATCGACAATACATCCCATTTCGTCCAGAGAGGATTGGGAAATTTTGGCATTTTTTTTTCCAAATATATTTAATTGGAAGGTGAGGAAATATAAATATATCTGGTGAGA
Organism: Gynochthodes officinalis; assembly: GCA_020080225.1. Lineage (NCBI taxonomy): Eukaryota > Viridiplantae > Streptophyta > Magnoliopsida > Gentianales > Rubiaceae > Gynochthodes > Gynochthodes officinalis. The sequence goes on from CM034620.1 coordinate 25,343,932, forward strand.
TTTAAACCTCAAAATTCCAATTTTCATGTAAACATATAAAGCATAAGTGCTGCGGGCCTCCCTGCATGATTTTTATCTCCCAAGTCCCAAGTTCATTAAAAACTTTTCCCAATAAATAAATCAATAAAAATAAAAAGAACGGGCCTTTCAGGTTTGACTGTAATGGGCCAGATTTGGGACGAGAAGTAACTAGCCTACTGTCGGGCCGCCCATCCACAGGAGAAGCGGGCTAAAAGCTTAAAATTCTTACAAATGGCCGTTACCGGAAACTGAAGGTACCCAGTGTTTCCACCGAAGCCGAAGAAAAAGGCCTCCCTTGTTTTGCTCTTCTTGCTGTGGTGTCTCACTTCTCAGTATTTCTTGGGAGTTATCGTCAATGGCGGAGAGAGGAAAGGAAGAGTGATAGGGTTTTAGGGAGGGATAACTTGATTATCTCTTATTATACTCAACAAACAAACAAACTTCAGCAGTGGGTCATATTTAAAGATGTCGTCTTTGGCTCTCAGACCACCGACGTTGTTCTTAAACTCTTGCTCTTCAGCTTCACCTTCTCCTTCATCATCATCGTGTTCGCTGGTTTTGGTGTCGTGGCGGAGTAATTTGCAGCGTTGTTCGATTCATTACCTGAGGAAAGTTGCTTGTAAAGGAAGATTGATTTTGAGAGCTCAATCTTTTGATTCTGCCTCTGACGAAACGAACAATAAGGATGACCCCAATGCTGCCGATTTCAAACCCACCAACGGCGCTTTTGTACTTCCTTTATTTCTCTCTCTGTTTCTCTATTGCATGTGAATTATGAATGTTGCATACAAGGAAAACATCCACATACGCACATTCATTTATTTGCTGATAATGCTATAAAATCACCTACCAATGCGGGAGCATGATGAGGCAGTCAAGTTTGGATTTTTGAGATTGTTTTCCTTTTTTTTTTTTTAATTAAATATTGACATGGGCTGGGCATTTTGAATGTTTGGGTTTCTGTTTTGAAATGACAGAAGAAGAGTAGGAAAGAAATTCTATTGGAATATGTCCAAAATGTGCAGCCAGAATTCATGGAAGTGTTTGCTAAGAGAGCGCCCCAGCAGGTATTACTTTGATTGTTGTCTGCTCGTTCTTCTTCTTCTTTTTTCCAGCTTTATTTCAGATTTTTGCGTAAGCTTAAGAGGATAATAGATAAAGCATTTAGTGCACATTTCTGCTTATTCCATATAGACTTTATTCTTCCTGTAATGTTGTAATGGAGATGATGGGTTATGTGCTTAATCAGAATACGCGAGGCAGGGTAGATTGAGCCACCTCTGCTTTGAGTCTGATTTTAAATCATGGATATCTGTTCCTTCCTTATATAGTTAAGTGTTGGCATGATGCAGGTGCTACTTATTTGGATACCACTGATTTTGTTATTTGTTTTAGGTGGTTGATGCCATGCGACAAACTGTGGCGAATATGATAGGGACACTGCCCGAGCAATTTTTTGCAGTAACTGTGGCCACTGTATGCATCTATAGTCATGATATCATATTTTACAGCTCCATGTATTAGTATTTGATTAATTAATGTAGTTGATTCCGTTGGACATCCTCTGTCTTATTTGGTTTTGGGGATCTCTGAAAATTTTGCAGGTTGCTGAGAATCTTGCGCAGCTCATGTATGGTGTCCTGATGACCGGATATATGTTCAGGAATGCACAATACCGTTTAGAATTGCAACAGAGCTTGGAGCAAGTTGCTCTCCCTGAACCAGAAAAAAGGATGGTTGGTTATTTCTTTTCTTTTTTCTTCCAAAACCGTATCTCTTTTCTCTTTCACATACTGTTATCTGTTTTTGGGAAGACAGATATGTTGATTGTGGTTCTGCCTACTCTGGAGTAAATTGTGAGACCCACTTTAGTATTCATTGTGTGGCTTTTACCGACCTTAGTGTCTCCAAATTTTAGTGATTTAAGCGTAGGGAGTATTTTCTTTTTGCATTACAAACTTTCACCTGGTTGAGGAAATGTGTATGTTCTTTGATACAGATTTATAGATTGCATTTGTATTGCTTGTAGAAAACTCGCCACCACAGTCTTCTGAGTTGGGAATGTGTTAAATAAGAGGCATGACATGTTGGTTTCCATGGGTTGACTTGGAGATCAAAAGGACGAAAATGGTGATTTCAATATGCTGGTTTGTTTTAGGTTCTTTCATTATATGTGTATCTTATTGTAATTGCTTTCTAATTCTCATAAAGTAAAAAGATTCTCACTCGGTAGAGATATCCTGTATATTTAATGTCTGTGCACGTGTAGAACTGTAAATGTGCCAAATTGTCATAAAAAGTTGTCTTTGAGGTTTTAGTCTCCGTTATTGTCTGTATAACTTCATAGAATCACAATTTTTTATGCTTCTGATCATGCATTTGGACATTCATATATGGTTGCATAGGATGCACCAGAATTTGCACCTGGCACACAAAAAAAAGTGACTGGAGAAGTGATTAGGTGGAACAATGTTTCTGGTCCTGAAAAACTAGATGCAAAGAAATACATTGAGTTGCTGGAAGCAGAAATAGAGGAACTCAACCGTCAGCTTGAGCGAAAATCTACTGATGAATCGAATGACTTAATGGAATATCTGAGGACCCTAGAGCCCCAAAATCTGAAGGTTAGAACCTGATTTTCAATTATGGGTTGAATTTTTCACATTCCAAGGCAGTTATCTCCTTTCCTCATGGTCATTTGGAAAGTACTTTCATTCGCAATCTTCATATTTAACTGAATTTGGTTTTTCATGTGTTGATGGTTTTATTTGGTAGATTTCATTCGCAACATTGACTGTTTCTTCATAAGGCTTTGTTGCTTTGAAAATTTCACCCAAAAAAAAAAAGGAACGGTGACATGAACTTGCTGTTTGTTCTCCACTTTCCCTGTTAACGTTCCTACTGATATTTTTGGTGTTTGGATACTGATATTCATGAGTCAACTATCATACTGCGTGAGAGTTTAGAGAGAAAAGAACCAACTGTAATTTTTCCATTTAGTTTCTCATCTCAAAATTATCCAGGAATTAACTAGCACTGCTGGAGAAGATGTAATACTGGCTATGAACACCTTCATCAAACGCCTCTTAGCTGTTTCGGATCCTAGTCAAATGAAGGTAACACTGCTCTCCACCCTTCTTCCAAATTTAGTCATTTATTCTTTCACTTGTGTTAGACTTGTACACTAGATAATAAGGCTCGTTAACTTTCCTAATGCTGTTTATGTTTTACAGGCTCACATTACAGAGACAAGTGCATCAGAGCTTGGTAAATTGCTCTACTGGCTTATGGTGGTTGGATATAGTATCAGAAATATTGAAGTTCGCTTTGATATGGAACGGATATTAGGTGCCCCGCCGAAGCTTGCAGAGCTGCCACCAGGTGAGAATATATAAGAGCCGTGCAGGGACTTCCACTGCTGGTATATATGCACATATACTTCTGTTGCTGTAAGGGGTTCTGGCCAATCACCATGTACAATCACAGCGAAGGGTGTATTGGCTTTTGTTTATTTTGCTAGAAAGAAAGTAATCGAGGATTTAGGGCTGCAAAGCCAGATTAGGGAACTTCAGAAAAGAGGAGTTTCATATTAAGGTAGGTTGAGACAAATAACCACTAAATAGAATTGCTACCATATAATTGACCTCTGTAATCAGAATGCATTCAATTGGAATTCAATGAAGTTTATAAACCTGATAGAACTCTATGCTTAGATTACTTAAAATATACAATGCTGCTTCATCTTTGGTTATTGAAGTTTTAAAGCACTTGTCTTCCCAGTTTCCTCCTTTTAGGTTTTGAATTCTCATATGTATCTAAAGTAGATGCGCCTTTTCGGAGATATTTGGTACGAGTTCACGGTAACGTTTTTCAGAAGAGCCAAAAGAATCGTGCCCGCATCTGCTTCCAAGCTTCTAGCGAGTAGCTTATAGAAATTTGTATCTCAGCCCAACGAGTTTTCTCATGGCGAATTTTCCTATCATTGGATTTATATATCTATGACATAAACCAACTGAATATTACAATTTACACGTGTAATTCATACCTGCGGACGAGCTTTTACCTCTTAAGATGAAATATATTAAATTTGATCTGACCCTAACTCTATAAAGAGGGCCTTACAGATTCATCCATGCAAAGATGGAGTATCGCCCTTCAATTATATAATACTACCCTTTGTAGACGAGACACAGTGCTCTCTCAACTTACAGAGCAAGTGTTGAGCACTAAAAAATGGTAAAAAAATATAAATCTGCACTAAAGTTGCAAGGAACTCAGAGCTGCAGCAGTAACTGGCAGTACTTGGCTGCCGATTTTCCAAATTTGATGCAAGGCGAATATCCATGCGCCCCGAGGATTGCTGCTACCATCAATCGGATGCAACAATGAAGCCACCTAAGCCATCTTCAAATTTGTCGTAGAGGAACAGTTCAAGACCCATAATGATATGAAAGTCTCTTAGCCCAAGGACTCTGATTTGGTAACCAGGATGGTGGGAACCCTAACATAGCACACCATCTCAACTGCAGTAGGGCGAGAGGAAGACAATCAATAGACTCTCTAAAACGTTCCATTATCTGTACTTCAGATTCCTTGTCTTCTGAAACAACTAGGTTTTCATATTCACTCCTTTTTTCTTCCAGAATATCATCTTCCTCAGAAATCATTCGCATGCTGAGAACCTGCAATGCTTCCATTGCTGTCCTGTAAAAACCTTGACGTACATATGCAGAGAAAACATAATGACAGGTGGATGAATCTGGCTGGATTTTCTCTTGGTGCATCTGCTCAACAAGAAGCTCGATCAAATCAATTTTTCCCTGTAAAGGAACAGTCCAACTTAACACCATTAACAATATGCAGTCACATATGTGATCACTACACCGATAAGATTGACAAAATGCAATTTAGAATGGCATCCCAGGCAAACCATCAGGGTGGATGCATTCGGGAAGGAGGAAGCAAAATCTTGCAACTTAATGAGAAAATTCACTTGCAAACCAATTATACAAACTGCAATGGTTCTCATCTAGAATATGAAAATAAAGCCATTGCTTGTAATTCTTACACAAGGTCAGTGCTTAGCATCTTAGAAAAATGTTGCAGTGCCATCTCAAGATTCATATAACAAGTATCTGCATAGTACACATGCATAAACACGACCTCCAACCTTCCAGGCAGCAAAGTAATGAGACATGCAAAGGGTGACAAGAAATTATGAGCTTGAAAAGGCACGCAAAGTGCAGGACTAAGCATTTCTTGAAAATAAACTCCTGCACTCCTTAATTCTAATTTAACAGAAATTGTGCAACAAAGAGTTTGGAGCAGCATATTATTTTGCCAATCAAAGTATTCTGATTACAAGTGTAATTTGAAAATAATGGCAGGTAATAACAGCAATTACAGCAAACAAACCTTTTTGCATGCCGCTTGAAGAATAGTGTTGTACAAAAGTAAATCAGGTTTGACTTCATCCAACTTCAGTTGATTAAGCAACTTCAGAGCTTCATCAAAGTCTTCAAGTTTCAACAAGGTCTATAATAATTTTAAAAAAAATAAAATCATAAGATGAAGCTACAGGAAGACCTCTCTGATCCTAAAAATAAGGTTACTTTGGATCCAACCAGAAATTGCCATTTCTGAGGTGCAAAAATAGGCATATAGTGAAATTCATCTTTAAACATAAACAACTACTGCTGCGATTGCAGTAAACCTGGAACTAAACATATGGTTAAAATTCATCTTTGAATGTTAACTACTGCCATGATTGCAATAGAATTTATAAAAATAGAATAGAAGAGGATCTGTTTGGTCAACTTTCTCTTACTCTAGCCTAACACAACAATGGCAAGACAAGAGTGGACTAGTAGAAGTACCTTAATCAGGCTGGTGTAAGTAACTGTCTGTGGATTGAAACCATCACGGATCATCATTGAAACTAGGGTATAGGCAGATCTAAAACCTTTCTTAATGCTGCAACAATCAATCATGATAGTGTATGTAGCAGCATCAGAGGGAATTCCAAGAGCTTTCATGGTTTTGAATGTTTCTACCGCCATATGACACTGGGAAACATATCAAACATAAGTTTATGGGTAAAATCGACACATTTTAAAAGAAAATTTGCATATAAGCTTCTTTGACATAGTGATCTCATGCCAATTCCAATCAACACAATTTACAAGACATTCTAGTCATAGAAGTAAAAAGATCTATTCACTGATAAGAAAGAGAAAAAAACATAAAAAGAAGATTGAATCATTAGAAAATCAAACAATTTAGAGTGCTCACTTTTTTAGCCTGAACAAGAGAATGTAAAACTACATTATAGACAGACGTCCCCAGTAAATTATAAACAGTGGAAAATGGTTTTTCGACATCACGCAAACGTTGAACAAGGTCTTTTACCATCCCCTCCAATCCAAGTGCTTTTAACTGCAGAAAATCCATTAAAAAAAGTTAGTCTACACAGTTGAGCTAATAATAAAACAGAAGAACTTCACTCAATTTGTCCTCCTTGAATACAAATATGAGGCTTGAGCATAAGGAGCACCAGTTTTCTTTCATAATCTATACTTACTTGTTTTAACACTAGGCAACCCATGGTTGCTAGATCACTTTGTTAAGTTGTTTATTATTGAACTTGATGAATAATCACAAATGTAATGGCACATGAATCTTTTGATATTTTAAAAATGCAAAGATTGACATTTTAAGGTTAAAAAAAATTTCAGAGGCATAACTTACCAAATTCTTTATTGATGTGTGGCTATGTTGAATGCCATTCTTCATCATATCCATTTCTATAACATTTACCCTTCTACCAACATCCACCTGCGACAACATATTCCCCTCTTCGTAAGGTGCATTCACATTGCCAAACAATGAAAAGAGCAGCTCATAAGTCCTGATATCTTGCTGGATGTTCAATTTTTTCATTTTAGCCAACATCTGAATGGCACATTCAGGTCGATCCTACAGATGGAAAACCACAAAAGCAATATCAGTGAGGACATCAACAATGAGCTTTCTGTTGGCAGTTGTCTCCAACAGAGTACATGTATCAAAATTATGGGAATCTGCATGAATGGAATAAGCAAAAGTCATTTGTTTCCATAGAAAATTTCCAGTACTTAGCAACAAGCTTCCAGACTACATAGAGCAGCATATTAAGATTGAAAAATGCCCCAAACTGTAAACACAAAGACTCTAGGGGGGCACCAAGCAAAGAACATTGAAAAACAATGATGCATTTAACAAAGGTACTATTATTTGGCGGCCCTGATTTGATATTTTGAACAATCCATTAAAACCAAATTGACTTAATCTACATAACTCACTTACCAGAGCATCACATGCTTCAAAAAAGGCATTGTAAGGATAAGGACTTGAACATTTTGATATTTGATCCAGAAAGGCCTCAGCCAAATCTAGTTGTAAGCCTTTGCTGCAACTGACAGACATAGCTGCAAGAGTTGAATCATAAGGCTTCAGATTTTTCTGTTGCATTACTTCTAGCTGCAAAGAGATTAGAAATACAGGCTGTTTACATAAGTAAACAAAGTTAAAAAGCATACGTAATTATACTTGAAAAGCATATAACAAACCAGAAGTGTCAACACTTTGCAGAACTAATATTACAAACACCCGGCTGCATTTATCCAAAAGAATGAGGTATGTGTCTAGTGCATGTGTGTGTGTAGAGAGAGAGAGAGAGAGAGAGAGAGCAAACTATTAGTTTTTGCATAGATATATCTTACCACTTTCATGCCATCATGGAAACCTCTTGAAGCCACTACTGCTCTTAAGAAGCCATCATATGTACCGCAAGACGGTTCCAATCCAAGATTTTGCATCTAAAGCAAACAGACAACTCAAGTTTAATCAATGCAGAAGCTCCCCTACTGGTTTAAGACATAACTTATCTAAACAGAAAAGGTCTGAACAAAACATAACTCAGACAGAATAATAAAAGAATTGCATTTCCAGCTCAGTTCAGCTTTTAAGGAAAATCAACTACTCAAAATAGAGAATTCAATGACAAAAAGGAGTTGGTGAGAATATGACAATAATAACCAAGTAAAATTTTTTAGTTACCTGTGACATTAACTGCTCGGCTAATGCACAGTTCTGCATCTTTGCGCAGGCATGTATAACATCACTGAAAGACCATCTCAATAGCTTCATAACAGGAAGATTTAAATGTTTTACTGGCATACTCTTACTGCCCCTGATACAATCATGTCTTTCCATGGCAAAACTGGAATTGCACAAGCCACTGTTTGTGTTTACATCCATCCTATCTTGATATTCAAAGAGAGAAGGTACAATACCATCATCCTTGATCCAACTCTTCAAAGTCATGTCATTATTTGAAGGGATTGGTATGTCCAACCTTGAATCAGATAACTTTCCTTCACCAGTTCTAGAGAGGACAAAGTTTCCTTGGAATACCATATCTACCATGTACTGTAAGGTCACATAGGCAGAATCCAGATCTCCCAACTTTGTGAAGGACCATATAAATTTCCGTAGGGAAATGATGTTTAGCCTATAGTATTGGATGCACTCCTTCCATATTTCATGCACAGCAGACAGATTTTGCTGTAAAACTGCAAGCTGAAATGATGAACTTAGAAAATAGGTAACTCAATAGTTAATATCATATACTATATTAAACCGAAGCTAGCAGGCAACAAATAATGAAGAGCAACAAAGCTGCTACACAAACAGTTTAACATGAGTTATAAAAAGATTAGGAGAACATGCTCTTTGAAAAAAGATACTTTTTATAACAGAACGTTCCAGCTTCAAAATCCTACCATGAAAAAGTTAATTAGAAAGTAAACTATGGGAAAAGAGTGTTGGATGCTACAGAATATATAACTACATGTATTATTATCAGCCAATATTCTTCTACTTCAATAATACAAAGCAAACAGAGAAAGTAGATGCATTTATACACTCAAACTAAAAGTTGAGTTAGAGATGTGGGACATGATTACAAACAGGAATAACCCATATACTGCTCCTACATACCTTAAGAAGCAGAGAATATGTTACTTCATTCTTTCCCACCATACGGTGCTCCATGAATTCTAGGCAGTCATTAGCATAATTTACAGTATGAATTTGAACACAAAAACTAAGGAAATTGTTGCACACTGGCAAAAGAGGATAGATAGCAGGATTTTCTTGCAGCAAGCTGATCAAATTGGATGCCTGCATGAAATACACGCAGAAAACAAGTTTATTAGCAGTGTCTGAGTATGTTGAAAACTACTGTATTACTGAAGCAGGCACAGAGAATGTAGGGATTGTTAGTAATTTAAAGCTGACATTAAAATAATGTATTTAATTAAAACAAGTATTACAGAATGTCTATCCACTATCCCCTTAGAGTATGTAAAAATTATCATAACCAAGGCCCACTACCTCTTTCAGATAACCTCCCTTGCACAGTGCTCGAACAGTATAAAAATAGCATTTCCCACCAAAGTAAATTTCCTTTTCCTCCATGAGCTTCCATGTCTCCAATGCAAACTGCAGCCAATAAAAGCAAAAAGACATACTGATTCGCATGAGACTTAAATCCAGAAAATTTAAGCCCAAGAGTGGAATTTCTGAAGTAGTAGTTCAAGAATATCTGATAGAGAGACGGGATAACAGTAGAATAAGAAGAATCAATCATTTTAATTCTACTCTGTGCAGTTTATAACGCTAAAAGTACCGAATCCCCATGATGATTAAGAATCTTGTTGTTCTGCCCGCAACATCAGTTTTTGCAGGTCACTCTTTAAACTTATAGTTTTCAACCTTTTTCAGATAACTAGGAAAATAATACTTCTACCCCTAACCCCAACTCATGCTTGAAATCTAATCTGTGAAGTACTGGACCTAAATTAGGATCAGATATTGCAAATTAGTAATTTCTTTAAACAAATAACAAAGTCGAACAGCAGAAGAAAGGAACTCAACTATACCAATGGATCAGGCAATCTTGCACAATATTGAAGAATGAAAAGAAAATCTTCAGCCTTCAATGCTCCCCTTGTGTACCCAAGCTCTGACAGCAAACTAGAAGCTTTACTTCTCTTCCCAGAGCGAAGAGCATCAACCACTTTCTCCTGCAAGTGCTTTGTAGTTGAATGCGTCCAGTCCCCTAAACTCATCAAACACGCCCAAAGTTATAACATTTACCCCCAATACTAATTCTGGCGTCTCAAAAACTATTGAAAGGATAAAAGACATCCAGTTCATGTTTTACTTAAAAAAAAAAAAAAAAAAAAGGAACACACGCACGATACAACAGTGGTGCAAGAGTACGCATTTATGCAGTTTCAGAGTTGCCTAATGAAAAGACCGATACCATCAGAAGTTGTGAAAGCTCGCACTCCTCCAAGTCTTCCAGCAGCAATCCTCGGCCACTGTACAATAGTTTATTCGAGAAATTATACAAACCAAAAATGCAAAGGAAAACGGCGGAGAAAAAGAAACAAAAACGGTGGGGGAAAAAATGAGAATAATACACGTATTGGGAACTTGAACTTCAAAATTGAGCTGGCAATGCATTGTAAACAAAGGACCTTCCGTCTGTTCAACAAGGAAAATTAAAGATGAGATTTTTGGGTGGAAAACGGGATGCGTAGAATGACGATTGAACTTACAAAGATAGGAGCATATTATGGGGGAAACGTCACGTCACTGAAAGTTGAGGAGATTATAAAACCCTAGCATAGGGTTTAACATAAATTTGACCGGAAGTAGAGGACTCCGAGGTTCCACCTCAGTATGCACCACTCGTCAATGACGCCGTCGCTGTTTATGAGGTTAGAGCGACGGCAACTCCGGCGAACCTGATCTGCTTCATACCACTAGAGCGGTCGAAACTGCGAATAATAAATCAGTTCCTCCATTTCCATTTTATTTTTTCCATGCGTTTGGTTTTTGTCAGAATTGGACTGGCTCAGAATCAGATTTATTTTTGTATAAATTTTAGTTTTAAATTTATAAAAATTTCTCAAAAGAAATAGTTATAATAATTATTAAACATGTATAATTGTATTCAAAAAAATTATAAAATTTAGTAAAATCAGAAGTAGAAGACCCACCAAAACAAATTTTTTCAAGTTCTAATCATGAACCAAATACACAAGCCCAATTTCAAGCGTTTCTGTTTGATCAGTTAAAGGCAAAGCTGGGGAGCGCTTCATTCATTGGGGGAATATATTTGTTGAATTGCGAACCTTACAGTACTTAGAATTTTTCTTCTGTTTTTTTTCTCCGATAATCCTAGTAATTTCGTTTTTCTATACTCCAATCTTCTTAGGCCATGAAAACAAGATGTACTGAGAATCTATTTTACATGCAAAACATACCAAAAAGGAGTGCGCAACTTAATACTGATATACAGTCAAAAATTTTGGAATCTCCAAATGAATAGGAGAATCCTTGCTATCAGTTTCAATTCATTGAACTGAAAGTAGCGAGACGGTGGACACAACTCATTGACTGCAGCAAATTCTGAACCACAGCTTCATTCCCATTTGTCAAAACTTGCTCTCGTCAATTATCATCCCTTCGCACACCAGTGTGTTAAAATAACTTGGAGCTTGGATTCTTTTACATCATTCAAGCGTTAAGAAGAGGAAACCAATGTTGTGGCCATTTGGGATATGAGCGTTTATACAAGCTCATGCATACCGTGTCATGCTGCTGAAGGACCCCATTAAACACGCATTTCATTGCACCTGCATATTACAGGGTAAAACCAACTCCCGTCATCACAAGAGAAACTCTGTACATTTCCATTCACAGATCTCATAGATCAAAGATTCAATGAAATATATGCAGATCTCCAACCACCCCCCCACCATACAACGCGCAGAAAAAAAAAAAGAAAAAGAAAAACCCTGCGCCATGGCAAGAAAATATCCTGAAAACCAAAGAACAAGACAAAATGAAGTTACAGTATCAACAAATGCACATTCATATGCAACCATTCAGGGAAATGTACACATGAAGACTGCTGTCATTTTAAGAGGCTAGCTATATAAATATGTAATAAACATTTAGGAAAAGTACCCTCCACACCAATATATTGATAGATGCTCGTAAAGATCATCTATAAGGTTGACTCACAGGCTATTAACATGGTGGCAGACCAAATGAGACAACGTAAATTATATCACACGGATTCAATCAACAACTTATAAATAAGGTAATTGTACAGAAATAGAAACATACTACTACTTTACAGATGTTAAAATTAGCCGGTTATAAAAAAATATTCTAGGTTCGTCGGTGATATTATTTTTCTTACCATGTGTACCAACTGGCTCCTTAACACGACCTCGACGTCCACATTTTGTCCAAACTTCAACAGGCTGCAAAAGGTTCCTTATCAGTAACATGCTACAAAAACTCACCTATAAGAGACTACTTTTCTTACCTTGAACCATCTCACATCCTCTGGATTGTGGAACATGTACCGTACAGTGGCTTTCACTTTCGACACTCTTTGAGGGTATCTGCAAGGCAAATACTTCAACTTGTTAATAAAATTGGAATCTTTTAAATGCACAACAGTGTCCCTCGTGCACACACTTCGTTTATGTTCACTATTTGCAATCTCTTGGAAATTCGAAATGAAGCTTCAATGAAGAAATAGTAGTTGCCTTGAGCATATTTCTTGATCTAAAGAAAAGCCCAGTGTAGTCTATAAACCTATCAAAAGGGAAACTACAATTGCATAATTCACACAAAATGCCCTTAAATTTTTTGCATCGAAGTAATGAGTATTAGTCAAAAATACGCTCGTCTGAAAAACCTAGATTTCTTTACTCTCATTAACAACCAAAATCATGAAAGCTAATGCGGGTTCACCACTGGGATCAGCTAAACTACCGAAGGAACTAGCATGTATTATAACCATCGAGCTCCTATTCCAAATTTGATGCCACTTCAACTAATAAACCAGAATTATTTCAAAAGAGACATCAAATATTTTTTCCAAAAAAGCGAGAGCTAGAGTTACTGGTTTCACAGTAGAACAATATTCAGTGACTAAGTTAGGGCAAAGAAGTTGAATGAGGATAAGCTTAAACAAGATCAATGCATCATTAGATTCTTTCTGAATAGAATATTACTGCATATTAAAATAGTTATTCGCAACTTTAGAAGATTTATTAGTTTAAATAGTTTCCCTCTCTCTAAAATATGCCTTATTTAATATACTGACCAAGCATATACTTACCCAGTTAAAATTATTTTTTTCAGAATAATCCTATCTGGGTCAACACTTCTCAGTGAACCTACAGCAGCAACAGCAGGTGAAGCAACTTCCCCACCATTCTTGAGGACAACTAATGGAAGAGGAGGGAAACAAATTGGAGCATAAATAGAGGCAATTGAAAACCGCCCCGCATGAAGAAACCTTTCCATTTTGCTCTTATCGGAGTTCATATTGTCAGATGAATATAATGGCCTGCAACAAAACAAAGCACTTCAGAGGTACAGTAAGAGCAAAAGCCTAAAGTAACTCATCCAAAAACTGTCCCATTCTAAAATCCATTGAACCCAGAAAAAATACCTTGCAACAAACTGCCGAAAACCAACATGAAAAGTTAGTTCTTCTTTAGCTTTAAGTGGAGCAACATATGTGTCATGCTTCCTTACACTGCATAAACATTAGAGGATAATTTTTTAATCACGTAAAAGCAGTCAGATGCAAACAGTAGACAGAAGCCATAACTAGGGGGACGAAAAAACAAAAGAGAGGACCTGAAGTGGAGGACTGAGATTTTAGACTCATGTTGAAACAAACCACATGAGATTACAGGTGTCCTCTTTGTTAAGTTTGATAATTTGTACGCGACAAGCTTAGGCACCTCTTTAATATGAAGCCTTGCATATGAGCCAGCTGTTATGCACTCGTCCATATCTCCCTGCTCCATTTCTTGAGCTTTTGCAAGAACATGCTTTTGAGTCCTCCTGAAGTTATCAAATTCAAAAATTCTTCCATATTCTGCAGGAAGAGATTCCTGGAAACTCATACAAACAGGTCAATACTGATTAACATCAAAGTTAGAAGCTCTTCCCCAATATATTTATCAATTTGAGGGCATACTTTTGGATCCCATGAAGAAGTTCTGAAAGATTTGAGGCCTCTATACTTGGCAAAGCGCTTCCGAGCAGGGACATCAAATGGTGTATCCACTTCATCAGGGAACTCTGTTTTTTTTTTTTGGGGGGGAGGGTGGAGAAGAGAGAGAGAGAGAGAGCTCAATAACAAGTTACCAAAAAAAAAGAAAAAATCAAAATGCTGAAAGAAAAGCAGAACATAAGTAACAGGTTTCAGATATTTTCCTGCTGAGCAATTCTAGTTCTAGTATGAAGTAAAAAATGAGAATCATTAGTTTTTACACACTGCTTAAATGTGTCACTCAAAATTAAAACTTCAGTCAGATTCCAATTATAGAGTTAACCCAGCAAGCCATGAAACAGATCTCATTGGAAAACCTGAGTACACATCTCTGTGCAAAAGTCATACATTTCACCCATTGTGATTTTACAGCTTGCGTCCCGCATCATCCCCCCCAAACCCCAACACCCCAAGAAGATGACGATGATGATGACAATGACGATGATGATAATAATAGCATAGGGCTTATACGTGTACCTTCATCTTCAGCATGTGCTGCTTTAATTGTTCTAATCTCATCCTCAATTTGCTCTTTGGTCAGGTTTTCACCTTCCTAGAAGCCAAATTAAACCAACTTACACAAGTAGCCGTAGGAAGTAAATCAGAAATTTTGACGATAATGTGTGGCATCACATAATTTCTAAAGGTAAACATGAGAATAAACGCTCAAATCAGAAAAAAAAGGAGAATGGAATTAGCATCTATTTTTCTGATCAACATTAGGGTTACAAATTAAATGTCAAATTTAAACTAGCATTCAAACTCCAACAAGGCCTTTGGTGTATCTTTTGTCACAAGCCAGTGCTACTACCAGAGTTACCCTGACTAATATAGTGGCAATTACAGCTTTCTATTATAACTTAAGGTGTATTGAGCACAAGGTGAGAGTCACCAGTAAAGCACATTACTCCAAGCAAAAGCACATAATAAAGTGCTTTGAAGATGTGTCAGTAACTCACCATCATTACTGAATCGGTTTCAGTCTCATCGTCATACTCTCTTGGAAGAGAAGCATCATCATTATCGGACTCAAATCCATTTCCATATTCTTTACCAGGAAAGCCACTCTCACTTCCTTCCACCACCATAGCGTCATGTTCATTGTCATCACTATCTGTATAGTCAACATCTGAATCATCAACAATCCAAGCAGCCTGCAATCATACGTATGAAATGTGTCCAAGAAGTCACTTCATAACTTGAAAAACAAGAAAATAACAAAGAAATCTGGGATCTGGGAAACTAAAAGAGTACTGACCTGATATTCAGATGTCCCAGGAGGCAGAATCCTCCTTTTTAGTTTTTTATCCTTGTGATTTCTGTCTGCTTCAGCCATTTCTGCCTCCGTTGGCCATGTCTAATTTGTAACATATCATATGTTATCTCCAATCACAAAATATAAAAGGACAATTTCTGGAAAGCTATCTCAGACCACACAGAATTTCGTTAACAATTTACCATTTATAGTAAAAAAAAAAAAGAATATCAATCGAGGGTCAGAAGAAGCATTTTCCCACATGTCATCAACAAATTATTTCCATAACTACATGGGAAAAATTGTTATCTTTTTACTATTTCCAGAAAGAAAAGAAGGGGCAACAAATCTGAAAATCTCCCATTTGATGATAAAAATCTTATTTGTGTACCAGGAAACAATCCAAAAATTCAAGTTACTACTATACAAATTTCTTTTACCTGAAATAATATTTTTTAAGGAAAATAAAACAAGAAGGAACCAAGTTACCTGCTCTCCTGTCAATGGATCAGGAATATTTTCAACAAGTAAAGGTTCTTGCTTCATTGGATCAGGCATTATGCACTTCATAACCTGAAACGCAGGAACAAAAGCATTTAATGGATATTACAAACAAGAATTCAGAAAAATCTCACTTTGATCAAGACAACATGATATATTTCCACCACCATAGCAATATGCTTGTTTTGGAGAATTTGAAAGGGAAAAAGAAACATAAAGAATGAGGGCAATGATTCATCCATAATTGGGTTCATTTTTAAAAAAAAAATGGAGAGGCTTGGCCCCAATTTCCATCAGAAAGTTGAGAAAAGAAAAGGAAAGAAAAATAAGTTTATGAGATTCAGGAATATAGCTAAATTACTCTTGGGCTGATATCATCTGAGCCAAAAACAATGATACCTGCATAATGTTATCATCTGATTCCATACAATCAGCTCCTTTCCTCGCACTCAGAGGACATGGATCCTTGAGAAGTTCAATTTTCAACAACTGAAAGTCCCCTGCACCCGAAACATGGACCTAATCCAAAAAAATTACAAACACTGAACAGAAAGAAGAGGTAGCAGAGATCAAAGGTAAGTAAGTTACCAGCTGGTTTACAGACAAAGGGTGAGCACGCAAATAACCCGTCAGAAGGAGGGTACATTTTCCAGAAGTGCAATCTTCATCAACCAAGTCAACCTGCCAAAAGATAGAACCAAGTCAACATGCAGACAGCTACACATCAAATGACAGAAACAGCAAGAGAGCAGTCACACCAGTGGCAAGAAACCAATAAAATAATCAGAAAGAGATTTCGAAATTTAAACAGAAGAACTAAATGGAAATAAAAAATTTTCCTTTCACAATCTTCCCTTTACTGTACATTCACGCAGTTCTATCAATAATCATAGCAAAGCCCACTTGATAGTTAACTATGCCGAAACTAAGCAGGAAACAGGATGAGAATTGAAACTTGGAACAAAGCAGGGCAAAAGTTCCATAATCATTACTGCTAAAGAGAAGAGACACAAATCTGCTAAAAGAAACCTTTTCAGCAAAAAGATAAGGGTGTTGATTTCGCCAATGAGGAACTGTTAGCCTTTGCTCCTTAAAAAGCCACAGAAACTGCCAATGAAGAGAAATATCATTGTCTATCATATTATAATATATTCGCGATCTCATCCATTGTTGATGTAGATGTAACAGAAAAGACGGTAACAAAAAGGATATAACAGTTTAAACAAATTATGAGTGTAAAGCCTACCTTCTGCAATTCATCCGTTGTATCTGCTGGATAAAACTTACAATCTTCAGGAAATTCTGAAGCCAGGCTAGAGATACATGACTTCTTCAAATCATGTTTTCTTTTCAACACTGTGGGTAGATCCTAGACATTGCATATAATTCAATCCACAAGTATGAACTCAAGGAAGAATATAATAAAGACAGAAGGTGAGTGGAAAGAACAACTTACACGAATCAAGACAACAGAGCTAGGTAGACCAATAGCCCTAAACACTGAAAGGCATTGAGATCCAAATGCATCAATATAAAAGTCAGAATTCTCTTTTTCATTTGAAGAGTTGGCAGATGCCACAAAAGCCATCAAGTCAGCAACCTAAACACAACCACCATCAATCCATCAACATTACCCAATTAAAAAAAAAAAAAAAAACCCCCTCATTTGACAATTTGCAAACCATATACTTCAACAACAGTATTCAAGCAGCTAAATCAAACCAATACCTTGGCCATTTCCATGCAAGCTGACAAATTGCCATAAGGTGCTTTCAAGATCTGGAAAAGATAATTGTTGTTAGGTATTTACAAGCTAACAAAATTTCAAGGAATGAACAAGTATGTTTAGCTTATCCAATTGAATTGGTTTATACTCATCAATTGCTATAAGAAGTAAATAAATAAAATAAAATAACTAATTAACCACAAATTTAAGTGCATCCCACATCTAAGTCTACACGTGTACACAAACATATTATCAGGATAACTTTCAAGTTTTATTTGTGCACGCATTCTTAAGCTCCTGCAAGTGACATACAATGTTTGAAGTAAGTCACTCAATTTTCTAAAACCAATTAAAAAAATTCTTGCTCAATCTTTCAGTAAACAAAAGATTACTGCACTAAAAGGTTAGCCAGAGTGGCAAGTTTTCTTAGTCGCTTATCAAATGAGGTATTTTCAAGCCGAACAACATCAAGTATTGCCAAAAACAGAGCACTATAACTTTAAAAAACTTGATAATTGATTTATGAAATTGATTTTAATTACAAAGGGAACATTCACATCATCTAAAACGTAGATAAACACCAAGTTAGAGGATATTCTTAACCAAGAAAACAAAATGAAGAATATTTAATGAAGCTTACGGTTGCTCTCAGCTTGTATTCGGAGGAAGCAACAGTGGGAAACCCATCCCCATTTCTCTGGGATGACAATAATCCTAAGAGATCGCCTTCGAGTGAATTCAAATTGACAGCAGATGACAAACCAAATAAAACCTATAAATCGAAAAAGAATTCAATTATTCTCATTTGCTACTCCACAATTAGAACACAAATACACTCATTACCCGCCAAATGCTAACAGAAAACTCACAATAACACGAGGCGGAGTCCCTGATCCAGAATAGGCCCTTTTCTGCTTCAGTAACTCTACCCGCTTGTTTTCTCTCAGCTAAAAATTAGAAAATTCATATAATTAACTTAAAGTAAGCAAAAGTAAGACGAAATTTATTCAGGAAAAAGATGCTCCTACCATCTTGTTACGCTGTAATCGAGCAGCTCGAGCTCCTTTCCCAACAATGCCATCGGATTTTGAGACTTTATGCTTATCTAAGAGACCGAAAACGAGAGCCACTTTAGTTAGGGATTCCAAATTCGGGAAAAATGAAATTGAACGATTAAATCCACCTTTCAAAGGAACTTTGTGGGCATTGCGCGAAGACTTGGAAGAGAATCGCGACTTATGCTGTTTGTTAACTTGTAGTCGAGAACTAACCATGGCAAATTTCCGTCTCCGGCGAAGTATCGATCGATTTGGTACAAGTGTTAAACCCTAACTCAAAGCATGCAATCGGAATGCGTGCGCGTTTATAGGGTTTAAACGTGAATAGAAGAAAAATGCACATCATTTAAAATGTTTTCGCTGCTTATATAGACCCGGCCTTCTACTGCGGTAGTAGGTTTTTGATTCCAAGGATAGTTTGGGAATCTCCATATCGAGTGAGAAAGATAGCCAACAAGCGGCTGCCGGTTCTCGGTTACATTATTATTATACCTATTATTGAAATAATAATTTAATAAAAATCCTCATTTTACTTGTCAACATTTTAATAGATTTCACAACACTTTTATTACTTAGTTTCTATTAACCATAATAATTTGATTATAAACAACAATATCATGATAAAGGTTTTGAAAAAATATTAACACACCATAAAGTCAATGAGATTATAAATATCTATGCCATAAAATTGATGAATAAAAATGATAAATATTGATAAAATTGTAATCATAAAATATAAGTGTATCAACTAAATATGTAAAATAACAAACACTATAAAATTGTAATCAGTGAATGTAATATAATAACTTATAAAAAAAATACTTAATAATTAATAGGATGACATAAATGTATTTAATAATAATAAGTGTAGTTTATTAATTTTCATTACCAAACATTATACTTTCTCAAATTTGTCTATATTTATATAATCTATTATACTATATTCAGTGCGATTTACATTTTCTATATAGTTTGCGAGCTATTACACAAGGGTAGGGTTTATTCAATGTGCACCCTTGATAGCGGCTGTAAGTCCTTAGTCAAGAAAAATAATAATAAGTATAATTTATTAATTTTTATTACCAAACATTATACTTTCTCAAATTTGTCCATATTTATATAATCTATTATGCTATACAAACTGAATTAATTAAAGGTTAAAATTCATTTAATTTAAATTTTTGTTATTTTTTTTATATTATAAGATTAATACTTTTATGAATTATAAAGAATTTCAAAAATTTGAATTCTTACTTATTTTTTTATTTATAAGTTATATATAATTATTATTCTAAAGGTAATGAACTTTATTTAAAAATAGATTTTTTTTAAACAAAAATTGAAAATGGAAATTTTGTTTAGAAGGGGGCATTATGAGAATTTCCCGATAAAGTTACCAACACGCTCTGCCAGTTCCCGGTTACCAGTACTTAAAAATATTGAGAAAAGAAAAAACTATCTTCATCTTCCGCTCACAGAGTATTACCCCGGGGGAAGGAAGAAGATGATAAGCACAGTATTGCAGGCTCCGCCATGTCGGTTTTGGTTCCCTTCAATTCGTTTCACATCCCCGACTCTCCGATACCACCAACAAATATTCCAACCTCCACTCTTCTCCACCAGTGTAGCCACTACTGCAAATATTTCCACCCAGACACAGCAACTGAGCTCACAAAAGGAGAATGAGAACGACAAACGCTATGACTTCTCTGCACTCCTCGAATTCCTATCTACCATTTACAATGTTCCCTCTTCTTCTTCCAATAGCTCCCCTACCCAGCTGGACCCCGCCGAGCTCCGACTTGCCGAGGCATACCGCGCTGTGCCTGCCTCGGTGTGGCATTCCCTCTTGAAGTCTCTCGCCACGAATCCCTCATCGTTCTCAACTGCCTATGCGCTCGTCACGTGGCTTCAAAAGCATAATCTTTGCTTCTCCTACGAGCTTCTCTACTCCATTTTAATTCACGCCCTGGGTCGCTCCGAGAAGCTTTATGAAGCTTTCTTGCTTTCGCAGCGGCAGACGTTAACGCCCTTGACTTATAATGCCCTCATTGGGGCGTGTGCTCGAAACGGTGATTTCGAGAAGGCCCTTAATTTGATGGCCAGGATGCGTCGAGACGGGTACCAATCTGATTTTGTTAATTATAGTTTGATGATTCAGTCTCTCGCGCGTAATAATAGTGTTGATTCTTGCCTTTTAGAAAAGTTTTATGTTGAAATTGAAGAAAATATGATTGAGCTTGATGGGCAGTTATTGAATGATATGACTGTGGGATTTTCAAAAAGTGGGGATATAGATAGGGCCCTGTATTTTTTGTCTGTTATTCAGGGCAATGGTTTGAGTGCCAAGACTGCAACTTTGGTTGGAATTATTTCGGCATTGGGGAATGCTGGTAGGACTGAGGAGGCCGAGGCAGTTTTCGAGGAGTTGAAAGAAGGTGGATTGAAGCCCCGGACAAGGGCTTACAACGCCCTTCTCAAAGGATATGTCAAGGCTGGGGCTTTGAGGGATGCAGAGGATGTTGTATCAGAAATGGAAAGGAGTGGGGTGGCTCCGGATGAGTTTACCTATAGTTTGCTTATTGATGCTTATGGCAATGCAGGTAGGTGGGAGAGTGCTAGGATAGTGTTGAAAGAAATGGAGGCTAATAATATACAGCCTAATTCGTACATTTTCAGTAGAATTTTAGCGAGTTATCGTGATAGGGGTGAGTGGCAGAGATCATTTCAGGTGCTCAGGGAAATGAAAAGTAATGGGGTGAGTCCTGACAGACAATTCTATAATGTGATGATTGATGCATTTGGAAAGTATAATTGTTTAGATCATGCAATGGATACTTTTGAAAGGATGCAATTGGATGGAATTAAGCCAGATACAGTAACATGGAATACACTTATTGATTGTCATAGTAAGCAAGGCAATCATAGTAAAGCTGAGGAGTTGTTTGAGGCAATGCAGGGAAGTGGGTGTTTGCCCTGCACCACAACATACAATATAATGATTAATTCTTTTGGGCAGCAGGAAAGATGGGATGATGTGAAGGACTTACTAGGAAAGATGCAAGGTCATGGATTACTGCCTAATGTTGTTACATATACCACACTTGTTGATGTTTATGGACAGTCAGGACGATTCAATGATGCCATAGAATGTTTGGAGGTCATGAAATCTGCAGGATTAAAGCCATCATCAACCATGTATAATGCATTGATCAATGCTTACGCACAGAGGGTATGGTTTCCTCCTCTCTTTTTTTTCCTCCCTAATTTCTTTTCTTTTCTTTTGGTAATACCATTATGTTCCCCACGTAGTGGGATAAAAGGGTTTGCTGTTTTTAATACCATTATGTTGCTCACTGCAAACTACATGATGTTAAGCCAGGAGCTCAAATGTAACTCTTAGTCATTTATCACTATCTACTGAGGTGATTGAGATCTAAACCATCTATGCACCTGTTACTTCATCTTGATATGATTTTTTTTAACTTTCATGTAAGTTAAGAGTTACATTTCAAGATTATTGGTGTAACTAAAGCTTTTCAAACCTGTTTGCTGAACCAACTGTTACTTCTGGATAGGGATTATCTGAGCAAGCAGTACATGCATTTCAGATTATGAGAGGAGAAGGTCTGAAGCCTAGTTCCTTGGCTCTAAATTCATTGATCAATGCATTTGGCGAGGATAGGAGGGATGCTGAAGCCTTTTCTGTTTTACAGTATATGAAGGAAAATGTGTGTTTATGTCCCCAAAATGTTCTTCTGTGTTTGATCTTTTTCTCTAATTTTGTTTTTTAGGATTAGTCTCTCACCTGTTTTTTGTATAATATCATATGATTGCAGAACATTAAGCCAGATGTGGTCACTTATACTACACTTATGAAAGCTCTAATTCGTGTGGAGAAATTTAAAAAGGTTAGACATAAACTTCTACAATTTAATAACCCTTGTTGTCCTGATGAATGCTTTTGTCATACAGGGGAAGATCTCTTTATTGTAATCAGATTTCAATAGCATGTCTATTTTCAAGAATACTCACATGAGGTTTTTGAACCGTTTGTTTTGGTTTTTCAATGTTCTAATCCAGTTCAGTTTTCTTGCACTTGCATGTTGCTACTTATTTTGTGTTTAGTGGATTCTTTTGCTTGTTGAATTATACTTGCTTATCAACCAAAGCTAGCTGAGAATAAGTTGAGAAGAGTTTAAGGAATGTTGTACACGTGTGCCCCTGCTCAATTAGTATATCCCATATGTAAGTCTGAATGAGGAATTCAGAAATTTTTGCATCACCTGTGTCAGTAGCAATGATGGGGAAATTCCTTTTTGATAAGCAGCAGCTATCAGGTGACACGCATGCATATAAAATTTTACCATACCCCATGTGCACTACAGCAACTGCGGAGTGACATGTCATTGTTTTATATTTCTGTTATAAACTGCTCTATGTTTTCTGTACTTATTTTTCTCGAATAACTGTTGTTTCAGGTTCCAGCTGTTTATGAAGAAATGCTATCATCTGGGTGCACTCCAGATAGGAAAGCTAGAGCAATGTTACGATCTGCTTTACGATACATGAAATCTTCATTGAAATTGTAATTGTTTTCACTCTGTTTCAGTACATATTCTCCCAAAGCGAAGTAATGGATTAATGTCAATGAGCTTGTAAATCATCAATTTGAGGCTAATTGGTGCAAACCTATAATGGTAAATTATCAATCCAAAGTACCTTCAAATTTTTGAAACTTTTGACTGGTATGATTTTAAGATTTAATAGAACATCTTGTGATAATGTTTTTGAAATTCAACTAAAATTTTATATTTACTACTTCAGTTTTTATTTCTTCCATGAGATCATGATGATGAAACGCAATGATATTATTTGGCAGTTTGTACTAAGTCTCCACTGAATTTGTTTATTGTGCAGGTTGTTTATGTGACTGGATTCTCCTGGATAATATAGGATCAAGTCGGAATTGCTTAAGTTTGGTATGAAAATAGAGTCTTAGAACAGGATTGATCATGATGCATCAAAGGACCGCAAATCTCATCCTTCTGATCCACCCGCATTAGAGTCTAGTAATTCTTCATTATGCGCAGCCAGATTAGAGGTTCTGCTAGCTTCTGTATACATGAGTATATAGTGATATCTTTTTTTTCCCTTTATCAATACCCAGAAAGGCACACAAATCTGATAGAATTTTTCTGAAGATGAACTTGTAAATTGAGGTTTTTTTTCCTTTGGGGAGGGGGCTTGGGTTGTGGGTTTTTGGGGGCTGAGTTGCATACAGTGTTAATAATAGTGCCATATTATTAGTAATGGAGGCAACTTTTCTCTCTTCTTTTTTCGGGTACAGCTGTCTGTAATTGATTCCATTCCTTTTATGGGTAATGCTCAACTGATTGATTGAGATGTTAGTTCTCCTTTCTGTAATTGCATTGTTTTATGTTGCCCTGCATTTCTCTCTGCATCATACAGACAAGTGATGATCATGCGACGAACTAAATGCAGGGGTTCGAGTAAGCTTCACGCTGCTTTTGATGGTTTGCGTAGTATTTCCATCATTTTCATCTAAGCCTTGAGAATGTTTCTCAGGAACTCGTGTGAATCATTAAGCGGTCGCCACATCAGTTTTCATGGACTCTTGATGAAACTTCATGAATAACAAGCAGAGACAAAATTCAAGCCAAGGTGCATATGATCAAAATATAGAATGGTCATCAACGTACTACTTCCTGACTCCTAACTTCACTTGGAGTGACCAAAAAAAAAAATGAATAGAGAAATACAGGGAAAAAAGGACACCCCAGTGTATAAAAATTCCTACATGTGCAAGGTTTGAGAAAAGGTGGGGCTATCAAGACAGCTTAATAAGTTACATATGGAATAAATTACATGCAACAAAGATAGCTCTCTCTCACTTCACTTGACTGAACAACTTCATTAAGTAAAAAGAGGGCCAAGAATATAATCACAAGGAGATTGCCGAAACAATAGGTCTAGTGCTCTTTGAGATTCTAGAACAGAACATAAACATTAAAAGAACTGATGATAACATGAACAATCGGAAATAGGTTCTAATCTCCTGCATTCCGAGTTCAAGCACCTCCATCTTCTTCCCATATCTATTTCTCCTCTCCATCAAATAACCATTCAAATAGTCATCTATGGAAATCAACTTATCAAAACTTGTCGCAACTGCCCCAGAATGAAGTTCATCCACCTGCAGTGCGCCCAATTTGAACATTGCAAGAAATGCAGCAGACCAATCATTCAGAACTTTCTGAAATTCAGAACAAAGACACTGTTAGTATATTACAGTACTTAACAACTAATAGAGGTAGTAAAATCGACTCCTCTGATCTCTTTGCTAAGAGAAGTATGAATCATCCTTGACTAATCATAATTATCACATCAGAATTAACTTACATTAAAGGTGGTGACGTCCATGGGATTGAACATTCTAAAACAATCCTTCGTGGAGGCTGCAACATCTCCATATATCTGCAAGCCCAATTGGCAAGCACAAATAAGTATATTAAAGCAAAATTAATACAACTGAGTTTGGAAAACATTGACAAGAGATTCAGCAAACCTCAAAGGTGAAGGACATGGGGACCCGTGCGACATCATACATGTAATCTGTTGCAGTACCATGCGCGAGATACCTAAACACATTGGAAAACAAAACAGTCAAAACAAACATGTAAAAACCTCACAAAAAATTGATTGTAACAGTGCATTTCTTGTCTGTTTGTCAAAATGCAATCAACATTTATCATTTCTTCAGAAAGTTGATTTCAAGTAACTGCACTGCCAATGCCAATCAGATCCAAGGGTCTAATTCATAGTTCACCAAGCTGATGATTCGCTGGATACACTCTTGAATTGTGGTGAGATTTATTTCAGTGGCTTTGTCAAAGAAACCAAAGCTGACCAGAAGCTCAAAAAGAAAAAATTAATGCTCAAAACAGCCACATAGCAGTGGCAGACAGAATAGGAATGTAATTAGGGTGGATCACTAAAGGTCTGTTTGGACAGAAGATTTTTATTTGCAAATATGTAAGTTCTCAAACAAAAACAAACTATCCAAACATATTTTTATTTCAAAATTTAAAATTCAAATTTTCTCACTCAAATTCCTCTCACATAATTTTAAAAAAATTTCCCCCTTATTTTTCCCTCCAAAATACTTTTTTTATCAAAAAATACCCACCAAAATTTTCACACATTCCAGTACACCTTTTTCCAAATACATTACACTCCTAAATGTCTTAGATTGAGCTCATTATATAACCCAATCTTGGAGTCACTTTGTCTCTGGTAACATATTGAGTGAGAAAAAGGCAATGTAAGTAATTATATATTCCTTTTATATTGATGGGATCCCAATTCATTCTTAGGTTACCAATGTATTTCTCTTTCAGGGTTTGAACAAATATTGCATCATATGAATGTAAGTAATACAAACCCAACAGAGCCTCCACCAGATCCAATCAAGCAACGATCTCCCAAGTGAAGATGATTCATCTTTTCAAGAATTGACCTCATTCTCTGAGAGGGAAATCCATCTGGTGTCGTATTTTTGTGGTCATATGGCATAAACAAAGCCTAGATAAAGAACAATTAATCAGAACTAACACAGTAATTAACATATTAATTAACTGCAAGATCACATAACAAACTTACTTTGCAAAATAATGCAACAGATGCAGATCGCCAGTTCAATATTAAATATGTCCCTCAAATATAAAGCAAAACACTACAACTTACTCATCCACTTGTTAAATGAAACAAGAAAGATAAATTTTTGAAATTTTATTCACATATTAACTCACTTCTCAAATAAGACCTAGAGAAAATCTGATCTTACAATGACTTACTTTGAAGGAAGAATATTAATTTCTTATTACTAATAATTGCAAATTCATTCACATGGAAAAATTCATTTGACTGGAGAATGAGACACTCCAAGTTACTAATGAAATTGCAAAAGGGGCAGTGCTCCATTTGAATTCTGTATAGGTACATAACATTTCTTAATCAGTGACAATAAATTCATCAACATATGAGTAACTTCATGGCTAAAGATAAATCTACAATCAGAGGATGAATATCAAAGACCCAAATAAAGGTTTACAGCAACTTCAAACCTACTAACTCTGAAATATGCATAAACTTCCACACGAATTTGTAGAGAAACTAATAGCAGCAAAAACAGATAAATAAAGTGAGAGCTTACTTCCATTCCTGAATGCACATTAACCCATATATGCGGCTCAAATGACAAGGAGAGTTTTCGCATAACTTGAGACTCAGGCTCACTGAAAGGGGCAGTTCCAGGATTTTCTTCATAAGGATCATAATCCTGAAACAAAGGGAAGTATTAGCAAACCTTGACATGCAAATTGTCGACAAAAGTTCAAGGAGGAATTTCAGTATGTGCAGAATGCATTGTAAAAGTGTGTGGAAAAACAAAATACAGTGGGGAAGAAGCAGGAGACCAAGAGATGCATGAGCTATCAAGGATTATCCAAATAACAACCAATTCAGCGTAGAGCTAACAAGAACAAAAATGAGAAGAATGTGGTCAAAGCAAAAAATGTAAACCACATCATGGCCAGAACATAAAGGACCAGAGATTAATAGATGGTGGGGGGGAAAAAAAGAAATATAATAACACCAAAGAACAAACCTTCTCTTTTTTTCCCCAATCTACACTCCAATTACGATTTAAATCAACCCCTCTACCTGCCAAAAATGTAAACTTTTGAGCATTTTCATACTTGTAATCAGATGTAACATTTATAGCCACAATGACAAACTGACAGACCATTTCTTCTCTCACAAAACTCTCCTGCTTCAACAAGTTTGCGACCATTCAGATTTTCCATTGGTACAACCTGGCAGATCATCATGAGGTGAGATTCAGAAAAGATTTTAAGTTCTCAAAGGCAAATTAGTTCCTCAAGTAAAGAAGATGCCATACTAATTATACGTCTTATCTGCTAAAATAATTGCTTGCGCATACGAATGTAGTCTTATATTTTTTGCAACAGGTGTCAGCTGTGAAACATTAGTCTGTTTAATTTAATATATATATATATATATATATAGAGAGAGAGAGAGAGAGAGAAGAGAGAAGGACAAAAAATAAATCAAAGATAGGTAAAAGGAAACAGGTTGCCACTTAAGTTACAAGTAGAATATGGCTTGTTTGCATGGTAAGCTTTGAGCGAGTTTAAATTCTACATCAATCAAAGAGATAAATTCATCTGATCAATTTAAATTTGCAGAACTGTTCAAGGGTGAAATAGCATGCTTTCTTCCAAAGGGGGCTAAGAGAGTCCTGAATGATTATATATTGAACCTATCAACATTTACAGTACTCTGGTTGACTAGACTTTTTATGTGTTTTATAAGAATTTCATCAATTTTGCATCTATACCAACCATTTGTCATTGTTTTCTTTCTATCAGAGGATTTGTCGAATTTATGGTGTTTAATCTTCTACCTTAAGAGTGAGTTTTACTTTTTTGTAATAAAAGAATAGAAAACAACTTAAATTCAAAATGTTTGAACAAGTGAAAAGGAAAAAAGAATCATGTGAATACAAACAATTGGAGAACAATTTGTTCAGCTTCAATAGATAACCAGTTCTAACAGGTTAGACATGATAACATGTGACTGAAACTAAACAAGAAATTTATCAAGGAGTGTCAGAAAACCAAAGATTACCTTTATAACAAGCGTATCAAGTGTATTATTTAACGACCCTCTATCTGTGTTAGGTAAAAATTCCTCTTCACTTAATATAGAAAGGATCCGCAACGCAAGCTCGGAGGTAATGAGCTCCCTTCCATGCTGACCAAAACTCTGGAATACAAGTAATCATCTGTCAAAAACAGCAGCAATGACAAATCTGAGATCTTCTAAACACTACATGTCAAATAAGATACAATCTATCACACAATATACTATTTTACCTTTGCATTAGAAGACAAAGCAATAAGACATCCACTTTTCATATAATTTCTTCTTTTCTTTTTTTTTCCCTCCAATTTTCCTCTTCTTTTTATTCTTCTACCGGCAGTATTCAGGAGTTTGTTTTCTTTCTCCCTTTCTTTTTCTTTTATATGTGTGTATGTGTGTATGCACATTTAATATGCAACTCTTTTTCTAACTATGGCATTTATATATTGCAATACACACTGAGTAAAGCTACTCGCATAAGATGTAAGTCACTCCTGCTTGTTCAGAATGAAAACAAATTACACCACTATATTGGGAAAGAAATCTTACAAGAAGGATTCTCAGCTTCGACTTGCCATCACAATCTTTCATTCCCCGACAATAAGTAACCACATTCATCTGAGCGTGGTACCCCTTGTTCGTACTCGATATCATCTCAATCTACTCAAATTAAGAATTATCAGACAACAACATCCACAATGACGAAACCAATAAGTCAAATGTGAAGAAATACACAAAAACTAGTAGTGAGAAACCCACAGATAATTTGTCTGGGTGGCGATGCACTAAGCCTTCAATTTCTTCCAGCAGAGCTCCACTACATTAGTTTGTTCGCCATTAGAAGGGCATGGGAGAACAAATGAATTAAAAAAAAAATCGATTAGCCAAAATTTGGGAGCTCAATGCCACAAAATCGGAGAAATACCTAAATGAAAAAGACTCAGTCTTGGTCCAACCATGGCTTTTGGATTTCAAAACAGTAAAATTTCAACTGAACAAACTCTAATTACTTCAGTAAAAAAAATCATAGTTAATAAACATACAAAACATGAATAAAAAACAAATCTTTGACATAGTATCATCAAACTGGTGGATCTACAAAACCAGCCCAGAATAGATTTCCGAATTTGATTATTTTAACATCTACATAGCACTACTAAAAACAATGAAACTACAACATTGGCTAATGTATATTATAGATCACCTGGTGTGGTAAAGATCGCGATTGATAGGTGTAACTGAAGACTGATCAGTGGCATTCCCTTTCCCTTCAACGAGCGAAAAAGCAGCAAGGAATAATAAACACAGCACTAGCAGTGGAAAACAGAACGAGGAGGAAGAATCATAATGAAGAAAAAGAAAATGTTTTTGACGACGACGGCGTAGGCCCATTTGAATTTTAAATCTGGGTTTTCATTTCTCGTTTGTTGGGATTGAATTTGAGCAATGGAAGGCAGCAAAGACTGAACCTTTCCAGGTGACGTTCAGAATTTGAGGAAGAATAGGGAGGGAGAAAGAACAGGAAGAGGGTCGTGCTTGTTTGGTTGGATCATACACGTTCAACGGTCAGGATATCATTACCATGATTTGGTCGGCCTGTGATTCGCACATCCCCGGCTATCGTGTCGTGCCAGATTGCAGTTATTCCTTCCCGTTTTTCTTTTTTTATACTATATTTGGATTTTTTTACAGTTATCCATGTTGTCTTTTTTCCTTTATTTTGGGAATTTCTTCGCAAGAACAACGGAGTTTAATTTTCGGCAAAATCAACGTTGTCTTTTTCTTTTTAATTTTTTTTTAATTTTATGACAAATTGCACGTTGATATTTTTACAAAAGCAAACAACTAAAACTGCATCGGTCAACAAATTAAACCGATTTGCTTTAGTTCACAATAGCGTGTATGATTACCAGGTCAACTCGCGCAGTCATTAAATGAATTCAATGTATACACTTCGATTCTTAATGATAATGTTTGATATGAGAAAACTGGAATTAGTTAATTCTAAATTAACGAGACAATCTTTACGATTTTGATTGTACCCCATGATGGGGGGACTTGTATTCATTGATCTCCTATCCAAAAAACAACACATCTGCTGTTTACAGCCTTTAAACGATGATACATTGTGCTGCTATTTTTCCGGCAGGCCGTCATTCCACTCTCCGTGGCGGTGGGTTCTCCCAGCGGAAGGGTGCTCCAACTATAACCCAAAAAGCATTGCTGGTTTTATACAGAAAGCTCAGATCACAGCTACATTTCCCAGCTGGTTTAGGGGGCTAGGGTCCAATGTTATGAAATCCATGAGTTCTTGGTCATGTTGTAATATTTCCATTTCTTGTTCATCCAAAGTCACCCATGCTTCGATTCCATCGCCATATTTGGTCTCCATCAGAATGATGAGATTCATATACGCCGGAGCAGATAAACCATAGCTACTAACCCATAATGGTTTACCCCACCCAAAATCAACCTCATAGAAACCGAATCCACACCAACTACTGAACGCTAGATAGTCCGCCTCCCCTTTGGACCCAAAATCTCCAATCTCTTTCAGGGTTTTGCGCATCAGAGCTGCTCCATCATTGCCATGCATCTTCTTCACGTAATCACTATTGATCTTCGATATGGAATAATGTATTTTATCAGCCAGGGCAGATAATTCCATGCCATGATTTGCCAGACATCTAGCACTCGAAATCCAGATGAGGTTTCCAATGGAATATTCCAAGAGTGTTGGTGCTGCTCTCCTGCGCAGGTTCACGACATGCGTTAACATAGATGGCTTCTTGGCACTACAATTAGCTTCAGAGGCAGCCATGATGCACTTCCAGAGGAAAGCAGAGATGGCTTCAACTCGAGTTGGACTCCAGGCACCTGAGCAGGCAGCCATGGATCTCAAGGTGGCTATTGCTGTAGCATCAAAGAGGAATCTTTTTGTAACAGAATTGCCTACCTTGAACGACGACCTCCACATCGCCATTGATGAATCTCTTAGCCACAAATCATTTGCAGGAAACAGAGAAGATGCGATAAAATTGGGGCCTGTGATCTTCTCTGCTCCAATGGCTGTCTTAGACCAGCTATGCAAGAAAGTATCCAGTGCTGCTCCATCAAGGATTTTGTGTGAAATGCAAAGGCCTATTGCCATTCCACCACATTCAAAAATGTTAACTTGGATACTGGTCACACGAGTTCCATCCATTGGTCCAACGTAGCCAATATCACAGGGCAGAAATTTACGTATCATTTGAAGGTCGGGTCTATTCAAGAACTGAAACAAATGACAATTTACTTTGGCAGTGGCAAAGTAAGCCCCTTTATCGTTGCATTCAATGGACAGATCATCTCTGATTGTTCCTGCAAGAGGGTAAAAGAGAGTTAACGTTTTTGACAGGGATTGCTTGAGCTTTTCGACCCTTTTAAGAACTTGAGGATAACTCGCAGCATTTGAGTTGGGAAAAAAGAGGATAATAGGTGCATAAGGAGCAGGAATAAGCTGATCCAAGAGTGAAAGCTTGAAGATTTTGAGATGACTTGGAGTTGGAGCAGAAGGGGTTATAATCATCTGGGAAATGATTTGAGCTTCCATTTTTGATCTTTGGTTCTAGCTCTTGCTAGCAGAAACAAGTTTGAGCATTTGAACCTAGGAAAGTGGTTATAAATCACAGGTTCTATACTCTATGGGAGATAAGATCAAGTTTTTGTTTTTTCCAAACTACTATTATTATTCTTTAAATCTCGAAGTAGCGTTTAGGTTCATTGCGTGTAATATTGGGAATTATTTCCATGGGTTATTTGGCGCATGCCTGGTAGTCATTTTCAAGCCTTTCCTTATCCATATTAATATGTTTTAAAGCCAATCGTGTCTATTTGTATTTGTATTTGTATGTGATCATCATCAGCTCATTAACAAAAAAGTTAAAATTAGTGCCATCAAATACGTATATTTGAAGATGAACCATGCTGGTAATTAACGCCAGGGGGCACTTAGTATCAATTGGCTAGATGACCCTGCCGCCCAAAATGAGATGTATTATGGAGCATTGCCGCTAATGATCCAAAGCATCTTTTGGTCATTAGGTATTCTATCAATTCAGGATATATCATTTTCGAAATGTTTATTTATATATGCATGGATTGGTGCTTAGGCCAACCAACATGACACAGCTGCCGCTACACCACAAAGCAAGCATGCTCCTGTATCCTTGACATTTGACCAACTTGCTACTGTCCCCATCATCGGCAAATCGCACTCCAACATTAGCAGGGTAAAGGTGACTTGCCAAACGCAATGGAGTTGCCGCTGCCGCCTGCTCGTCCGCACCATGGACAGTATTATCAGTAACCAACAAAACGTCATCACCTTGCATGCAATATTCTTTTCATGGCTTCTTCCGCTGTTTTATTTTGAAGTAATCAGGAACGATGGAGATGTCTTTTAATTAAATCCAAAAATATCCTTGCTTTGACACAAAACCAAAACACCCATCATCATGAGGGCAATATACTAGTGGTATTTAATTGAAGATTGATCCATAAGTTGTGCCAATAATGCACTCTCAGTTTGTCTATACTTGTACGCCGTAGGACAAGTTAATCAGCAAAGAATTGGGACACTAGTGATGGATGGAATAATTTAACCGTTTTGAAAATTCTTTATTCTCTGGGATCTTCAAACTGCAAAATATTCTTGAGTTTAATTCTTCATCAGTAAATTAATACATAGCCAATTCACATGGAATGGTACTCAAGTTGACAGAAACATATGGAAATGTTTTCGTTGTGTATATTATCACTTAGCGCAGTAATGATATCTACACATATAACACTTGTGTGGATCTTTTAGATAATATACACCTATAAAGTCTAACATACATCCAGAAGCACATAATTTTCTTCCTTGCTCCCATTGCTTGAGTTGAGTGAGACAGGAGAGATGTGGCATTCTAGAATAGTAAGACTGAATATTCTACAATTGAACAGTGTAATGCAGTTGCCAATATTGACTGTGTGCAATGCGCCTGTTTTTCGACGGAGGCAGCCGAAAGTGAATGTTGGAGGACGACTCATCCCCCACTTAAGACATATCGATTGATCCCACGAACTTGGTAGATACTAGTTTATGGCCTAAATTAACTGGATCAAGAAACTTACAATATTCATATTCAGCCTGCCTTTTGGTGGAATTATTAATTTAGTGAAGAAAGAAAACGACCGTTTTAGAATAATTTTTTATTTACTGGTTCTTGTTCAGCTTTCTAGAAGAAACAAAATCCCATTGTATTAAACTGAAGTATTAATATTCAATGTATAAGTATTTACTGGTTCCTCTTTCTCGGACATTTTTCTTGATAGTAAAGTAAAAATATTCCATTGTATTCCGAAGTCAAACAACCAAGAGTAATATTATTTGTTCAACTGATCATCTTGCCAATTATTGTTATTATTATTATTATTTCTTATATTTTGTTTGGGCTCTTTTGGAAGATGTTGTAGTAGCGAATGGTGTTTCCTTGTCCATTGAGGCAGCCCACTTGAAAACTGCAAAGTCTGTACCAACGACATATTCAGAAAAAATATTTATTAACATATATATGCCGAAAAGGGATGCAGCCCAGGTCAAACTGCCCATTTTATCTGGCTTAACTTCTCAACTTTAAGTCCAACTTTAATTTTGAGTACTCAGGATACGAGAAATGGTCGGACCATTAAAATTCATGTATGTAATAAGAGTTTGCGTACACAACTCAAACCGATCGATCATCTCATAATCACTTGGCAACAATTTTTACTATATGTGTTAAAAGTTTCCCTTCCAATAGCTACCTGACATATCCTTTTAAAAATGTAATTCAATCATAAAATCTCATGCAAATGGCCAAATTACTGACATATTTTGTATTGAGTAGGTTGGAAATATGCACTTGGGTGCTTTTTTACAGTTTTTCCAGGTTTGGCTGTTGGTGCTCGGAAGCAGGGACGGAGCGGCCATATGGCCCAGGTGGGCCAAGGCCACCCAAACTCAAAAAAAAAAAAATTAGTAGTATATGTTCAACCTATTGATAGTGGTCTTGGAAATCCCGTCATGATCACTAGTGGAGTTGAATTAATTAGAATCCAATGATAAAGGACTATAAATATATTATTAAGGTTCCGACAAAAGTGAAACATGTTTGATATGTTGCTGAAAATTGATTTGACAAGCCATCGGGAGCACAAATCATTCAATGGTTGTATCATTCCATCAACAACAGCATCAATTTTTCTCTCATTCATGATTCATCGCAACAACAGCATCAATTTTTCTCTAATTCATCGCAACAACAGCAAGAGATCTCTGCAATTGTGTTTAGCTCGTTAAGCTCATTACCAAAGGTATCCCTTTTATTTTGCATTTTTTTCTTAATCCCATAATTTTGAATGTCTTTAATTGTTTGTTTCTGAACTCAATTCATAATGGCATGTTATTATTAAATGGAAATTTCATTATCTGTTATTTGTAAAAGCAATGTTTCTTGATCTGTTTATTTATGATCTGTTTATTGTTTATTGTTATTGTTGTTATGGGATTTTATGATCAATAATGGGATTTTCATTATTTGTTATTTATGATCTGTTTATTGTTTATTGTTATTGTTGTTATTTGTTATTTATGATATGTTTATTTTCTTTTATTTTCTCTCAATTATGCTATGAATTTTAAATTTTTAGGATTGAATAGTCTTCTCATTATCAAATTCAAAGAAATCAATGGGAACGCAAACTACCATTGATTTTTTCATGAAGCGCAAGATTTCTCAAGTTTCAACACCAATTCCTTTAGTTGGACAAAGCCCTCCTAAAACTCCAAGAATCGAGTCAAATACCAATTCAAATCTTGTTGATATTAATTCCTTAGAGCGTGATCCGGCACTACGTTTCCAACTTTCAGAATATTCTGTTAATCAAAGAGATGAAATTCGTCGATCTTATCTCAAATTAGGCCCATACAAAGGTACGGGAAAGTTTCCTTATTCACAAAAAGGGCTTGACCATAAAAGGAGATTCAATGCTTCTTGGTTTAAGCTTTTTCCTTCATGGTTAGAGTACTCCCCAACAAAGGATGCCGCATTTTGTCTTCCCTGTTATCTCTTTTGTAGTCGTAAAGATGGAGACACTTTCACATGTGAAGGATTTCAAAATTGGAGGAGGGCTATAGATGGAAAACATGGTGCATTTGTAAAGCATGAAGGGAGTACTCTAACATCACCACATAAATGTGCTTTGGAAAAATGTCATGCTTTAATGGATCCACGCCAACACATTGAAAGAGCACTTTCTCAACAAAGTGCTCAACAAATTGCACATAATCGGCTTCGGTTGAAGGTTTCTATATTTTGTGTTCGATGGCTTGCATTCCAGGGGTGTGCTTTAAGAGAAAATGATAAAAGTATTGACTCAATTAATCGTGGCAATTTTATTCAGGCGATAAAGGGATATGCCTTTTTCAGTAATGAGGTTAAAGAAGTTGTTTTAGACAAAGCTCCTCAAAATGCTACATACACATCTCCTGACATTCAAAAGGAACTCTTATTATGTCTTTCAAATCAAATAAGAAGAGGAATTCATGAAGAAATTGGAGATGCAAAGTTTTGTGTTCTTGTTGATGAGGCTCGAGATATTTCCAAGAAAGAGCAAATGGCACTTGTTCTTAGATTTATTGATAAAGAGGGTAGTGTGCGAGAAAGATTTTTTGGAGTTCTTCATGTTCTTGATACTTCAGCACCAACACTAAGAGATGCAATATATTCTCTTCTTTCCTCTTCTAATCTTGGTATTCAATCTATTAGAGGTCAAGGATATGATGGAGCAAGCAATATGCGTGGTGCATGGAATGGATTGCAAGCTTTGGTTTCCAGGGATTGTCCATCTGCTTATTATATACATTGCATGGCCCATCGACTTCAGCTAGCATTAGTTGCAGCATCTCATGATGTGGTTATTGTTCAACATTTTTTCAATGATTTGGCTCTCATAGTCAACATTGCTAGTGCTTCGTGCAAACGCATTGATCAATTAAAAGCTGCTAAAGCTTCTGAAATTGAATACTTAGTTTCTAGTGGTGATCTTGAAACTGGTACAGGGCAAAATCAAATTGGCTCACTACAACGGGCTGGAGAGACTCGTTGGAGTTCTCACTTATATTCTATCTCTAGTTTGTTGCAGATGTTTAGCCCAACATGCGAGGTGCTTATTAGTCTCACTGAAGAAGGAACTAGCTCTATTCAACGTGCTGAGGCAGTGAAAGCTTATGAGTCATTAACATCTTTTCAGTTTATATTGCTTCTACATATTATGAAAGAAGTCTTTGAAATCTCTAATTTACTTTGTAAAGCTTTACAACGGAAGTCTCAAGATATTGTGAATGCTATGCATCTTGTTTCATCGACTAAAGAACTTCTTCAGAGATTGAGACAAACTGGTTGGGATGCTTTATTTGCTAAGGTGAAGTTATTTTGTCAGAAAAGAAACATAGAGATCCCAGATATGAATGCTCAATATGTGAGAAGGGTTCCATCTCGTCGCCATGAGCAACCTCAAATTACAGTAGAACATCATTATAGAGTCGACACTTTTATTGCCACTATTGATTCTCGCCAAGAGTTGAATAATCGGTTCAATGAGAATGCAATGGAGTTACTTGTACTAGGAGCAGCCTTGGATCCTAGAGATGGATATGCATCATTTGATATTGAGAAGATTTGTAGACTCGCAAGTCAATTTTATCCCTTAGATTTTTCTAAGCATGAACAAGAGACGTTAAGGAGGGAATTGAACCATTACATCCTTGCTGTTCCAAGACCTGAATTTAATAATTTGTCATCCCTTTCTGAGTTATGTAAGGTCTTGATGAGTACTAGGAAGGCACTCATATATCCACTTGTTGATAGATTGATTAGACTTGTGCTTACACTACCTGTTTCTACGGCGACAACTGAAAGAGCATTTTCTGCGATGAGTATTGCTAAAAATAGGCTTCGCAATAAGATGGAGGATGACTATCTTTCTAGTTATCTGATGGTGCACATCGAGAGAGAAATTGCTGAAACATTAAGTCTTGATTCAACCATCGAAGAATTTGCTTCAACAAAAGAACGCCAGTCACAATTCTTTTAAGTTGTTTGGCTTCACTTTTAGAAGATTACATATTCTAGGACTAGGAGTCTTTCTTTTCTGTTGATTGTAATGTAAACAATCTAACATATATATCTTTTTGGTTAATGAACATAATTTATCCACATGAATTGGTTAATTTTATTATTTATGGTTAGAGTACTTATGTCTAAAATCAATTATTTTCATATTATTTCAGTTACTTTTGATTGGATGCAAGTACAAAGAGGCACTTGATGAATTTGAAAAGTTTTATAGCAATTCAAATGCAGCACTTCCTATCAGGTATTGCTTTCTTTTTCTTTGTTCTTTTTCTAAGAAGTTATCAAGTATTTATTTTTATATAATCTAGTTGAAAATGAAACGAATACATGCTTTGTGAGGAAGGAAATTTAAACTTATTTGACTAATAAGAGAATATGAAAACATCATTCTCGGCCCACCCAGAGTGAAAGTCCTAGCTTCGTCCCTGCTCGGAAGCCAATGAATTCTGATCGAGAAGATGCAGTTTCTTACAGAATTGAATAGAACTGGACTGTTTTCAGAAGCACGTAAAGTCATTGAGAATGAAATACTAATTGAATCGACTTTCGAAAACATATAGGGAGATATAAAATGTCTTTTTCGATTGAAGTATGGAAATTGTTTTCAAGGGGAAAAATGAGTACTCAAAAAATGCTCATGAGATAAATTAGTTTCTATGAAGATTTTTCAGGTCATTATTCATGCTTGAGCTTTCTATATAACTGCATAATCCGATGGTCCATAAGGTGCAAAGAGTTCAGAAAAAATTGTTTTCTTCCTTCTGGGATTGCAATTCATGTCCTTGCATAGCTCATCGTTGCTGTATATTTGTAGCATTACACTGACACAACTTCGTTTATAAATTTCACCAGTATATAAGCGGGAGCAGTTTTCCCATCTCATCACATTGTCTTCCATTTCTCTTATTGTTGGTAGCCGAAAGTTTCCTGCAAGAAAACATGCTAGCCACTTGGCCCTCATTTCAGTGGTGTACAATGTTGCATGACTATCTGAGTAACCCATTATTGCCAACTGCGGTACCTTTGGATGAATGCATTCCCTGTCAATCCGTATATAATTTTCAGTCACAATGAAGTTGGTGCATTTTGCCAGCGCGTACGTTTTGCTAATTAGTGTGAAGGGCTGGTTCTAGTACCTGTATAATGGAGCTGCTGATCCTGTTAGGCATTTTTGAAAGTCGGTTGACTTGAAAATGCTTGCCAATTTCTGGTCACTTGCATATCCAGTCGCAAAAATGACAATATCCGTTTCGAGAGGCGCATCTTCGTTGGCTGCAACTAACCCATTCTTACAGAAGCTGAAGGTTTGGGACTTCTTGAGGATGAGACAACCTTCTCTGACTCTGTCATAGAAATTTTCGGGTAACACTGTTAACATGCAGGAACATATCTGCGTAAGGAAGCCATGCTCTGGAACCATATTATACTTTGCGAGGGGGTATATCCATTTGAGGTAACTCTCCGCGACTTTTGAAAATATCCAGAGCTGAAATCATATCAGTAAGGTCGGGGGGGAAAAGATTGATTAGATATTTTAGATATTCCTCTGTTCTGGTTCATCTTGTAAGTTCATTAATAACGGTGACCCTGGAACCGACTTGTGAGATTCAACTTGTGTAAAATCTAAAAGGCAGGAAGAAGTTTTACCAATGGAGAAAGCATAACTGCTAAGAGCCAAAGGACGAAACCCTCATTAGGCTTATGGACCACGAGCTCTGAGAATCTATTTAGGTTCTTGGAAATTTGCATTACTAAGTTCTCAGGGACTGACCAGTGTGCAGTCTTAAATAACAAAGTACATGGATGCTTGACCCCTGCAGAGACAAATCCCGAATCAATTATTGGCTTTAATAAGCTATATGCTACACAATTGGAGAAGTTACTCTAATATCTTTGTTACTTGTTATGGTCATGTGAGAAAGGGGAGAAATGAAAGGAATGCTCGAACGCACCGTTCACTTTTGTAATTTCGGCCGCCATATCCATTGCTGATTTCTGGAATCCAATTATGGTGACCCGCTTGTCTTTAACGAACTCAGCTGCGTTGTCCATTGCAGCATAATCCATAGAGTGTATGACTTTGCCTTCAAATACCTCTGGGCCTTTGTTCATTGGAAATTGTGGGATGTTGGCTAAGTCACTGTACTTCCCGATGCACAAGATTACAAAATCAAATTGGTATTCCTGCCACCACCGAATCCAATTGGAAATCATTAATGCTGCTTTCTTTCCCAATCTATGTTTCTCTGAAAATAATTGTTAATTCTCAATGTATATGTTTTCGAACTTTTCTTTCTGTCATCAATTGGCTTGTAAGCTACTCTTAACACGAAAATATGGTTGCATGTAGCTTCAAACATTGGAAAAATGTATTTTAGAAAAAAGAGATGATTAGAACTTTAATTAGAAGACTTGCCAGCTACAAGGTAGAAGGAGAGAACTCTAATACCTTATGTGCATCATGGGATGAGTTGAGCATATCCTGGACAATGACATTCCACTTCCCTCCCTGAGCTTGAGGTGAGAAGGCCTCACCTGTGCCACCCCACAGTTCCCAAGATGACATATCCTCTTGCTCAGGTGATGCAGAATAGTCCATGCTGATGACTCTGCTGTTGAGCTTGACATGTGGAAGGAGGTTGAAGTGAATTGCGTAGGAGGTAATGTACTTGATTACTTGATTGTGATCGGGAAAGTCCTCTGTCACCGAATCGGGCCATGCAAAATCAGAAAACTGAAAGTGGTTCTTGGGAGTTTGCAGCTTAGTAGATTCCATGGTCTTAGACCAGACTCCTCCGACGCAATCCCGAGCTTCAAAGACTGTGGGAACAAATCCCTTTTGCAGCGCATATTTGCACGCAAGCAGGCCACTGATTCCGGCGCCTATGATGGCTATAGTTTTCCCCATTTCAGGAACAAATGAGGTTGGCATCTGCGTCCCCGTGGCGTAAAGTTTGGAAGGTGCTGTCCTGCGGTGTCTCGTTCAGCTATATTTATAAGCTGCGTGCTTTGGTACCATTGCCGAGCCTTAGATATTTGAATTCATAAATTCGGGATCAGTCAAATACACTGTAGACGTACGTATACACATATATTTGGTCAGATCTCATTTGGCCCCTCTTCTTCATTATTGTGCATTTATTTTAATGGAGTTGGCGCCTATAATGAAACATGCAAAGCTGAAAGAAAGTTGAAACATCTATATATTAATTGTGAACTTCTTCTTTGGGGATGTGGGGCTAAGAAGAAAAAGAAATTTGTTTGTCAGCGGCTTGTATTGATTAGCTGATGGTCATTTACATATATTCAATCCTCAAGTGTTTTTCCAGGCTTTGAAGTACTCTTTCTTGCTGATGCAACTTGCAAGAGGCATGAAGAGATCTTTCTTCTACACGGAGGAATGGGCATACAAGATGTTTTGTCAATAGGCATCTCATAAAATAGTCGAAAGTTCCCCATGGGAGGACCCTGATTGAGTAAATGAGTGAATGAAACAGGTTTAATGCAGAGGCTGGCGGTACTGTTGTTGGTTGAACCACGCATCACCCATGATGCATGATGCGTATTTGCCTAGCTTTATGACAAATG
This sequence comes from Gynochthodes officinalis, assembly GCA_020080225.1. Lineage (NCBI taxonomy): Eukaryota > Viridiplantae > Streptophyta > Magnoliopsida > Gentianales > Rubiaceae > Gynochthodes > Gynochthodes officinalis. The sequence goes on from CM034620.1 coordinate 25,385,231, forward strand.
GTGCTTCGTCTTCCGCCAAACGAACACTAAAGTTTCTTAAACCCGAGGAAGTTCGTTAGAGTGTACGTACATTAATGTTAGAATTTAGGAGACCCACTTGGCGCTTCACAATCAATGCGGGAGCACTTCGGCATGGAGGGCAGGTGAACCGAACCCACCCGATAAGAGTGAGTGCGATTATATTTTAAAATATATTTAAAGTTATAATATGTTTTAATTTTAATATGGTAGTGTTAATTAAATAATTAATTAAATTATCTTTATATCTATTACTATTTAAAGTTATACATACTAAATAAATTTAATTTTTATATGACTTTAGTAGAATAGTTTTAAAAAAGAATAGAAAAATATGTTACACAATATTTTAACTAACAATATAACTATATAAATTAGTATTAAATTAACTGAAAAAAAACTTATAGTTTATAAATACAATAAAATAAATTAAAAATAAAAATTATATATTTTAAAAAACAAACAAAATTTTTCTTTAAAAAAAAATTACTAGTATTTATTAAATCTCTTTTTTTTTCTTTTTGGTCGTGTCGATTTTTGGTTTTAAAATTTCCTACATACAAAGTTTTGTTCTCGCAACAGCAAGAAGCCCAAGGTGCAATCCTTTAAGAAATTTGGGCTTTGTGGCCCATTACAATTATAATCCAAGCCTTCTTCTTAAATGTCCAAATCTTCCCAATTAATTGAATTGAATTGAATGATTAATAATCAAATGAGTAATTGAGTATCAATCAGACAATCAATCACGAATGACCTGATGATCCTAACCGTCGGATTAAAAATTTAAAATTTAGAATACGACCGTTGGAAGGGAACGCTCCCCCATATCTCTGTCGTTATCCTCAATCATTCAAACCTCCACCATTCCCACCTTCATCATCGCGGGCTGCAACTCCAAACCTACAAAATTTATTCCACCAAAAAACAAACACAAAAAGTTTGTTTTGTTTTTCAATATCGTGCCATCTTCTCCATTTGTTTTCTTTATACTTCTACAAGGTAAGAAAAGAAAGATGATGCAGTCATCACGAAAGCCGCCGTTGCCCAGATCCCCCATCCACCTTCGTCTTCGCCCTCGTCGTCCTCTTCAATCTACTTCAAACAATATTCAAACCCCACCAGGTTCTCTCTTCATTCACAACCTTCCTTTTCTTTTTGTTATGCGTTCCTTGTAGATTCACATGTTAACAACTTTTTTTGGGTCAAAGTTTTATCCTTTTTCTATTTGTCAACGGAACAGGTTCTTTAATGAAAGCCCAGTTGCCTAAGAGTCCATGTGACGTTCAGGAATCTGATCTTCGGCCTGAGTACCGTACCATTTCTTGTGAATTAAGGGCTCTGGCAAAAATGGTGCATCAACAATTTTCCAGCAGCGGGGATGATGCTCCACTGTTAAGTACTTTGAGTGCTAATAGGAGTCCGTTGTTTGAAAGGGGAAGGTTTTATGAAGAGTATTCTGCAAGGCGGAACGAGAGGCTGAAGAGGAAGAAAGGGGAAACGGGGAATGGGAAGAAGGCAGGGTACGATTTAGGTGTCAGAGTTGAGTCTGCAAAAAGAAGGGATACTAGTAGTAAGAGGTTTGAGAACTTGAGGAAAACCGTTCCTTGCACTCCAATGACGGAGAGGACTCAGGCTCCTTTAAGTTCAAGGTACTTGCTTAGAAGCAGCACCAGTAAGGATAACAAGAAGCCACCTTCTGCTGTCAATGCTGAGATGTCTTCTGGGATTGGAGAGAAGAAAATTGGTGTTAGAAGGGCTAGGAAGAAGTGAGTCCTGATGTGCTTATGAAGGAATTGCAATTTTATTGTTCTGGTGTATGTGTTTGGGTTTTTGTTTGCATTTAAATTGGTGCTTTGGTGCTTTGGTTGGTATTCTAATAGAGGATATTAGTCTCAGATTTGATGTTCAGAGGTCCAGAAGGCTTTTAGGAGAGAGGGCAACAAATGGCTATGTAACTCGTAGCTTCGATTTTATCAAACTTCTGTGTGATACTTGTTTTTGTGTAAGCATGGAGCGTGAATCTTCTCTTCCTAGATCCTCTTACGGTGTGAACTACAAATTGTAACCAATAACGAAGACATTTCCCTATATAATTTCATTGAGAGCATCATTATTTCTTCAGTAAAGATATATACACATTTATAGACAATGGCCTGACTTAATCTTGGCCAGAAAATAATCAATCATCATCGGATTCTTCATCCATTGTTGCTTTTAGATCGAGACCTTCTGTCTCACCGGAGCTGATTGGCTTCACGTCAGTAGATGCTCTTTCTTCAACGTTCTCTTTGTCCTCGACCATGCCAGCTGTATCACTAAAGCTGGTTGACTTGTCATGATTGCTTTCTTCTAATGTTTCTTCAACTCGGTAATAAACCTATGAAAATGAAGATAAGACATCAGATGCATTTTCGCAATCTTCATGTTGATAAATTTGTCATTGGGTCTTAACAAAAGTAGTTTGAAGTATCTGAAGCAAAATTTGACAATGCTTCATGCTACACTATTATTGACAGGAACTACTGTTAACGAATACCATATCATAGAATCATACCGCAGCTGTGCGGGCGGGGGAGAGGACTTTGAAGGAGTTTGGACGATTATTGAAATTTGTCTCAGGAACTCCAGGTATTCCCTCAGGGAATGTAAAATGTTCCACATCATGTCCCACCTATCATGATAGATTGTCCTCATGCTATTAGGAACTGCAATAGCAAGTCTCTTTTTGGATTGGATGCATATGAATGTGAATACTTAAGGTCATGCAGATGAAGCTAATTCAGTGTCCTGCACCTGTTTTCTTGTATTCTTTCATAATTCCCACAGATTTTGAAATTTGAACCTCGTTTGGAACATTTTTGATTGGGGCAACCCTCCCCATTCTAGCTTAAAAGTAAAGTATTATAGTAGATCAACAAAATCTCTTACCCTTCCAGGCCCTCCAAACTCCCATGCATCACTATCCAGAGCAACTTTGTATTTTCCAGGCAAGTCGCACCCAACTTTGTACCTGAATCCATGTTGAATTTAAGCAGAATAAAACACAAACAAAAATTAGATTTTGACTCCACTGGCTTCAACTTTACAATTACTGAAGCCACATGCACAAGCAGAACACAGAAGAAATGCATCATGAAAGCATACTCATCGTATGTATTCTCTGGATGGAAATTGAACACAAATACCAGATCTCCGCGTTCAAATACGATAACCTGGAAAATGGGACAGTTACATATGAGTGCAGTGGTAAATGAGATACAGTAGGACTCTAGGTCAATGTCAAGCAAAACAAGCTATACAATGAGTTATACAGTAAAGGCAAACATGCACTTCTATTCATGCATAAACACATGCAAGTTGGTCTTTGCTTTTCCACCACCAAATTACAATCTTATGATGGTATCATAAGTGAATGAAAAAAGCTGATGATGCTAACTATAGGAACACTGGCGAGCTCATTCACATCGAAATGTAAATCCACTTCCCTACCTTGTCTTCTTCATTCATGCTGCTAACTATTTGGTTTGATGAAGCAAGAAAAGAGAACTTCTCATCTAACAAATTCATAGCTCTATCAAAAGCGTTCATGAACTGCAGACAGAGCAAATTGGAAATTTTAATATTGGTTGTCAGCAATAATTATGATCTCTTGAACGTGAGATCATATAAATGTCAGCTCAAGCAAGGTAAGCAGATAGAGGAAGAAGCTAAAAACAGGCTTTCTGAGCCCAACACAACAATGTGCGAAGAAAAGACAGAAATCAGAGTGATCAGCCACAGTTAAAGAACAGGATTTGTGAACCTTGTATCTCAAGTGATCTGTGTCCACCAGGTCCCACTGGCGTATACATTTCTCATAACTCCACCCGTTGCCTTCTCTTGGAAAGTCAATCCACTCAGGATGGCCAAACTACAACAAATAATGCTAATCAATTAGTTCAAAAGTACTCTTGTATAACAAAAAATGGAAACACACAGGAATAAGATTTTTTTTCTTCTCTAAACATCTTCAAAAATTGAGCAGATTTCTCCTCGGTATCAAAAGATGCCCTTCCCTTCTTTTGACACTTCATGTTCTCTTGATTTAAACCCAAATTCAGTTAAATTGCATAGAAAAACTAAGATTTTGAGAGAACCAAACTCAGCATTGCTTCATTAACAATTCTTGCCAGCTTGAGAGTCAGGTTGCTTACCTCGTTCCCCATGAAATTGAGGTAACCTTCTCCTCCTAATGCCATAGTTATAAAATGTATCATCTGCATACAAAATCCAATGATGATAATCATAGACAAAAATTTGAGACTAACACACATGTTTCGTTTCCCTTCCTGCAACTTGCCAAAGATAGGGTGGACAAGAGAAGCAAGACAAGCAAAGGAAGAAAATAAATCAAAATATCAACAGAAGAAAGGGAGAAAGATTGACTGAGAAATAGAGAAAGGTGTAATCAGAATCTGAACACTAGATCCAGTCACAAATGTGTTAGATTTGCTTTCGGGATCATAATTGCTGACCAATTGTGGCCATTGAAGTTCTACAAATTCTTATATTTAGTAGATGCAAACTATTCCTAACAAACCTTGTGAAGTGCTATCCCTCGGTCAATTACTGGAGAGGCTTCCATCAGACAGGACATGTTGGAATACATTTCCTTATCCATAAGGAGAAAGGCAATTGTTTTATCACCCACAATACCCTGCTCAGAGAACAAAGAAAAAACAAAAGTTACAAGGTAGAAGACACAAATTACACACTTCTATGTCACAGTATCAGAAAAACAAGAAAGAAGGAGTAGGACAGTAAGCTAATAAGATCCTAGGAATATGAAAAGTAAGATGTTTGCAGATGAAAAATGAAGAACATCGCAACCTGGTCATGGCTCTCTGCATATGCTATGCACTTCTCAGTGTATCTCCTATTTGTCAAACTCCAAGTTATTTCCTTCATTGACCAATCTTCGTCCTTTTTGTTGTTTAAGTAGTCAATCCACTTATCTGGGATTGCCATTGCTAAGCGATAGTCAAAACCGATACCCCCCTCAGAGACAGGCCGACAAAGTCCAGGCATTCCAGAGACATCTTCAGCAACAACAATAGCATCAGGCAGGATTTCATGGATCAAATTGTTTGCCAACATCATATAAACCACAGCATCAACATCTGTGGCCTCGCTGAAGTACTCATCATAATTCCCTGTGAATATCATGTTGATCCCATGGTGGTGATACAACATTGAAGTCACTCCATCAAATCTAAATCCGTCAAATTTGAACTCTTCTATCCACCACCTTAGATTTGACAGAAGGAAACGAAGAACCTCCCAATTGCCATAGTTAAATAGTCTGCTGTCCCACATTGTATGATAGCCCCGTTCTCCTGTATGAAAGTATGAATCTTGTGAGCTTTGCCCAACATCAAACCCATTTAGGCCATCGGTTATATTGTTACTTGCATGGCTGTGAACAATATCCATTAACACCCGTAAGCCTAGGCTATGTGCCTTATCTATTAAGTACTTCAGGTCCTCCGGTGTTCCAGATCTACAGCTGGCTGCAAAGAAGTTGGTAACATGATAACCGAATGATGCATAATATGAATGCTCCATTACAGCCATTAACTGGACTGTGTTATAATTATTTGCCTGAATTCGAGGCAAAACATCATCTGCAAACTCTCGATATGAATTTATACGTGGTTCTGAGCTGCTCATTCCAACATGTGCTTCATATATTCGTGGAGATTTGGGCTTTGGAGGGCGAGGGTATTTAAATTGATACCTGCAAAAATAATACTAGCAAACTGAGCTTTTACCAAGTTTCATTGAAGTGGAAAGAATGTTGCATCAACTTGGGTGGCATCTAACCAATGGAAGTAAATATTTCCTGCCTGAAGGAATGGAAATTATAACCCCCAACAGGAAAACACCCTATCTGACAAAAATCACAACTATATGAGCAGATTTATATGATGATATGCAACACAATGATGAACAAGAAAGCTTCACATCACATTTTAACACCTAAGTCTTCTGTTATATTTCACAGAGAAATTTTTAGACTCAAATCAGATCATAACCAAAAACTGCAAACTGTTACCTTTCTGAAGGTGGTGGATCCCAGTAAACACCATCGTAAGGTGCCGCAAATTTTCCAGAGTCTACAGTAGCATACTTTATCCAAGCAGGGATTCTATCAACCCAAGCTCCATTTCCATGCTTGAATCTGAACTTGACTCTTGAATTGTGTGGAATGGCCGGGTTCCCTCCAATATCAGGAATTCTGATACTCCACACTCCAAATTGATTCTTTTCCATCCTGTGGTTGGAACCATTCCATCCATTGAAATCACCAATTACTTCTGCTTCCCTGGATTATAGATGAGTTAATTTGCATTAAGGATAGTGAAACTAAAAAGAGAAAAAAAAAATAAAAAAATCTCATGCATTCCCAAACCAAAACATGCGAGTGAGAGAACAAAAAGCGACTTTGTAAATTGATAGGTACTTACTGTGCAGCAGGGGCCCATTCATTGTACAGTATGCAACCTTCTTCCTTCTTAAAACCAAATTTCAAATAACCTGAAATAAGAAAGAAATTCAATCATGTTAAAGCCTGAGAAAGTAATCCAACTAAAGCTAGTTCAAAGAAGAATTTAAACATTAAAAAGACAAGATCTACTGCACTAACAAAGTCTTTTACACTGAAAATGGAACGAACAACATTCCATTTACATCATTACCTTGAGCAAAATCCTCAAGGCTCCCTTCATATGTTTCAATCAATCTTTTCTGCTCTAAGTATCTCTTGATTCTATATTCAAAGTGATCTTTATATGATTCCAATGCTGGATCGACGGCAAAAAGGCCAATATTTTCGGTCTCTTCCTCCATAGTTGACATGGTTGAGTCCTCTTCAGTCAAAATAGCTCGGATATCTGACATAGACCTTATCTAGATAGAAAATGCACCTCAAATTATTTTAACAGTCTCTGTCTACAATGTGTGTGAATGCACAGGTTGAGACCAGACAACATGCAAGAGTGAAAGTACACCTGGGAAGAAATGGCTTTTCTCTATAATTAATTCAACAAAAGGACTTCTTCCCTAGACTCATGATGATGTTGAATAATTACAAAAGAGTGCTGTCCTCCCACAGAAAAGGAAAACTAGCAGAAGAAATAAATCAGCATTTGCCCCTAATCTCGTGCATGCACAGATTATCAAGAATTTCAGTGACCGCCGAATGCGTAATCTAGTCTTGACAAGATACGAGAATCTAAAGGTATAACCTCAGTTGCCATGTTGGAAGAATTCCCCTTTTTCTCAGTGCCCTCAGAACAAACAACAGTGTGACATACCCTTCCGTGTTTACTGACAGTTGGTGGTGAAGGAAATCGTGTGTGTCGGAACAAAGATTCAACTATAAATCTTGTGTGATATTTTAAACGAACACAGCTGGTACTGGTGGAGGCCTGCTTACAAATGTAAAACAAGGAAAATGGAGAAGCAATCAGTTATATAGGTAGTTGAAGATTGTGCATGAGACTATTAGGTGAATACCTGCAATGAGACACGAAAAAGCAGAAAAACATAATTCCATATAATAAGGATTTCTAAGCTCTATAATTCTACATCTGAACGAGAAAGGGAAGTAAGGTGAAAAGTTCTGTCAATTTGGGCATTATCAAGATCAGTATGCAACAATGAAACTTCATTTGTCTTCCGTCACTCAACTGTTCTCACATGATGTTCTACCTAGTTACAATACCGCCATGGTATCTGCGAGCCCCATTATCATTAGTGCCAAATAGGGGTAGCAAAACTTTCAGCATTCTTTTTCTTAATTTCCCCAGTTTTAACTTTAAACATTCCTCATGAATAGTTGGACCTCTCATTAAACAATCATCTTCAAAAACCAGGCATTTTTCTTGTATAAATCCACCAAAGAACATGTTGGCTTAGATGATCTGTTGCTACTGTACATTCATTGATTAATTCTCCACTTGGGATCATTCTGCAAACAAAACAAACACTTTATCTCAACCGCCCACCACACCCACATTATCAAAACCCAATACCACCCAGAATTTCCAGCCCTTTCTTCCCTGGAATCAACTAACATAAGTAGCTTCACTAATTATTCTACCTGCAGAGCAGAAGGAAAATTGTAGAAGAAACCAAATTCCGGAATCCCCAACTTAAACAGAAGGAAATATCACTTTTTTTTTTGGGTGGGCTTTCGAAAATGATAAATGAAATACCTTTGAGGAATGTGTGTTGCGAGAAGAAGGGGTAAAGGTCCTTAGTGAAGTGGGTTGTGTAGGTAAATTCCAAGAACAAGTGTACATATTGCTTCGTCTCCCACTTCCTTCGCTAAAATCTAGCTCTGAATATATGACTCACTGCAAGACTGAACTGGTAAAGAGAGGAGGGAACTTTGGAGTTTGGACTCGGGATGGCATGAATGGAATTAGCACGATGATGATGATAAGCAGTCGCTTTAAATGAGAAAAATGCGATGCCTGCCGGAGGCCTAAGGACCCACAATCCCCCAGAAAAGGAAGGCACATGCTTTTCTTTCTTTCCCGATATGATTTGATGGAAGCAAAGCATATGCCCACTCAATGCAACCAGACAACACACCGTACGTCAGACAAAACCATACCCCCTCACCCCAATTATTGGAGTAATATAAACATACTGACTAATCATGGTTATTTTTCATAATCAGTTAAATATAAAAAAATAAAATTTACTTATTATTTTTTAATAAAAATGAAAAATACTTTTATTTTTTATATATATCAGATTAATTATTATAATTTTTTTTAAAAAAAATCACTATAAATATCATTATTATATATTTATATTAATTAACAACTGATTCGTTTAATTAACAGCTAATTGTTCGCGTAGTCCATTGTAGGAGTCAGGTTCGAAGTTTCATCACAGCCCTGATTATGATCTCCTCGAGATATTCATACCCAATTTGTAGCTTTTCAAACAAACTTTTAAGAATATATTTGATATCGGGACCTGAAAACGTGCTTGGATTGCACATTTTGGAACATGATCCAAACAGTATTTTGGATGATAGTTAGAGGAAAAAAAAAAAACCATAGTTTTTGCCCGAAACAGTACTGCGTGATCGTAATTCATGCGCCATGTCCTTCCGAAGTTAAATGTCACAACTCTATATAGCTTTTTTGTTCTTGGGTTATTTGATATCTATTCGTCAATTGTCTCAATAATCAGAAGACCATAGCTATAGCAATTGTAGTCAGTCCATGGCTGATGAACTTTTATTATAGGAATACGAAATGTACATGTTTGCTTGAACTATTACAGTGGATTACATCCATAATCAGCTGGAAAACCACAAGGTCTTCAAAACTGTGTTAACGGAAGTAGCCATAGAGTTCCAAGAAACAGATGCAACAGTTCCATGGGTTAGTATCATCCGTAGTGGGAGCAGTTAAGATAATGCGGAAGAATCTGAAGTGAAGCAGCGCACTGGGGCCAATGATCGGCCAAGATGCAAACTGGCCAGGATTACAAAGCGTTTCATCATTCTCGTGTATTCTCAAGTTTGTCCAGTTCTTCCCGTCCGAAGATCCCTGACATCAAATCCACATATTCTACTGTTATCTTGATCTCTAAGTATTGTAAATTGTAACACAAGGATGCATGAATAATGTGACTTTTAGTATTTGTCGATAGGTGCTCTACCTGATAATTCCAACTTCTCATGAATGCCCTTGATCCATCCTGCCTCAATGTGTAATAGTCGCACATAAGCTGCAAAAACCAGAAACAAGCATTTAAACATAAGACATTCATCATTTTTTTCCTCCGTATTGATTAATTTAGCCCTTCACAGTTCACACTGCCAGATCACGAAGAAAAGGGGTAGGACATCCCAACCAGAAATGGATGCAAGGAAGTGCAACACAAGAAAATGAAGATTATCATGGGAGGTGATCAAACCTGATGATCAGCACCGATGTCAATCATCCACCATGATGAGTTTCTCCCATCCTCCATCCTTGGCCCAGTAAACGATGTACCCTGATATTCAACAGGCAAATCTTTTTCTATTCAAGTAATCTCATGCAACTGTGCATTAGAACTGAGTTCAATTGAGTGCAACTCATACCTGATAAGTCCTTGACGCCAAAACCTTTGGATCTGTGAATCTTGAAATAGGACTGCTAGCAGTAATAGTCACTTTCTAAAAGATTCCACTTCACATGTAAGCAACAACAATAAGAAAGTAAAAGATGAAACAAAAATGGTTTGCAATTCTACATTTTACCTTCGATAGAATGGGGTTTACCCAGTGGTGTACACCATATGATGTTCCTGCAAAGTGAAGTACCCCATTGCTATCCCCATCACATATGTACTGAAGTTCCTTAAAACTCGACTGCCTATGTTGATATCTGACAGTTCAGGAACACCAGTCCATCAGTATAAGCAGTTTTATCCTAAAATGAAGCACATAAAGCATAAAGATGCCCCTAAAGTGAACAACAAATCAAGAACTCGAAAAGGAGGATAGCATCAAAGCAATCAACAAGGAGGAAGACCTAAAACACACCAAAAAAAAAAAAAAAAATCTAAGGCAGTTTACATGCCTAAAGCTTCACATCAAAGAGGTAGTTGTGTATAAACTTAGGAAGATAAAAGCATACAATTCACAGGAAACAAACTAGTACGTGTCATGCTAGGCACAGATTGGTCTGCAGTTGCCTCTGTATGATGAGAATCAAGCTACATGTAAATCCAATATACATCAGAAATATTTTTCCTAAAGTTGGTTTATGCTTACTTGTGGTCTTTCCCCAAACCAACAACTCCAAGTTCTAGGAAAGAGCTGGCCTCTTTCACCTGTCACATCATTCATTAACTAATAATATCAAAATCCAAACATTTGCAATCTAATGCTAATCATGAGTCTTTTTGTTCAGTTTGCTTACCAAATAATCAAAAGTAGGAATCAGCCTGCCAAGGTTGCTCCTCTCTAACTGCAAAATAATAACAGGACCAGGCAATTAGCCCTTTTTACTTAGGGGAAGAGGATACAAGCAGATAAATTCCAAATCTTCATACCTTTTCAAGTGTTGAAGATGGAAGCAATGGGAACCGCACATGATATAACAAATCATTTAGCGACTTCAACCTCTCTCCAAAAAGAGACTTAGGTGTTGAATTTAGCAGCATTTCATCAACTTTTTCCCATGGACACAACTCTCTTGCTTGTATGGACCAGAGCAAGATAGCATTGAGAACCCTTTCCTCAGAGGTCACAGTTAAATCTGGATGCTGCAAAAGCGTACTTTATCATGTGAAAATCCTAGGTCAATGTTTTTCGCAGGATTTACCAAGTGAATGCTGCAAAAGAATGAACTTCTGACCAATACAAGCTCAATACTGAAACCATCTAATGGTGGTTAGAAACACTATAACATATACTTGTTCATCATGTCTACTTGTCGAGCACAGTTATAATTGCCCAACCTCCTTCCACCAAAATTAAAAATTAAAAAAAAAAACTACGTTTTCCACTGTCTTCCCCAACCCAAAAAATACCCTGCTTTCACAGTGAAGTGTTCATATTATTGCATATTTCAGAGTTACGTCTGGGAAGCTCAAGAATTGATCTTGCAGTACTGAACTTTATCATATCTTTAGATAATACAATGGGATGATAAAATTGTGATAAAATGCTAAGACTAATCAAAATCCCGTTATCCCTAAAAGTTAGCAAAACAAGACTTCACCTGTAAGATGTTGTCAAATGTTTCTTCATCTAACATGACAAAGTCAATGCTTGCAGTAGTACAATATTCGAAGTGCACTGAGAATTTCCTCTTGCATGTTTCTTCAATAAGTTTACACGAAGGAAGAGATGAAATCACTAGAAGAATCGAACATACTGAATCCTGCAACAAAGTTCAACAGTTAGAAAAATGGACAACAAACAAAATACTTAGCCATAAGTGCCGGCTTCCTCGTCGATAAAACTTGGATTAAAGAAAAACTGGTTGTATGACCTTCATCCAATAGAACTCCATCCCTGCATATAATATGTAGATAAGAGGTATCAATATATTAAAGTTCAATATCATCAAAGGGCTCATTTCTGTTCACAAGTCCGAACCGTACAACTCCTCCATTCTCTAAATTTTTGTGCTCCAGATGGAAGTCTATTGTACAAAGGTAATGCATGATATTCAGCATGTCATTGATGAACTTTATGCAACAAGAAGAGGTCACCATTACCTCTGAGAGACACTCTAGAACTGTTTTGCAGCACTCCTGATGAAGAAGAGTAACCCCAAACTGATCTGCTAATAAGAGAAGCTGGAGTAAAAGTGTACCAATATCCAAGGTATCCCCTTTCGTGAATTCACCCTTATACATAAACTCAAGCATAAGCAGAAATACATCATAAGATACATCTTTCAAGCAAATTGTAGGTGCAACAGTCTCACTCATTCCATTGGTGAACATCTGTAAAATGGGAAATATCCTGCTTTTCAGTATCAATATTATTGGATGTAGAAAAAGTATAAGAAAATTATTTTTTGTTGCCACATTAATTTTCAAATAAATGTTGCAAGCCAGCAACAAAGTTTGCAGAAGTAAAATCAATGCATAAATTATGAAAACTTAACACTCACTAAGATTGCTCCAAGCATATAAGAGATTAAGAATACTTGTAACTGTAATTTACAAGGTTGATATGCAGGTGTTAAGCTAACTTTTGGTAACACAAACCAGAGTAAGTCAAACTCTCCTGCACAAAATAGTTTGGTGTTGTCAAGGAAATTCTAATGCATGCAGCAGAAATGAAAATTTCTGAAATCAGCAGATTGAAAAATGTGTACAGATTCAGCATACATCCTTATACTTGTACCATCCAACCACAATTACAAATAGAAAGATTTAGGAAACTGCATACCTTTGTGAAAGGAATGCTCCATAAGCCAAGGACAATTCTATGTGCCCGCAAGACAAGGCTATGGCCTTCAATATAAAAGTCAACATCACAGTATTTGCCATCCAAGTGAAATTGTTTAAGCTGCTGTGCATTGATGGGTAAGCCAGTTGGGAAGGCTGCACTGCGGAGCCGGTTATTTGGATACAAAAGCTCCACATTCCTATCCGAGTCAAACAACTTTTTGTTGAATTTAAACCGTTCTATAGTCTCCTCACACTGCTTTGCCAAAGATAGCACTTCAAACCGTAAGCTAAGAATCCTCAGGGAACTAAGATGTGACTCAGGAACCTGCGCATACAAATAAAATGAACATCACAAAATTAGGAGTCTGGATAAATACAAACCATGATAAAGAGGTGCACAATTTGAGTGTATTGGTAACTACATAAGAGAAAACAGAGGTAGTCCTGAGGTGCAGGATATGATTAACAGGATGAATGATCATACTCTAGTCATGCATACATTACATAAACAATCTGATCAACAATATGACAGAATCTATAGCAAGATTACGATTTGGAAATGTCATAAACATTCAACAACCAGATAAAGCTAATGTCTTCACAAGAAAACATCAGCAGAAACAGGACAAAACTGGAACATAACTAGACAGATATAACAATCCTTGTGGGGCCAAATAATTAGACAGCAAATTTTATTTTCCTTGGACTTAAAAAAAGAAAAGCTAATCAAATGACATAAGCATACAATAGCCATCCATACAGCTAGAATCATAAGCATCAAACACAAACAAATGATTTACAAGAAACAATACTGACCTGCATACAGCCCGTGTAGATATATTGCAAAAATGCATGTAGAACTTGATAATCCACATCAGAGAGGTGGATGACATCATCAGTAGGGGAACTAAATTCAAAATTACCAGCTGCAGCCAGTATTACCTTGTGAGCTGGGACAGCTCTTTCTTCCTTCCCAACAATGAAAAACATGTCTGACAGTTCCCAACTCTCAAGAAAGTTTTCTAGACCCCATTTCTCATAGTCTCCAATTTCATTTTCAAACTCTTCTTCAGAGTAATCACTCCTATCATATTCATCACAGTCCACTTGTCTCCACAAGGACATATGATTTTGTGTGAGAGGCAGCACACTAACATTTCTATACCCAACATGCTTGTCCCAACTACTTAGTCCAATATATTGCACAGTACAGTTGGGTTTTGAGTCAAGCCACTGAAAGCAAAGATTCTGAAAAGGATACCTTCCCTTGCCAATGCTAATCAACCCATCATAAACACTAATCCAGTAGCTTTGGAATTCCGCTGAACAGCAGAGACCAACCCCAGCCATATCCACAACTGTTTGTCCGTCAACCTCAATCTTTAATCTCTTGTTTTTATGACTACCAATGATCACTGTGTAATGTGGACTATTGTCCCTTTTGTAATGGTACTGCTGGCTACCAACATGCTCTCGGAACACAATCGTCACATCATTGTGAGCAAAAGCATCAAAAGCGACACAGCCCCTTCCTGCTTCTCTGAACCTTAAGTCATCTCTCCAGGCACACTCAAATGGTGCAACAGTGAGGAATTTTTTGGGCTTCTTCTCCATCTTCAGTAGGAAGCAACAAGCCTTCTTTACTCGCTCAATACTAGTACTCTAGTTGGAAATTTTGTCCTGCTTATTTGAGAAGTAAGGTGACATTGAGAAGTTTATAACATGATAAATGAATCATCCAAACAAAATTGCTGTGGAAATAGACAAACTGAATTGACCCCACAAAAGGACAGCTGAAAAGGGGGTGAACCACAATGTTAGAAATATCAAATGCAAATGGCTGAAATTTCGTTATCCACTGAACACAAAATGGCATACTACTATCGTAAAGATCTTGGCCAGTTGCAGATGTCCCTATCTGAAAGCCACCCAGAACTTGATAGAAACCATAAAACTAGTGGAAAAGGCCAGAGCCCCACGTACAAGTACAAATATCAACCCAACAACTCGCCACCAATTCTACACCACATTCTTTTCATTCCAGCATTAGATATCTTGCCAAAAACATAATTAAATGAATCAGTGAATCTCAAAATAATCATTTATAGGATGGCTGGCTATGCATGGAAACCAATCCCAAAAATATCCGATTGTTAAAAAAAATTAAAACTCCACCACCCCTACCCACCTTTAGAGGTTGAAGAATACAACGAAAGAAAAAGGTTGATGCCTTGATGGTTTTATATAAAAAAAAAATCTAAGCTACGATTGATTTACCTGGTATTTTACATCTTCATGAAAGGAATACCTGAAGCCTTCATCAATCCACAACATAAAGTTTGGATTTTTATCAGTGATAGCGTTAGCTAATACACGTGCGAATTGGATTCATATGTTGAAAATGATGGTTTCTATTTTCTGGGGGAATGGCTCCATTTAGTTGAAGCCCAGAAATGGTATAATAAGCTGACACTCAGAAAGAGAATCCAATGACATATAGCAAAGTTGGCAATGGTAAAATGAAATTGCAAATTTGCAAGTGTGTTGAATGACGTTTGTGGGTGGATGAGCATCCCGGCTACCCATCCCCGTGGCTTTTTAAATGGTTATTAGTAAATTTTAGGGAAAATTTTGGCACGTGGCAGTTCATCAGCTAGAGCTGGCCCCCAAATCTCTCTGATTTCAGTAGAAAAAGGATAATTTGTTTGTAATTTTAGGAAATTGTAAGATATTTTTTGGCTGTTGTATATCCTCCACGTCAGAGTGAGGTGTTTTCCCTCCATGTTGACCCCACCTTGACCTTCTTTTGTCTTTTTTATTTTTTTGCACCGGAAATATCTCACGCTCACTTATCTATGTACGTGATATTTCACTCCTCGCACTGAGTTACAAGTCATGGTCAAGCACCCCACGCAAGTTTAGACGCAAGACTAATTATTTTATCTTCTCACCATCCTTTTTATCTGTTAGTAACCAATAATTAATAGTTAGAGTTAAGAGTGATGATACTTTTCAATCACTATCTATCATAATCACATACACTATACACAAACAACAAAGCAGGATGTAAGGTTTACTTCTACTATGAGAGTTTATTGTCAATTTTACATTAAAAAGATTTACCCAATATGCACTTTTAGATAGCAGTTACGAGTTTTTTTATTAACAAAAAAATATATTGAGTTGTAAAATTTTTTTTGCATACTTCCTTTGTATAATCTTTGTAATTAGTCTCAATATGGTCGTATGAATAATTTAGTTTATCTCTGGTTAACTAATTTATCTATATCATTTTATAGAAATTAATGCAAAGAGGTTTTTAATGATATAGTGTGAGAATTTTAGGACAGGATTGTATATAAATAGAGAAGTAAAATCCAAAAAAACTATATAATCTATGTACTTGAATGAAACCCAGGATAACACAAATCCGTTGTAGTCTAGGTGGTTAGGATACTCGGCTCTCACCCGAGAGACCCGGGTTCAAGTCCCGGCAACGGAACTATCTTCATTTTATTTTCCGTCCCTGTCCCTTTTTTGGTAATAGTTTCTCTGGTCCCTGTCTGTGTTTCGGTTCAACTATCAACAGTGTTAGGAAGGAAAAAATGCAACTATCAACAGTGTTAGGAAGGAAAAAATGCAGCATTTTTTCATTCATGCGCTCAGTTTCTTCATTTTTAATCTGGGATGCGTTCTTGCCAAGTTGCCATATTGACTATATCTAGCATTAACTGAAACTTTTTCTGTGCTTCGGTTCAACTATCAACAGTGTTAGGAAGTAAAAAATGCAGCATTTTTTCCTTATTACACTCAATTTCTTCATTTTTAATCTGGATGCATTCTTGCCAAGTTGCCATATTGAGTATATCTAGCATTAACTGAAACTTTTCTGATGTATATGTATATCCTCAAAGTTTGTATCTTGATTTCACTTTTATTAGCAGAGGGGCTTATGAGTATAACAAACAAAGGTTAATTGAGAGGCATTCCGTTCTCTGGAGATTATTTATGTACACTGGAGGATTTAACAACTATCATCAACCAGAAGCTATTATTACACGTAGCAGTTATTCCATGCAAGATATTCTTGCACAATAGAATTCAGCAAAACATCCAAACTCAGGAGGAACTAGATATAGTTAGTTTCAAAAGCATCTCATAAAGAAAAACAGCAAATTTTTTGTACATGTGTTTCAAGGAAATGGAGGGCAACTTATGTTGCTCAACAGGATTGCCCTAGTGCATTCCATTTCTTCGCAGCTCATGAACGACAGAATAGGTCCTGCTAAAATGTTGTCTCCAAAAGGAAATGTGCAGGTTCTGATTTAGCAGCATTTCCATATTTGGATGTGCAATACTTTCTGTGAACAGCAGTATGCTTGCCAGTGCCTGCTTTCTGATGGAAAGTGACCATCAGTTTTGAGCATTCCCTAAATAACCCAAAAAGTTGACACAATTTTAGTATGTCAATCTAACTTGATTCATATGTCGGAAAAAAACATAGTACACAACACTTACAAAAGCTGTTCTTCAGTATAGTTTGAGTGCTTCTCACAAGTCTTGCTCCAATTCTTAGACCCACTGAGAGAGCATTGTGCAGTAAAGATTGCTGCTGCTGCTAAAAGAGAAGGTGGGAACCTAAGCATTTCGTACTCGACCAGGCATAGCTCGATAATAAAGAAGGACAAAAGCTCCAACTGGTCGCCAGAAAACCATTATTAAAATATATTAAACCAGAAGGAGGAGCTATTATAATTTTCACATGCTCTCAAAAATAAACCAACCTTTTTATCAGACCGAGCAGCTTGAAGAAAGCGCTTCATAAAGACATAAGGAGTGGGCACTGATATATTAAACTGTAAGGTATTGATCATTAAGCTCTCCTGCAGCCACAGTTAGGATCAAGTTACGGGAAAAAAATAAGATGAAATACCTAAATTCACATAATAGCTAGTTACATCATATCAAACCTACCATCTCAAGCACTTCTTTCCTGCAATAAGCCTTGTCAGATATCAAAATGAAATCTTCTACAACAGGAACAGAAACTTCCTCATACTTGCAGGCCAGAAGCATGGCTGTCACTCCAACAAGTTGGAGTTTCTTTCGCACCACACAAGCAATTGCTAAGAATCTATCAATGAGATTGACAGTTAAATACAAGGTCTCATCCATCAGTTCAAACTTGTGATGTACCTACACATTCAGAGGTTTATTGTTCAATAGGCTACACACCATTCTTCTCATATTTGTCATTTCACAACCATAAGAATGAAAATGTAACATTTATCTCCGTACCTCAATCAGCCAATCCATCAGAATACTTCTCATCCTCTCATTAATATCAAATTGCTGGGCCATGTAGTTTGGTGGGACACAGCTAGAAATCTACATAAAGATGCAGAAAAAAACGTAAAACAGGGATAAAAATTTGCAACGACTAAAAAAGTGCCCTGCTTTCAGAGACTGCCACTGTGCAATATTAGAAAACTGGTTGTGCCTCATTAACGAGGATTTGATTGAGAAAAATTTCAAGGACAATTAGTGTAGATGTTTCAGTCGAATCAAGGAAACTAAACTGGATTTAAACTTCTAGCTTTCTGAATATAAAGGCTTAACATATAATCTCTCTAGAGTCTATACTAAATTAACATGGTTCATTCATGATTGATGAGAAATATGGTCCGACATGTAAACCATAAACATATTACCAATTAGATTCTGAAGTCACAGAAAATGTAGGGACAGAATGGTGACCTCTGCTCTTCTGTAATGGTTATGTATGTCATCAACATACTCCACAACGGCAAGTGGATTCTTTTTGTCCAGGCTGTCAATGTCCACAACTTGCTCCTCAGCCACATCTTCCATCTCAATTTCAGCATCCTATGTGGACTAAAAAATTAGTAAATCTATCCGATGAAATCAAAAATAAATCTCTTGAAGTGAATTAACTACCATTCTATATATTTCTTCAAGCATAGCTTCTGTGTGTTGTACTGACATTGGCACTGGATAATCAACATTTGACTTATAGCCCTCCACATCAATAATAGTACAATCCCCCGAGGCACTTGCATTAGGCACTGATTGTACTGGTGGTTTTGGTTCCTGTCGTATTGAAAATCCAAATTTTCATATATAAATAACACCAATCCATATAAAGTATTTGACCACACCAAAAACTGCAATATTATTCTTTAGCTCTCCTATCTTCTACAGGGATGATAATAATACCTGAACCAGCGGCTGATGCTGTTTGGTAGCCATTTGAGCAGCAAATGTCCTATTCAGGACATGATAACCAGAAGAAATAAATATATAATAAGTTATTCCTCAAATCATCCCTAACTTCAAGCCACTTTCCCAACAACATAAGAATATCAGAATCTACAAACCTAGTAATTGGTCGATGTACTGGAATGGGAGGGATCTTGTTAGCAATTGCATTTTTCCTGAACAAAACAGTCAGTGTTAAGGCCAAAAAAAAGGGAGGGAAAGAAATAAAGAATCAATCTTGAATAGCCAGAAAATATCAGGGTTTAAGAAATCATTACTCTGCCAAGGCACCTCTCTTGTGGACAACATTGGGATAAGGTGGAGCTCCAATTATGTTGGGATTGATGGTACTTAATGCCCTCCGATTTTGCCCAATAGCTTCAGTGAACTTTCCTCTTTTTGCCCCCAGTTCCCCTACTGGAAATCCCATTTAAATAATTAGGGTTTTGTAAGCCTTGGTATCATGAAATGAAAAATGAAGTAGATGACATAAGACTTAAGAAAGAAATGGCAAGAAGAAAAATGAAGGATCAAACGAAAATAAAACATGCTCTGGTGCAAATTACCACTAACCTTGAACGTTAGAGGGCCTGATAACTTCCGGATAGTTCTCATCTGATCCTACCATCTTGTGCATCTTCAAGAACAGCTATATCCAACAACACTAACCCATTAATAATAATTAATTTTTTTTTTTTTGAAACATCTAAGTTATACATGTAAAACCCCATTAAAATTCATTCAAATATTTGATCTGCAAGACATAAGCAAATGAAGGTACCCAAAATTACTAATTTCAAGAGCCAAAAAGAAAACCCGTTTCTTAAATCTTAATAAATAATAGCAAAAGATCAATATTACTTATCAAACGCATGAAACCTGAAAATAATTGGGAGTTTTCAATATACCTGCAGTGATGTCGGGGGGAAAAAAATAAGGAATCTTGAATTGGGAGTTTTCAGAGAGAGATTTTACAGATAAAACTCCATTGGATTGGTCAATGGAGCATTTGATGATGTTGAAGAAAGTCTCTCTCTGTGTAAACCTTGTAATCTTTCTATCGCACTCCCCTGTGTAGTTAGGATTTTCAGAGAAAATGATAGGAATTGGATGAAAACCGGAATTGAAGGGGTTAACGGCGGAAAGATGTCCGGACTTGCCCTCTTTTCATAATTTTGAAACCAACGGCTAGTAAAATCTCGACCGTAGGATAAAAAGTTGCGGTGTTCCGCTTAACGGCTACCACGAGCCTTGGGGGACATCTCGTATTCTCATGCGCTTTCAAAATTATGTTTTACTTGACATTAATTCTCTTACCTTAAATTAAATCGAATTACATTAAAGTTTTCTTTGTTGTGTTAAAGGTCAGCCGCCTCTGCTTTTACTTCTCCATTTCTTTTTGTTTTTTTTTATCCTATGAATTAGTGAATTAATATTTTTAATTGGATAATGAATGATAGTAAACTGCCGTCTCATTTTATATTTTTTGTTATGGAGATGACCTCTAAACAAAAATTTTGTTGAAATAACAAATTATATCTATAATCCATCTGAACTATTATATTATTTTCTTGTTCTTTGCAGCTAGTTAATTTTTTTTTCTTTTTGAAGTACATACATAATTTTGTTAGGAGAAAAAAAAAATAATAGCTAGAATACTGAAAGCTAGTTGAACATGTGAAACGTAATTTTCGCTATTAAACGATTTTATGATTACTCGACAAAAATAAAATAATTTTTGTAAAATTATTATTTGAATTTTACAAGTGTGGTTTTTTTTTTCCTCTCTCTCTTTATCCCCGCATCTATTCGAAATTATCACATGAAGTATCTTTGAATTGGCCAAATTTTATACTTAGAAAACATGGTTTGCTAATGATGAGAGCTTGAATGATTAACCCCTTCAAGAGTGTATTAATTAGTGTATATTTACGTAGTACGAGCATGGAAACTATAGTCAATGCTAGACAGTGTCAACAAACTCTTTCTCTGGTTTTATGCACATGAACTGTAGATTACTTAATCCAAAAATGTCAAAAAACAGTGGCATCCCAATAAAAGCCCAGCTACCTTGATTAGAATGTCAGAAAAAGTTTCAACGTATAGTAATGAAGTTTATTTAAATTAAATAAAAAGATAACAAATAAACCAATTTGTAAAAGTTGTACTGTACTTCAAAAAAAAAAAAAATTCTCCCAAAATTTTTGAGTTGAATGAATGGTGCAAGTGCGAGTGCTCACTTCCTCTATCCCATAAAGTGCGAGTTATCAAGTTTACTGACTGTTGTAAATATCAGTATTTGTCTAGTCAACACGTAGTATGTGCTCGATGATTCTTAATTAGACTCCCTAACTGGAGTATGTGAGGCCTAATAGTTCATGTGATGAAAGAATTTTGTGAGGAATTATATACCATATAAAAAATAATGAATGTGGAAATATTTCTAGTTGAAAGAAAAAAATAAAATAAAAAAATTGAATGGTGCAAATTGATTAACTGGAACGGTCTGAAAATGTTATAATCTGAACAGTTTTGCCGACAACGGGAGATGGTCTGGCAAAAGGTCATTATGCACAGCACGCTGGCAGTTCCTAGATTGATTGTTAACGTTGGACCATGTGCTTTTACTACAAATACCAAGGTGGTTCATTTTAGATCTCAAATTTTCAATCTCGCAATAAAAGAACTGTTGCTTGGCGTTTATTCTTCTGTTGGGCATCAATAACGTTATATTGCATTGATTTCACTATCCAAATACATAATTTGGCAAAATCATTATGTGTTTCCTCATTGTGAATAGTTTTTCTTACGAAAATTTTTAGATAATTGAAGAATTTTAGTTAACAATTCCGATGTCTCACGGGAGTAATATTCTTTTATTCAAATAAAGTTCCGCTACTTATTACATGTTGTCGTTATATATAATACGGACAGAATCAATGTGTATAGATTATTATTTCTTTTTTTTTTGTATTTTTTAATATATTATCCATTTTATAATCACTATTTTAAAAAATACAAAAATTTATTTTGAAATACAATTCATAGATAATTTAGTGTATTAGAATTGAGCCGGAATAGATTATTATTCTTCATAGAAATGGAATAACATCCGTAATTACCCATGCATCCAAATCCATTAACGTTGTTAGAGCTACTATTAAGATATGCATATGGTAGTAGTACTTATCTGTTAACCAACTTCGTAACTTTTTTTGCCATTTTCAGAAATTGAGCCGCGAAACATGGTTTTCTCACCAGCTCAACACACTCATTTCCCTCGATTCAATGACTCAGAAGCTAAATGCACGGGGGGCAATGTCCAAACATCCAATCCCAATTCAGAAAAACAAACCTCAACACACAATTGTATCTTCCTAGGTATTAGGATTCAACATTCTTCATCTTTCTCTCCCTCCGGATCTCCTTGCCATTTGGTTTTTTTTTTTTTTTTTTTTTCCTGTTTCAATTTATTCTAGACGCGCCGGCCCGGTAAAATCAAGCTCCCTGTTTTGTATTTGGTTGGGATGGTGAGCCTCGGCAAATGTGAGGTGGTAAGAAGGGAGGAGATTGGAGAAGAAGAGAACAACCCAGTAAACCAGGTGAAGAGCCGTGATCAGGATCAGGATCAGGATCATCAGATGGATGTAGTTGAAGAACTCATAAGCATTGTTGAACACGTGAAATGCATTGGAGAATATAGGACGACACAAAGAAAGGAGTGCCAAAGTCTTGTTAGAAGATTAAAGCTCTTGTTACCTCTCCTGGAAGAAATTAGAGATCTCGGCAAAACAATCCCGGAGCCTGCCATTGAATGTCTGAATAGATTGAAGAAAGCCTTCCGCTCTGCCAATAAATTGTTGACAACTTGCCATTGTGGAAGCAAAATTTATCTGGTTGGTTCGGGTTTTATTGATTTCTCTGCTATTCTTTGTTTCTTATCTACATATGCTAATGTAATATTGAAAACTGTGAGCTTCAGTTAATAGAGGCCGAAGCCATGATGGGGAGATTTCATTATGTGTATGGAAAAATAAGTCGGGCTCTGGAAGGAATGCCTTACCAGGAGCTTGGAATTCCAGATGAAGAGAAAGAGCAGGTCGATCCTCGTAATCTTGGACGGATTTCATTGAAACATTAATCAGCATCATACAGAGGGCAACATTGCATCCCCTGGTTATATTTTTCTCAATTAAGGACATTATGGTTAGGGATATGAAACAATATGGTAGACTTGATAGTGATTAGGGGCGTCATTATATTCTTTTGCATGCATCAGTTAGTTCCTTACAAGATATGATTTCATACAGGTTGAGCTGATGCGCACTCAACTTAGAAGAACCAAAAAGCGAACAGATAGTCAGGATATGGAGTTTACAATGGATTTGATGGTAGCATTATCCACAGAGAATGATAGGAATGCAAACATGGAGAGGTTGGCAAATGAGTTGGCTTTACATACAGCTAAGGAGTTGAAGGCTGAAACATTAGCCGTGAGAGAGCTTGTTAGTGAAAGAAAAGGTCACCGCGCAGAAAGTACGCAACGAATAATAGATCTTCTGAACAAGTTCAAACTGTTGGCGGGTGTTCCAGAAACAGGTATTCTAGATGATCCAGTTACGCCCGAAACTCCTGAGAAATCTTCTTCTTTAGCAATCCCCCACGAGTTTCTCTGTCCCATAACGTTGGAGATTATGACAGATCCAGTAATTGTAGCAACTGGACAGGTGATTTCTCATATTTCTATGGATTCCCTCCTCCAGCCCCTTCCCCAAACACAACCAAATGTGACAGGGTAGGAGTACCAAATGTATCTGTTCATTGGGATTAAGCTGTCGTGATATTGAATCTTTGTTTTGTAATTGACATCTTTGGCAGACCTATGAAAGAGAGAGCATACAGCAATGGCTGGATTCTAGCCATCGAACCTGTCCAAAATCAGGCCAAGAGTTGGCTCATCTGACATTGGTGCCAAACTTGGCTCTCCGGAACTTAATTCAGCAGTGGTGTACCTTGAACAATTTCCAACTTCCTGCCAAGGAAGCGCCTGCAAACCCCAAGACCCCGGAAGCTGCTGAGGAAAATGGAGAAATATTATCCCTCGTACGAAATCTGTCTTCAAGTCAGCTGGATATACAGAGGCAGGCAGTGGCAAAGATACGTATTCTCTCCAAAGAGTGTCCTGAAAACAGGATTTTGATTGCCAATAGTGGCGGTATCCAGCCACTTGTGCGACTTCTGTCCTACCCAGATTCCAAAATCCGGGAGCACGCTGTAACTGCTCTCTTGAATTTGTCAATTGATGAGTCAAACAAGAAGCTCATATCCGAAGAAGAACCTATTCCGGCCATCATTGAAATCTTGCAGAGCGGAAGTGTTGGTGCCCAAGAAAATTCAGCGGCAGCATTATTCAGCTTATCCATGCTTGATGAGAATAAAGTGAAAATAGGAGAATTGAACGGTATCCCACCATTGGTACTGCTGTTAAAAGGTGGGACAATTAGAGGGAAAAAGGATGCCGTGACCGCACTGTTCAATCTCTGCCTTAACCATTGTAATAAGTCAATGGCCATTGACGCCGGCATCGTAGCACCATTAGTCACCTTACTCGAGGATAAAAACTTGGACATGATTGACGAAATTCTCTCTACACTGCTCCTTCTCGCACTAAATGCAGATGGAAGGCAACAACTTGGACAGCTCTCGTTTATACAAACTCTTGTTAACATGATCAAAGACGGCACCCCAAAAAACAAGGAATGCGCAACTGCAGTTCTTCTGGAGTTGTGTTCAAAGAACCCCAACCTCATTCTGGCTGCACTTCAGTATGGTGTATATGAACATTTAGTTGAAGTGAGTAATAATGGAACAGACAGGGGTCGAAGGAAAGCAAATTCAGTTCTGCAGTTGATGAGTAAGGCTGAACAAATTCCCTAGATGGTAAAATGGCAGCAAATCTATCTATGGTGGAATGACCCCAATCTCATTGCATTGGGTGAATTGAACTCTTTTTAGTACAACACTAAATCAATCAATCAACCCCCTCCCCTCGGGAGTTCATGCTTCTGCCTGAGCAAGTAATTGTTTTTCACTTTTTAGCTTTTTAGTACAGTATTATTTTTCTTGATAGTTTTGTACAATTATTTATATAATTTACAAATATTATAAAATAGATTTTACAAATGAGTTTTAATAAGAAAAAGAAAATTAAGAACGCAACCGAATATAATAAAAAAATATATTTTTTTAAAGTTTAATGAGAAAACAAACAAACCCTTAATAATTTGTATTTTTAATAATCAATGAAAAGAAAATCAAGGGAGACACTGCTGTGCTGAGTCTGCTGACTTTGGTTTCCCCCATGATCATGGGCCAAGAAAAAAATGCAGCGGAGTGGGCCTTGTAGGTTGACCCAAATCCATTCACGTGCAGCAAAGAAGGCCGTCCGTTTTGGTGCAGCCTTACTCATTGAGAATTTTTTTATACTTTTTGGCTAATTTCAATGTCCATTTTCCATTTTGATTCAAATATTAATACGTAATATTAGCCTAGTACCAGTTTGAGTTGTTTGGCACATCATTGGTTTTATTTTTCAGAAAAAAAAACATCATTGGGTGATGATTATTGAAATTATCATTCCACTTGATTGTTCAATAACTTTTCACTATTAAACAAATGATTGCTTACTTTTATTGGTTTTGGTTGAATCAAAATGATTTTCTAAATATATATATATTTTTTTTGTAAAAAATAAAACATTTATATCTTTAAATTTACAAATATATTTGATATAAAAAAGTATATATTTACTTCTTCGCCTAGTGTTTCTAAATATATTTGATCTAAAATGGACAAGGCTCGTCATTATTTTTATTTAGAAAAAAAAAAACTTTTCTCATTCTTTAAAAAAAGAATATACTTTTGATCTGGTACAACTTCTGTTAACTTTTCCTAATAGAAATATTATAAAAATTTCACACCAATTGAACTTTTTTAAACAAATAAAATTTTAAAACTAAATTTCCTTTCGATGAAAGTAATATTAAATAGTTGCTATATCTAAATTTTAATATGAAAAAATAATTATAAGTAGGACAATTATTTAAAAAAAAAATCTTTAGGACAAAATTTAAAAATTAAATCTAAAAGAAAAAAAGGATAATCCACAAGTGTTAATGCCAAAAAAAAAGTAAATAAAGGATGTCTGTTTGATTAAATTAAATGGTAGCAATAAATAGTAAAAATTAAAAGGAATGAAGTAAAGTTGGAAGTAATAAAAGGAGTGGGGGGTTGGCGTTAGTGATTAGCGTTGTGTTTGGAGGCAAAGCTCTCTCTTTTGAAACCTCTCTCGAGACTCAGTGGCGCCGTCTCTATCCTCTCTTCCTCGCTTTCTCTCTCTCTTTTCGGATCTATTCCAAACCTCCCCAAACGCATCATCGGTAATAATCCTTCTTCAATCTTTTCTTTATACTTGCCTTCTTCCGTTAAGTTTGTCTTTGTTCTTGTTTGTTTCCGTATTTGTTTACTGTGGGTCGGTCTGGCTTTGTTCGTCTGTTAGCATAATTTTGTTTCAAATGCATTGTAATTGTTAATTAACTTTCTTCACAAATGTTGTGTTTGTTGAATTCGTCTGTGTAATTCATAAATTTTGTTGTTTTCCATCTGGGTTTTAGGTGAATAACCTAAATTTACTGCTGCGGGATGGTTTACCAGTGTTCGCTTCTACTAGTTTTGTGCTCTAGGTGAAATTATAGTTTATCCCTGCTGTGATTCTTCTTCTAGTGTCGGTTGAGACTCAAGCTGGGTTCTTCTTCTTTTTTTTTTTTGCCTTGCATTCGAGTTCTAAGTAAAATTTCTAAAACTCATGTTCGTGGGTAGAATTATTAGTCATATGAACTCTGAAGGACGCATTACTTCTTGAAGTACGAATCCTGGGTAAGTGCTTGTGAATTGTCTTTATACGGGGACTTCAGTGATCCAATAAAGGCACTATACGGGTTTTTTTGTTAACTGTTTAGATATATATTTCTTTTTTGCTCCATTGAGGCACGTAAACCTATTCCTTATGTTTAAGAAGCTAGATGTCCTAGTTTTTTTGGCCTTGGGATGTACTGCGTTCCATATTTGTGCTGGTGTTAAGTGAGACAAAGCTTTTACTCCTCACAAAATCGTTTTCTTCATAAATATGATTCTAGATTCACTAAATCTCGGACCTTCTAATTTGCTGGAGCAGATTTTGGCAATCTATTAAGTCATTCCCACCTGGACAACTCCATTGGGTTTTTGTTTTACTACTATGATTTTCCATTCATAAAGGCTTACTGGACCATTTAATCTTTATTATCTGCTCAGGTCTCTGCTGAAAATTTGTTGGGCTTAGCGTTGTTAATGACTCAAATGATCAATACTGAATCTAATAACAATGGAGTTGTTGATGGCGGAGTTGCAATTCCTGCTTACAAACAGGGCATCAGTGGTATTGGCTTCCCTGCTTATGATAAGCAGCCTCAGGCTGCAATTAAAAAGACAGCACTCAGAGACGTGCAGAACCAAAATGGTGCCTTGCCACAGAACCATCAAGAGAATATTAGCTTTCTAGCAGGAGGATCCAATAAGGATACGGTTAAAGTTTGTGGAACCAAAAGACTTACACCAGAACGCCCTTCAAGTTCTCCTCTCTATCCTACTATAACCAATTATTGTACAAGTGAGCATATTATGAATGCTCGTAGAAGATTTGACTTAGAACTTGGCAAAGGAAAAATTCAAACCAATATGAGCAAATTCACTACGTCTCCTCAGTCCCGGCAACTGCATCAATTGCAGCAGGAAACTCCAGAAAAGCAGATTCCACTGAAGTCAAGCAATAATTATTGTGTTCCTGTAGCTACACCGAATAGTATTCCACCGACTAATAGTTCATTCAGTGCACTATCAGGTCCAAACTTCCTTGGCAAGTTTGCCCCTGGGATGCAAGCTACTCAGGCCGATTCTCTTCAGGTCACTTTAGAATGTCCAAATTCTACTGACTGTGGCAGCAGTGATGATCAGTTAAGGACTGAACGGTTCATTCGCCTGCAGAAGTTCTTGAAGGAATGTGATGACTCGGACTATAGAGATTACATTGAAGGTATGTGCATGAATTACTGGACTAATATTCTCAAGTCTAATGTTTCGTTCCAATTGTTTGACCTGTTAACTGAATTGGTTGTTTTTATTCAGTGCTTCGACGGCTATCCCCTACTGATCTTAGCAAAGAAGCCAAAGGGTTGGAGAATAGATTATATAAATTAGCTATTGACGATGGTAAGAGGGTTTTCTGCTTTAAATTTGTGTGTGTGTTTGTCTTTCTCTGTGTATATTTTTCAATCTAATAAATAAAATACTTTGTAAACCTAAACAAAACTATGTGCTTTGATAGAAAGCGATGACGTGATATGATCCATATACCTGACTCTACATAGTGGGATAGAGACTTAGTAGTTGTTGTTGATAAATAAAATATTAATTTCTGAAATTTCGGTCTTCTGAAATAGAAATTTCAGTACTCAGACATACTATTTTCATACAGTTTGCATGGATGGAATAACTTGAGCTAATAAATTTATGAGGTTAGGTTGTAATGGATTGTGAGATTGAGAAATCCTGGAGACATGATTAGTAATCTGCATTTAGCTTCTGGTGGAGGAAGAAGGACATCTTGTTGCTGTAATCTAATTTAAACATATTTTGACAGTCTAATTTGTTTAGATTAAATGGTGTCTGCATCATTAAAACCAGCATGTTGATCATAAAATTTAGTTATGCTTTGGATAATGAACTTGTTTGGGTGAGCTATCTACAGAGTTTCGCAAAATGAAGCTGATCTAATTGTGTAACAATGCTTGAGCTTTTGTCATCCTGTGATGCAGCACGAGTGTGGGGTTCAAGCTGAATAGATCTTATTACTTATTAGGTTTTATGGAGACAGAAAACTATGGATTTTCCCTTTTCTCAAAGAAGTCTTGAAAACTGAAATTAATAATTAAAATGTGAAAAAAATGAGGTTAATTTCTGGGAATCACTCCTAAAATTCTTTGGTATCACACATAGGGACCTTTATGCATCACATCTAAGGCAAAGATGTATAACACAGCCCATGAAGAAGACAAATTGTCTGTAGAAATTTTATTGAACTCAAGATTCTTTTTGAATTTCTCCTCTAGAAAAGGTACATTATTTATAGACTACAAAACTAAAAACAATTTAGATTAGAATTTCTAATTTATAGTAAGATTGAGCTTAAATCCCATTCTCAATAGGATATAGCTTCCTAATTAGACTCAACTTTCGAAAACTAAAACTTAACAAAAAAAAAAAAGAAAAGGACTCAATAACATTTACTAAAAACATCTTATTAGGGTATGCTTGGAATGTGATGTATTTGAGAAAAGTTGTATTGGAATGTGTGAAAATTTTGGTGGGTATTTTTTTATAAAAAAAGTATTTTAAGAGGGAAAAATAAGAGGGAAGATTTTTTAAAATAGTGTGAAAGGAATTTGAGTGGGAAAATTTAAATTTTAAAATTTGAAATAAAAGTGTTTGGAGTGTAATGTTTTTATTTAAGAAAATAGCCTACTTTTTTTATGTGTAAATAAAAATACCTTGTCCAAACATACCCTGAATAATTTTGTAACTCAATTAAGGTAATCCTTATAAATTAATCAAGAAGATTCCAAATTAGATCCTTATCTTCCAAAGCATGCGAAATCAAGGTTTGGGCTTTGGAATTTTCTTTACCCTGCCTCTTGTAAACTTTAGTAACTTTTTTTGCCATTTATTTCCATCCTCCTGTATTAGTAGTTGTATTTTTAAAGGAAATTTGAAGAATAGAGGTTCAGTTATCTCATGATAAGTTACTGATATTTTCAGTAGCTGTTTCCTATTTACGCGTTCTTTCTTTCGGCCTTGAGAAGCAGGTAAAGATCTAGTCTTTGAAGAATTGATGGACTTTACCTGATTTCACCCTGGTGTTCTGTCGTACTAATTTTACGTTTGAACCAGATTGTACATGATATATTTCAAGCTGAAAAGTCATTGTAGAAGAAAATTGTGTCGGCATACTTTTCAAAGGATTGTGTATGTTCTCCAGTTGATTGTTGTTATGATTGAGTGCAGCAAAGGAAATGCATCGGATGAAGGCATTCGATATCTTGGGAAAATCATGCATTACAAGCCATCTGTCACAAGCCACGCAGCAGCAACAACAACTGAGAAAATGAAACGACGGGTGCACATTTACAAAATTTGACAATGTGCTGGCGTGGGGGGGGGTCCAGGTTACCAAAGGGTATTATATCTAAGGATAAGGTCTTACCAGTCATTTATGGCTGCTGGGAAGGCTAGTCCAGCATTTCCATGAGGAGAGGAGATTGAAATGGACAAGTGGAAGTGGAAGTGGAAGTAAAGGAACGGCGTTGAAGCAGATGTTTAAACCCCTTTTAATATAGTAAATCATTCTTGCCGTAAGGGTCAGGGCACCCAGCTTTGTTATCTTTATTTGACTAACACTAGTGGTAATCCATAATGTGGTTTGACATTGGGTGTGTGTGGCGTGGAAGATATTATCGGAAGGTGATGCTGTTTGCTGAGGGCTTTGAATCTCTTTTTGTCTTTTGGGTTTATTTAGTGTATTTGCATGTTATATGATGGTGGGATGTTAATTTGTACTAGTGACTGGTGATAACATGTACAGAACAGAAGTAGTCAGTCAGTCTGAATCTAAAAGACTGGGATTTTGCTGCTCCTGCTCCTTGGCTTTAATTATTTACCGAGTAAAATCCAGATTACCAAAAGGCCTTTGCCTTGGTTTCTTTTTATATTTTTACGTTCTGCTGACAACTCCCGTGAATTATTGAATCACATGGATTGGCATTTAATTTTGTATTATTCACCTATTTAAAGATAATGTTTTCTATCTCGGGGGTTAGAAAAAGAGATAGCATCTTAGCAAGAATCCATGGAAAAAATCCTGAGTAGCGGGACCCAGCAACTGCAATAATTTCTCTGCGGGGACCCAGCACATGCAATAATTTCTCTGCGGGACCCAGTAAAAAGACAATAGTGTTGCCTTGTCCTTGTCCTATTGCGTTCCCCACCGAATCTAAAATCACAAGAGGGGACTGCAGTCCAAAAATAGATCTCCCCACAACTCCTCCTCCTTCTCAATCGCAGCCGTGGAGGGTCGCAATTATGGGGGTTGGAAGATTACTGGTTTTAGAAAATTATGGAAATGTCACAATTGCAGCGGGGCCTTGCCACTCGTGGTTTGTCAGTGGGTGGACTCCAGATAAGCTCAACCTACGCCCCTATTGACCATTCCATCCTTTTATATATATATATACACTAATACTACTCTTGCGCCTCAAAAAAATATAATTCAAAAGCTTTTCCTTTCAAAAAAATATACTTTTATTATTTTCAATAATAATGATGGCTTAAAAAAAAAGAGAGATTTCACTTTCAAACTAAAATTTTAAAATATTTTTATTAATAATAATTACTTATATTTATAATTAAAAAATATAAATATAAAATTATATATTCTATTCGTCTAAAAAACAAAAAATCACTGTGATTAAGATATAATTTTTTATTAGTTATTATGTACAACTCTTCTAATAGATATCACTAAATGTAAATTTTACATCTTCATCATTATGTTTTAATTTTGAGTGTACATAATTATTATTAGTAATAATATTTTATGAATTTAATCTAAAAGTAGATTATTTTTTTATAACAAATGGAGTATTCAGTTAAGTTAGTGATTATATGTGTCGTGTTTAATAAGTAATAAAAAGTTATACTTAAATCAATATAGACTCTTTTTTTTTTTTGGAACTAATGGAGTAATATATAATTTAAATTAAAAGTAATGATAAAATTATATATTAAATACGTTGTACTTTATAATTTTAAAAAATTATATTAAATTAAAAGTTCGAACAGATAAGGTAATTTAGAACGAGTGGAACCGAATGTTAAATTGTTTCTTTTTGATTGAAGATATTTATTTATTTTATACATGAATATTTAAGGTTATGTTTTTTATTGTGATTTATTTAAGAAATTTTGTATTATAATGTGTAAAATTTTGGTGAAATTTTGTTGTGAAAAAAATATATTCCATCTTTCTCAAAAAAGAATCTATTTTTGTTTAGATATAATTTTCTATCAGTTATTAAATACAATACATTTAATATATCAACTAAATATATATTTTTATTTTTTTATCATTAGATTTTAATTGTGAATATAGATAGTTATTATTAATAAAGATATTTTAATAATTTTATTTAAAAGTAAACTCTTTTTTAAAATAAAAAAATTGAAAGCGAACTATTTTTCATAAATGAGAGAGTATTTTGGTTGGAGAATAAAATTTATATTAGGAAAAAAAATTTAAATTATATGATAAGAATTTGAAATGAAATTTTAAATTTTAAATTTTAAAATAAAATATATTCAAATATTTTATTTATTTTACGAGTAAAAATTAACTTAGCTCTAGAAAATTAGCGCTGCAGTGGCGTAGGAGTTTGGAGTTTGGACTGTATTTCTGTACGAGTGTGACTGATCATCCTTACCAGTTGTTGTTCATCGTTTGGTAAGCTCGCATTTAAACCACAATCCAAAAATGGCCTAAAAATATGCAGTATGGGCCCCAGTCAGTCGTTTCAATGCTACCCACTTGGCCATATATTATCATTACCCCTACTAAAAAAAATGTATCCTCATTATCTCCACCGATACATGATTTGGAGTTGGATTTATTTATAAAAAGTTTATTTTAGTATTTAAATATATTTTTATTTTAATATTTAACATTTAACATTTAAAATTTTCTTTCAAAATATTTTTATTTTCTCTCTCAAATATTTTTTCCTATCAAAATTTTCACAAATTTCAATATAATTTTTTTAAAATGAAACATAATCCAAACATAGCCATAATACATCTACCGAATTAATTTCCCAAAAAATAATAAATAACAATTCATTTATCACTTTTTTTATTAAATAAATTTTGTACAAATTAAATGATATTTATAGCAAAATTTCCCGATAAATTAATGGTAAAAACAAAATCCTAAAAAAGAGAATAAATCCAGAAGCTGTGGAAAAAAGAAGCGCGTGCCGACAGTGAGCCCCCCACACTCTATTATAAATACACATTGCTGTTGCAACCATTCCATAATATACTTCGGTATTTTGAAATTCCCTCCACAGTGCTTCTCCTTCTTTCGCGGCCCCCTCAGTTTAACCATGGATCCAAACAAGGTACGCACGCCAACTACTACTACCCTATCATCCGTTCTGTTCCTGTGGCTGTTATATGAATTATTGTTCTTGTCATTAGATACATGCACTTTCTGCGATTCAGTGTTATTTGTTTCGTTTGTTGAAGATGATCATCAGGTTGAACCGGAGGAGAAGTTTAATTAGCTCCTTTTATGTCCTTTAAGAGCATCGATTTTAAGTCGCACATTTTTATTTTTTTTATGGGTTGAGGTTCTTGGACCTGTTTGTGATCCAACAGTTACTTCCCTTCATTTTGCTTTTGAAAAATCTTTCCTTTCTTGTGGTGGAATGTCCCAAGAGAAATCCCAAGTTCCTATATTTTGCGTGTCTAATTATAATGACATGATTGTTTTTTAGTCCTTTTTAAATAAAGAATTACTGAAAGCTTGGATTTTGGGTTTGGGTGCAGTTCGTGCCATCAAGTGCTTACAATTCCCAAGTCATGACTACCAATGCTGGCGGCCCCGTGTGGAACAATAACACCGCTCTTACTATAGGAACCAGAGGTATTTATTTCTGCCGCTGCTCTTGTAGTTAGTTCTTTTTTCCCTCCTTTCCACATGATATTCCCGACTGCTTGGTGGTTATAAGTTAGTTTTTTAATCTGGGGTATGCTCAGATATTTCTTGTTCCTATGATATTTAAAAAAAAAATTTCCCATTATTTCTAAGTCAGTTCGTCCATCTGGGAATCTCTTTACTCCTCTAAAGAGAGTGCCCTTGCCTGTGATCCAACAAATCCTTGTTCAAAATTTGAGGTGTAATGTGCCTTGGCTGCAAGAGTTTTGTTTGCCACCACTGATTTTGAATGATTGCACTCTCTGGAGATTTCCATGAGCTTTATTTTGGCTTCTCTTGCTATCTGCCAGGTCCCATTCTCCTTGAGGATTATCATCTGTTGGAGAAAGTAGGAAACTTTGCTCGCGAACGTATTCCAGAACGTGTAGTTCATGCCAGAGGTGTCAGTGCCAAAGGCTTCTTTGAGGTCACTCATGATGTTACCAATCTCACTTGTGCTGATTTCCTCCGTGCTCCCGGAGTTCAGACACCTTTGATTCTTCGATTCTCAACTGTTGTTCATGAGCGTGGAAGTCCTGAAACCCTCAGGGATATCCGAGGTTTTGCTGTCAAATTCTACACTCGGGAGGTGACTATCATTTTCTACTTCCTATTTCTTGCTCAATTTTTAGTGGTTTATTTTCAAGAAAGTTTGGAGGGTGAGGTATTTGAGAAAAGTTATATGGGAATGCGTGAAAATTTTGATGGGTATTTTTTGATAGAAAAAGTATTTTAGAGAGGAAAATGAGTGGAATTTTTTTTTCAAATTATGTGAAAGGAATTTGAGTAGGAAAATTTAAATTTTAAATTTTGAAATAAAAATTTGTTTGGAGTGTGATGTTTTTATTTGAGAAAAGAAGCTACTTTTTTTATTTGAGAATAAAAATGATTTGTACAAATGGAGCCTTATTTATTTGGTTAATCAATGTGATGGGCTGTAGACTCCCCAAGCTGTTCGTATGCAAATTCAAATTGAGTGGTTAGCATTTGGCTGTATTGTTCATTTGAATTAGTTGGACAGTCCTAACAAATCCTCGATTGGGTGCTTCTGTTTTTGGGAACCAGGGTAACTTTGATCTGTTGGGAAACAATACCCCGGTCTTCTTTATTCGCGATGGACTCAGATTCCCAGACACGATTCATGCTCTGAAACCCAACCCCAAGTCTCACATCCAAGAGAGTTGGAGATTCCTTGATCATTTCTCCTATCATCCCGAGAGTTTACTCACGTTTGCATTCTTCTATGACGATGTGGGGATTCCACAAGATTACAGGCACATGGAAGGCTTTGGTGTCAATACTTTTACTTTGATCAACAAGGCTGGAAAAGTTCATTATGTGAAGTTCCACTGGAAACCAACTTGTGGAATCAAGTGCCTGTTGGAGGAAGAAGCCATCAGGGTTGGAGGAACCAATCATAGTCATGCCACCCAGGATCTCTATGATTCCATTGCAGCTGGCAACTATCCCGAGTGGAAACTTTTTATCCAGACAATGGATCCTGACCACGAAGACAGGTTTGACTTTGATCCGCTTGATGTTACCACAACCTGGCCTGAGGACATTTTGCCTCTTCAACCAGTGGGCCGCTTGGTATTGAACAAGAACGTTGACAACTTCTTTCATGAGAATGAGCAGCTTGCATTTGACCCTGCCCATGTCGTTCCTGGCATACATTTTTCAGACGACAAACTGCTCCAGTGTCGATTATTCGCATATGGTGATACCCAGCGGTACCGCCTTGGGGCAAACTATCTGCAGCTACCAGTAAATGCTCCCAAGTGCGCTTATCGCAACAATCATTATGATGGTTTCATGAATTTCATGCACAGGGATGAAGAGGTAATACCCTCCCTCCTTTCTTATTGCTTAATAAGAAAACATCATGTATTGTTATAAGCTTTCTCTCTAGCTTTCATATTTGCGAAAATATTCAAGTTCTACTTGTAGTTGCCTGGTTCACTAATTGTGGAAGGTTATATTTTGTAGGTGGTTAAGACAGTTTCTGCATCTCCTCTGCCCATGTGTTATAACTTCTTTCTTTAAGAACAAACCGTTTATGTGTGGAATATTAGTATTAAGAACTTTGCCTAGGATGGTGTTAACTTTTTCAGATTTATAGTTCTTTCAAACAACATAAGATGTGATTGTATTATGGTTCTATAAAGTATGGATATTCTAGTCGGCATCATTTAAGAGAGACAGGAAATCATAAAGACACCAAATCTGGTGGGTCTTGGGTCTAGTTTTTTTAATATTTCAACGATAGTATCTATGAACACAGCAAACAGCCTACCGTTATGATGCTTGGCTTGCTTTACTAAATCTTGTTATTTTCATGCAGGTCGATTATTTCCCTTCAAGGTTTGATCCTGTTCGTGATGCTGAGAAACCCCCCATGCCTAATCCCGTCCTGACAGGAAGGCGCGAGAAGGTGAGTTTCTAATATCAGGTCTGATTACTTTTGTGCTATGTGTATCCTTTAAAAAAACAAGAAGTATCGACGTTGTGTTATACTAATAA
Organism: Gynochthodes officinalis; assembly: GCA_020080225.1. Lineage (NCBI taxonomy): Eukaryota > Viridiplantae > Streptophyta > Magnoliopsida > Gentianales > Rubiaceae > Gynochthodes > Gynochthodes officinalis. Next base: position 25,421,916 of record CM034620.1, read on the forward strand.
CCATCTTGAAATAGTTGGTTGCACAATTAGTGCACCCAAAGGTTCGACGAATGATGTTTGATGAGGAGAAGATAGTTGATGTTGGGTAGGAGTATGACAAATGTATAACAGAGAAACTTTCTTCGTTGCTTTTCCCTCCCTTTGGAGCTATCCTCACCCATTCATATGTTGGTTCTTGATTTTCGTGTAATTAGTTTCGTCATAAAAATTTTCTGGTGGCTTCCTTTGTTGCTATTGGACCTATGGTACGGTATGTTTGAGTATTGATGCGTGGAAATTTTTTTGGTTTGTACAGGCCTATATTCCAAAGCAGAACAACTTCAAGCCAACAGGAGTGAGATACCGTTCCTGGGATCCTGATAGGTATTTATTTATGCTTACAGCTCTTGTTGTATGAAAATTAAAAATGTGTCAAGATCTTATTGATGTCTCTCTTTTCTCAGGCAAGAGAGGTTTGCCAACCGATGGGTTGAAGCTTTATCTCATCCACGACTCACCTATGAAATCCGCAGCATTTGGGCTTCGTACTTGTCACAGGTCTAATATCTAGTTCCCTTAACCTTTGTGCTACTCCTCTCTTGATGCGTTCATGCTGACATGAGATGTTGGTTTTGCAGGCTGACAAGTCTCTGGGTCAGAAAGTAGCCTCTCGTCTCAACGTGAGACCAGCAATGTGAAGGCCATGACTGTACTGTTGTTCGTTTGGATGATTATGTTGAAAGAGTATACTCATGAGGAACGTTTGTTTGGTTCTGGTGTTGTACTTTGTTCAGTATGTTGTATTGTGTAGCGAACAGGCTACCATATTTTCTTTGTTTAACTGCAACGGTGTACTAATCTTAAATAAATTGCAGTTGTAATTACTTACTAAAGTTCATGAGCCCATGTCTCTTCTATTACGTAATATTCGAATGAATTCGCAGAGGATAATTTGTTTAGTCTGGCTTTTCATACTCTTTGTTAGCGGTGGTTAGAATTTGATTGAATGAGCTGGGATTTTGCTCCTCCCGGTGGTCCTCGGCGTTAATTATTTAGCAAGTAGTAAAACCCAGGGGGAAATGTTTGCCTTTACCCTTCCGTTTGAAAGAACTTTGCACCGCATCACGTACAAGTCTGCCCCCCGAGGTAGGCGAGTAAAAAAGGCTCTTTTATGAGTCATGGTTTCATTTTGATATTTTCTGTGTTCTGGTGGTGACAACTTTTGTCCCAAAGATACGAATGTAGAATGAAAGAGTAATGTATCGAATCGTACGGATTGACATTTAATTTTGTAAAATTTTCGATGGTGTTTTATCTCACAAGTTTCGTGTTGTCTTCAAAATGCAGAAAAGAGAGAGCAGCAATGAGCAATCTATGGAAACGCTGCTCAGTTTGTAGTCTTGCAGGACATCACCCGGTAAATTACAAGAACGTTGTTATCATCAACGGACGGCATATTCCCAGGCCCTTTTGGGTTCACACCTATGGAGTATGGAATCCAAAATCCGTTGGGGGAGATCAGGGCACGCGTTCCAAGGTCCCCGAGTCATAGTCATGGGTGGGTTTGCCAGCGTGTGGTTGCAATGCGGCTCGGGATAAGCTCCAAAACCAAAGATAAGGAACCATCACCCCATTCCCTCCTCATTTTATTTTCTATTTTTTTTATTTTATATATATTTACTAATATAATAATTGTAACCACTGGGGTGGGGCCTACGGTTAAATCACCACATAATATTTAGAAAAGAAAATCAAGTATGAATGCCGCCACAAGACGGATATTATGAAAGTACCTAATTACGTACGGCATCGTTCTTTCCAAATCCCTATGATATAGCATAGTTATCCAGATCGTATGATTGGGATCATCATAATCCATCTTAAATCACATAAAATAGTTTGTCCTATAAGATTTGTCATGAGATTAATCGGATCCGATGAAATTATGTATGAAATCAAGTGGGATCATGTGAAATTATACCATCTCACTCATTCTTCATAATTATACTGAAATTGTTATTTTTAAATATTAATCTAATTATAAGTTATTCAAAAAAAATGCACCATGTCACCATGTATTATTTTGGTTATTTCAATTTTTTAAAAAATATTTTATTGTTAATTAATTTTGTAACAAATCACTATTAACTACTTATTTTTCAATCCTTAAATCTTTTTATTTTTTTCTTATTTTCTTACAAAAAGAAAATTACGACACAGTTGTCTTCCAAAAAAAAAAATCCAAACCTAACCTAAACTATGATTTTTATGATCTTTTAGCTCATGAGACTTTTTAAGTGAATGTATTAATGCTTACTGGTAATATAAATAAGGAGATTTTGAAAAAAAAAATGCATGACTCTAGGTTTAGATATAATGAATGCAATAAGCATGATATATAATTTGGTGTTATATTCATATTTTTAAATTTTATATTGGACATTATTTTCTTATGAAATTTAGTATTATTAATTGAGATTTTGACTATATTATTTACTTTGCCTATTAAAGTGTGGGATTATTTATGTTGTGTAATTTAAATCATAAAATACATCTATACTTTATTTGGTAGTATTATTATTTAGTGTAAAATGTTACTAAATATTAGATAAAATATATTAAATGTTTACTATTAATTAAGTACTGACAAAATATCGAATGATTATATATGATACCTTTTATGACATGTGACATATTATAATAGTTATAATAGTTTTAAATTTTAATAGATGTTCAATAAAATAAACTATTAGGGTTTTAGAATAGTAATAAATACGGTATCTTTTGGCCATTAATTTTGTTTTAGATTTAGTAATTATTAGTATAGTGCTTTAGGAAAATAGCTTTTATATAGGATCTGACTATCAAATTATGGTTGGTTAGTTTTAATTAGTATGAGTTTCTATATAAAGGTTTTAATGTAATAGATTTTAAAATGAAACTATTAATAATATTTTTACAACAAAGTTTTTGTTGAAATTGGATTGAGTTATCTCTCTCCATGAGTGTACTTATAGTGTTTTTCTAATTTTTATGAAATTAGATGAGTAGGAATATGTGTATTACCCTTTCGTTGAATTTTGTCATATTATTTTATAATGTTAATCATAATATAATACATGCACACAATTTATTTACGTGAAAAAACTAATATTCGTAATAAACTTAGTTTTTGTACTGATATTTATGGCAAAAATTTTCGTAAAATGATGATAAAAACAAAAAGAAAAAAAGAGAAGAAATCCAGAGCAGAGAATCAGCTGCGGAAAATAGAAGTGCGGGCCAAATGTGAGCCCCCTATCTCTATTATAAATACACAATAGTAAAAGGATTGCCGTTGCCACACGAACATCCTCTCCATAAGTACTTTGGTACTCCCTCCAGAGTCGTCCTCATTCATCCACCGCCTGTCTGTTTATCCATGGATCCATACAAGGTACGTACACCAACCACTAGCACTCTATCATTTCTTCTGTTATGTTGCTGTTATACCAATTATTATTATTACTATTGGATAGATGTAATTTCTCCCACTCAATGTTATTTGTTTGGTTTGTTGAAGATGATCAAACTGAAATCGAGGGGAGGTTTAATTAGCTCCTTTTATGTTTTTTAAGACCATCGATTTTAGGTCACGCAGTGTTTTTTGGGTTGAGATTATTGGACCTGTTCGTGACCCGATATTTACTTTCTTTTGTTGCTTTAAAATAATCTTCCCTCTCTTTTGGTGGAATATCCAAAGTTCCCCCTTTTTGTGTTAAGTGAAAGAGAAATCCCAAGTTCCTGTCTTTTGCGTGTCTAATTATATGTGACAGATTGTTTTTGTGTCTTTTTGAATAAAGAATGACTGAAAGATTGAATTTTGGATTTGGGTGCAGTACCGGTCATCAAGTGCCTACAATTCCCCATTCTGGACTACCAATTCTGGTGCCCCTGTGTGGAACAATAACTCCTCTCTCACTGTAGGAACCAGAGGTACTTAATTCTGCTGCTGCTGCTCTTGTATTTATCTTTTTGCCCTCTTTCCACATGATATTCCCTACTGTTTAGTGATTATAAGTTAGTTTTTTTAATTTGGGGTATGACCAGATATTTCTTGTTCCTATGATATTTAAAATTTTTGTTTTCCCATCATTTCTATGTCCGTCCTTCATCTGGGAATCTCTCTTCCCCTCTGAGAGAGTTTCCTTGACTTTGGTCCAACAAATCCTTGTTCAAATTTTCGAGGTGTAATGTGCCTCGGATGCAAGAGTTTTGTTTGTCACCACTGATTTTGAATGATTGCACTCTCTGGAGATCTCCATGAGCTTGATGTTGGCTCCCCTTTCTATTTGGCAGGTCCCATTCTCCTTGAGGATTATCATTTGGTGGAGAAACTGGCAAACTTTGACCGCGAACGTATTCCAGAACGTGTAGTTCATGCCAGAGGTGCCAGTGCCAAAGGCTTCTTTGAGGTCACTCATGATGTTTCCAATCTCACTTGTGCTGATTTCCTCCGTGCTCCTGGAGTTCAGACGCCTGTGATTGTTCGATTCTCAACTGTTATTCATGAGCGTGGAAGTCCTGAAACCCTCAGGGATCCCCGAGGTTTTGCTGTCAAATTCTACACTCGGGAGGTGACCATTATTTTCTACTTCCTACTTTTTGCTCAATTCTCTAGTGGTTTCTTTTCAAGAAAGTTTATTGATTTGGTTGATCAATGTGATGGGATGTAATCCCCAAGATATTTGTATGCAAAATCAAATTGAGTGGTTAGCATTTTGCTATATTGCTCATTTGCATTAGTTGGAGAGTTCTAACAAATCCTCGGTTGGGTGCTTCTGTTTTATGGGGACCAGGGTAACTTCGATCTGGTGGGAAACAATTTCCCGGTCTTCTTTATTCGTGATGGAATGAAATTCCCAGACATGGTCCACTCTCTGAAACCCAACCCCAAGTCCCACATCCAAGAGAATTGGAGAATACTTGACTTTTTCTCCCATCATCCTGAGAGTTTGCATATGTTTACTTTCCTCTTTGATGATTTGGGGGTTCCACAAGATTACAGGCACATGGACGGCTCTGGTGTCAATACTTATACTCTGATCACCAAGGCTGGAAAAGCTCATTATGTGAAGTTCCACTGGAAACCAACTTGTGGAGTGAAGTGCCTGTTGGAGGAAGAAGCCATCAGGGTTGTAGGATCCAATCATAGTCATGCCACCCAGGATCTCTATGATTCCATTGCAGCTGGAAACTATCCTGAGTGGAAACTTTTTATTCAGATAATTGATCCTGACCACGAAGACAGGTTTGATTTTGATCCTCTTGATGTTACCAAAACCTGGCCTGAGGACATTTTGCCTCTTCAACCAGTGGGCCGCTTGGTGTTGAACAAGAACATTGACAACTTCTTTGCTGAGAATGAGCAGCTTGCATTTTGCCCTGCCATTATTGTTCCTGGCATATATTATTCAGATGACAAACTGCTCCAGACTCGAATATTCTCATATGCTGACACACAGCGGCACCGTCTTGGGCCGAACTATCTGCAGCTACCAGTAAATGCTCCCAAGTGTGCTCATCACAACAATCATTATGATGGTTTCATGAATCTCATGCACAGGGATGAAGAGGTAATATCCTCCCTTCTTTCTTATGGCTTAACAAGAAAACATCATGTATTGTTTTAAACTTGCTCTCTGGCTTTCATATTTGTGAAAATTTTCAAGTTCTACTTGTAGTTTGCCTGGTTTACTAATTGCGGAAGGTTATATTTTGTAGGTGGTTAAAACAGTTCCTGCATCTCCTGCCTATGTGTTACAACTTCTTTCTTTAAGAACAATATATTTATATGTGAAATATTAGTATGAAGAACTTTGCTTAGGATGGTGTTGAAAAGGGAGACTTTTCCTAGGATTTATAGTTCTTGCATACAGCATAAGATGTGATTGTATTATGTTTCTATAAAGTATTTATATTCTAGTTTGGCATCATGTAAGAGAGACAGCAATAGATCATGAAGGTACATGAGTATAGTAAATCACTCAAGATTGTGTTTATCTGTGCAATCATAATGGTACAGAGGGGCTTCCATTATGCTTGGCTTGCTTTACTAAATCTTTTTTTTTTTTTTTTTTTTTCATGCAGATCGATTATTTCCCTTCAAGGTATGATCCTGTTCGTCATGCTGAGGGGTCCCCCATACCTCCTCCTGTCTTGACCGGAAGGCGCAACAGGGTGAGTATCTATTATCAGCTTTGGTTACTTTTCTGCAATGTGTGCCTTTTTTTTAATTTAAAAAAAATGGTAGTAATGTTGTGTCTTACTAATAACCATCTTGAAAACAGTTGGTTGCACAATTAGTGCATTGAAAGGTTCGATGAGTGATGTTTGATGAGGAGATAGTTGATGTTGGGTAGGAGTATGACAAATGTATAACAGAAAATTTTTCTTTGTTGCTTTTCCCTTCCTTTGGAGCTATCCTCAACCATTCATATGTTGGTTCTTGATTTTCGTGTAATTATTTTTGTCATTAAAATTTTCTGGTGGTTTCCTTTGTTGCTATTGGACCTATGCTACAGTATGTTGAGTATTGATGCATGGCATTCTTTCGGTTTGTACAGTGCGTTATTGAAAAGGAGAACAACTTCAAGCAACCAGGAGAGAGATATCGTTCCTGGGATCCTGAGAGGTACTTATTTATGCTTCCAGCTCTTGTTGTTTGAAAATTGAAAATGTATCAAGATCTTGTTGATCTCTATGTTCCTCAGGCAAGAGAGGTTTATCAAACGATGGGTTGATGCTTTATCTGATCCACGAGTCACCCATGAAATCCGCAGCATTTGGATTTCATACTGGTTACAGGTCTAATATCTAGTTCCTTTCACCTTTGTGCTACTCCTCTCTTGATGCGTTGATGCTGACATGAGATGTTGGTTTTGCAGGCTGACAAGTCTCTCGGTCAGAAAATTGCCTCTCGTCTCAACGTGAGACCAACAATGTGAATCAGGCCATTAGTATACTGTTGTTTGATTGGATGATTATGTTGATAGAGAGAATATTCGTAGGGAACGTTTGTTTGGTTCTGGATTGAGGTCTGTGGTTGTCCTTGGTTCAGTTGTATTGGTCTACCAAACAGGCTGCCATATCTTCTTGTTTAACTGCAACGCTGTTCTGATCTTTTAATAAATGGCATTTGTAACCAGCCCATGTTTCTTGTACTACGTAATATTCCAATGAATTGGTGGAGGACAATATATTTAGTCTGGCACTCTGGCTTTTACTACCCTTTGTTAGCAGTGTTTAGAATTGATCGAATGAGCGGCTGTCGTCCTACGCGACGGCGCATTAAGCAAAAAGATAAAAATGTTGGAACACATCGGAAGCCATTTTCATGAAAATAATATTTGCAATAATAGTGCAGGCTGCAGGGAGGGAAAAGCACTAGCATTCTCCTTGGGGACATTGCGAAAGGAAATTCAAGAAAATATAGTCAAGGGTCAGTGGCTTGTCATTTTATTTTGTATTTTTTTTTTTATGTAATAGTGCGTTTTAAAATGACCTTGCGATTTGAGAAGGCACAGCCTCGTGCAGTCGTTGGTACTGGTATTAAGGGACATGAAATTCCAGGACTTTGATGTGGGGGAAATGTGGGGTGGTCTTCACTCCTCTCCTCTCCTCTTGAGGCATTCTCTGATCCGTATATCCCAAACAATTTTTTTGAAAAACAGAATATACAAATCCAGGTTGTGGCTGGGGAGCGGTTATCACCATAGTTTAGTTTATTATGATTAGGATTTCTTTTTTAAAAACAGAATATACAAATCCAGGTTGTGGCTGGGGAGTGGTCATCACCATAGTTTACACTTTATAGGATGATTGGAATTTGAAGTCCTACACAAAATTAAAATTAATTTAGAGTAATATAATCAAATCGGTGGGATAAGATCGTATAATTGTAAAATCTTATAAAATTTGAGAAAATATAATTCATAAATTACTTTTAAATAAATTACTAATTAATAACTGAATAAACATGTAAAAATTCATATCTATAGTTTATAATTTAATGATTTTATTTCTTATAATATTTTATATGATTTTTGTTACTGTCGCAGTCGAAATATATTTATATCCGATTTATTAAAAACTAATAAAAAGTATGATTATATTAATTAAATTATTTATATGATGATAAATTTTAATTTTACTTAATATGAAAGTATATTTTATTCATACAATAAATATACGATCGTATTTAAAATCAAAATTGCCTTACTAAATTTAAATTATAAAATCGTAATATTGATGAAATTCTATCAAAATTCTAAAAACTATGATCTATCATTCTTCATATACTGTATTAGATATATAGGAAGTAGTTATCTTCGGTATTCGCTCGAAGATTCCATCCAACCCAGCAGAAATACAATAATAGATCCTCCTCCTGCTCCGTCATTTTTGTTGTCATCTCATCTGGAAGGGAAATACAATAAATTAAATAATGGGACATCAATGTCATCCCAAGTAAATTAATAGCAAATACGTCATAGCTGGGGCAAACGAATATGAAAGCTGTCCCAACTTACACTGCAAAACCATCTCACCTGGTTATAAGCAGGATGAGCAGTGATGCGAACATAAGCCCCCTCAGCTCTCTATTACTCTATTATAAAGTTTAGAGGTTTGAATTTCGCTAATCACCACCTCATCACCGGTTACGTGGAGATCCAAGGCTTGAATTAGTCATTTAGGGAAAGGGATATAATTTAACTTAAAAAAAGGTCAGAAGTTTCACTCGTTATTAATTCATCACTAGTTATGCCAGACTTAAAAGAATTTTAATTTTACTTATTGCCACTTTACCAGTAGTAGATTTGATATAAAAACTTAAATTTTAGCAATTACCATTTCATCCGTTGTAAAAGATGACATAGGTAATGTAATCTAAAATATTAAGAGTATGAATTTCACCAATTACTATCTCACCATGAGTGAAATTAATATATACGTATATAATGTAAATAACAGAACTATACTTTAATGGTTGGATTATTCTCTCAATTGTGGATCATATTATTCCTGTGAATCATATGCAACTCCCGGTCATGTATGTAGCAATTTGCAAATTTGCAATTTTGCAGAGGTATGGATGGAAAGCCAAAAACGGAAAGAAAGAGTCATACAATAGTACCAGAAAAAGCTGCCTTTCTCATATGGGACGGACTAGTACATCTGTACATCCCACATACCTCAGCAATCACTCACTCAGAAATCAGGATTTCATTTTCGGTACTTACATCATAAAGTTGAGATCTTTGAGTGATTGTTGTGTTGGGTCTTCCATAGCAAACCACACGCCCCAGCCCCAGAAAAAAAAAAAAAGGAAGTCCTAGTTGGGCACACCAGGTCACCCTCATTTTTCTATTTCCCTCTCCGTTTCACCCCATTGGTTTCCCTTTCTAGCAGCCTGCATCCGGGTAGTTGACTTTCCCGCGAGATTCCCAAAGGGGTGGGGCATGATGGCGGGCCCTCTGCTTGCTGAGGAGAATCTTCTCCTTCTCCTAAGTCCTAAGAGCATCACATTCAGAGGTTTTTTTTTTTACCCCCAAGAACAACTAAGCTAATTACAGTAGACTCAGACTGAAATAGAGAGGATTTTTATTTTTTTTTTCTCAAAAAGATAACAAATGATATTATTCCTAAGTACCCATATCCATGCTTGGCTGATATGCTGCTGCTGGCAGACGGCCGTAGGGAGAAGTTTGGGGTATCTGGCTTAGATAAGGAGACAAGAAAAATTCCCTTCTTGGAATATCCAAGAATCTTCAGTTTAGTGAGTTCCTCCGCCCTGCCTCTTACTCCCTTTTTTGGCTACGTGTGTGCGTGTTCGATCTCTGGCTTTCATTTTTGTAGTTGTGGTCTGTGGTCACAACTCCTTGTACTGTTTTTGTGTGAGTTTTACTCCTTTTTCCTCCTTTTCTGTTTTCCTTTTATGATAAACACAAGAATCTTGTATTGATGAAATAGTTGGAGAAAGTTTTGACTTTGTTGGGAGCATCTCTTGATAATTTGCTTCTCTGTGTTTGGTGTATAATTTTGAATTTGGAAGTTTCAGAAGTATTTCTGGTTGTCATCTTCTTCTTTGATTCAAAATAGGTATGCATCCCTGAAGAAAGAAGAAAGAACCCAACTTGTAGAATAGTCTATGAATTGCTGCGCTTAAGCTTTGTAAAGAAATTATTGCTGGACTTCCCTTGTGATTCTTTTCATACTTCGATTGGGTCTGAACTACTTTTCACAAGCATTTCATTTTTTTTTTCACAGAATTTTCAATCGGCAAAGTTTTTAGCTGTGCTGATAAGTTTGGAAATTGAAAAGGATTAACTTTATAATCACAGACGGTATTTGGAAGATGGGTAGTAGGTAGTTCCTTATATTGGATCCTGGGGAATACAAATGTTCATATTTTGAGGAAAGTTGCAGCAATGAATGAAAACCATTTTCCTGAGAGTACAATGTTGGGCACGCAGTCTGATTCCCTTTTGGATGTGGATTACATGGGCGAACTGTTATTAGAAGGATGTTGGTTGGAGACAAGTAATGGATCTGAATTCTTACACCAGAGTCCCTCTAGTTCCAGTGCTCTGTTCAATGCGTCATTTCCTAGGCCAAATTCAGAATCCAATAATGACGACACAAGCCCATTGAATGCCTCCCAAGAAGATCGGCAAAGATTATCTTTTTCTGATAATCTTTCAGTTAGTCATTCTCAAGAGAAAACTCCTAAATGGGATTATCAAGATGGGAATGTAAGCAAAACTGTATGTTCTTCTAGTCAGTCTAGAAATGTTGAAGCCGAAAGTTCTGAGCTGAGCAGAAGGTGGTGGATTGGACCCAGTGCTTCAACATCTGTAATGGATAGACTCATTAAGGCTCTTGGTTATATAAAAGATTGGTCAGGAGATAATAAGAATGTTCTTATTCAAATTTGGGTGCCAGTAAACAAGGCTGGCAGACGTGTCCTTACAACCAATGATCAACCTTTCTCAATAGACTTAAATAACCCAAGCCTTGTCCGTTACAGGGACATTTCAGTGAAGTATCAGTTCCCTACAGAGAGGGATTCAAAAGACAGTGTTGGACTTCCTGGCCGGGTTTTTATGGGTAAAGTTCCTGAATGGACTCCTGATGTTCAGTTTTTTGCAAGGAATGAATACCCAAGGGTTGGTCATGCTCAGCAGTATGACGTTCGTGGAACACTTGGAGTTCCAATATTTGAAGAGGGTAGTCGTAATTGCTTGGGAGTCATTGAAGTTGTCCTGACCACCCAAAAGATCAATTACAGTCCAGAGTTTGAAAGTGTCTGCAAAGCTCTTAAGGTTTGAATTTTCATTTATATTTACAACAGAACTTTAATTGCATTCTCATGCTGCTCAATATTTACTGCTTGGAGCCCTTATCTAGACTGCTAGAGGTTACAAAGTTATAGATTTGGCATTGCATGACTCTTTGAAAGTTTAACCATAATATGTTGTAGTTTGAATGTTGGTTAAGTCAATTGTTGTTTTGTTTTTACAGAAGAAATTATATTTTCCCTCTTGACACTTACATTTCAGTTTCATTTCAGTCCACCTGAATGGATTCTCTCTTTGGCTTTAGAAAAGGAAAACAAGGAAATTCTTGGTTTCATTATCTCTCATAGTTCACTCTTAAGAGCTTTTACAATGGGGTTGACAGAATTTCGCTGCAAGAAGAAATGCTGCTTTTCAATTGTTGGATGACTTTGTTTTACCAATGAATTAACCTTTGAAGCTGTAGGAAGAAAACCCTTTGCTTTTAGTTATAAAATGGCAGAATGCTTATGATCAACTATCTTCTGAGTTCATAAATTAATGAAAAAGGTGGAGAGTGTACCACCGTTTTTCCATTTTTCCATTTTTCCCTCTCTCTTTTCTATTTTTGGGTTGGGCTGGGTTGGGTTGGGTTGGGGGTGGGGGACCGCGAGGTGTGGGGGTAAAACCTGCAAAACACATATGATGCTATTAATTGGAAGCAAATGAAACTTAAACAGTGAACGTGCTTTACTGTAAATTTCTAATCTACCACTAACTGTTTGTTTATAGGCTGTTGACCTTAGGAGTACTGATGCTTCAAGCACTCAGAATATCCAGGTAATTTGCTAGTATCTACTATGAATGCTTAAAAACTTTCAATCTCAGGAGTTTTGGTTAGTTATATTATCCACTCTCTTTTAACAGGTACATGATTTTTCGTATGAATCTGCACTACCAGAGATTCTTGATATTTTCAGAGAAGCATGCAGGACGCATAACTTGCCCTTAGGTCAGGCTTGGGTACCTTGTATCATACAAGGTAAGTGGGGACGCCGGCACTCTGATGAAAACCTTGTTTGCTGTGTTTCTACTGTGGATTCTGCTTGTTATATTGCTGATCCACGCGCTCAAGGTTTTAACGAAGCATGCTCAGAACACCACTTATTAAAAGGCCAAGGCATTGTTGGAAGAGCATTCACAACTAACCAACCATGTTTTTCGCCTGATATAACAACATTTACCAAGACAGACTACCCTCTTTCTCACCATGCAAGGATGTTTGGCTTGTGTGCTGCTGTAGCCATACGTTTGAGGAGTATCCACAGTTGTTCTACTGATTTTGTTCTCGAGTTCTTTCTTCCTGTTGATTGTAAAGACTCTAAAGAGCATATGAAGATGCTTAGTTCTTTATCCCTCATTATTCAGAAAGTTTGCCGGAGATTACGAGTTATTACTGACGAAGAGTTGCTGGAAGAAACTCCTTTGCCTATGGGTGTAAGGTCAGTAGCTTCATTCATCAAATCCACTGAAGAAATCCCAATAATGGAACACAAACAGTCCACTATGACTTCTGACAAAATGTCATCCTGGACTTCCACTTCTATGGAGGTTGAGGAGCGAGTTGGTGTTGCTTCAGAAGTTCACAGTGGAAAGACCACAAAAGTGCTGTCTGGAAAATTCTTAGAATCCATGCAATATCAATCTGACATGAGTTCGGGAAATGAAATTGTGTTTGGTGACAGCGTTGCTACTTCTGCAGACTGTAGCTTGCTAAATGCCTCTAAAAATGGAGAGAAAAGACGAGCCAAGGCAGAGAAAACTATTACTTTGGAGCTTCTTCGGCAATACTTTGCCGGTAGCCTAAAAGATGCTGCAAAGAGTATTGGTGGTAAGTATTTTTAAGAGAGCCATATGCCCCTTCGTTTAGTTATCTTAATTTCCTTCTTATTCATGCATACATTTTCTTGCATTTTTAGTTTGCCCCACGACATTGAAGAGGATATGCAGGCAACATGGGATTAAACGTTGGCCTTCTCGAAAAATCAAGAAGGTTGGTTACTCCTTGCAGAAAATTCAACGAGTGATTGATTCAGTGGAAGGTGCATCTGGTTCTTTACAAATTGGGTCTTTCTATACAAACTTTCCAGAACTTGCAGCTCCAAATTCATTGAAAGCAGATCTTTTCCCAAGTTTGAAGTCAAGTGATCATGCAGAACCCTTAAGCGTGCAGCCTCAGGGTTCCATTTTGAGTCCCCATGTATCTGCGTCTAAGTCACCTTCCTCTTCCTGCAGTCAAAGTTCCAGTTCCAGCCTGAGTCATTCGAGTGGAACACAACCCCATTTTCACACAGTAAATCTTTCAGGTCAGGAAGACTCAGCAATTAAAGACAACTTAGATGGTCTTCCACTGAAGAGGGTTAGAAGTGATGTTCAGCTGCATTTGTCAAGTGATGGACCAAATCCCCTAAAAAGATCTCAAAGTCATGTGTCCTTCATGGAGCATAATAAATCAGAAGAACTTCCTCTTGTACTGCCAGAGACCGTGCCTTGCTGTCAAGAAGGGAGTGCTAATACCCTGAGAGTAAAAGCGACATATGGGGAGGAGAAAATCAGGTTTCGCATACTGAAAAGTTGGGGATATAGTTATCTAATGAGAGAAATTGGTAAGAGATTTGGTATAGATGACACCAGTGGATTCCATCTCAAATACTTAGATGATGACTCTGAATGGATACTACTGACTTGTGATGCTGATCTAGAGGAGTGTGTGGAAGTGTGTCAAGCGGCTGGAAGCCAGACAATAAAGCTATCTTTAGCTCGTGATTCTCAGCAACTGCACGGAAGTTCTTCGGGTAGAACTTACCTGTGAGTTGGAATTTGGTGGGTAGCAATTTGCCCTGCTGTATAGTGCCAGCCATTGGCAGAATTCGGGAATTTATTTCCGAACTTGTGACTGTTTTAGATAGATAAATTGTGGAAGTATCTTGATGCCTTGGGGTAGAAGAATGTAAAAAATTACATGTGGTAGAATTTTTTTTTTTTTTTTTTTGTATTTGCATTTTGTAGACCAGGCATGGCAACTTTCGGTAAAAATTATGGGGTGATGGTTCTTATGTTCATTTACAATCATCTTATGAATCTAAGAAGAATGAATGGTTCTTACAAAGAAGGTATACTAGTATTAGGAATGTTTGGACAGCATTTTAAATTGTTTTTCAAAACACTTTTTAAATTTTTAATACATTTTTTATTTCACAACTACTACCACAAAAAATGCGAAAATGTCGGGATAAACCTCATCCTTCAAATCAACCATTTTAAATGGCATAGATCTGAAAATGCAACATAACACTATCAAGTAAACAAATTTGATAATAGGAATATTTTCACTTTCTGCTTGCAATCTTGCATAAGCAAGGTCATTGACTAGCCATATGTCTATACAGGATACAACCCTTCCAAAATGTTAATCCATGTTCATCCTGAAGCTGAAGCTGAACTATGTTTGCGTTTGCTTGGTGCAGTACCCACTCATTCCCTCACTTGAGGAGCTCCTTGGCGTGTATCTTCTATATTTTTTTATAATCTTTCCTCGAGTCAGAAGAATACCAATGTTCCTAGCTGCCTACAAATCTACATTTCGTGCTGCTTCTGTTTTACAGCTAATTACTTGCAACTATGGTATTACAAACACCCCCTTACAAAGAGAGGAAGGGAAAAAACTCTCTTCAGAGAAATCACAATCTATTCAACAGGTTACATCAGATTTGTGATGAAGTAGATGGCCGATCCTCTTGTTTCTCTATTAGCACGCATCTTGAAGGTGGACCGAACAAGCTCAAGATTACCTGGCAGAACCAAAAAAAAGCCTATTACATCTGTGCTTCAAAGTTTAAGTTGCCTGGCATAATAAAAGTTATAACCGTCGATCCATTACACAAATCCTTCAGATTGGTGCAATCCTGTATTATGTTGAACTTATTGTGCTAGCAGTTCCATTTGAGCACGTTTTTGTCAGGTTGCCACCAAAACTTAAATATTTCTTCTGGCGGTTGTACACAAGATTAATTAAAAGGATCCAATACCGAGGAATTATACTCCTTTAAGCAGGAAAAAAAGTCCATCTCCATGTCCTACTATAAATGATAAAGGCAGAATAACAGGGTAACTTACAGGTAAAAACACTAGTCCGTGCAAAAATCCTAGAAGAACCAAGGCGAGATACATTTTGAAGTAGTAAACCTGTAAAGCAGAGGTAAGAGTTTAGAATTCCAAACAAAATATTCTTTATACATGCAAAAATCACATTGTGCAAGTTTTCTGACCACAAAAACTTCCGTCCTTGAGAAGCAAAGGACCAGCACCCCAACAAGCTTAGTAAGTGTAATTCCACTGCAATGGAAAGTAAGACAAGGAAATTATACTTATGAATCGGGCCATCTGTAATTCACTTGGAAAAAATTTGTATCACTAAAGCTCTAGAGAGAAGAAACCAGGTTAAAGTGAAATATGCTCCGAAAATTTTATAAATGAAATGTTAGCACAGACAGCTAACAAACTATGACAACTATTGCAGTGAGGTGGGGAGGTTCAACACTAAGGTAAGTAGACAGATTACATAAGTAGACAGATTGTAATCTGTCTACTTACCTTTGTGAACTATGAATCAATAAAGTTTCTAACAGATAGGAGAAAAAACCTGAAGACAGATGCTCCCATTGTTGCCAAAGCATCCCTCATCCGTTGGTTTCTATCCCCACTACTTACCTGCATATTATACACATAAAAAGGTAAGTAGGGCTGGCAATGGTAATAAACATTTAATCAGAACTCAAATTTTAATAGGAAAGACCGTAGTCTCCAAGAAATGAGAAAAATCAAACAAATTTAATTTTTTACAAGAAAAGTGCAAAAATAAATGGACCATAGACAAAATGGGACAAATTAAAGTATCAATTGCAAATCTTATTTCACATTTTAATTCTTTACCACTAAAATATGGTCGTCATGTCCTCAAAATTGCTGGAGTTAACAAGTTCATGCTGAAACCTAGACATACCATTAACAATAGAATGATCTTTCTTAGAAGTTCTCTCAGGATCTGGCGGTGGAAATACTATTATATAGATATCTGAAAAGCTTACTTGCTCAAAAGTGGAGTACTCAATTACTAGTTTTCATTTTATCGAAATTGAGACAATCAAATTGCAATGCCACCTCATCCAGTCATTGTTTAAAATGACAGATAAGTGAAAAGATTTTACTTTGAATTATAAAAGCATAAATGGGTTCAATCTTAATCTGATCAGCTAATCTATTTAGAAGAGACACTCTTTTGGTATTGCTGATCTCTTGAATATTAACAACAAAGTAAATGAGGCTTTGTCTTCCACAAAAGTCGTTTTACATCAGCCTAATCCCTCCAGAGCCCCACACCCCAAAAGAAAAAGTAAGAAAATAGAAAGAATTAGCAGCATCAAGCAAAGAAAGTAGAATTGGAAAACTCACCAAGAAAGCATGTGTAATGTGAACGCAGAACTCAACAGCTATGCCAACTGACATCACAAGGTTTACAACAGACACTGCATTCAGTTGTATATTCAGGATTGCCATTAGACCCTGCAGAGTATTTGGCGTAAAGAGGGAAAAATTAAGTTTTTTTCTACAAAACAAGGCATAAAATCAGCTGCATTCAAGAAAAAAATTTACCATGAGGTCCACCACAATCATTGTCAGCACCAGCAAAATGATTGCTGAAGTCCACAAGCTAAATATGAAAAAAGAAAGGGAAAAAGAGTAAAATTGTCTGGATATGAAGTAAACACAATTTCATCACAACGATAAAGAGAGTGATAAGATAAGCAAGAGATGAAGCTGCTCACCTGCATGTGATTATCAAGCAGACAACAAAAACTGCACCTGTAACATCATTAGAATATGACCATTCAATAATGCCTTGACAGATCAAAAATATAATGCAAATGCACCATGGACAAGTTTCACTTTGAAAACATTCGTCAGAAATCTTTACTTTTGATTTGTCAAAATAGTGTGCTTTATTGCTTACACCTCACAGTTTAAAGAGAAAATGCATCATAGTTATTATGCTCCTTCTATAATGATTATAAATAACTGATCTCAAGGTATCCTCAATATGTTTAAGTATGAGACCAATAGACAGCTACTTCTTTCAGGTGTCTGCATAGACTGATAAGTAAAACAATAATCAAAGGAGATAAATGCATGGTATGGCACAAAAAAATACAAGGCAATTGATCCAACTAGTTTTGCAACCACTAGACAAATGTTCCCATAAATTATTTAGAAGAAAAATATTGCAGTTATTGTTAACATTTTTTAAGTATATTTCAGTTTAACAGGATAAGCATCATTAAAATCACTTACCAATAGCTATAGCGAGGTTGATTAATGCTGTCCTCCATATATCAAGATATTGCTCAAAGAAAGTGTAAAATACAGCATAAGGGAAAATCTCAATCTGCAAGGGAAAAACATTCAGAAATGTAAAGCATTACAAGTCAAGGAACTCTCCACAACCAACAATGGCTGCAGATGCATGTTTTGGATGTAAGAATGAGCATATTTGCTCATCCAAATGGTGAACAAAGGTTTAAAAACAATATTGCTTCTCTTATATGGATGTTGTGTTCCTAAAAAATTGAAAATACCAGATGTTAGAGATTGTCAATCCTATCCAGTTAATAGGACGTCTATTCAGTGTTCATAGTATTTATAGATGTAAAAATAGATGATGAACAGATGGGAACGATGCTCTTTTTGCACCAAGGTCAAACTCATGTTATGTGCATGATTTATCTTGCTAATTTATTATATTACCTAGTTTTGAACAAACAAAAACAAGTACAGTGGCTAGGAATTAGGACAAGACTACAAAAATTGAGTAGGGTAGTTTTATAAACTTTGACATAAAAGATAAAGTTTTATGTATAAGCACCACAACTAACTTCCAAATACAAAAAAGAATAGAACAACCAACTTGATTTTGTTACGATATTTAAAATAGGTAATTTGACAAACTGTATTACAAGTTTAAGAAACTTTAATCCAGTAAGTTTACCTTTAAGGAATCAGAAGCCCTTGAACTAAACTCCCGTGCAGCTCTCATTGAGTTAACAAAGTCAGTCTGACAGTAGATATATGCATGAGCAACAAGAACTTCATAACAGACAAGTCAATGAAAATATAAATACAGTTTTCCAATATGCACACTGTACTTGTTTGTTCAAGGGAGTGTGATATGTACGAAATGAAGATGCCTGAATGATCCCATCCTCATATCCTGCAGACATATTGGGAGTACTATAATTACATTCTTACAAAGGCAACAAACTGGCAGTTCTAATAAAAGAGCATACAAGTTGTGTAAAGTCTTGAACTCAAGGTGGACCAAAAATTCAGGCTATCTTATAAAAGAATATTGCACTTATCAACCTTTAAGCTCCACGCTAGTAGTATATGCTCCTTTCCCACCCTTTGCACAATCAGCCGAAGGCAGTGCACCAAGGAACCATGGAAGTTTCTCCCGGAATTGCGTCATTGATGGACGATGATTCTGTAACTCTGAGGAAAGAAAACACTGAAAAGTTCCAAAATCAGTCACTAAATATTGTTAATCTAAGGGAGTTCATTTATGAAATTCTACGTTGCAAATTTAATATCATTCTTTCTGGTTGTATCTAGAACCAGGAAGCAGTATAGGAAGAGCAAAGTTACCGTAGTACAATCCTTGCATGCTCCATTTAGGGTACAAGGACTGGCAGAACAACAAGGAGGCTGCAGGAAAATGTTTAATATTCTGTGTTAGAGAATTGAAAATGCACCAAATAAATATCATAAAATCAAATAGCATCACAAATGATACTGAAGGCCACAAATGAATTATTATATTGCACATCAGGGTTGTGGCATTCAGTAAGTGGTTTCATTGGTATCAAGCTAGAGTAGAAACTGAATGTAAGATTTTATCCAAAATCCCCAAAACTGTTAGTTAGAATAGCTCTGAATTACGTTTAAAAATTCTCTGAAGCACTTATGAATTTTGGAAATATTTTTATCCCTTCGGGGGTAGTTTGGGGAACAAATCAAATATATCCTTTCCTTTGAAAACCAATTTTCTCAAAACCACAAATAATACTTTTTTCAAAAAAATGAATAAATTTATAATAATTAAATGAGTTCAAAGATAACATTTAGGTACAAAATAAATTATAAAATCATATCCTTCTAGGGCATTGAGGTTTAGGGGGGAGGGATGGACAAAGATAGCTACTGTTGTCAGCGACTTCATGAGTTTCTTGCAACAAAATAAAGCCAACAACCCAATTTCAGGATCCCAAAATCATTTACCGCAATTGTATAAATTACCTACAGCTACAAAGAGAATCCCACAGATACAAAGAAGGTACAGATTGAGAGAATAAAAGGCAGAGACTGGCAGATTATGTATTGGGAAAATTCCAGGAGTCCTGGGATTTGAAATTCATGAGGCAGAAAACTTTTGAAACTCCTCTAAGTACATTGAAGTGTACATTCTCATACACAATAGTTCATCACTCTATGTGTTTCAATTCTTGGCCCATCCTTCAGAGGAATTTTAGCTTTCACATTTACTGTTTAATGAGATTTGTATCAACACATAAATGGCAATTTTGGGTTGATATACCAATGCTCTTTGGTTGAGGCCAACCCACTGAATCCCAGAACTTGTAAATTATTTTGCAAGATGTTAATACCAAAGAACAAAAATAAAATAAAATAAATAAATAAACTTGCACCATTCAGCACTAACAACTATCATTCTCACACATAGGAGGACATTTCAGAAGAAATTGCAGGAAAACAGTCAACCAAAAATTATCCAAACTGAGAAGAGAGCATTAAACCTGGTCATCTGGAGGACAATAACTCCCATTGGTGAATTTCCTACAGCAGCCAAAAGCTTCTGGAGACATCCAAACAAGAAAGTCGTCAAGCCAAGAAGCAGCAGGTTTTGCAATGTAACTTGTCTCTGGTACCAAAGATGCTTCCGCAATCTGCAAAAGACAAAGTTCGGGAGTATTTTGAAACGAATGACATACTGAATAACCAGAAAAAAAAAAAAAAAAAAAAATCCTCTTGGTCATAATTGACTTATAAATTGGAGTGGATGAAAACTTTGGATGCACCTTAACTGATTACTTGAACAAGACAGCTGTTAAACTGAATCGAATAGTAAAAATCTAAGTTCACAATAGTATCGTGAATATATCTTTTAAAAAGCAATTGAAAAAATAAAATCATCAAAAGCTTCAACTCACATCTATTCAATAAATATGCTCAATATACAGCAAAAAGCACATACCTGATTCAAAAGCGAATTTGATTCACATTGGCTGATGGAACACAACTTGTTGGTTTGTCCAGATTCTGAACTGGGAAATCACACAATATCAACAAGATCAGAACTTTAGTACTAGATCAACTATCAAGTTATGATTAATGAACGGTGCTTAGGCTTTCAAATAAACATACTTCTTTAGTATGTTCAATTTCTTGCATTCTTATGAGGTCAAGAAGGCAAGTTGAATTTAAAAAAAAAAAAAAAAACAAATTTGATAATACAAAATATGTTTAGGAGAAAGTGGTCGAAATTGCAACATACTGAATGGAATTTTCATTTGAAAACAGTTACAAGCTGAGTTCTTCAACCAGTGAAAAACCAACTTAGTGTGGTACCAGGCCTCTTTTTTTTTTCCCCAGAGGAATAAAGTCCCAAATCTCAGGGAGAGAACAAAAAAAATATGTGATTGCTATTCAAATTTTAGGACATGGAGAAACTCCATGCTGAATTACATGCCAACTTCCTTTTAGGGTTTGAAAAGGTTCTACAAGAGACAAAATATTGAGAACTAACAACAAAAAAAGAGAGGAATTCCTAGAATTTACGAATTGCAATCATTGTCTTCACAGCAGTATGAAAGTCTTCTGCCGTCTATTTCAAAGAACAAAATTACCATGAAAGGATTCCTATATGATTCTGCATGTTCATAAGTCCATTCTCAAGCTGAAATTTTCCTAATAGATTGCATCCTCATTGATAATCCAAAGAGCTCAGTACGCAAGCCAATATAGCTAAAATTGATCATGTACAGTGAAAAAAAATCAAAGCTTTTTATATATTGCTTTATACTCATTCCCAAAAAGAATTTAGAAATCATCATGCCCAACTTACAGCAGATATGAAATATTTCAAAAAGAAAAAAGAATACCTATAATTATAGTTTTTCACAACGAAATATAGAGGTGGTCCAATTCTGAGATACTCTGAGACATTGTTAAAGTAGCCCTGAAATAAGAGATTTCAATTAAACAACACTGCTCATAATGTTTCAAGTAATGTTTCATATTAAATGGAACAGTTCTTAAACCTGAAGATAAGAGTCTCGAGGAAGGACAATTTGCTGTTCAAGACCAGGCTCTATCCTCGTACATAATACCTTTGAGAATCAAATTAGGGGGGAAAAAAAGGATTGAAACACTATTCTAACAAGTTATTGTGTATTAAATTTCAGATAGCCAACAAACTGCATAAACAAGTAAACCCAACTCACAATGCTTGCCAACAGAAACGCAGCAAAGACACATATGACCATGACTTTCACTCCCCAGATCGTAAGGATAGGTGCATGAATGTCCTTGAGAAAAGAACACAAAGATCAAGAATATGTCACAAGAGGAAATCAGGGACAAATAACTTAGAATTGGAAATTCCACTGCGCAGTGTTAGTAAGAAAACATAGAAAAAGAAATCATTGAAAATTAACTTAGACCTTATTTTATGGAATGAAACCATGTTATCATTAAAAATTGTCTCAAATCATGCTTCCTATAGTTATGTCACTCCTTTAATCATTGATATGTAACAGAGATTTTAGAAAAATGCAAACCAATGAATCAAAAGTTAAAACAAATTACAACATAAGAACTAATGAAGCACACATCCTACCTTCATATATCGAACCAGCAATCCCGGTTTTCCCTGATTTCCACCTGAAAACTTGTAAATATTATTGTCCGAGTTTCAAGAATGACATTGAAAGAGTGTTTCAGTCAACTTCAAAATAAACTCTAAAGCAAAGCAGAAATCATCACTCATACCACTGTCTGGATCAGAAGTTGAATCAGAGAGTTTAACACATGGGAAACAATCAACTCTACTATCCTCCGCTCTCAAAAAATCAAAAACAATCAATGCAACAAAAGCAGTAACTTGCAGAAGAAAATCCAAGAGAACAGCCAATGCTGCGAATGAAAAGCAATTGTGAGTTTCACAAACCCATACAAATATGATTACCAACGCAATCTATGCTTTTGTCAGTATAAACCTAAAAGATAAATTTCTGATGCCAAGAAATAATCTAACCTGCAAACATGGAAAACACACGACAGGCTGGCATGGGAATAAAACTTCCAACTGCAAAAGCCAACACCTCAGATAGGCTTGCTAGAGTGATTGATGGTCCCACCTCAACAAGGGCATTACTAATGCGTCCTTCCAACGGCAACTCCAGTGGTTGTCTTTTAACAGCATGTACAAGTATGCACATGTTGTCAACCCCGACCTGATACAATTGGGAGGCCATCAGTAAGCTCAAAACAAGTTACTAGAAATAAAGTCAGGTAAAGAATTGAGTGCTCAAACAATATTAATGCTTAAAACTTTCTAAACTAAATCTTTTTAAGAATTGCTGTTTTCCAGAAAAATGATCTTAACGAAAGTGTTCTAGTAGATGCTTAAATCAATGGGACTACCTCGACGAGTTTACACTCAACTAAGGAAATGCCTCAATTCTAACTGCGCGAAGTTTACTGAAAGATTAATAGTTACTGGCATTTTCCCCATTAATTATCCATAATTTTGCCAAAAAAAAAAAACTCTCCAGAAGAATTTTCTAAGTACTACCAAATTTCTTTCCATCAAGGGGATTACCCATCGTTATCCAGAAGAATAAAACTAGAAGTACTATTGAAATCTCATAATTTACGATCAATTCATTCACTATTTCCTCTCTTAGAGAACAATTTTTCACATTTTAATTCTGTGTTAGATATACTAATACCCCGCTTCTAAGCACAAACATTAATATTACTTACTGCTAAAACAAGGAAGGGGATGACTTCCATTATAATAAGTGTCGACTTTACTCCCACCGCACTGAAAAAACCAACAGAACCAAGAACAGAGAGGAAAACAAGCACCACTCCTGAAAGACCAAGCAACACCTGGAAGAACAACCAGCCAAACCATTCAGATGTAAGGAATCAATGATAACATCCAGAATGAAGTGTAATCATCTCCATATATAATGAAGCTATTTTGCCAGAAAGTGAATAAAGTAAATATTAATTGGCACATGAGAAAGGAACATATAGAAAAATGGATCTTACACCAAAAACCAATTTGAAAATAAGAAAAATATTAGTAATATCACATCACAAAATTAGCAAACTGAAAGTAAATAAATTAAAGGTTACCTACAATAAACTACCTTGGATGAAATATAGCAAGAAGTGAAACGAGGTGTATCTCCCAGAGTCAATGATATGTAGGCAAACATCACAAGATAGCTTATCTGAAAAGAATTGTATCAAAAGATATGTAAATGAGAGACAAGAAGAAGGGGATATTTCCACTTTTCATTTGGGAGATATAGAGGTTTTGCTAGGGATACATCAATGATCTAGAGAGGTGTCCACCAGCTTACCAAGATAGTAATGACATCTGCTGTGCTTTCTCTTTTCAGTTCTTCCTCAATAGAACTCTCTGACGAAAAAGCAAGGGTCAAATTTTTGGATTGCACCAGAGGCAAGAGTTCTTCCTGCATGATATTTCAAGCTCAATTTAATCTCCACAGGTATGGCTTTATGCCAGTCTCAATAACATATGCACAGAGAGAGAGAGTTTTGAGCGCTCTTGAAGTGTGAATTAACCAATCCAGATCTTCTGAGTTGTAAGAATGTTCTTCCTTTATAGCAAGTTCCAGAGCTAAAACTTTCACTAACAGATTAACTACCAGAGCCCTTGCTCTTACTGTTTCCTTAGCTAAATATCCTTCAATATACATCCATCTTTCTCCTATTCTAGTGGATATTTTAGCTTTTAGTATGCCAAAATTTTATTCCAAGTCACCATCAAAGTTCATACAAAAAGCAGAGAATATGTCTGAAAGAGTTTAAATATGGAGACCACCCTATCAAAAACAATACTTTAGGTAATAAAAAATAAATGAAAATCTGCACCGCATAAAAGTTTATCACAACAATAGTGCTGACAATGAATTGACAGGGGAACAAAACAAAAACAAACCTACCTTTGCTAACTGTATGAAGGCCTTCTCCCAAGCCAATGCCTTCTTTGTATCATTGCCTTGTTTGTCAACCGCATTGTTTACAGGATAGGTCACAATGAATGCAGAAGCCTGTCTCAGAAGTAGTTAGTCTTTTTAAGTCCATAACCACCTTTTCAATTATAACAATAGGAGAAAATTTTACCTCAGAATAATTGTTCCCCAAGAAACCACCAAGTGCAGTGCTTGGATCAAGTGGTGCTCCAAAGGCACTCATACATGAGTCTGCTGAGCTATATTGCTAAAAGGTATAATCCATTTTGATTGTTAGTTTCATTAGTGTCCAAAGAAACACACGCACCAAAAAAAATAATAATAATAATAAGGGACTACAAGGATAAGCCTTTACTTCTATAAATCAAGTAAATCCTAGTGCAAATATTGTATTCCTGTTCACTGAGGAGAAGGGAAATAGTTTAAATAAGATAAGCGAGGAAATAAGGCCATGATTAGATGCACCGAAATGATGGCAAGATTAGATTAGATTAACATAAGAGGTCAATTTGATTTTTTTTCAAAACTGCAAAAGAAAAAAAAAAAAAAAAAGTTCCAAAGACTAATAGTTTGAGCCATTGCAGCTGCCTTCTAGCAGTCAACCTTCTAAAAATGAAATTCTGGACCCAAAAAAAAAAAAACACTACAGAGAAATGGAGACTGTATAATGCTGTGAAATATTGCATTGGGAAACGAGTAAAATGATTGAAGATAAAGTTTGTTCTTTTATGAACACAAGAAACGATGAAAGGCAAATTATGGAAGGCATTTATAAGTTACGATATTATTACAATAAAGCCATAAGGAATATTACCTGAAAACAATAGTCAAGATGTCCAACACCACCAAAGCCATCATAATTGGCAGCATCCATCCTGAAATACTACAAAATGGGCAGGCTGTGTAAGCAGAGCGGGATCGAGGATATCTAGATACTGAATTTAACACCTCAATTTAGAAAGATTAACCAATATATTCCTTTCCAAAATACAGACAAAGGTACACTTGCAAAAGTTATAAAGACTTAGGGAAGCATGCTACCTGAAGTACACTTTGTGTGGCACAAGCTTGACCGAGTGGCTTCATGCAAATGTCTGTCAAAGATACCATTGAACCAGAATAATTGGCTTGAATTGCATCTACCTATCAAAATGGACCAGATTTAGTTTCTTAAGGAAAGAGGCCAAGATGCAAAAGAAAATATTAAAAAGAACGCTCTGTTGTGTTAAAAAGCTCATAAATATGATGTTCACACAAAAGCAAACATAAAATAGAAAATACCTTCTTTTGGATATCGAAAAGCAACTGGACATTGTTTTCTGTAATAATACTTGGTGGTTTTCCATGTGCTGTGTCAGGATTTGTGGCTATCATGAGCTGCATAGCAACAACAGATTTATAGATACGAGCAAGGATTTAATTTCCAGGAATCTTCTAATAAAGTTCAAAAAGTCAGTCTTTCAGAGTCCCAAAACAACAATAAAAGGAGAAACATCCAAAAAAAGGTACTAAATGGAGAATGTCAGTATATGATACAGAACCTGCTCAATTCTATAAAAGGGGGCTAGGTGATTGTCAAAGAATTGCTTCTCCTCAGCAGCTCTACTCCCAGGTCCTACCCAAAGCTGAAAAAGCAGGTCATTAAAATTCCATCAGATTTATACCTCTTAAAAAAAAAGTGAAGTTATCAGTGCTAATGAATACGAATATCAAATGATATAAATCAGCTCCCAAGAACTGGCAATCTGTCATCACTCATATGTAATGCTTGAGGGGGTGAAGGAGAGGGAGGGTGGGGGGGACAACTGTAGCCGAGAAAACACCAAAAACATGACAAATCTTCTTTTCATCCCAAAACAAGCCTCTGACTTTTAACACACTGCACACGATATTATTATCCAAATTAAATCTAATAAATTGCGGTTGAAAGAAAGATATGTGCATAACCCTGAGCGCTGGCTGTTATCAATTATGTAACGTTTGAAACTGTCATTTAAAAAGGAACGTATAAATCAAACCTAGAGGAACATAACTAGTACAATGCCCAAAATGAATTTAAGTAGAAAACTGAAAAAGAAAAAGAAAGAAGAAGCATCAAATCTTTAGCAGGCACACCTTCTCTGGCCTTGTCTCCACTTGAAAACGGATCAAGCCCAAGCAAAGTACAAGTACAATAGCCAAAGATGAACACAGGACAAGAATAGGATTTCTAGCAACCCAAGTTCCATATTTCCTGAAATAAAATTGCATCAACAATCACTCTTTGAGAAAAGATACTGGTAAAATCTTGCCTAATATTGACACCTGAACATGAGCAATAACCTGTAAAACTTTGCCATGTAACCTTGCACAATGGAAAGTTGGACACCATTTGTAATTTGAGGGACATCCTCAAGCATCTGCCAATACAAAGTTACCATGCGAGAATTACACCTCTTGTAGGAGTTTGGAAAAGAGCATAAACAATGAATGCATTCAGATCAGCTTGAAAATGATGAT
Source organism: Gynochthodes officinalis (assembly GCA_020080225.1). Taxonomy (NCBI): domain Eukaryota; kingdom Viridiplantae; phylum Streptophyta; class Magnoliopsida; order Gentianales; family Rubiaceae; genus Gynochthodes; species Gynochthodes officinalis. The sequence goes on from CM034620.1 coordinate 25,449,133, forward strand.
GAAGTATTAGGGAAATACAAAAATGAAATCCTGGAGAAATAATCTCAGAGAATCATCTCAACAATGAGACAATATAGAGAGCGTAAATGCAGATAAGCCTATTTCCAACCATTTCTTTCCAGACATTATTTGGGATATGTGACAGAAAAAAAAAAAGAGAGAATGTGTGCTTCTTGTAATAGTGAAAAACTGAGGGACCATGAGGAAACTGAAAGATCTCCAGCAATTCCATTTTTTTTTTTAATCACCAAATTCTCACATGCATAACACTCTCAAGTTAAGATGGAAAATTAACAGATTGTCAAAATGTACAGCACCCCCAGAACAAATGCAAATGGATGAATCATGAATCACGGCTTGTGCATACCTGCATGGGAATGTTCTCATCTTTTTGACTGTTGACATTACGAACAACACCAATGTTGGTAACATTAACCAATGGTTTAGTTCTGGAAACAGGATCTCTTTCTTTTTTTCTGTGCACTAATCCCCAGCCAATAAACACTGAGACTAGTACTATGTATAATATAGCTACAGCAACTTCAAAGCACTTTGCCTGCATTTTATATGATCTCTCTGTATTAATGGACCATGGCAAGAAGGAAAAAAGTTCTTGATACAATATTTCAATGAAAATTTGCCAAAGTAAATAACAGAAGCACGGTCAAGGTATGAAATACCATAAAGATAAATCAAATGACCCCGTAAATTTATTCTTCTCGCACCTTGATAGACCCAATCCTCACCGAACAGGAACCTTTTCTCTGAGGAGCAGGAGGATGTGAAACAGAGCAGACAGAAGATGCAGGACAATCACCGCAGGAACAGCCTAGTGAAGTGTCACCACATGAATAAGTAGACACATTCATAGGTTTCATTCCAGATGAATCAGGAGCAGTAGAACTGAAGTTAATTGCATATGGTGATCCCGGCACACCAAGCGGTGCTTTCCTACCAATAAATGCATACCACTCTGCCATATGAAATATCGTAAGCACCAAAAAGGTGTTCAATAAAATTTCAGACTTAAATTACAATATAAAGGTACCCATAAACTTGGATTGATTACTCTCATGTTTTGAACAAATCATTATTCTAAGTTGAACATATTCCATCTATAAAAAAATTCTCAACCATTTTCTACAGACCATGGACATAAATTACATAAGAACATGATGCACAAATGCAAATATATGATCTGCTTGTCAACATTGTAAGAGAAAGAAGTTCACCTCTAAAATTTTTAGCACCAGCGCCTATGAAATCTATAGCCCGCGTATTCATGGTACCAAACTTTACATCCTTGCAGGATTCAAACAGTCCCTCCCCAAAATTGTCAGTAATAAGGAAATCAATGCCACCCACAGTCAAGTTGTTACCCATCTGAAACGCGTGAAGAGAAACCAAGAAAGGATGAGATTTTTCACAATTCTTACACAATGTGGTTGAGAAAACCTAGCACCCAACCTAAAAATCAATTACAATTACTTGCCAACCCAAAGAATATTCTAGGTGATATAGATCAAGTATCTAACTTTAAAACTAAAAACCTTTTCTCAATAAATAGCATCCGACTGCAACTTACACAAGGACAACTCAAGTGCCCGTCAAGTCATTCAAATTTTAACATATGAAAACAAATCAAGCATTAAGCTCTAAAAGACATTGGAATACCAATGAAGCATGCATAAACACACTATCAGAAAAATCATGCATATGAAAACAAATCAAGCATTAAGCTCTAAAAGACGGTGGAATACCAATGAAGCAAGCATAAACACACTCTATCAAAAATATGACATGATATACATAGCAAAGCCTCTCCCCATAACAAATAAACGTGTTCAAGTACAAGTTGAAAAGGCAACTATACATGTGCTATAGCAGAAATATAACGTACTCACCTTAACAACAGAAGTCACATTGATAAACTGACTTTGGTTAGGAGAGCAGGAAAGTTCACAGAATAAATTCAAAAAATTTCTCAAGCATGCTGGACAACCTACTAGAAAGGGGATTGCCTGCAAGAAATTTAACAAGATTAAACAAATTATTCACTCCCTGCCTGCAGAAAAATAGACAATCACTCCAAGCTGGGATTTAGGTAGAACTTGAGTTAAACACCAAAGTAATTGATAAAAGCCATAAAAAGAATTGCCATTAGCTTGTAAACACATGAACCAAGGGCAATTTGAGGGAGGGAAAAAAAGGGATGCTACGGGAAAAACCATACAACATGACTTAAAAACTAGCAACAGGAAATATACAACTTACTTGCTGAACTTGAGCTCTTAAAGTTTCAAATTGAGCCTCTGTACAACAGACATTTCCAGTAATTGTTGGACACAAACTTTGAATCTTTGAGGATAATATATTGTCTGGCTGTTCAAAGAAGAATAGAATAGACTTCAAAGGATGAATACAACTCCGTTGCAATTACATAGCAACAGTTACTTTAATACAAATATGAACAGCACAATCTTAGGAGCTGATGAATTAGAAAATAGGAAATGAGGATTAAGGTAGAAAGCAGTCACGCAGGAATTATCATGACAAATAAAAGAGTCAGAGAAAGTCCAGTGCGAAAGAAAAGAAGGGAGGGGGCAAATACACGCCCCAGGTAATTACTGCATCCATGCTTTTCCATTCAAATCTACCTTCACAGATGGCGAACCAAAAGGACAGTTGACGACTTTTCCATCACTACGTGCTCCACAGATATCATACATGGCACAGTATTCTTCAGAATGTCTTTGCCTGGTGACCATGAAGAGTTATAGTAAAGCATTCGGGTATAGACAAAACAATAGAAATACTACAATTGATGAAATAATCTTTTTAACAAAGAAAGTGAGACGAGCGACAAAAGGTCAATTATTTCAGCTATTCCTTAGGGAAAATTTTGCATTAAGAGCGGTCCAAGTCTTTATTTTCAGTGAGTTATTATCACAGGTATGGCTGTAGAGCATGTACTACATGATGAACAGAAGTGCACAAAACAATGTTCTCTTCCATTCCCCTGAAAATAATTTAGACAAAGTCAGGCCCTCTTTACTAATATTGCCTTCGATCGCACCCATAAAGCAAATTACAGGACAAGAACTGATGAAGGCTACCGAAAATGTTAATGGAATTGACGGGTATAAACCAGTTCTTTTGGGAAGCACATTGATCACTCTAATCACTCCTGTTCTCATGGTTCCGATCAAAAATACCAAGAAGCAGTAATCACATCCATGAGTGATCATGAGAAACATAAGGTAAGAAAACGCAAGAAAACAACATAATCTTATAACTAAAAATGTTAGGGCCTTGAGGCTGTAAACATGATGTTTATAATTATATAAACCTCCTATGCTGTTATTTAAAACAGAATGAATTTCAGTTTCATCCAGTACCCAACATTAGGAGTTTTACAAGTAGTATCGATTTAAGACAGCTAGTTTTACTTACCCAATTGTTGCATTGGAAGTCAAAAGAAACCTTTGGTCAAGCCTTGCTGCATCTGCAATAAATACCACTAATAATACCTGAAAAGGAATTTTGACAAGAAAAAATTAACAGGTGATATTGCAGAAGATAGATGGTAAAATCCACATAGAAATCACTTCTGCTTTTTAGCTTGACTCCGAAAGGAGTCCTACTACCTACCGAAATAGGAGCAACCCGGATTAACATTTTTTGCCGGAAATCGTTGGTTTAGCTATGTTTGGTTTTTTTTTCCTATCCTGTAAAGCCTACAGAACTAATTTTACTTCCAAAGCCAAAAAAAAATAAAAAATAAAAAAAATAACAACAACTACTGTACAATTCAATCAAAGAAAGCAAATTTTTGTTGACGGGCTCCCGCAATAACATTTGCAACAACAGATTTAGCAGTGAACAACATCCCATCTCATGTGAATGCGTTGAGAGAAGAAAAACGGGGAAAAGGTCAAAAGCCCATCATCGTATCAAAATCAAATAAATTAGCGGCCAGTCGAAGAGAAAGTAAACTGACAACAATATACTAGTAATAGCATTATAAAGAATGGCAATTCTTGCAACAGCAACCGAAAAAGAGAGAGAGTTGAAACAATGTGAAACGGGAGGTGCATAAATGGTAATGTTATGATCCTTTGTTGGAACAGCAAAAGTCTTACCACCAGAAGAAGCAGAGGAATCGCCCTGCTAAAACCCAGCAGGACCCTCATTGTTCTTCTTCTGCTATTGAATAAATCAAATGCACGTCAGATTCAGAGTCAGAATCAGAATCACAGCAACCGTTCTTGTGGCCTGGGTAGCCCGGCTATGTATCAGCGTTCTCCAGGCTCCAAGAATGGAAATTGCCACAGAACAGAAAGAGGGAGAGGGAGGGAGAGCGTTTGTGTGTGAGTGAGCATGAAAACTGAAAAATAAGGCGGGCGGAAGAAAATTAAAATGGAAATCAGTGGGAGGAGCTGGGATTAATACTATGGGAGCTAGTATAGTAAGTAGTATGGAAGTAGTAGGACTGTACAATGGAAATGGAATTGATGGGACGACGGAACTAGGGAATGATGGAATTAGAAAAAAAGAATCTCTTTTTTGTTTTCTGTTTTTTGTCTTGGCCGTAATATAATCTGGTATGTTCCGCGAGTTTTAAGGAGCCGTTTGTTTAACCGACCGGAGGGAGAGTTTGAGTTAGATTACTGAATTGCCCTTGCTTTCGGTTCTTTCTTTTGGTGGGGTTGCACCTGATTGATGGTTGGTCTTGTCTTGTTCGGTAATGGGGGAATTACGCTCGGGGCTCCGTCTCGTCAAATGGGGTGCGCGATTTGCGTACTAATACGTAATTTTACTTTTTTTTCATATAACAATTATGAAAGATAAGATATATAAAAATATTTTATAAAGCATAATAATGTATTTTAAAATATTAAACTATATACATTTAACGTTAATATTCATCTTATTTCAACTTGTACTTATAAAATATATTAGAATTATAATGGTTCGTATAGATAATATTTCAAAACGCATTTTTGTATTTGTTAAAATAGTAATTGTGAGATAAAAATGCATTGAAAATTGTAAATGTGTTTATAAAAAAAATTAAAAATGTAATTTAAAACATCTATTCACCTAATGTCTAATATTGTTTCGTAATAAATATTTCGATATTTAAATTAGTAATGAGAGTTTTGATTTTTACTTCCACTGTCTTAATATGTATTTATATTTTAAGTTAGTGATGGGTTAGGGGACGCATATTTCATAACTTTTATTTGTAGTATTTTGGTTTAGAGATAGAGTGGGGTGAAATTTAATATGATTTTCGGGGAATAAAATAGTATGAATGTCATTGTTGCTGTTTCTTTGAATTCAAGAGTAGATTGGTCCTGCTTGTCATCTTCGTTCACTTGGCTTTTGTTTAGCAAAGGCTTTGCAAGTTTTTTAGGAGATTTCCAATATTTAAACATAAGTAAGTTGACTTTCTATATTTTTACAAACCTCGAAGGAGATATGTGAAATTAAAATTTAGGCTGCGTGTGGACAAGCAATTTTCATTTGTAAATGGAAAAAGTTGTATTGGAATGTGTAAAAATTTTAATAGGTATTTTTTTATAGAAAAAAGTATTTTGGAGGGAAAGAAAATTTTTTAAAATTATATGGGAGGAATTTGAGTGGGAAAATTTGAATTCTAAATTTTAAAATGAAAATGTGTTTGGATAGTTTGTTTTTGTTTAAAAATATTCTTATTTGCAAATGAAAACAATCTGTCCACACGCAACCTAATATGCATCATAAATTTACGATAAGCATAAAAATTATTTATTACCACTAACGTAAACAATTGAATAAGGGCTATAAATTATAGAAATAAAAAAATTAAAAAAAAAACAGCGTAGACTTTCCTATTTATTTACTCAGCGTAGACTTTCCTATTTGTTTACTTTGGCAGACAAATATTATAATAAGTAGATCTCTGCGTGGGAAATTTTGAGATAATAGTGATTTTTTTAATATACATTATAAAACTGTGCATCATAATGTTTGTCATCAATTATGTGAAAATTTTTGAGATAATTGAAAAAAAAATGTTAATAATTAATGGTATGTTAAGTGAATCATAATAAAATGTATTTATATGTACTTTTAAAGTAATAGTGCAACGAAAAATTTAAATAAAATTATCCAACGATACATTAATGTCTTAATTACTAAAATAATTATTAAGAAATCGTGAGATATCATATATATATATATTGGTGAATGCATTCTAACTAATGGAGATGATATTTATAATGGGAAAATTTTAATGACGACTTTTATATAATAAAATAATAATTATTTAACAGTTCGTATCATAAAAATGTTACCGGAGTCACATAAAAATAATGATAATTTTATCGTTTTTTATAATACGTCAATTCGTTATTAAAAAAATATAATAATATACTATTTCAATCATTACTCTAAAAATAATTTGTTTATTATCCGTATTGTCGCTATACATTTTTAACTCACCGCGTGAAGTTGGAAATGGGAATGGCACGAACCCAAAAGTAATGTAGCAGCAGGGGCAGGGGTAATGAGTTAGTTTGGAAGAATAGAAACGCCCCAGTCAGCCGGTCCTCCACGGTCCCACCCACAACTTTTTATCGTTTCTAGATAACATAAAAAAAAAAACAGATCATGGACGAGTTACTGAGAGCGATGGTCCTGTACTCCTGTGGGGAAGATGATGCGGACTGGATGGTGGATGGTCTTCCACTCCGGCACCCAATAAATTAAGTAAAATACTCACGGCCAGGATTTTGTTTTGCGGCGGCCTTTGCTTGGATTTGGATTGATGCCGAATACGTTTGTAATTATATGGAAATATCTTAGGATGACTGAATAAAATAAAATATTTCGTATCTCTGCAGTGATCAGAATCACAGCTGACTCTTAAGTCTTAACTGGGGATTCCTCCATCTACTCTCATCAATTCTCAACCACCACCGCACCAACAACCTTCCTTATGTTGGTGGGACTCAATTACTACATATATTTTCTGCGCCTTCTTTTCTTTCTTTCAGGAATTAATTAATACATATATATATATAGTTGACACATTACGAAAAGTATCCTCTTGAAATTGAAACTGAAATTCATATGCTTTAGTGGCTGAAGACGATGGTCAGCCTTTCTTTTTCCACACAACACATTCGTTGCCACCATTGTTGTCCGGATGAACGCATTAATTTAATAAATGGTCTGGTTCTGGGTAAGAATTATTTCGCTCAAGCAATTGGAATCCAAATGTCATCGCCTTTTGGAGTACGACTTCGACTCAAATTCATGTTTATGTTTGAGTGGGTTGGTGGTGGTGGCATACTGCCATGGCACGACAACAAATGAGGCAAAGTAAGGCAACTTAGTTGATCGAGCCCTGAGGGATGAAGGGAAGATGACAGGTGGGTGTAATAGTGAATATTTTTGGTGAGAAAGTAGGATTAATAATGATGATGGGGTAGACTGCCGCCAGACTCTCCTTTTTAGCAAAGCCCTTTTCCTTTTCACTTTTGCTCCGGATTCTAAATGCAGCCTACACGCTGCACTCTTCACTCTACCCAGTTTGTTGAAATCTAGTACTAGTACTACTCGCTCTCACTGATAATAAAAAAAAAAGGACGATAAATCCACCCCACCGATCCAAAAGAAAAGAGAATCAAGAAAAATTAAACAGAGCAGAAAGCCTGGACAAAGGACAACACGCCCGCATCTACAGTAAAAAAGAAAAGAGCCGCGAATGAAAACCTCCAAAAGACATTTCGGGCTCATAATTTGCGCTTACCATCATCATCATCATCATCATCTTCTAACGTTATTATCAGTTGGCAAACACGCCTGACTCATTCATTTATTCGATCTCTTTGTACATGGCAGTGGGCAGTGGGCAGTGGGCAGTGGGCAGTAGGAATTTATTATTAGTTAGCCAAAGGAATCAAGGCGCATCCATCTTTTACCTCCCACATAAATGCACAGTACTATCTAGTGTTGTTTATTAATGGGTTTAATTAGAATGTGTTTTTTTCCTCATTACAAAGTCAAAAGTAAGGCAGCCCGGTCGGATTAAATTAGCACGTTTCATTGGCTATTTGGCCCCTCTCCCTGTCTCCCATCCCACATCGCAGTGTTGGGTTCACATAGAAACGGCATGTATTCTTATCCTACATAACATTTTCCGCGTCGTTTATTTATACTCGCACCCAATGGACAAGCAAACTTGCTCCAACGTCTTATTCTTGTTCTGCGATTTGGATGTCTTTCTAGTTGGCATATTTAAATTATGGTTACTGTCTATAGAAAATAAAATAGGATATTCACTCGCTATAGTAATTTTCTTTTTTTCTGAATTCTCATAAGAATTAATTTACCTCTACACGAAATAATAGTACTTTAATGGATTTTAATTTATTCAGTTATTGAAATTTTTTTATTGCTTGCACTAATAATAGTTCCCACGCTTATAAAACATCTTGTGCGTGGATAACAAAATTTCTGAAAAAATGTACCAATGATGAGCAGTAGTAATAATTGTGGAGTCCCCAGCTAGCACTAGCCGGGGGGCTTCAGGCTTCTTTATCTCTCGTCCCCAATTTGCAATTTATGACCCGGCTGGCTAGTTTAGGGCCCATCGCAGTTCATGTTAAGCATGCAATAAGTCTGTCCCTCCCTTGCGCCTGCGGTATAAATAATATTGGTAAAAATATAATATCCATGGCCTAGGGCACAAAAACATATGCATTCATGATAAAATTGTAAAATTTATTTATTTTTATTTTAACTGACTTGTAAAAAGGATGCAGCCATATAAAATATTTAATCCTAGGGGCGAGTGTTCATTTGTTGGCAAATGACAAAGAAACTGGGCTGGGATCCATCGGCTGCTTTCCCTCGTTTAAGACAAGAATGCTTCATCCCAGTACTAATTAATGGCAGGGTTTTATGGACACAGCAATATGAGATTCACATATATACATATATTAAAATGAAACTGATGGGATCCCTTGCGTTATGGATCATGTCTATGTAATTAGCTAGAGAAAGGAAAAATTTGCTGCAACTGAGGATTGGACAAAAATACAAATACTGCTTCTTGCTCCTTCCAATCACACCTACCCCTATGCCGCTATGCGTTCATGTCTCATTCTTATACTAGAATAACTAAGGATGTCCCAATCACGCGTTATTATCATCCTCTTCCAAAACTAATAAGAAGACTAATAAATCCCTTAATGCTATACGCGTGAAAATTGATCGGTGGAAGTGAACCTGGAGAAATTAAGCGCCAATAATGCAATTTATTATTGATATGCGTGATTAAGGGCATATATCTATAATATATTCATTAAGATAATGATAGAGGAGAATTGGATGGTGATGGAAATGGTATTACTCTGCCGTTAATGATGGATGGACGCATCATCAATGATTGGACCAGCGCGCAATCTCCAGTTCTCATCGATGGCGGCTACGTACTGAAATCTATTGAGAATTGAATGAGACTTTTCTTTTTTTTCCCTGATAAATATATTTTAAACCCCTCATACTTAATCCAATTGGTCCATCTTGAAAAGATAAAATCCTAACCATTAACATGGTCTAGAAATCAAAACTCAGCAACTACTTGCTGAGTAGATTTAGGAACGAGATTTGTTTAGTTTAAAAGATTAGTGGATACTTTTTAAATAAATATATATTTTTTAAAGTTATAAAGATGTGATAGCAAAGTTGACCGTCAAACTTTAATTTTTTGTCATTTTCTTCACCTTTGACTAATAGTAAAAAAAGAAAAGAAAACAGTATAGTTTTCAATAAATATAACATTTTATTAATCAAAAGATATAATACATTTGAATGTAATTATTAAGTGTATGATGTATTATTATTTTAATTAATGGCCATGCAAATTAATATTAATAAAAAAATGTATTTTAGTAATTTCATTTAAAATTAATGTACTATTTTTTGGAAGAAGTAGATAATAAGTATATCATCAAGGGCATGAGCTTAATTGAAGTAATGACAGCAGTCTAATTGAACAATTAATTTCGTTTTTACCTGATATTTGCATACAAAAAGATTAATTTTGTTTTGAGCCCAAATAATTGATTGATTGATTGTAGCGTAAGGTACGGCTAAAGTTAAAAAGGAATATAGCCCAACACTATCAACACTGAGGCAGCGGCTTTGTCACTGGAACCCATCATATTATCCAATAAAGAGAATGCGAGCTTAATCATTATTTTTTGTTAATCAAAAGAACCCCCAAAAAAAAAAAAAAATCTAAATCTATTACAACTGTATTACTAATTGATTAATTGCCGTGACCAGTGGCTGGCTAGTCGTGGGTTAAAAAGCCTGTTAATTAGCTGAGATCGAAATTAATCATCATCGTCATCGGTCCCTCCTGATCATTTTAATTAATCTCTCTGGTATACTACTGATTATAATTACTGATTAATTAAATTGGTGATGATATTATGGATAATAAATTTCTTAATTTGAGGATGGGATCATGTATTTTGTATACAGGGCACGCCAGTTCCGCATGTGTTGGCAATGATTCGCCTCACATGGGGATTTCAAAGTTCAAACCCATCATTGTGCCAGCCTAGCCCATCCTAACCTGCTGCTCCATCTTAATCTCTTATTAATTATTTCACAAATTAATATTGCTTTTTTCCCATTATTGCTTTGCTGGCTACAGGTACAAATCTATATATCTCATTAGCTGCATTAAGTTCGGGGTTTCAAAATGTATTTTACGTTTTTTTTTTATATCTTAAAAGTTATAAGAATATATTTTAAAATACAAATTTATATATTTTTTAAATCGCTTATATCACAACAATAATGACGATGAGATTTGAATTTTTTTGATTTCTAACAATTACGTATCTCTACGGTTTGATCACAAAATTAATCAAACTAATTTAGGAAACAAATGGTGTGGTAGTATACTAATATATGCATGCATGCCACTGATCCTGTACAAACATATTTTATGAATTTATTTTCTCCTAAAGGCTAAAGCTACATATTATTACTAATCGGGATATACACTGTTCCAGTCGATTGAGATGATTCTCTTCTATTGTAAGTAAATAATTATGTACTCCGGCAGCGCCTGCGCGCATGGCATGCAAGTTAGGGGTCTTCCCGTTTTACTTCTCAAATCCGCAGGCCTACTAATTATACTGCTCTCGATCGTGCATGCTGCAGTAACCCCATTTGTATGATTAATTAATCTCTCTTTCTATATATATCCTATTATCCACCCACACCCACACCAACTAGTGCAAGTCCAATGAGTCATCGATTATCGCCATGCACGTTCCCAACCGTAAATGTTAAGTAAAATCAAGACTTTGTTTCGCATGCATGCCGCCTCAACTGCGAAGATTTGGCATACACTATTCAAAATCAAATATTTCTTCGAGAGTATATGGAAGCCGGGAACCATATATATATGTGTGTGTGTTTTCGCAATAATGTTTACTCAGGTGAAGAAGATGAGCACAGAGTATTTATGTACTCGTCAAATCTAATTGAATTAGGCTGTTTTATACTGCAAACTAAGTGTATGTTGCTATGGTTGTTTTTGAAAAGGCAAAACAATCAAAGCCCCCCGCCATCCTGAATGAAAAATTGTTCGCATTTTTCACTAACCAGACAGACAATTAAAGGTTTGAAATAGTTTAGAATGGCCCAACAAATAAAGTACCGATCAATTACCGAAGTGAATAGCTTCCAGGAGTTAGTGTAGCCGGTCATATTGAGAGAACCAAAAACATTTATTGCACAGTAGGTCGTGGGTTTGGCTCCCACGCACACGTGCTTGCACATTTTCCAACTTTGTGTTTGAGAAATTAAGAATTAGTACTACGTACTTTCACGCAACCGGCATATGCTCTTTTAGATTTTCGCCCGCTAATGAAAGTGTCTCTTCTCACTAAATCTTTTATGATCCTTAATTAATCTAAATATTCATACTTATAGCAATAAATGAAGTAGAATATATACATAAAATCAGGAATCCATTCTATTCCAACAAACTAAACTGAAATACTAGTACGTAGGTACTTTTTTTTTTTTTTACCTCATTCCTGCCTAACCACTCTATTTAAGCCTATTATTTCTTCCGTTTGTGTAAGACAAGAGACTTGGGCCCAAAATCCCGGTCCTATTCATTGGGGCTTGCTTTCCATTAGAATAACATAACAAGCATTCATTTGGGAATGGACCAACATTTGGACATAAATTTGTAGGTCCAGGTTGAAGTTGAACCCATACATTGCCCACCAAACTGCCAAATATCAAGTTGATGGACGTCGGTGGCATTAGTAAGACCTGGTAACGGGCAGCTTTTGACGGGGTCTCTCCTCGAGAGCACTAGCACTGGCATTCTTGGAGCGAAGAGGAGGAGGTGTTGAGGGGTGGTGGTGGTGGCGATTGTTGTTGTAATGCGACTGATTTGGAGGTTTCTGATGGACATCCTTGTTCTGCTGATCTTTGGGCTTTGTCTTAATGCTACTGACGTGTTGGAGGGTTTCCAGAACATGGTCCATAGACGGCCTTTTCTTGGGATCGGGCTCTAGACATTTCAATATTAGTTCGGCGATCTGAACCACGGCCCTTAATGGGTACTGTCCTTCCAGCCGAGGGTCCATTACATGCCTCACCTTTCTCTTTTCGGGTAAAAGAGGCTTGGCCCAATCGACCAAGTTGTGCTCCCCGGTGGGTCTGTTGAGATCCAGCACAGGACGGCCCGATATTATTTCCAGGAGCACCACCCCAAACCCATAGACGTCGCTTTTCACGTAGAGATGACCTGGATGGACCACAGGGGAATGAATAGCACTGATTTAAAAGGCCAGAAAACTGAAACACGGGAATTCCAAAATGACTTTTTGTCCATTTTTTGAAGTAGTAATTGTAAGATAAAAAATGGTTTTAATGGTTTGAGGAGCTTTGAGAGAAATAATAAAGACAGTGATTTGGTTTTGGTTTGAACAAGGGTGTATATATATATATATACATTATTAAGATATAGATGGCGTTAGTAAAATGAAGTAGTTACCAGTAGCCATGTACTCGGGAGCTGCATAACCATAGGTGCCAACTACTTGAGTGGTTATGTGGGAATCCCCATTCACAGGTCCTAATTTGGCCAGTCCGAAATCAGACAGCTTGGCATTGAGGTCCTACGTACGAAACACAAGAACCTTAGGATGGATGTTTAATGAAATCAAAGTAGAAAGGGATGGAAATATGTAGATGTAGCATTACCATGTCCAGCAAGATGTTGGAGGACTTGAAGTCTCGGTAGATGACTTGTTTCTCAGTGGAGTGCAAGAACTCCAGTCCTCTAGCCGCTCCCACCGCTATACTAAGTCGTGTTTCCCACGCAAGCGTTTCTGCAACTTCTGTTTACATTAATGTGCAACATGATAGATGATAGATAGGGTTAATTAATTATATGTTGTCATATATTAATATAATGTACTAAAAATGGATGTTGGATGTTGGATGTTTAGTAATTAATTGAATGCGCCGTACGGCATCCAAATTAAATCAAATAATTAACCTACTACTACTTAGTACTTACTTCTGAAAAGGTGACTCTCTAAGCTTCCTCTTTGCATGTACTCGTACACCAGTAAGAATTCCTTATCTTCCCAACAGTAACCCAGCAACCTTACTAGGTTTGGATGGCAAAATTTTCCCAAGAATTTCACCTCCGCCTGCATACAATCTTACTTTACTTTAATCATCACAACCAAATTGATCAATAATAGGTACATTAATTCAAAACGCTTCTCATTAACATTAAAGTGACAGTCTGTCTTACTCCATATTACGTAACCTATATATCCACAATTGTAATAAAAACAAAATCTATATAGTTATAATATAATAGAATTATTAATAAAAAAATAATTATACACCCAAAACGCACGGCAAATTAAACGACAGAGTTGACCCTCAACCACAATCCACATTTTCTTAATTTCCTTACTCCGTAATTCGCGGTCCCCGCAGTTCATGAATGAATCAACGTATCTTATCGGGTCCTATTCCAGAAAGCAACATTTCAATACTCAATTTCACAAATTCATTAATTACTACTCTCTTAATTAAGTCTTAAAAAATTCACTGTAAATTCAGTAATTTCTTTTTTGGAAAAAAAAAAAAAACTTATAAGACATAATACACTTGATATTTATTTTCTTTGTTACTTTTAAACTTTAATTCAGACATTATTATTATTAGTAGTCATTAATATAATATAAAAAAAAAATTTCTTTTTCAAAATGATTTTTTTTTTTTTTGGGGACCAGAGAAGGGCTTTTTCCACAAGAGATTATATAATTGACTTCTTGTTTCAAACGTCGAATCTGTCAACGCGTCATTAAAATAAGAATTCCAGCTGGCAAAAATAAAGAAATATCATCCCCTTGTCCACACACAAATTCTAACAGCAAAAGCAAACTAAACTAATCCTGGACACGCGTCCTTCTGGAATATTAATTAACGTTGGTTAAGACTAAAGCGCATAATATTAGGACAAGTGACATGACATATATACGAGGGTAATATTTACTAATTTTATTAAATGTTTATATATATATATATATATATATTTCGAGAACTGTGGTACTATTGTATTTTTATATATTTTTAAAATAAAATTATTGTAATTTTAAAGTGGTAAAGCCTGAATCCACGACGAGAATAAAATCTAGGAAAAAAAGTAATAATAGCCCCACAAATGGGCAATCTAATGATGAAGATTTGGTTTCAGGAAAAAATAAATAAATGGAGAGTAGAATGAAGAAAAAAATTACGGAAAAAGTCAACCACATTATCTTTCAAAATAATCTATAATTTTGGGCCCGTAAAGTCAGGTCAACCACCTTGGCGAATTGCCAGAAAGAATTACTTGGTCAAATGCAAAATGTTTTCACGTAAGGTAGGAACAAATTTATTAATTAAAAGCTTTCACTTTACATCGGTTTTTATTAATCTGAGACTGATCTGCAACCTTTCAAAAAATATTTTAATATTAATGCTAACGACTTAGGAAACCACGTTAAACTTTTCCCTTTTTTGTACGTATCAGGTAAATTCCACTTTTGTAAAATATCACAAAAGTTTATAAATTTCGCAAGAGAGATAAAATGTATTGAACAAGTTTTGTGCGACGGATTCAATTAAAAAAGTGTTAGCAAAAAATTTAAATTCATGATCTTATAATTATGCACTTGCTCACCACATCAACTTGGTCACGTCACCGCATGTTAAATTTCTTCTATTGCTCGCTCGTACTGCTTGCTAAGTACCAACACGTTGTCAAAAATTAAATGACAACTTTAACTTCGATTTTGACTTTGACTCAGTTAAATGGTTGCTCCACCACCCAACCCATTTTCTTCCAAATATTCCTTTTCAAATAACTAGGCCAGAAAATTGCAGAAATGAGCATTTGGAAGGATGCATTACGTGTAAACATATATATATACACAAACAGCTGGTACAGTAGTTGCTAAATTTGTTCAATTTTTTGGTGATAGTCATCATATACATAATCCAAACAACATATCATGCATGGGATCGATCATATATATATGTATCCTCGTAAGAACATATATACTTGTATGTCGGTAAATTAAATGATTCTACGAAGGATTAGATTAGTATGAGATGCGTGCGTGGGTGCTTAATTCACATGTACATGGAATAATTAGCAGAAGGAAGATGATATGAATGTGTACATGTATGTATATTAAAAATTAATTAAATAAATAAAAATAATGAATACCTGCCATTCGTTAAGGCCTTGCTCGCTGTCTGGACTGGACCTTTTCACAGCAACTGGAATTCCGACCCCAACCTTGGAGGGTGCATAAGTCTTCTCATCCACCCACCCTTTGAAGACCCTCCCGAACCCTCCTTCTCCCAGCACCGTATCAGGCCTGAAGTTTCTAGTTGCACTCCTCAGTTCTGCGTAAGTAAACACTTTCAAGTTTGGGTTCGTTGACCCAATCTTCATGCCCTCCCCATTCGTCGTACTATTGCTACTACTGGGAAGAAGAGGAGGAGGAGGCGGAGGCGGCGGCTGTCCTTGTACTTTCAACTGCTTATCATCAACAACCGGTGAGGTGGGAGAATTATGAATTTCGGCACCATTGTATCTGCTTCGGTGTTTGGGAGCTAATGGCTTGGAACCCGGGGCCTTATTAACTGCTCAGCGTAGGTACAATAATATTAATTTGCTAAACAATAAATGATGGTGATGGTGATGATGATGAAGAGAGCGGTGATCAAAATGAAATAAAGAAAGTAGGTACAGGTAGTGATCGATTTCGAACCTGATGGTGCAGGACTGGCACGCTTTGGCCAGCAGTTTCCCATGCTGTTGTTGGAATCACAGACTCGCAGTAGCGTGGCTTGGGAAGACTCTGGATATATGTATGGCGGGGTCTCTTCCCAGGTACGCAGCTGTAGTTAATTGATTGGGGTGAGTTGTGGGAGGAGGATGAGGCGGGTGGCAGGAGTTTGTGTTTGCTATGGACTATGGAGGGAGGGCGGGGGATGGCGTTCCTACCTAAAATGAAGGAAGCATGGAATCAGGATTCGGGATTAAATAAGGGAAGGGAAGGGAAGGTAATAGCGCTTCTCAGTTGCAGACGGAAACAGATTATACAAACATCTGATTAGTACTATTCTCCTTTCCCTCTCATTACTTTACACTTTCTTTACACACGGTAGCTCTATTTTTAGGAATATACTCCTACTATTTAAGCCCACATATGGTATTTCAACTTTTGTGTTGATCACATATAAGGAAACTCAATTCAATTCATACACAAAACATCCTTGTCTAAAAAGTTGAGCTTTTTGTATTTTCTTGTATCAAATTTATTTTATCATAATATTTTTGGCTAAAAGTTCATAATATGGTGGGGTAGCAAATTAGAGTTTATATATATTTACGTACATTTCTATTATAAGAAGAGTCTCAGTTTTACATTTCTTTGATGGACTTAATTTCCTGTTGCGTAACTGATTAAGCTGGCTACTTTTCCTTCACTTTTCACGTAATTATAAAAAAATAAGTGAAGACTTCAACTCACAAGAGGCCAAACAAAAGAATCTTTTTCCGTTTTGGGGGGGGGTTCAAGTTTATAAATCAAAATACTCCATTCCAATTCTAATTTCAGGGTTATATATTTCGAGGAATTAACTTACTTATTAGCACGCATTATGTCTCCTCCTTCCACACACATACACACAAGCTCCCCAAAAAAAAGAGCAAAAAACACTCATTTCGGACCACGAGAAATGTTGTTTTTGGACAAAAGTTTGCTACTTAAAATTCCATGATCCCATCATCCTGAGTTCTTGTCTCATTTTCTCGGTTTCAGATTAGAGGGGTGTGATAAACATTGCACATTCTGCCCTCTTGATGCGACCTGGATAAAACAACTACATGCTCTTGTGGAAATTAAATACAACACAAAACTAAGGTCCAAGATTCTGAGCTGAGTTCCTGCCAATCATCCATCTCAGCTGTCTGCAAAACAATTCCAAAATATATATATGCTTCCCGTTTTCTCCCATGTCAGACACGCATCATGTGATGTGGGCAACAAATTTTTTTTTTTTTTTTCCGTTCCTTCAAATTGTTCTCCAGTTAATTGATTCTCCCATGCATCTGATATAATATTGCCCATAAAATAAACAAAAATAACAAAGTGACTCGCAGTCAAAGCTGTGAGTACTACAATTTAGTACAAACATTTTGATATTGTCGGTGCACCTGACTTCTTTTCTTGCCTTTTGTGAAAAACTATGTATGATTAATACGAACGCGACAA
The DNA here is from genome assembly GCA_020080225.1 of Gynochthodes officinalis. Lineage (NCBI taxonomy): Eukaryota > Viridiplantae > Streptophyta > Magnoliopsida > Gentianales > Rubiaceae > Gynochthodes > Gynochthodes officinalis. The sequence goes on from CM034620.1 coordinate 25,467,027, forward strand.
CACTCCTGCCCTTTGAGAATTTCATTTGCGAAGTATTTAATTTATTCTCACACATATCTTGGATATTTGACTCTTTCCTTGTAGTCGTTGTTGATTGTGTCTTAATTTGCCCTTAAAAAAAAATAAAAAAATTGACCCTTTCTTCGCAAATTTATTTTTATTTTTTTTGAGGTAAAAGGAACGAGAACAATATGCAAAAGGGTAAGAAGAGAGTAAAATAAATAATAAATAGTAAGTAGTGAGTAAATGTATAAAAATGTTGACAATCTTTGAACGAGTGAAATGACAATAAAACTAAGAAACCAAAATTAGATTTGATTATTTGGTAAATTTTCATAATTGGGTGATGTGAATATCAGATAAACTATTATTGAGTTAGTGAATAGGAATTAATGGTAGTGAGTGGGGGAAGGAGAGTGAGAATTATTGAGTTAATGATGACAGAGAGGAATGTAATTAATTCTACGATTTACACGATCCTAACTTACTAAAACGATCCCGATTCTAATTACTTGGATTCTACCTTATTATATAATTCATTCATCACAAAATTAAAAAAAAAAAAAAAAAAAAAATAAATATTAATATATATAATATAAATATAATAATATAAAAATTAATAATTTTTTTTTTTTTTTATTTAATAAATAAATAAATAAAATAAATATAATAATAATAAAAAAAACAAAAAAAAAAAAAAAAAAAATAAAAAAAAAAATAAAAAAAAAAAAAAAAAAAAAAAAATAAAAAAAAAATAATATAATTTTTATTTATACACATATATTTATAATATTATTAATTAATTATTTTAAAATTTATTTTAAAAATTTTTATTTTTTTTTTTTTTTAAATTTCTACGATTCCGATCCGATCCCATCGATCCTCACTTCTCATATTCTCTTCGATTACGTGTAGAATATTTTTTATATAAATATGATTGAGTTATGAGAGAGAGAGAGAAAATAATTAATTTAAGGGCCTACACGGTGAGAGAGGACCAGTGGACACGGCTGTCAAGTATGTGTCGAGCGAGGTCGGTTGGGTTGTTACTTTGGCTTTGGAGTATTAGTTTTATGTATATATATAATTCATCATTGCATTACTATTCTTATTAAAATTCTCGTTTTCTTTTTTGCCAAATGAATTTTTGAATGAAATTCTGTCACTCGATATTTATTTCATATAATTATCAATATTAAAGAGAATATTGTCCGATGTTAAAAATATAAAAATACTCTTTATTCTTAAAAAAAAAATACTAAAATTTTAAAATATTCTTATAAATAATAATTATATATATATTTAAAATAAAAATATAAAATTATATATTTAATGATACATTAAATAAATTAATTAATAAAAAATTATATTATATTTTATTATTTTGGACAAGAAGGGAAGAGTATTATATTTTTCCCTCTAACATCAATATCAATAAATTACACCTGCAGACGGCAGAGCAGGGACTAGGTAGGTAGGGAGGGAGGGAGGGAGGGAGGGAGCTAGACGATTTTTTCTTTTGGGGACTGGGTCTCGTAGACAAGACAATACAACGTTGCGAGTAGAACACTTTTCCGAATGCCACTTGTTTCAACCGAATCAACGGGCGTTGACATTAAGCAGCACGTGAAGGGCTATAGTCAACTCAAATAGTAGTAATAGTAACAAATGAAAAAGAAAGATATATATATAATATATATAATTTGTGATTTGAGGAGACTGCCTGCGTATATCTATATGAAAGTAATGTATCCTTAGCAGCATGTATACGTAAATGATAGGTAATCAATGACGTAGCAAACAAGTAGAAGCACAAATAACGAACTTTCTCCTCCTCCTCCTCCTCCTCCTCCTCCTAGTAATCAATTCACCAGCTGTAAAGTAGTAATAATACTACTAATACTAGTTGTGAACAAAATTTTAATACTTTCCGGGATCCCACCCGATCATTGAAAACAAACCACCCTTCTTTACCAACTAAACTCTCCTACCATTACCAATTACCAACGCCAAACACCTACGAACCTTCTCTCTGAATTACAACCGACTAACTCTAAAGTCTAAACAAAAACACACAACCGGCCTCGATGTTCAACACTTCCAACATGTCTAATCTTATCGAAAACGAAAATACTGGGGTTGGATTTGGATTCGCCCCCCACAATTACTCCCCCACACACTTTACACTAAAAGTCTAAAAATGCAATCTATCACTTCTCATAATAGGAAACCAAACAAGTAGCATACTTTTTCTCTTTCAGATTAGGCACCAGAGATCCAACTCTTTAACTAAAATACTCCAATACCCCACATCATCTATCATCTATCATCTCTCTTCACCCATCTCATCAGCACCACTCAGTTTTTACTTACTCAACATTTGGATCCTCATGAACCCAAGTCATACACTAAGACCGCTGCTGCTGCTTTGTTTCCTAGTCTAACTAGTATATGCTTTATGGGATTGGAAATGTTCACACAAGAGAGAAACGAATGTGCACTAACACACCACTTTTAGGGACTACGGGAATACATTCATAAACGCAAATCTCATCTGTGATGCTAATACCAAACGCATACATCAGATCACCACTATCTTATTTATTCTCAAGGCACCAAACAAGTGAACAACCACTCATGCATCATTAATACTGCTCCCCACAAGCTTTAAGAATAGCTTTCTTCTTCATTCAAGAAAAAAAATCCTACACAACATTATGAGGCTCTCTCTGTATATATACCACGGAAGTCCTATATTATTATTATTATTATATACTTTTTTTTTCCTTCATAGCGGCATTTGAGGCCAATTGGGGGGAGGGGGCTGGTGGGCCAGCGGTTGATAAGAAAACAAGCAGGAGGATAACCACAGTCACATCCCAGCACAGCAATCACCTGCACTTGGGAGTTGGAGTGTGTTCATAAATAAGCATATCACTTCATATCTTGCACTATACGAGTGAATATTCTCTTAAACCATCTTTCAAACAAGAAACAACACAATAACAACATGATGTTAACAAAGGTTCATGAATCATAATCTCAGAGCAACACTGTACTATGCTTAAGCAATTAGTTTAGAAAAGGATATCAATAATAACCATACTACCATCCAGATGAAAATCAAGCCTTGCACAGAGCAGCTTTTTGTTCATCTTTTTTCTTATAAGGAATAAGAGAGAGCAATCGAAAACTGTAAACTATATGAATCTCACATATTAAGCATTAATATTCTGAAAGAGGACCGTCATGCATCTTAAATGCATTTAGGAGTATCCTTGAAATGCTCTTCGCCATAAAACACGTGGAATGACGCATAAAAAATCAACAGTGAATGCAAATAGTTACAGAAAATTTTTAGCTATAATAAAAAAAATGAGGCTGGCGGTGATCAATGGAAGATTGACAATAAAGATAAGGACTTCCATCTACAGGCACATGTTAAGCGCGTTTTAGCTTCCCCTAAAAGTGATGCCAGGTCTTTGGAAAGTACAGCCATAAGCAGTGAAATGGTCAACAAAGAAAAAAAATTCAGTAGTGCCTTTTTGAACAAGAGAACCCAAGATTTTGACATTTTGTGGCACTCAAGCTCCTTTTAGAGTGTAGGATAACATGATAAAAGACACAGATCTAAAATTCAGTATAATGTACGTGGCTGGGAGAAGAAGTTCTTTTCTAAGTGATTTTTCATGAAATGTCAAGAACTCGAGAAATAACTATTATGTTGGTATCCGATGCAAGCAAGTATTAAAATACTGCAAACCAATAGTATCCAATGTAAAAAGAGAAATTAGACATGGTGATTCGCAAAGTAGTACGGTAATCTCCATCCAATGTACGCAGGACCACCATTGACAACATAGAAACCAACAGTGGCATAGCTAGGGGCAGTCTTTCTGACATGATCTTTTCAACACAGTTATAATCCTTGAAAGGAAACAAGGGGCATTACACGTGTTTTTATGAAGCAAGACTCCCATGCCTTTGCTAGAAGAGGTTATTATTTACAGATAAATTACCATGAAAAAATAATGATTTAGTTAACAAGTTTTTGCATAGGAAATTTGGTTAATTAATTAATGCTAGCCAACACTTTACATCTTGCCGAATCATTGCTCAACACTTAGCAAGTACAGATAGTTCCAAGCAGTCTTCTTACCTTGTGCTTTTGTCAAACTCCAGAAATAAGCATTGCTTCCTTCAATTTTCTTAAAATTTCAAGCCCTCCAAACCCATCTGCTGGTTAAGCTCAAAAAGAAAAGTGTAACAGCACCATTTACTGCCAGGCAGGCAGCTTGAAATGACTAAGGTTTAAAAAGCAGCAGAAAAATTAACTAAATCTTTCCCCCTTGAATCAAGATTAGCATCTCGAGGAGAAGGGGAAGCAGGACCCTGATTGCAAGACCAGCCATTAGCGGATTCTGAACTATCAGCTTGAGAGGACAGGTATTCAAGAGCCACAACAATATCACCAATGATGGGGCGGAAATTTGGCTGCTCCTGAATACACATTGCAGCAATTGCAACTGTATGATGCAAAGAGCGAACTGGAATGCTCCCTTCTAATTGTGGGTCAGCCATTTGGACAAACTTCCTACGGTCTCTCAGGAAAGGACGAGACTGCAGTGCAGAAATAAAAAAATGTAGATACATGTGCAAAGTAGTGAAACAGTGATTAACTGTACACACAAACTCTGTCGAGAAATCTGTGAAACTTCTGAAGAAAATAACAATATGTTACAGTACAACGATGGCAGACACAAACAAATTTTGAATGACAGAACTAACATCAGTTCATAGCTTAAGTATGGAATTCTCCATACTTGACGAAAGAAATAGAAACATGCCCAATACTTGTGAAACCCAAAATTTGAGAAAAGACAACACTTGACATTATCTTTGCTGTAGTCCAACTAGAGGCAATACCAAAAATTGGCGTGAAAAACAAAGTTTAAACATCTGCATCTAAGCCCAATTAAACTTGAAAAGATGGTGCAAAAAATCACAATGTTTAACGGATGTAAAGTTAAGGAATGAAATCTCACCCACACAACCAGGTTTTGCTCTCCTGGCTTCTTGGAGCAGTCAATAGCTTTGCGCCCTGTAATGAGCTCCAGCAGAAACACGCCAAAGCTGTAGATATCAGACTTTAAAGTTAACCTCCCACTCATAGCATATTCTGGTGCACAGTAGCCATAGGTTCCCATAACTCGTGTAGAGACATGGGTATTGTCACCAACAGGTCCAAGTTTAGCAAGTCCAAAATCTGAAAGCTTAGGATTGAAGTCATTGTCTAACAATATATTTGAAGATTTCAAATCACGGTAAATGACAGGTGGATTTGCTGAGCAGTGTAGATATTGAAGACCACGAGCTGCACCAACAGCAATCTTTAATCTTGAGCTCCAACTGAGAGGCTCTCTACTGGGATCTGAGTCTGAACACAAAATGTGGCATTCCACAACATTAATACGAGCCAAATAAAAACTTAACAAGATTAGAATGTTCTTTTACACAAGAACAGATATTAAACAGCTGATCAATTATGGTGAAAGAGAGATGAAATTAACCATTCAGTAGACAGCGAGGAAATAAACAAATAAAAACTAACAAGGGAGTACACTTGACTTTGATGCAAAAGAAAAATACCAAAGAGATGATTTTCCAAGCTGCCCATTGACATATACTCATAAACCAAGAGTCTCTGATCTCCATCAGTGCAATACCCAATCAAATTCACAAGGTTGGGATGATGCAGTAAACTCAGCATAAGAACCTCCACTATAAATTCCTGATTCCCCTGAAGGCCTTCATGATTAAGTTGTTTGATAGCAACAACCTGCTCACAGATTGAATCAATCACCATTATTCTATTTGGACCGTATAAAATAAAGCAAAGTGGAAAATGAAGGGTTGCATTCCAAACTTGTTCTCTTCACAAGGGAGATAAGTCGAAATATTTGCTTCATTGCAACAATCTTCAATAACTGGCATTTTTTATTTTTATCTTTTGTCACTGGAAGAGGGAGCAAAGATTGAGGATTGTAATAATCTTCTAACATCCAGTTTGAAAATTTGTAGCACTTAAGTATTGATTGATATAAGTAAAGGGATGAGAACTTGCCATGGCAGAGTCTAGTCGGCCCTTGTAAACGCGTCCAAAACCACCTTCCCCAATCAAATTAGCCTCTTTAAAATTCTGGGTAGCGGTTGCAAGCTCCTTAAACGTGAAGCTACGTGCCACATTGCTCTTTTGGGACATAGTTTCTCTGAGTTTACCCCCCAGAGAACCACCTTTTCTCCCATTTGCTACACATAAATACCAGATATCAACCACCTGAATAGTAACTCATCAACACTCAATATCCCAGACTTAAGGTACTTAATTAAAAATTTAAATATCCTTACCGCTTCCATTAGCATAAGCCTTCCCCTTGGCTGTAAAGATAACATTTTTTTTGTTAAAAAGACGGGAAATTTAAACAAACAGCTCAGATTGCATTAAGATACTAGGAGGTCGACAAACAAAAACAGATATGAAAGAATAAAAAATTGGAAAGACAAAGAGATGGAAAAGAACCAGAATCAGCAGATCGAGGGGTCAAATCTTCATCATAGTCCCTAACATCCTTACGGCGAGGACTAATGCAAGAAAAGCAGCTCATTTCTAAAATTCAGTCTTGTGACACTTGGATAAATTGAATTTCTAGCGAACGAATAGCAGAATTTACAAACAAGAGGAGCTCCCACCCAACAAATTCACCTCAATTGACCCCCGAAAAGAAAAGAAAAAACTACATAATGGCACCCATCACAACAAATAATACAACAGAAATAACATAACAACAGAATGTATGTATGTTAATCTGATGAGGAGAGAGAAGTTGCTTCTCTCCCCCTTTCAGAAAACGAATAATCAAAGAAACCCTAATCTCAAACCCCCAGAGTTCATCTTAGATGTCAAAAACAAAGAAATTGACATTTAAAAAAAAAAAGTATTAAAAAATAAAATAGACGAAGATGGATAAAATGTACTACGTCTAAGGGATGGTTGGGGGGTTGTGTGAAATTTAAAAAAAGAAATAAAAATAAAAAATATGGAAGAAGGGATTAAAAAAAAAAAGGAAAAGGAAAAAGAAATTAGGAGAAGTACATATGGAAGTAAAGGAGCAGAAGCAGGAAGGCCTGAAATTTAGGGTGCAATAATGACCAGTGATATTTTAAGAAGTAAATCCAGAGCTGAATAAGCAGTGGTATTGTGTAATGTCTCCTTTTCTCGCGGCACGCATAACGGTGGGATCTCACCTTCTCCCTCTCCCTCTCCCTCTCCCTCTCCCTTTCTGCTACGACTAGTTGAAGCAGATGACGAGGATGATGATGAAATCGTCATCAATCTCTCTCTCTCTCTATTATTTATTATCCTCCTTTTTCTCTCTTTTCTCTGTTGTATTAGATTGAGTGAGTGTGTGAGTGTGTGTGGGCCTAAGAGCGTTAATGGAGGTGGAAATTTGGGAAAGAAATGGAAGAAATTTTACTTGGTAAATTAAAAGCAAGTTTTGGTTGACGACGGGATTGTTGCAGGTCGCCATCCATTCCCATTCCCGCATTTAAAAGGTTTTAAAGGTTTTGGGTGGGGGCAGGAATCAGGATGGATTCAATTTCAATCCTCATTCGCCGGCTAACTCTTCTTTCTCTTTTCCTTCCTCAATTTCATAGGCCCATTCCTTCTTGTTCCTAGTATTTGTTGTCCGAAGCTACTTAAACCGGTTGTTCCGAGTTTTCTAGGTTTTTATAACAAAGGCCCATATCTCACCCTTCTAAATTGCAGGGTGGCTCTGTTCCGAAAAAGAATCCAGCCCAATGCCAACTTCCCATTTGCATATGCATATTTTCATCCAATTCCCCCAAACAAAAATCATTTTTCCAATTTAAAATATATTTTTATGCTTTTTTTTTTTAATAGTTACCGCCAGAAATTCAAAAAATGTGTTTTAACATACCAAACCATATACACACAAAACGCATTGTCCAGGAATATTGTGCATTGAAAAAAATTAGCATTACTGGCTATCTATTTTCTCTGTGTGTCTCTTGGCTCGTTTTGGAACAAATATTTGCGCATGTAACCCCAGACCGGAAGCTCCAGTAAATTCACAGGAAAAAACAGAAAAACTAAACCAATATTTTTGTTTAGCCCTTAATTTGTATGTGTACAATGCAGTAAAAAAAATTATTTGATGTAATTATTTTTTTGACTATTACAACAAGGGAGATGGGATTTGGAGGGGGAAGGTGAAACGTGGATAAGTTAATTAAGAGGAGGTAGGTGGCTCGTGAGCATAACTTTTGAAGCAAATAAAGGATCAAAATAGCGGTGTTAAAGGGCAACATATATTGCACAATTTGCACTGCACTGAGATGGAGATGCAAAAAACCAGGAAGAAGGCAGGAATGAACTTTGTGTGCAATCCAAGTACCAACTCATGCTGATGCTGATACCCTGATACTACGGCCCTCAGCCCTCCTCGCATTCCCATAAATATAAGGAGGGTCCCGAGACTATAAGGTGCGGCGGCCCCTCGGCTGTAAAAAGCCATGTCCCACGCTTCTCTTCTTTTAATTTCTCCTCCTGTCTCTGTACATGATCCCTGCATGCCTTGAGGTTTTGAAGTTTTGACGTGATTAATCACGTACGTAAGTACATACCCCACTTAGGATAAGAATTTAAACCCGCCGGACAGGTTTTTTGAACTCAACCTCCGTCAAAATTCGGTTGACTGAATTTTTTTGGGTTTAGAGTCGAATTTAGTATTTAGAATGAAAATTCGAAGTCAGGGCAGGTATGGGTTTATCTATTCCTGTTCTGAATTCAAACCCGACCTTGACCCGAATGATCGGGTTCGAGAAAAATTCGATAAAATTCGAACTTGAATTTAAAAATATGTTTTGGTAATATTATTTTATGTTTTAATTTTTATGTTTTAAATTACATTTGTTGCAATTACAAATTCATGAAGAAGATTAAAATTTTGATAAAATATAGTGTCACAAATGACTTTTTTTTTAAATTTTTCTAAGACAATTTTATTACAAATAGAATTTTAAGTAAGAACTAAGAAATTTTTATTCTATTGTAATTGAAATAGAATTATAGAAAACATGGTATAAATTAAATTAGAAAAAAGTTTTTTTATTATTACATAATAATTAGTAAATGAAACACTTATCTCATGTAATCATGCTAAAAAAATAATTAATAAACATTTTATATATCCTAGCTATACTTTGCAAGTCTAATTAACTATTTGAGATTGTAAGCTATGAGTTATAATCCATATATTTATACATACATATTAAATAATCATTAAATTTATAACTCATAGAGTGTATGGTTCATCATTTATACATATTACATTGAGTTATATTTATACATATAAGAAGTGTTATATATATATATATATAAGATTATGGAGCTAATTAACTAAATGCTAGTGTTTTGAACATTTGACCAATTGATTTGTATTACTATTACATATGACATGTATTTATGTTAGTTTTATTCATATATTAAAATTGATTAATATAATATAAAAATTGAAGAAATGAACATATTTATAATTTTGAATGAAATAAAGTTAAATAACAAACAAAATGTTCTTCTATATAGTGACACAATTTTGTACTTTTAATAATTTTTGTGAAATTGTATATTGCCATAAAACAACCATTGAGAATAGATGCTGATGCTTCAATTTGCAAGAAAACACAGAAGCATTTGAATGCCCTTTGTTGAAAGATATATGATCCTAGTGTGTCATATACACTAATCTAAAAAAATTTATTAATTTTTTCATTAAATTATTGTTTCATATCTTGTTTATATGTAATTTACCAAGGTTACAATGGGTTTGAATTATTATATAAAAAATCACTGATTTTGCGTAATTAATTAAATATATTTAATTTCGTATGTTGACTAACTGTGGCATGATAATTATGAAATTTAGATTCCTAATTTCCTATGTTCAAATCCTGACATAGTAAATTGGAGACATGTAATCAATTCAATTTCAGGTTCGGGTTTAACCCGAAATTGTCGGGTTTAGGTTTAACCCGATTGGGTTTGCTCCTACCAACATCATCAGATTTTAGGGTCTCTATGGAGAACCCAAAACCCGATCGGGGGTGGAGATGGGAATAACATCTAAAACCCGATTGGGATTAGGGTGGGGGAACACCCAATTTTTGGGGTCAGTGATGGGTTGCGAAACCCGACCCAAACCCGATTTTTGCTATCCCTAACCCCACTGCTCAAATTCAAGAATTTTCTTCAATTTTCACCGCGCAACCAAGCTACCAATCTATAACAGCCTACACTAAGAAAATTCAAGAATTGTTTTTCACTTTCACCACGCAACCAAGCAACCAGTCGCTTAATTTTTATTTTTATTTTTCTTCATAGAATCTCTCTTTCTTTCGTTGTTCTTATGCTTATCAAACATTTATGGAGGGGGCCTTGGATAAGTGGTAAGGTTGTGTATTTGCAACTGGTTGGTTTAGGTTCTGAGTCTTGAAAACAACCTCTATGTAAAAATAAAAAATGGCAGGGGGTAAGGATTGAAGTAGTACATCAATCCTTTTCATTATCATTGTCAAATGGATCTATCTCATTACGCGCATATTTTATATCTTCCACATATTTTATATCTTCCATGAGTAGCTAGTTTCCCATAGAAACAAGGACAGAACTAATTGGTGTATTAATCTTTGTATTTCTACAACGTACTATTTGACGGGCTAAGCTGATGATGTGGGAGTTAATTAGAACTAGTGCAGAAGAAATTGATGAAAATCAAAGGCACGCCAAGTCCAACATGATAAAATTTATTCACAAATATTATACTGTACTAGGTACACGTCAAGAGGAAGGCATATCACGCAGAATAGTAAGCACATCATATGGGCTTGCACTCAATATATTGCTAAACTAGTAAAGACAATACATTTGGAGAGAATTAATGAACCAGAAAACGTTGACTATCCATCCATCATACAAATGAACTGGGCTGTCTAGTTTATACTATATATTAATTAAATCAATCTCAACAAAACAATCATTCAATGACTTTCACCAACAACACAAGACACACTCAAATAAACGAGATTCCAAAAATCTATTCTGATTTCAAGTTTCAACTTTGAGGCAGGCTCAACCAACAAGTAAAACGGAAAGCCTGCAGCTATCAACTACTATCATCCAATGGTCAAAGCATCCTCTTAATTAATTTGTTGCATAACATGTATTGAAATGATACCTTGTTGAATATATGTACTGAAATGAAGCCCTTTTTCTTCTATAAAACAAAAGTTCAAAGGAAGAAAAAACAAAAAGAAGAAAAAGAAAGGATAATTAATTTCTGTACAGTGATATATATTTGGTATTATGATGTGTGCATAAAGTCTGCGTTTTAGAGATGGATGACTGCAGTGGAGACTTCATCGCAGCCAATTAAGTGGTGGATGAACAAAAAGCAAAGTACATTACGTGATCTTGAAAAGTCTCCTGATTAAAGTAGTCTAATCTTACACTTAGAGCTAACAAATTAAGTATACGCTACAGCAGCCACCGATGAACAAATCAATGGTATACCGAAAAAGAAAAAAAAACAACCACCGGTCCTCCGGCACGCAGGCGGCTGAAGGGGATCGAGTACACAATCAATCTCTGTTGCTGACATCTGTTCCATTCCTTTTCCTGATCAACAGCGTACCCATACATATATCCCGAGTGTATTACAATCTTAGTAGTACTCTTGTGAAGAATAAAACAAGAAGAAGCAGATTATCATGATCAACATTGATTAATTATTATAATCATCCAAAATTTCTTCTACTGCATGGATGTGCATGTTGTTCATCATCGATGGATCCGATCATCTTTGCCAAGCCATTTTGTACCCAGATTGCGATTCCACTGCGAACCATTTTTGAGCCAGTTCTTTCAATCCATCATCCTGTACCTCACAGAACTTCTGAGGCCAACCTTCTGGTTCGACAGCTGTAAATCCTAAGCCTGGAGTCCGATCATTGGAATTAGGGTTCACCTGTCGTGTCCAATCCACGACGTATGCCGAAACCCGCCTCCTAAACTTGGCCTTAAACTCGGGCCAAGCTTGGAACTTGTAATGATTCACGATCATCCTACGAACGTTCAACTTCCTCCCAACGTACCCAGGCTTCAGATTGAAATGATGTATCACGTTCAGCAACGAATCATCAATCGCCTCGACTAAAACTATAGACTTGTGTCGATTTTCTTTAAGCTTCCTACAGTTGTACCCTTGCATCACACCCATCACGGGATGTTCAGTCTGATTCGACGGCCCGAATTCGTGACATTCTATGTGAACTTGCCCTATTGATAACGACCCATCACCCCGATCATCATGATCCTGCGGCGGCGGCGGCGGCGGCGATGGTGACAATAAGGAGTGCAACATGGACTTAGATGGGGCTGCTGAATCTGACCAGGATGGTGAATAGATGAACTCATCCACGTCGATGTATGCCGTCCAGGTACAGGATTCCCTGGAGTAAAGGACGCTGTGGGAAAAACCGGCCTCCTGGGTCTTGGGCCAAAACCAGAAGTAAGTGTTGACGTCGAAACCTTGTCCGACAAGCTCTTCCACAACCTTATGCAAATCATCGTCGCTTCCATTGTCGTAAAGAACGAATTTTTCCACCCCAAGTTTGGAATGATACATTACCCACTCTTTCAAGAATTTTGCCACATTGTACACCATGGTGCAAGCGCACAGTAGCGCTTTTCCTCCTTTCCCCTCTTCTCCGTTACTTGCTAGCTTGCGCACCGTGGGATTATAATACGCAACCGTAGGGACCACCCGCTTGTCTAGCACGGTTTCCACCGTAACTTTGATTCGTCGGGCCGTTTCCCCGGCAGGGCCCTCGTCCTCCTGCAACTCCAATGCCTTCGTTTCGGGCCGTTCACAACGGAATACTTCCTGCATGGAATTCGTAACAGTCGTTCTCATGCCGTTAGCCACGTCATCGCCTTTATAAAACACGCAGTTGAATTCCGACGGGTCCCTGTTGATTCCCTGGCGGTTGTTCAATCCCTTGACGAGCACCACGACGTCGTCGTCCGTCGTTAACGAATCGTACGCGACGTACGTCCAGCGGAACAGCTCCTGCGCCGGAGAGACAGGCTGCCCTGGGGCGGGATTCATGGGATTCTTGGTGAGCACGGGTTTCGGGAAGGGCAATCTCCGGCGAATCCTGTCGGGGAGAATGCACTTAAAGGTGGCCCGGTGGGGGAAAGGCAGGATACCAGACGGCTTTGCGGGAGAGAAGTCTTTATTGGGAAACAAACAATGATATTGGTCATGATTGGAGTCGGAGGCAGAAGATATCAGGCTGTCAGTGTCGTCGGGGGAGAGGATGACGAGAACCTCCCAGTCCGGCAAGAGGATGGAAAGAGTAGTTGGGTACGGGGACGAAGAAGAAGGGGTGAGGATGGGGACAGCAAGTTGTGGAAGTGGAGGGATCTTCTGGTGGGTGAGATTTTCATGAATAGCTTGATTGTAATTAGCATCGGAGGTGGTGGTAATGGTATTGGTGAGGGGGGTGGGGGAAGGGGTTGTTTTTGTGGCAGTGGTTGGAGGCTGAGGAAGGGGGAGATGATGGTAACCGGAATCGGTGACGACGGAAAGAGCTGGGAGAGAAATATCAGGTTGGTGTTGGAGGTAATGGTGAGAAAGATAAGCGCAGAAGAAGATGGAGAAAACAACGTATAAGAAGGTTATGCGTACTTTTCGGGCCATGCTATTGATGGCGCAGAAACACAAAGAATAGTTATTATTAATCTGGTTGTCGTTTGTCCTGTTTCAAAGTGTTTGCGCTACATGAGAGGGACTTGGAAGGACGTAATTAACACAAAGTTTGTGATCATATTCTGTTTCTCTCACCCAACGTCCCATCCCTCCCATCCCTCCCACTCAGTTTGAGTTTGAGTTTGAGCTTGAGCTTGAGCTGAGTCAATAGAAGAGAAGTGAAGGAGGAAGAAAGGGGTTCCTTGGAAGTTGCAAGAAATAATAATAAGGAAAGGAAAGGAAAGGAAAGGAAAGGATTCTGAGATTTTGTTTTTTTCCCTTTAAATATTGAAAGAGGAAGAATGAATGTTTTGATGATTTGATGTTTTGTTGTTTAATAATATTTGCATATTTGATTTGATAATATTCCGTTTGTAGGAGGAAGGAATGAATTGTATTTAAAGCATACTTGTACAGGCACAGGGGGACTTTAATCCCATTCATCCCTACAATTTTGAGTCATTTTCTTTCTCGTTACTATTACCTTTTGCTAAACACTACACTTTCCTAAGAGTAATTAATAATGGATAATCTTCTTCCCGCTCACTAATACTATACATACGTTGGAATTGGATAATGTCTGATGACTGAATCCCCCCGTATCCATTCCGGCTTAAATGCAATCAATCTGATTTTCCCCTTTTTTTGATTCGTTTTTTTCCCATTTATACGCTAATTAATTATATATGTATGTGTTTCTTTTTTCTTTGTTCGTAGGTTTTACTGAAGTTGGCCAAATGGTTGAAAAATTTTACAAGAATCTTAGCATCAAAATTTGGGAGCGGTTGAAGGGCGGCGGCTGTTCACAAATCACAGTTGTGGGTGAAAAGGGATATTTCTAAAACATTTTCGTTGACTCTTTCATTATAATTTATAATGCCTCTCTGGCTCTGCGTTGTATTTTGTATTTTGTATTTTGTAGCACCTCAATCTTTATTTTCTATTTATCCATTCAATTTAGTTTAATTGCAACCATTTATTAGTTATCTTTCCCACTACTATTTGTGGCCGTTTGATAATATTCAATAGATAAGCTTAGTCGGTGTATGGGCCCCATTGTTTTCGTCAATTTGACTCCTTCCGGCGGCTGACGTGCCTACCAACAAAACTATACTCTACCTACATGCGGAAAACACAGTTGAGACTTGAGAGGGGTGCTAAAATTAAATCAAATCATCCAACTTAATAAATTAACCCAATTCATCTAATATTTTAGCCTAACCGGTTGAGTCACTTCAGTCATTAGTTAGTAATTGATTGAATCATATAATGACCCGTAATTTTTAAATAAATTGTGTTGGATAAAAGGTCACAGTCAAATTAAGTGTTTTTTTTTTTTTTGAATTCTTTTCTAAAATACTACACAAGTTATCTAATAAATAAAAATAGCATAATTTTCACTTAATTTCTAAAATGACAAAGTAATTTTATCTTTTATACACAATTTTACTTTTTGAGGTGTTTTTTTTTTTTAACTTACACTTAATTAAATATATAACTTTAAAATGCAAAATATTAAATTAAATGATAATAGTTTCTTAATATTAATACCCAAAAAAAATGTCAAAAGTTTTAAATAAATAATTACAAATTTTCAATATTTTATTCAATTTTTTTTTTTGTAAGCCTTAATGTTATGTAATAAAAAATCAAAATAGTTACATAATTACAAATTACTAAAAATAATTTACTATTATGATTTTTTAAAACTTTTTTTGTGAAATTTAATGTTAAATAATATTAAAATTCTAAAAAAAAATCTTTATATAAATTTTCTATATTTTTATAGCTTTTGAATATTCTAAATTTCAACTTTCCATATTTAAAAATTTTGAATTTTGATGGCCAATAAATCTTTATTTTCATATGGAAGATTTATTTTTAAAATTATATATTTGGTTATATTTAAATGTGCAAAAATTTTCATTTAAAAAATAAAAATCCTTTTAGAAAGTAAAACATCTTTATCCTTATTAGAAATACAAATAAAATTGTGTTCTCTTTATTAATTTAACAACTCTCAATACCCTTTTTAAAAATTCCCCCCTCCCCCCTCTTTTTTTTTTGAAGGTAACAATCAAATATGTGATGCATTATTATTGCAAATAACAACTGGAAACTAAGTGTTCATGATGCATTAAATATAAATCTTGCTACATTTAAGAAACCTTTCAATAAACTCGATTTCACATATTTTCTTAAACGCACTAATGGTTTTCACAATGATTGCCTTATTCGTTTTAATGATTTTGACAATGTCTATAAAATTTAGTTGAAAAATAAAAATAGATAGTGACTATTAAAAAACTAATACATGTTAGTAGAAAAAAATAAATAATATTAGTTTATTTTATAGTTTGGTGAAAACACAAGAATAGTTTTTTATTAAAAAAATATTTTTAAAATAATAAGATTAATTTTTTAAAAAATATTTAAAAAATGAAAAATATAAGTTTAATTTCCATAATTAAAGAAAAAAATGTATATATTTTTTTTTGAATTAACCGTTGAGTTGATTGAATTTAACTTAATCCAAATATTAATTAGATTTAACTTAACATAAATATGATCCGTAACTAAATAAATCGGGTTGAGTCACCCGTTAAATTATGACTCATAAATAATCTAACTCATGAGTGACTCAATTATTTAGTTATGATCCATTAAATTATTACTCATCGCTAATCCAACCCATGGGTAATCCAACCCCTCCAACAGACACATTTGTGTAATTAGCCCATCGAAACAAAAATGAAAAAACTTTTCAGGCCATTGAATGCAATAGTAACCGTAAACTTGCCTTCAACCAAAAACCAATGATTAACAAAACAATCAAGCACAAGTTTCTAACTCTGCTGCTTTTATTATAATTTAACCAACACTACCTTTTTAGTTCACTAAATCAAAGTTTCAAGTTTTACAATCGAATGTTTCTGGCCTTCACCTAGAATGTTGAATTACATTGATCTGTACATCTTCTTTCCCTTTTCTTTCCTATACTTCACCCTTCACCACCAGTACGCCCCTATCTGGATTTCACTAAGCCCAGCACTACATTCTGCCAAATCGAAATGGGGGATACAACAACCACCCCACAAAATATTTAATTAAAAAGAAAAAAAAAATTAACTACTAGTCAAAGCTGTAATGCTAAGTCTGGTTGAGGTGAACCAATCTGTAAACTAGAACTGGGCGACCCTGATGCCTGAGCTCTGATATTCAGATCGGGTGGAACTGCAACAGCTTGACTACGTTGCGCTGATAACACCTGAGGCGAAGATCTGCCAGAAATCCCCGCCTCAGATAATATATGTGAGTCAGAGCCTTGTCCTAATAGATTCGCCCGTTGAGATGGACCCCAATTATCTGACAATTTTGTTTCTTCTGAACTGGCCTGGTATGCGGGGCCCGGATGAAGGGATGAAACCTCTGCTGCTGCAGTGCGCACTCCCAGCATTTGATTAGCTATTGAACCCTCTTCCAACCCAGATTGCCCAGCTTGAGTGGCTAGTCTTCCGCTCCCTATTTGAGATGATAAATCAAACCCAAACATGCCATTGAAACCATTTCTGCCTGGGTGAAATAATGATTTCTGCGTAAGCTGCAAGGAGCTTCCTGGTGTTGTCCAAGATAATCCACCACCCTGATCGGCTACCTCATTCTGACAACTCAATCTCTTTAAGGCTTCAACCGTTTCTCCAGATGGCTTATGTATAACAGAACTTATCCCAGGCATCGTTTGGTTTACTGGTCTGCATACCAAGCCATTCATTAACTTCAACTTTTCAGTTGAAAAGGGAAACGGCTGTGTTGGTGTGTCATTTTCTTCCACCCATCCAGGACCAAAGGCTAGTCCATCAGGCAGAGCAGACTTCAGTTTCCTTGAAGCAACGTTCCAAGCACCTGGCCCAAGATTTGCCGCATATCTTGCCAGGCTTCGTGCATAAGCATGTGGCTCCAAGTGAAGACCTACCTGCATTACCACCCAAGGAGGAAAACCAGATAAAAGATAATCTCATCATGCAATTCAACATCCAAAACAATAAACTTTGTGATACTCAAATTCTCCTAAAGGGAAAAATATATATATATCAAAATATGAGTTCTTCAAAGCACAAACCGCCATTAGGCGCTTCATATCTCCAAATGCATTTGAGAAATAAGATTGTTTGCTGCTAGGTGAAGGATGGAATTGCTTGTAGGAATCCCTCCTGTTCTCATCCACAGAAAAATGCTTCTTTCCATACTTCATGTCAGCCCTTAGGATGGATGCTACAAAAATAAAACATTGCATTCCAGAAGAAGATTAGAAACTAAAAACATGTAATGTCTAAAAAATTGATGGTTCCAGCATGTTAAGTCCAATACCTGGGAATTCACTATTCCAGTCAACTAACCAGTCTGAGTAATTTTCACCATTTCGTGAGCGATAGGAAGTTCCACATGCATCATTCGAACGAAATCTATAAAACATTGGTCCCTTTCTTAGATTGTAACTATTAGATCCATTTGGTTTATCTTCCCCACTAGCAAGAGTTGCACCTGAGGAGACCTCGGGACCAACACGATCAGCAGGTGAACTCTCAAGAGGTTTTTTCAGATTCTTGCTTGGAGGTCTCCCTCTTCGCACAACTTTGGGTTGTGGTTCACCATTATCACCTTCATTCCTCAAGTTCTCAAAGTCCCGCTTCGCCAGCTCTTGAATGGACCGAGCCTGAGATGACCCAAGACTTCAAGCTAAAGCATAAACAAGATTGTAGAAACTAAAGTTATCTAAACAACAGGGGTCCACCTGACGAAAGTAGACCGTATCAGGTGCATTGTACTGCATTGCATTTGAACATATCAACATCACATCAGCCTGCCAAAAAAAAAAAAAAGAAGAAAACCATCAATGTCAAGTCAAAACACACCAAATCAACTTCAACCGCACAAATATGAATTTCAGTGGTCACTAAGAACTTGCAGAATAATTTTAAGACTGGCTATGAAACTAAACTCTAAAAATGGTTGAAGTCATCCGCTAATTCAGAAAGCTGCCCCCAAAAAATAAGGGCAACAGAGAATTAGCCTCACTGTAAATGACCATAGACCAGAGAAGCACAGGGCCCAGCAAAAACAAAAACCTATCTATGGCCACTAATATGGAGCGACTAAGCACACTGACAAAGCAAGTTAGAGAACATAGGGCAGAAAAAGAAAAGCAAGTTGTAGAACATAGGGCAGAAAAAGAAAAGCAAGTTGGAGAACATAGGGCAGGAAAGAAAGAAGCTAATTATGTACTCATATCCCTGGTAACTTCACCTTCTCCTTTCTCTCTGTTAACTCGTTGGGTGAAAGGGACGGGTAAACCTAGAAACAAATTATGCCAACAACACACCTCCCAACATCATAAATTCAAGGCCCTTTGCATCAATTTCCTCGGCAAGTTCAATGAAAAAAAAGACTCAATAGTACTAGGTAAAAGAGGAATTTCCTAATATGACATAAGAATCTTGTTGTGATTTCAAGCTCTTTTCTAGATCCTAATAAGACTGGGGGGAAAAAAAAGGATGCAGGAATCCAAAGTAGAAAAAATAGTGGCAAAATCAACACAAAATCCAATCTTGAATTGATCCAAAAATATGTTTCATACACAGAATCTGAACAAAAATCCACAGATCTAGAAGAAAATTGTCTTTATCATCCACCGGTATAGTGTTGGCAGGAGCTCATAACCCCCAAACTAATTAAGACACTAATATCCCAAGGCAAACAAGACCACAATAAGATAATACTCATAAAGAGGTGGATATGTGTTAAATCTTACTTTTGCATGTCTGACAGTTTTATGAGCCAAACTCAGGCAAACAACGACTTTAAATCAAATAAAACATACAACCAAATACAAGCATGAAATAAAGGAAGACTTTAAAAAAAAAAAAAAATCCCATTCTGTACAATCTGTCACAACGTTTTCATAAACACTACATGGAAACCAGTCAACATGGATTTCATGAGGACATGCTTGAAACAAGAAAAACAGAAAAATCATGATATGACAATGTTGTTAAAAAGCCTCTATTCCTAGACATGCTGAAGTTGATACTGTGTAACAAGGAATACATCCTCAATTAAAAAAAAATTACGATACTGAAAGAGCCACATAAAGTTTAAACTAAATTATTAAAGTGGAAGGTTGTTTGATTTTGGAAAAATTAATTGTTATCAATTTTGGTATCAGTAGCCAATTTAAGCCTTTGACCAACTGCAATTTTATGTCAAAGCTAGAACAGTCATATTTCTCAAACTCTCAACTGCAACTTTAAACCAACCTCCAATTCTTCCAAATTGGAATAAACTCCACCATCAAGTTTTTTCCGCACAGTCCCAAAATCCATTGGATGTTCTATAATCTCATGATAATCAGGAAGCTGCAGAGGGTAAACCGTAACAATATCAGCACAGAGATTGGAAATTGAAGTGCCACAGCTAAAAAAATGTCATTACAACATAAGCACCTCATTTGGATCAACAGGTTCTGAAAAGACTCCATAAGTATCCTTCCTGCATTCAAGAGATAACTAATAAGTTCAAATTAGAAAGAAAAATTGATACAGTAGGGTAAACAGGGATATAAGAAGCTAAAAAACAAAGAAAGTACTAGTACATACTTTTGAAGTCTGTCAAGGACGAACACCAACATGGTTTTATCTGGCAAAGGTGCTGTGGGTCCAGACTCCAAAGGTGACACTGTCCACAAAATTAGATGACCACAATCAGACTTAAAAAACGCATCTTTTCTTGGGAAATTCCTAACAATATTATCTTCCAAACGGATGACAGGCTTTGACTAGAACTCACCGTGTACAGTATCCGTCACTTTCACAGCCTTTTCCCCCTGCAAAATTAGTCCAACAAATCCAGTGGTTAGTACGAAAATTTCACCCAAAGATTTAAGTAGGCTTGCAAAGATTCATTCTGCACTAAAGCCACGATGTAAAGAAGAAACAGGTAAAAAACAACAGAAGGATGATAGGCCAGTACAACTTATAAAAGCATACTGCTGCATCTTCAACTATTATAAATGTCAATGATCAGAAGAGACAAATCCCGACTTTTTCAAAAATATGACGCAGTGTAAATATTAGTTGATGGGTAGTCTACACAGACAAAAGCCGATTGTGCAAAACAGAGAATATAATAAAATAAAGCATCAGCAGTGAAAGATTGAATTTTTACAAGCTCAGCTGATTGGGGAAAAAAAGGAGGAAAAGAAAAGCCCAGAAAAGCGCACCAAAATATTTTTGCAAGTATTTATATTAGCATCGACATAAATGAATAGGGACTACTACTCCAAATTTGCAAACTTGAAAACTTGACATAGTCAAAACCGTTGAACCCCAACTTCATAGTCCAGATCTCAAAAGTCATCCGTCCACTTAAACTCCCTAAAAATAAAAATTAAAAAAGTCTTTTGAAAGAAAAGGAAAAAGGTACGAAGGTAAAATTACGCGCGAAATCCCAAAATATGGAATCACATCTAGACAAAGAAACCTTAAAATCTATCTTCGAATACCGAAACTATAACAAGAAAACGCCGCTTTTAAATTTCCAAAAATAGAAAATGCATTGACTAGGAATTTGAATTTTCAAAAAAATTTCCAAATCAATACAGTATTATCCTTCAGCATAATCCCTTCCACTACTCGCCACAATCAAAAAAAAAAAAAAGAATCATCCCTACTTATGCACATATGCAGCATGCATGTGCATATGTAGAGATAAAAGTAAGGGTTGGGGGGGGAAGATATAGGGATTAAAAAAAATCCCAAATTAATGACGACCTGATCGAGAACGGCGTCGTTAGATCTACGATCAACGGCATTGATCTTACGTTTCTTATGCGAGGCATCATGATTTAGGGTATCCTCGGCGTCGGAATCAGAAGCGGAGGGGGCAGAATTTTGAGAAGGAGAATCTCGAAATTGGGGTTCTGATGATTGGGGCAAACGAACAACGAGCTTGACTTTCTTCTGCTGTCTCTCGTCGTCGTCGTCGTCGTAGTCATCGTTGATGAATTCGGAGGAGGGGGAATCGTAATTGACGGGGTTCCGGCGAGTGGATCGACGGGTAGGGGTGGAATTGTAACTAGGAACGGGAAGGGAAGGGGGAGGGGTAGCGGTTGGGGTTAGGGTTTTATTCTGTTGCCGCTTTTGGAGATCTAAGAGAGAAGGTCGGCCTTTCTTCTTCTTCCTCTTCATGTTTAATACCTCGGCGGACTCTGATATTGTCGTTGATATCGTTGCTGTTGATTTGGCTGTTGTTGGGGTTGCTCTTCTTCTCGCTGTTGCTGTTGTTGCTGCCGCTGCTGAAGCCTTACCCATTTTTTTTTTTTTGTGGCTTTTTTAAATTTTTTTTCGATATTCCTTCCGGGCGTTTTTTTCTTTTTTTTTCTCTTTCTCTTTTTCGCGGGGGTGGGGGAGCCCTTTTGGGGCTTCGGCCTTCGACTGGACTCTTGAAGCCCTCCCTATTAGCTAGACTGCCCAGTACTGCTATTTTAAACTCCAATAATAACCCCCTCCCCCCTTCCTTTATTGCTTTTTATCACATCACTCCTCGTTTAGTTTTTAATTGCAAAACTCTTCGTTAATATTTATGTACTATATTCATTCAGTAATAATAATCCAAAATTTAAATTTAAAAGTAAAACTTATAAATATGAAATCAAATCAAAGCAAATTAACTTTTAAAAAAATATATATCAAATCAAAAGTAAATTAATTTTTATGAAAGAAGAGAGTATGTATGTATTATTTATCAAGAATATAATAGTTATTTTATTATTTTTCCTCTAATAAGAATTTTTTTTCAAGAAATAAAATAATATGTGATGAAAACAACATCTTTTTAAATAATTTAAATTGTGTACTTATTCATATAATTCATTTGTAAAATGTGACTAATTTCATTCAATTTTCCGATATTATATACATGCATGTGCCGATACATGGATATAATATACATTCATACTTTGTGTAGACTCAGACTGACTATAAGACACGTACAAACATGCATTTGTGAGGGTGTATGTGTGTTTGTGTTAGCTGTTGCAATTAAAATTGTTAGGGGTCAATTCGGGACGGGAGGAAAGTTTAGGGATGTTAATTTTATTCCACACAGTTTTCATCTGATTCTTAACTTTGGTGTGGTGGGTGGGTGATCTATCCGCACACGCTCTCTTTGGGCTCGCGTGACTCCGCTATCTCAATTCTCAGGTCCCAACCAACGCTCTAAATTTTATGCAACTTAACATATGATACATGCAAATATGCGATGCACTTTTCCTCTCTCTATTATCATAAACTTTATGAATGTGTCAAGTTATCCCAACTCAAAATGCAATTGCTGCGTTTTTCTTTTTTTTGGTTTAATTAAAAATTTATTGTTTACATACATTAATTTTCGCTATTTCTTCTTTAATAGAACCAATAAAATGTAGTTTAATTTTCGTGTAAGTTGATGGCTTAACCATTTTAACTAATATTTAATATCCTCTCATCTCAAATATTAAGTGCTTGACGGGATTTGAAAATTATTTTAGAATCTATAAAATACTTTGTTCGTCTCAAAAAAAAAAAAATTTTACTTTGATTAACTTATAATATTAGATAGCTCATTTAATACATTATTAAATATATAATTTTATATTTTTATTTTTATTTTTAAAATTTGAATATATATAATTATTATTAGTAAATATATTTTAGAAATTTTTATTTGAAAGTAAACTTTTTTTTTTGGATAAAAAAATATTTCAATGTGGACTTTTTTTGGACGGAGAGAAAAATTTGTCCAAAATATTTATTTTTAAATAGTTTAGAGATCACATGTGAAAATGTTATTACTCTTTCTATTATAAAAAAAAGAATTCATTTTAATTTAAATATAACTTTTTTTTATTTATTTGGTACAATACATTTAATGTATCAACTAAATGTTTAATTTTACATTTTTATCCTTATTTTTTAATTGCGAGTATATACAGTTATTATTAGTAAAAAGATTAATTTGAAAGTTGACTCTTTTTTTGGAATAATAAAAAATTTTGAAAATTGACTTCTTTTTTTTTTTTTTGTGAACCGATAGAGTACTGAATATTTATTTTTAAACGTTTTAGAGATCGCATGTGAAAATATATTATGTAATCCTTTTATTGTTGTTATAGAGAATGTTTTTCAAAACGCCAACGCAAACGCTTACCCTTGTGTTGTTGGTTTTTTCAACGACACGGCAATTTAATATTGTTGAGAGTTAGGAATTAAAGGTGGTCATAGACTATATTTAAGAACACAATTTTAAATTTTTTTTGACAAAATAATTATAAGATAAAATATATATTAACAGGGTAAAAATATTTTTAAAAGCCAAAAAAAAAAAATGCATTTGATTGAGGGCCACATTGTACCAAATAAGGGGTTTGATTATTTTGAACTACCTGGAAGGCCTTTTCAAAGTTTTTTCTTTTTTAATAAATTAAAAACACGCTTCATCTAAGACTCAGGTAGTGCACATATATTTTGCAAGGGAGAAAATTTGTGTTTTTTTTTTATTAAAATTATTTTGAATTGGAAATAAAACATAAATAGTTTTATCTCCTAATTTGCATATAAAAAATATAAAACGGAATGTAATTTATATATACTTTAACAATATTTTACAAAACAGCAAAGTGAAGTTTAAGGAAGAAGAAGAAGAGAGTAGGGCAAGGGAGGGGAGAAAGAAAGGAGAGAGAGGAAGGAGAGGGGAAAGGAGAAGAGAATTGACTGAGGGGGAAATAGTGAAGAAACATGGTCACAGTGAGTTGAGCTAACCTGCTCCTTCAACTGCTTATTTATACTCGTTGCTAACTAATTAACTTAATTAAATCTTGACTACATCGTTTGTTTTGCTTCGTTTGATTAATTAAATCCGTTTTCAATCTACAGTTGAGTGGAAGCATCCACAGCTTCACAGGAAGAACCAATAGGATGGGAAGCACAAGGATCGATGACGTGGCATATGATTTCAGTATTTCCCGTCCCGCCTAAAACCCCGAAACCCGGGAAAATATTTGTTTTTAGTTTTCTCATTTAATTTTGGAATTCTAAAATTCTTCTCTTCCTATTATATTATAAATACGAGTATTTATATTTATATTTATCATCAACCCTTAGGTTTAGTAGCATTCAACCCCTTTTTTCCTTAATCACCGCACCTGCCGAAGGTAAATAATAATAATAAAAAAAAAAATTTGATTTCCTTTTTTTTTTCATTTCTCTAATTATATACTAATTTCACTGTTTCTGATGATTTTTGTTTTTGTCTTGGGTGTTTCAGAAATTTTAATGGCGAGAGGTAAATCCAAGGCTGATTCCAGAACCGCAGACAGCAAGTGAGTATTTTCAAAATTTTTTAATAAATTGTTTCGTTTATGGTTTGATTACAATTATTGGACGTGTTTGAATTATAATTTGTTGTTTGATGGATGTGTGTGTGTGTGTGTGTGTCTAGTATTTTTATTTTTTATATTATTTGATTTGACGATTTATAGTGGGGGATTATATGATAGTGTTGCTGTGAAAAAGAGGAAGGGAAAAAGGGAAAAAAAGGCAAAGGATCCTAACAAGCCTAAGAAGCCTCCTAGTACTTTCCTTGTTTTCATGTAAGTTTTTTCAGATTTTTTTATTTTTTTTTTGGCTAGCTGAATTTAATTTTGCAGTGCTTATTATTATTATTATTTTTTTTTTTTTGAGTTTTTACTGTCTGCTGAGATTTGTAATTCGCATTTCCACGGGTGGCAGGGATGAATTCAGAAAACAATTCAAAGAAGAACATCCTGACAACAAATCAGTTGCTGTTGTGAGTATTTTAAGCCATACGCTTGCGCCTTCCATGTTTTAAATTTTAAAATTTGAATAAATTTTTTTCTCTCTCTGTAATTTATATGGCTTGTGAGAGTTGGAATTTATTGGAGTAAAATAGGTTGGTAAAGCTGGTGGAGATAAATGGAAGTCCTTATCTGCTGAGGTAAATGGTTTAATGATTCAAACTATGTCCACCTGAAATTGGAAATTGTTTAAAGTATTTGTTAATTTGTTGAATTACCAAAATTTCAGGAAAAAGCTCCTTATGTGGCCAAGGCAGAGAAGAGAAAGCAGGATTACGAGCGCCAAATGAAAGCGTACAACAAGAAATTGGTATTTATTTAATTTAACTACTACTGAGCATCGCTGATTTTAGTTATATAGTCTCAAATTTGTCTTCATTAATGGCGGTTTAAATGGTGCCCTGTAATGGAAAATCAGGAGGGAGGTCAGGATGAGGAATCTGACAAGTCAAAGTCCGAGGTTAATGATGATCAAGAAGGTGGCAGTGAGGAGGTTTGTGTCGTCCTTTTCATTTGCCAATCTTTTGAAAGCTCGTTGCAGTAGGCATGTGATTGTTTTGCTTGACTATAATCTGTTCCTGTCATTGTAGGAGGAAGAAGACGATTGATGACATTTAGTATTGCTGGAATGGCATTTGCAGTAAAGCTCCCTCGGTGTCTAAATGTGGATGCCAAACCTTTGCCGTTGTTAGAACATTTTGGATAATTTTCTAGTGGTGAAACAGGTTGCACCATAACCAGCTGCTCAATTTAGTAGGATGGGATATTCTATGTTGTAATTGCTTTCAGACATTTGTGGAGCGACTAGTCCTTTACTTTTCGTAGTTTAAGTGGAATATATTGGATGTTGGTCATCCTGATTATTGACCTGTATGTTTTAGTTGACGTGACAATACTTGGCAATTTAGTTATAAGTTTCACGTCTGTTGATTTGGATGGATTTTGAGGATGGAGTTCCTTTTTCTGTGTTATTATTATTATTATTATTATTTTGGTTCGGAAAACAGAAAACTACAAATAGAAATGGGTGCTACCTGAGCACATTATACTGTGATTCACTTATCTTTGAGATGTTTGCATTGGAGAACTTTATTAAGACAACTCTACAAGTTAATAAGAAGCTAGTTTCCGTGAAGCTGGAGTTGCATGGAATTTGGCACAAGTTTACTAGTACCACTACGTGGCAAGGGAAGGGAAATTTGTTTGAAACTCTGTGTAGGAAATTGAACAGACAATGCATGTTTGTCCTCATATGCTGGATATTCACTCACCTTCCCAGTTGCAAACCTGACGGGTTCCTAGAAAATTCAACTTTGGAATAGTAAGGACAGGGTATGTCCCAATGGAGAAAATAATTGAAGGTGGCCCCAGTGCAACCTCAAATTCCGGGGGCTTCGTCTGTTTCCACGTTTTTGCCTCTGCTGTGAACCAACCAAGAAGGCAAGAAAGAACAGCGTTTACTTTGTTCGTAGACTGGACTGAACTGATTGATGCCAAAATAAGTATAAAACTCACATACCACTGCCTTCTCTCTGCACTACTATACTGCCATTCTCTCATCATATTATACAGCAGAGCTAAGCATACAATCGTACCAGAAGGAAGTTAACTAATGGCTGTCGAAGCTGTGGCATCGGTGGTGATACAGAAGCTGACCGACATGCTAACCCAAGAATCAATCATGACCCAAAAAGTGATCGTGGATGAACTCAAGAAGATCAAGGATGCGCTTAAACAGATGGGAGGATACTTTCTTGATGCGGAAACCGAGCCCAAAAGAAGTGAAAAACAAATCAAGGATTGGGCCGAGCAGTATGTGGGCGGTCTTTACCATGTGGAAGATACTATTGAAACTTTTGCAAGGCGCTTTCCCTGCACCACTTCCCGTCAAAGGAAGACTGCTAAGCTTATTTTTGGTTTAGCATTTCTGAACAACTTCACAGCTTGCCATAAACTCAGGAGGGAGATCAAGAAGATAAGCGTCCAAATTGATGTCCTCAACCGCGATAGGCCACGTGGGTTGGAAGATGCTAGTGTCAAATCCACCACGTCCCACCAACGCCCTAATATTGCTGCTGTTTCTAAGCGTCGTGACTTTGACGAAGAAATCACTGTTGTTGCTGATCCTCCAACAGTGGTACAAGATCAGGAAGAAGAGGAAGATCAAGATGTGTTCTCGCAGCACCAAGATGCCGTGTTGCTTAGGCGCACTGCGTCCAGAGTCTCGGAGGTTCATCGTCATCATTCATTTTCAAAATGCCGGGCTATGAGCGAGGCCTCGGTTATTGCAGAGCGTTTTCATCAGCCTAAGCTCATCTTCAGCTATTCTTTCGATGAAGAAGAGCTGGACGATATTGTGGGTTTCAAGCAAGATGCGCTTTCCCTGGCACAAGCTCTTCTTGATACCAAAATAAACAGTAGTCAGGTTGTCTCAATTCTTGGGGAAAGGGGCTCTGGCAGAACTACCCTGGCTCGTGCTGTTTACGGACACAGACAAGTCAAGGAACATTTCAAGTCTTGTTCTGCCTGGGTGACGGCCTCCAAAGAATCATCCAATGCAACACTAGATCTGTTGCTCAAGCTGTTGAGGCAAATTGGCAGTTCTAAGGACCAAGGAGATAATTTGATTTCTTCTGTCAAGGCTAGGATTTCTGAGCTATTGAAGGATAAACGATATTTCATCGTTTTGGAAGATGTAGAGAGTTCTGAAATATGGGATGATCTACGAAGCGCTTTACCAGACCAACAAGCGGGGAAAGGAAGTAAGATTTTGCTCGTAACTTGTCAGAAGGCGGTAGCAACTCATGCCAAAAGCCAAGTGCACGAATTGAAGAAGCTGACTGATCAAGAAAGTTGGGATCTTTTCCTAAAGAAGGCAGGCCTGGAAGAGGGTCCTGAACGTCTAAAAACGAGAATCCTTGAAGTCTGCAATTGCTTGCCTTTGAATATAGTCCTTCTTGGCAGTCTCTTTTCGGTAAAAAGCCGTGAGGATTGGCCTGGAGTGCTATCCAGCCGAGCCAACTGGGACACGTTGGACCTCATTTCATTCAGCTACAAAGATCTCCCAGCACATTTGAAGCTCTGTTTGATATACATGGTGCTCTTTCCAAAAGAGTTTGATATTCCTGTCCGCAGGCTGCAAAGGCTATGGCTGGCCGAGGGGTTCGTGACAAGATCGGAAAAATTGTCAGAAACCTTCCAAGAGGATGAGGTAAAGGGATATTTCGACAACCTAGTTAAGAGAAGCTTGATTCAGGTTTCCAAATTGACATCCGACGGCAGTCCTAAAAGATGCAGGTTACATGGTGTTCTTCATGACCACTTGGGTCCCAAGGCTCAGGTTATTAGTCTTTTCCACGTTCATAATAGATATTCAGACAACAATTGCCAAATTGCAGGTCCATTTGGTGTTCGTAGGCTTGTTGAGTACACAGATATCAAGAATTGCCCCCTTAACCCCTCCAATCTTGGAAGTTTGAGGTCTTATTTGTCCTTTAACACCCAAAAAAAAGATATTCCGGCTAACGAAGTTGGCAGTCTTCTTAAGAATATCTTAAGGAATGGTTTAAAATTGCTAAGGGTGCTTGATCTGGAAGGGGTGTACAAACCAGGTTTGCCTGATAACCTTGGTGATTTCTTCCATTTGAGGTATTTAGGTTTGAGATGGACTTTCTTAGATAGTCTCCCAGAATCTCTTGGCCGTTTGTACTATCTCGAAACGTTAGACATTAAGCATACTCATATTAGTACTTTGCCTCCATTCATTTGGAAACTGAAACATCTGAAACACCTCAATGCCAATGGGAATCACCTTGAGTTGCCAAGGTATCTCCACTCATTGCCACAGCTCATGACCTTGTCAGGATTTTCTGTTGATGACAGAAGTTTAATTAAAGATGGTTTGAAAAGTTTGGTTCATCTCAGAGAGTTGGAAATTACATTTCAGTTGAGCAATCCTGAGGAACTTATGGATTGGATTTCAAAATTAACAGCTATTCAAGCTCTAAGGCTGAGGTCTAAGGATGTCACGGGACGCCCTTCAAAGCTCATTTTGAAACCATTATCAAGCCTGAAGCAACTTACTCACCTTAATTTGCTTGGGAATCTACAAAAGCTACCTGATAAAAATGACTTCCCTCCAGAGCTTAAAGTACTCACATTGTCAGTCTCCCATCTGAGAGATAATCCTATGCCAATTCTTGGAGAACTTCCCAAACTGACTGTCCTCAGGCTTTTGGCCAACTCATACCTGGGGAACTCAATGATCTGCCCTCCAGAAGGATTTAAAGAGCTTCGAGTCCTCAAACTCTGGATGCTGAAGAACTTGGAGGATTGGGATGTGGGGGAAGGATCAATGGAGAGACTGAAAGAGATAAACATTAGGTGCTGCAATAAGCTGAAAATGATACCCAGCAGACTACTGCAACAGAGAAGTTTTAAGGAGTTGACATTGACTAATATGAGCCCAGAGTTCAAGAGACAAGTTGAGGGAACAAAATGTCCTCACGTTTCCTTAACTATCAAGGATTATGACTTTTCTCCACTGCCAGTAAGTTTCTCTAGTTATTTTCTATTATGTTCAACTTCTGATTCCTCCGAATTTTCATTAATGGATTCTTAATTTGATGCGGTCTTCTATGCTGCAGTGGGAAGAAGCTGATTGTTTTTCAGATCAAGTGAATTCCATGTCCAGCAATGGCCATATGAAGAACTAAGGTTGGCTTCATGGCCAAATTCCAAAATGATTCTCATGTTCTGTAAAGTAGAACTGGAAATGGTTTCGGACTAATACCACTTTTTGTTTTTTGTTCATTGTGTTTTCTTCTGTGCTTATTTCAACTGAATGATCAAATAATATCTCAGCTTCTATCAGTACTTTTCTATGTTCCTTAATCCCTGTGTACGAGTGAGCTGGTAAATGAAGCAAAGAAGAAAAGGAAAGAATGCACAATTTTTGCATGCACAAATATGACCATTACGCATGAAAGAAAAATGCTTGCTTTCCTGTGAAATAACGAACTCCATTTCATTTGTCTGCAATACTTGGGATCTTAATTAGAAAGGCATACTTCACGCTTAATGGATGGAAACTCTGCACATTCTTCTTGTGTAACTGCAACTCCACTTATACCGAATGCAATTGCAATAGAAAGATCACTTCAGCAACATGAACAAGATTGAGTACTTAAATGCAGGATGGTAATGATTACCTTACGTAGGGTTGCAGATTATGGTCAGCAAATATATACGTACTTACAAATTGCAATTACTACAGTGAAAAAAGATGATGATACAGACATTTCAAAGATGCAAAGGAAATGGTTTTCTCTACTTTGTGATTCTTCTTTAGAACCCCTTACGCACTATGCTTTCTACAGCAATCCTAATAGTTAAAGACGCCAATTCCATTACCAGGAATTGATATAAAGAGAGTACATAAGCAAAAGCATACAATAATAGAATCCATCTTAAAATCGAACTATTTGATCAGCAGCAGAAGCTTATAAAGCCCAAGTGGAAGCTTAAATTCTGCTGATCCACAGCATTAACTTCATGCTCCTCCTCGCCATATCTTTACTTCTAAAAGTAGTGATCTTCTGAACGTGTTATACGTTGCAAGTAAACATTAAATGCAGGGCAAAGTACAAAGAATACTTGACGTTAGCACAGCTCATCTGAACATTTGAAAACAAATGTCTGCTAATCTGATCCTGCTCTATCAATGTCAATAGGGGTTTATGCAGAAAAAATTGAGCACTATGATTACATTTCAGACCCAAAAGGGAGCATAAGGTTTATCCAATTGAATGTCCTGCTTCTTGCTGATGATGGAAACAGAAATGTGTCTTTTATTCTCATCAGAACATTTGGAATGCGGGACTCTACTTCACAATAAGCTTGGCTCTTGCATGACCTTGATAGATTTGGAATTGTTCTGTAATCCCTAAATGTGCCATTAGAAGCCAGACATGAGTGAGGAGCTCACCACCCTTGCGAAGATGCTGAGCATGATGATTTCCTCTACAATGAGTGGCAGCATATGCAAGCATCTCCACCCAAACATTACTGATAAACTCCCATTTGTGATCCCTGTTCAGAGATTGCAGTTTGCTTGCCAGCCTACACGCATCAAACAACACGGATTTACTTCTATCTCCCTTGACTTTAACAGGTAAAACTTCATTATTTACTTCAAGCAACATCTTACAAGCTTTAGCCTTCCCATTTTCTAATCTTCTCTCCTTGAAGAACTCCTTGGCTTCAGCACAAGTATCGCGAAACCTTATCAATCCAATTCCTATTGGCAGCATGAATGGGTGTAAGACTAGGAGATACATCATATAGTTTGATAAGTGTTTGCTTTCCTTGCAGTTGGGAATAATATCTGGGGAATGGTCATCTCTATCCAAGGAATAGCAGATATCAGTAGCAATGTGCCACATGAGCATGCTCTGATCAAATTGGATTTCAACCTTGTTAGTCCACTCAGGGAGGAGACCTGCAAGAGCGAAAGTATCTCTTCGAGTGCACAGAGCTGGAGGACCAGTTTCGTTGTGTCCGATGAACTGCTTCAGCCGATTGAAAATTATCTTTTTCAAGTCGGAAGACACCTCCTGATAGGTCTTGTAACGATGCTTTTCTCGAAATTCAACTATCCCAAGGAGTTTCTGAACTCGATAACATACAGCAGGGTTTTCCTCCAAGCAAAAGCTCAGTAAATTGTACTGAGCCACAGAATGAGACCATCTTCGCTTATTTGTAACAAGGGAACAAGGAACGATGAGGGATTCACGAATCTTATCGTGTTTGTGAAGCAAGCAAACTGTCCAGTCTGAGTTCATTTGAACTATCACGGCATAAATTTCCGAAAGAACAGCCACAACCAGCATCAAATAAGTGAGAATTAGGTTCATTCTGTGATACTTATCTTTCTTACACTGAAGCACAAAGAGGATAAAAGCCAAGGAAGTACAAGAAAAAGTGAAAAAGCGAAGAATGCAACCTCTCAAAGAATACACTATTGGGGCCTTAGTATAGAACATATCAAATGCAAACCCAAGTTCAACCTCAACAATTTTAAAAGCTTGTTCTGGATCAAGATCCTTGAAGTAGGACTGGCTGCTGTCCCTATCTTGAAAACTAAGGATAAGATCTACAAAAAGACGTTTGAATGTCTGGAACTTCTCATAAGCAGCAGGTATTAACTTTTTGACATGAGTAGGATAAGAGTTATCAATGTCAATCGGAATCGGAACCTCTCTAACCTCATCTGCCACCACATAGTATCCTTCAGCCTTCTTTAACGTGAACTCCTCCATGAATCTGGCATAATTGGGTCCAGGATCAGGGGAGGTGAGCATTGAATCCCTGAGATGATCTATGTTTGCTGACCTGAGCGCCAAAGTTCGCTCCCCCAACTTGATTAGGCCAGCACAGAAAATGGATGCACTCGAAATTGGAAACCAAGAAGAGCCAGGCAAAGCAACAAGCAATATATAGAAAGCCAGACCAGCCTGAATGAAGAGTCCCACCAAATGCCTCAACCAGAGCTCATTATCTTCGAGGGCATAAGCTGTAATGGTGTCAGGACCACCAAGATGGAGCAAAAGAAATGGAGCCCAGAAGGACATGAGCTCTTGCATTGGGGCTTGATCATCAACAAGGGAGCTCTTGCTGCTGCCGCAGTGTTTACCATCGAGAGTGTCTTGGGAAATGACTCCGAGGGCAACAGTAGCAACCGTGTCAGCTAAAATGTAAGAAGACCAAACAAGGAATCTGATCCGTGTCTTCTTGGCCAAGTACTTCCTCCGATGACCCAATACAATAAGAAGAAGTTGAAAGATAAGGCTGAAGAGAATCAAAATTTGAACCTCCCATTTTTTCCATGTTTGCTTCACACTATCCGGGAAGACATTAAAGAGCCTCCTCCTGTGCACGAATACTAAGGCGCTTGCTGCTGCAGGAAAAACATAAAAATAAAATTCAGCAACCGATCAAAAAAGTATCAAACTTTGAGACGAATGCAAGCTAATTAAGCTAGCTACTTGATAAAGAGAAATAACAATGAGGTAGGTAGCTGGCGGGTACCTGTGAAGAACATAATAGTCGGATACTGTTAAGATATCCTGTGTTGAATTAATTGGCAACAAACATATGCTTCAAAATTCGCTGCCGGACGTGGGATTATGAGCTTATCATGCGCTAGTGATAAGCAAAAATGGAATGGTAGTACTAAAATTAGTAGTAGTGGTATCGGTGAAGTTAAAACACGCGGAAACCCGAATGAAGGTGCCCTTATCATTGCAAATGACACGAGGGGTTGACCTCCTTGACCTGTTGTTATTTTATTTTTTTTCCTAACACGGCACAAATTAGTTTCTGCCAGCCGCCATCCTTGACCGGGCTATTGGAATATTTTGTGCTTTTCTGATCCGTCCATAAAAGTTAGAAGAGGCTATCAACCATAATAAGGGCAAGAACTGCAGCCCTTCGCCAAGCCAAGCCAAGCCAAACGAACCTAGGCCAGGCCAGGCCACGGAACATCAGCTTCACGTTAGTTTATATTTAAATTTATATTATTTATACAATTATCATTAAAAAAATACTCACATCAGTTTTTAATCTTTTTTATCACATTAATAATTTTCTCTTTCTTTTACAACGCTCTAAACTCTTATCAAATTTCTTTTATATTAATAATACAACTTATACATTAAATATTAAAAAATATTTAA
The DNA here is from genome assembly GCA_020080225.1 of Gynochthodes officinalis. Taxonomy (NCBI): domain Eukaryota; kingdom Viridiplantae; phylum Streptophyta; class Magnoliopsida; order Gentianales; family Rubiaceae; genus Gynochthodes; species Gynochthodes officinalis. Next base: position 25,501,559 of record CM034620.1, read on the forward strand.
TAGAAAATTTTTCATTACATTAAAATTAAAATTTACTAATACACTTAAAACATGAAAATAAATACGATAAATTAAATATGAAATACTTAAAAAAAAACGTGCGTAATTAAAATTAAAATTTAATAAATATTAACTACACTACAATTAAAATTTAATAATACACTTAAAATATTCGGATAAATATGATAGATTAAACATAAAATTTTTAATAACGTGAGTAATTTTAATAATTTGGCTATTTGAATAGTGAAGGCCAGGCCTTTGTTTCAAGGCCTGGCCGTCACTATTTACACAACTATTATTAAATTTTGTATATTAATAATACAATTTATAATTTTAATTATCATATACTAAATAGTTAAAAACAATTAATGAATTTTTTATTACATTAAAATTAAAATTTAATAATACACTTAAAAGGGAAAAATAAATACTCCAAATTAAATATGAAATACTTAAAACAATTAATGGAAAATAAATTTACATTATACTAAAATTAAAATTTAATAATAAAATACTTTAAACATTTGGATAAATACGATAAATTAAACATAAAATTTTTAATAACATGAGTAATTTTAATAATTTGGTTATGTGAATAGTGAAGGCCAAGCCTTTGTTTCAAGGCCTGGCCATTATTATTTACACAACTATTATTAAGTTTTTTAATATTAATAATACAATTTATAATTTTAATTATCATACACAAAATACTAAAAAACAATTAATGAATTTTTTTTATTACATTAAAATAAAATTTTAATAATAGACTTAAAATATGAAAATAAATACTCCAAATTAAATATGAAATACTTAAAATAATTAATAGAAAATAAATTTACATTATACAAAAATTAAAATAAAAAATATACTCTAAATTAATAATAAATTTAATAAATAAAAATAAATACTCTAAATTAAATATGAAATACTTATTACAATTAATAGAAAATAAAAATATCATATTTAACTCCAAAAATAGTCAAAGTGCATGTCAATTTGTAGAGAAAAATATTTCCTATTAATTAGTAATTTTTAATTTTTTTTTTAAAAAAAAATAATAGAAAAGACTGTTGCAAATCAATGACTGACTTACAGCAGCCATCAGAGGTGGCGGGCACCCATTGGGCACACGTCATATTTGACGTAACTGACAAGAGCACAGTACCTGTCAGTTGCCTCTGAAAGGCAATAACGCCATTTGGTGTTCTTTGGAAAGCCAAAAAAAAAAAAAACATGGCCAGACCGTGGGCTGGTTTTATCGGATGAGCAACACCAACGATCACACAAGCAAACGGCCACGCTGGTGCGGCCCGGCCAGCCCCAAAAGGGGCTGGTGCCTTGATTTATCTCGCCTCACACTGAATTTGCTTTTCTAACCTCTATCAAGTATCAACCTTACTGACGTATCATGCACGAGTGATTACTGATGAGATGAGATGAGACTATCGACCATGAGAAGAGAAGACAAGTAATTATCGACTTTTCGTTCACAGGCATTGCATGACATTCTGCAAATCTCTGATAGTTTTGCCGCAAACTGAATGAATGATTTGTTGATTAATGCAATTGAAGTTTGTAACGTCTGAAGCAAGTTTGTCACTCCATTTCACGTTGAAAGATCGAGTGCTTTTACAATCACCAGACTTTGGCTTTCTTTTTACATGGACATTGGGTTCCATGTTTGTGTACACTTCTCAATTTCATTTGAGTAGCGTGCACCAAAGCTCCACAAAATATAAACTAATAATGCTACTGATATTTGTAAGCGAAAACTATCTTCTCATAGAAAAATAGCTAATGCACAAAAATTCTGAATCTTCTACTTGTACTACCCTTGCCAGTTTTCACAAAAGGCATCTCTTGCATTCTGAATCCGATAATGTGGAATCCATGTCCATCACAAAAGGCATCTCTTGCATCTCTGCGTCAGCTTTCTGGAGAAGAAAGCAGACCCCTTTTTGGCAGTCTCATCTGAAGTGTTAGATAAGGAAACCAATGATGTTTAAACGGAACAATGTCAATGGATACAAGCACACACACACATATACACACAAGTCCTCACCTTCGATTTTGTAGTCCTCCAGCCTCCAAGACCCTGCTGCTGCTGTGGGTTGTAAGCAAATTTCTCAATGGGACTCAATCCTGCTCTTTTACGGCTACATGAGCCGGTAGAGAGACATGAATCCTAAAAACCAGAAAAGCCGTACTTAAGTAAATGGGAAGAGACTGCGGCAATAAAAAGAAGTGGGTTTTGACCTGTTACCCATTTTGCAAGAATGAAATGCCCTTATAATCTTATAATCCAAATTTAGCAGATCAGCAAAGACAGGTGACAACAAAAGAATAACTAAATATTAGTAAACTACCATCATTAGATGACCAGCTCCTTCATTGTATTAAAACAGTGATCTCCAAAAACTAAGAATTGAATTCTAACCTTACCCCTATTTGCAGTTCAAGGCATCAAAGAATCTAAAAGTTTAACCAAATGAAAACAAGACAATAAAATCAATTATAGGTCCCAATCATCCCAGAAAATTGAAACAAGAATGAAACACTGCAATCAATTTCATTTACTTTCTGCAGAGAAAGCAAACAGGTTACCTTATTGAGTAATACTACTTCTGAATAGCTGTAAACCCACTTCAACTTTCCATATAATTTATCCTTCTAGGATAATTTAGATATTGCTGCTCCACATCAACTTGCCCTCATTTTTATTTTCAATTTGCTTAAGCATATGAGACTGGTTTTGATAGTTGGGTTACAAATTCAAACTGTTACTCAAGCTAACAGTTACTTCCCCCATATTCCCTCTCATTTTGGTTGGCATACATGTCCCTATCAAATAAAAGTATAGGCATAGGCCATCCTAATGTTACAAGAAATCTACCTTGCCTTTAGAAAACCACCAAAGAAAATGAAAATTGCTGCTGAGAAACTAACCTCAAGTTTTGATGCTGTGAGAGCCTTGGTTTCCAGAAGATCATAATACAATAATACCTGTAAAATTGATAAAAGTAAACAATGAGAAATAGCTAGGATAACTCCGGCAACAAACCAAAGATAAGACAACCACAGTTGGCTCTTTAAGTAAAATTTATTTTGAACAGCACAGCATAACAAATGAAAAACAATTAACACCTTATCTTGTAAGTAGGCATTCGATGCATCAGTGGCCATGACTTGTACGCCAAGACAAGTCGTGGAATCAAAACAGAATGGGCAGAATATTGTATTGAATACACAACCATCTGCTCTGCACCAAACACCCTCTCCTTGTCCTCCTAGAACAGATTCATTGTTTCTTTCAAAGAGCCGTTTATCAAGTGATGAAACGTCAGATATTAGAACCTCTAAACTTGGAGAACATACACCTGCATGTTCCAATTTCTCGTTCTTAAGAGATCTCAAATGAACTTTGGAAGACGAAGTTAGGGTACACATAACACACAGATTGTATTCGGGAAGCCCCAATGGATTTTTACATAATGAGCAAAAGATTTGCAGCCTTTTGTCCATAACAAGTCCACCAGAATACATAGATAATGTTCCAGCATCATTGAATGACAATGATTGGGGAAATCCTCTTTTTTCCTTGCTTAAATTGCTTATTTCAGAATCAGTTCCATTGCTCTTATGCATATCAGCTTGTGTTATTGAGCTTGCCATGAATCCAACAGAATCAGGGGTTCTAGCAACAGGTAAACCAAACTGTTCCTTCTGAAGATAGTCAGATGGCGAACACAAGGAATTTCTTCTCTTGTGTGAATAAGAATTAGCACTCAAATTGCATGGTGATTCTGTTTCTGGTATTACTCTATTCACTTTGTCCTTAACTAGTCTTACTGGTGTTGCCACTGAACACATGGAGTTAAGAGCAGGACTTGAATTCACTCGAGATACAGGACTGCAGGAAAAATTATCTGGAAGCTCATTGGAAGATGGGATAAATGTAAAACAAGAGTTGTCATTCAAAAAATTATCGGAAGTCAATAAACGATCACCACAAATCAAATCAGGGGTTTCCTGGACAACGGTTAAATTGGGATCACCAGGGGAAAGCATCATTGGTGCACGCATGGACCACCTGCAATATATTATCGGGATTTCACAAAATATATCATATGAGTTGTCTGCGAAGATTACAATTTCATAGATTACAAGATCAAATGTACTGCATCCAAGAACTGTACATTGTGAATATTAATTCACAAATCTTAGGTTCTTACTCTCAATTTTCTGACTGTAAAGTTTTCTCCTGATTAAATGGTAATGACATCGTGAATCTAAGAGGTATTCTTATGTTATGGACCATGACCACCATTTTATATTTCTCTCTAACAATAAAATAACAAGTAAAACTGAAGCAGCAATTAATATCAAAACTGTTTGTAACTTTTCAAAAGCTTCAAAAGTAAACAGACAGAAAAGTGACAACTTCCAGTAGCCACTTGGATGCATAAGTTAGGATTTGAAATGGAAATTATGTTTAAGGGTCTCCAAACTTCACCTGGAGTCTTTATCAGTGTCACTGTCGAGGTCAATGTACTCTCTGCAGTCACTGATATCTCCCTCATTTGTTGATATGAACCCTTTAGCATCAGACCCTTTCTGACTTAGGAAAGACTCATATTTCATTTCAGAGTGTAAAGACTGGTGTAATATAGAAGCATTTTCAGATTCCAAGCTACAATTTGACACTCCCCACTTTGTTCTTCCCTCTTTGTGATCCTTTTTTGCACTAATCCCCTTAATCTTAACACTGGAAGAAATTTCTTCAATCTCAATATCAGAAATTTGCGAAGATTTACGAGCTTTGTCAACATGATCCTGCATTACCTCAGATTTAGCAATCACAATATTAAAATTGATATGTACTATTCGAAAAGTATATTTCACCTTCGCAGATTTAAAAAATGCTCTTAACTCCTCCAAGGAATTTTCAAAGCTGTCATACTGTTTAATTGATCTCCTAAACCACTTTGAAATGTATGATCTATTCCTTTCTTCACAAAAGCGCTCATCTGCAAGTAAAAGGTATGTTAAATCAGTAAATCATGAGCATCAAAGGACCATATTTACAATAGCAATGAAATTCCAAACTAAGAATGCTTCCCAGGAAGGCTTAACCTCAATTGGCGACTGCCACTAAAAAGAAGGCAAATGTGATTATTTTCAACAAGCAACGCTGTGAAAATAGACACTAGCTGCCATTAAAGTTGCAAAGGTTTATGGCAAATTTACTGGATCCCATACTGGTAAAAATTGTAAGCAAAGTTGTCTCATCTTCCCTTTTCAAATGGAAAACTTAGGTCACATTCTGGTCATTAACTGTAGCTTTGAGTGCTTTGAGGTATCGCTTTACCCCAGATAAAGTGCTCGTTAAAAATTTTCTAACTTATTTATAATCAATTGTTGATTTTTCAGGCATTTCAGGAAGATACAAGTACAAATTTTTTTGGTTCACAAAAACTAGGTCCTTCATAATCTTTCTGATGGAAATTAAAAATAGAAAAGCATTTCCCTTCAACCAAGAAGACATCTTTAACATTAGTTTATTGTAACAATATCACTTGATTTAGCACTATAAATCTATAGCTCTTGACAGATTCTGCACTGACAAAAAAGAAAACAATAAATTTAAGAAAGATAAAAACACAATTACCTAAGTATACAATGGCTCCATAGTCGTATCTATGTCGTATGCAACGACCTACAAATGACAATAAGTTTCATAGCTGAGAAAAAGTGCAACACATACAAATTCGAGCACATCACATATGATCCAAAATAAAAAAGCCAAAAGTTACAACAGAGCTATTGAAAGATCAATTTAAAATAAAGGAAATAGGACCAAAAAATCAACGATGCCAATTATGCTTTGTCTCTAGGCATTATATGACAACGTGAATGGTCACATCATGGATAAGAAGAGTCAAGAGATCAAGCTCCAGTGCATGTTAAGTAAATTTTTCTTTCTACAGAAAGTATTTGATGCCTACAAGAGATATCATTCTTTACTCAGAACCAGTACTACTTTTGGGTAAATTAACTTTATTGGGACCTGCCAACCAGGTATGTGTTTATGTACTGTACGTTTTAAGGACAACTCAGATCTTACATTCAACAAGTAGGGGACAACAGATGTCAGATGACAACCAAAAAAATGAAGCATAAAAATATCAAGTGATGATAAAGTTGCATCATCTTTGTTTTTGGACAATGAACCTAATAACATTCAGCAGCACTGAAGAATGATACACAAGCATTCTCTGATTATGCTGAAAATTTTAGTACAGCATATCTATAGTAATAACTCCGTACATTAGGCCACCCTTTTTATTCTACAGTAATATCTAAGAAGGGCAGCATGTAGGACAGCCAAAGGCATATCTGACTTTCCAACAACACAAAAAATTTATGACCATATCATATCCCAATTCATAACATTCAAGCTTCATTGATTTACTATTTGATTTTCCTCCAAAGTTTTTCTTATTTTTAACTCATCCAATATTGTTTACTTGCATAGATAATCACACAATATTTAGGTGTTTTAACTTCACAAACCTTTAGGACTGGACTTGTACACTGTTATGATCTATGACTGCATGCAAGGGGCAACTTCAAAATGAAATATAAATTATCCAATGTCTATACAGAATAGTAAGTGTACACCTTGCCAATTCGAACAAGAGAAAAGCAGTACCACATGCTATTAATAGTACTGTACAGATATAGATGTGAACAAAACATGAAGGCATGAATGCATTATTGGTAAGGCAGCAATAAGATTACAAGCATCTTTAGAGCATAACTACAGTTAACTACAGCTAAATACCAAATGAGAAATAACTTTAGTCTGAAACACAGAAAATGTCACCATAGTAATGGAGTACCTGTAGCCTGGTTAAGGGCTCGGAAAGCTTGATTACAGTACCAGTCACTCCCACTTAGGAGGCTTTTAGACAATCTGTACACATCATTGAATTTCTTCTTTTGGGCAACTAGAATGTCATGTCTGATGATCAATCAGTAATAGGCAACCCATTCAGAAAAATAAGTACACCTTCTTTTAATCCATGTGAAAGATAGATGTCTTACGTGTTTGGGAAGGGAATGCCGACAACTATCTGAGACAGTTAAGAAACAACAAACTAAATGCATGAGAGGAACTTACTCAAGCAATTATCCTCAACACAATATCTGGGGACCTTTTTCAATTTAAACACAGCTTCTGGCCATTTTATATTGGACAACAGCAAGTAAATTTGAAGATATGAAAGGATACAACAACTCGAGCATTGTCATCTGAGAAGTCAATACCTTCGGAAATCTGCACAAATGATCAAAAAATTTCCAAAATATAGTTGCAAATTCATCTCATGAGCAAAATCAACAAGGAGGTGCATTAAGTGATTTGGTTTAAAATTATTGTCACAAAAGTAAAAAGATGTAGAACTTGTAATGCAACTTCAAGAAGATTACATACCTACCACACTAAGCTTGTATTCTAGAAGCAAGAAGTTGGTGAACATACATATCAACAACTAAATCCAATACTAAACACAAGTTACAAAGCACGATAGAGGACTGATCTCCCCAAACACCACAGGATACTCCAACAACTACCATTCAAACTTAAAAAAATAATAATAAAAATAGGAAGCAATCAGCAGAAGTTGTGTAAATATTTTGCCTTGCATAATCAGATTAAAATCACTTTACCCCTTTTATAGTAGAAACTGAGTCGCAAAGAACAGAAATGGAACCACTAGGACTGTATCTTCCACTGAAGACGTGCTATTAAAGCTAAATGATGCTCACAATATTGATACAAACAAATGTGTTTTCAACTTTATGAGACGTGTGGGAGGAACTGTTATTCCATTTGGCAGTGCCATCTTAAGCTAGAGAACATAACTTGAGTAAGGCAAATTTAAGCTTATGTCATTCAAGGAAAAAGTGAACCATTACAATATTAGACACTGACGTCAAGTGGTAATTTAAAATATGCTGAGAACAAGTATAGTTGAACTTTAGCATACCAAACTTGTCCCAGAAAGATAAAGAGCAATAAAACAGTACAAATTTAAGAGAAATTAAGGAACACTAAATTTATGGGCAATATTACCTTATTTATGTTTATCAGTGGAAAAGTAGAAGTGATTCATAAAAGTTAGGGGAGCATTGTTGACAAACTAATTACAAATTACCTTTCCTCGACAAACAGCAAGAAAAGCAGCTCCTTCTCTCTTAGCTGTTTGTGATGATACTGTGCTCTCGCAATTCATAACATCTGACTTTTTAACCCTCTTCTTTCTTCCAATGATGGGTTTTTTCTTTTGATGAACACAATTGTAATATCCCTGTAATACTTCCTCAAGGGCATCCTGATTTCCCCCTCTTGGCTCTAAATGGATCAACAAATTAAAGGAAAAGAAACATTATAATATGCACTTGCAACTGTCTTTTACGGAAAAGGAGGTCAAAACCCATTTCATCCTTTACAAGCTAAAAATAAGCAAAGGAACGCCATAAAAAGTTAATATTAATATTCATGGATGCTTGTTGATTTTATTAACTCATGATGAGTACAACAGCCTAGTTCAATGTGCTTAAACTAGTGTAACACTGTGAATCTTACCAACGAAAAGAGATTTATACGCATTTAGACGAGACCATTGACCAGTTACTTCCCAGCGTCTGCATAATTTTTCCATCAGCTTGTAGCTAGGGAAGAACACCAGACAACCACCTGGAACAATTTCACATATTTCTTCTAAAGACGTGCCAAGAGCATCCTTCATGGAGAGGGGAAAAAAAAAAAGGTGGCATCTTACTCACATCTTAGAGATGAAAGATGATTTACATTCAACAAATACAAGCTTTAATATAAATCTTACCTGGAAAGCATATGCTTCTGCTGTTCTGTAGCTCGCGTTTAGTGGATAGTTCTGTGGACCCCTAGAAATTACACCTGCCCATAGCTGCAATTGAAAATGAAAACTTATGCATTTAATTAAGGAAATTTGATAAGCCAAAAGATAATGCACAGAACACTTACTTGTGACTCGATATCTATTACATGTGGAGCTTCCAAGCAAGTTCCAAACTGAATGCCAAGTTCAGATGAAAAGGAGAGCATAGGTGATAGAGTCCTGCAAAGAAGTATGACTAATAAAAAGCAGCAGAAAATCTGTAGCTCAAACATAGATGCAAATAGAAATTTCTGTTTGAGGAGCCACAATTTGAAATGCAATAAATTGTTCTTCTAAGTACCACAAATAAAATTAGCCTGAAATGTCAGCATAAATCTGGAGGAACAATCAGGGCGCTACAAGAAAAAAGAATATATGAGAACTATCACAATCCTAAGAAACCATTACCTATGGTAGATTTGACTGGTGAACGTTAAGCGACACTAATAGCTATTTGACTCTATACAATATAAATTAGTTTGAGGCAAACAATAGTGCCTTGTAAGGAATTAAAATGGATGTTAATAATGCTTACCCTGATGTCAGTATCACTGACAAGGAAATATCAGCAATGCCTCTAAAAACTACTGCTGGATGCAAGCACCACAAACTGAAAGAATGCATCCAACCACCTGCAGAATTTAATGCATCCCACAAAAAGAATGGTTACCACTGTTAGAAACAACAATTACAAAAAGGCTTTCCACAAATATGTAGATAAAGTAATTTCCAGCGAATCCTTCACTCTGTTGTTCAATAGATAGACATACTGTACTCCACAGACAAGAAAATCTCAGAAGATTTTTTACTTTAGCAATATTAGATTTGATTGAAGCAGGAGAATACCAAAATCAGAACCACACTATACCCACCTCGTTCGTCCACAACTCAACTCCTAAAGATTATAATTCTTAGGCAACTTCATCATTTTAGACACTTGGTCGCCTTCTTGCATTGTCGAGAATCAAAAATAAGCAAAAACAGTTTACTAGCCATTTAGGTTTTTTGATCTTTGTAAGTTCATGCAATATTGATTTTGTTTCTTTCCTGCTCAAAATTTTAGGTACCAGATGAGTTAAAAGCTATACAAATTTGCACAGGAAGAACATTAACGATCCTATGTTATGCAAGCATCATTGCCAGTACCACTAAGATACCCGAAACATATGCAAATCCATGTTACCCAGGGGAGCAACATCTCTTAACTTTTAAGAATAGAAATAGAAGATTATGATAACTTCTTACCAACATCCTTTTTGATATATCTTTGTAATACAAGGAGATAATCATTTACATAAAGCCCATCTCCAGAAAAGAAGTAATATAATGAAGAGAACAATCCTGTAACAATTGACACTATGGTGTTAGAAAGTTTGTTAAGCATACGCCTTAAGATCAGTCTGACAAAAACTATATACCTTCAAGTACTGTTGCTGATACACCACTCAAACAAGCTACTCCTGGTTCTGCATCTGAAGTAGCTTTTATAGCCTGCCAGGAAAAGGAAAATAATAATAATAGATGATGAGCAGGACCCAAATATGATTAGGGTTAAAGGACTAAGGATTATAACTACTACAGAGGCACTAAGCAGGCAGAAACTCATTAGAATAAATTGGAAAAAAGTTTCAGAAGAAATTACTCTGGTTACACATTCTTGCAATATAGGGAAGCACTTCCGTGTTATATTTGCTTCTTCTAGCTCAGTTAAAGCTTTGTTACCCGTCCAACTGCAAAAATAGATAAACACAGAAGTATGACAACCAATGTGCCGAAAAAAGACAATATAACAACAAGAACTAAGCCTTTATCCCGCTGTGGGGTCAGCTATATAGATCGTATCAGCAATAATTTTTTAAAAACCCGAAGGATGATTTCTTACTTATACCCTTCGCTTTGTAAATCATATGTAGTTTGAGTTTCACTTTATCCCCTTTGTGACCAAATCAGATCACAGTGTGCCAGTTTCAACAAAATTAAAATACTCTCAATTCAAGGGAGGATGACAGATTTTCATTACTAAGTTAAAAAAGATCCAGTAGGAATACTGATACACATAATCACAAGATAAATAAATAAAACATATGTATGTATGTCTAAACCAACCAAGAATAATAATGTTGAAATTCCCGCTTCTCTAAAGTACTTTTCTTCTGATCAATCCAACCAAAGATGTCCTACAAAAAACAAAAATTCCAAACAGTTATTTATGAAAATTTATTAGAGAAATTGAAATGTGCACCTGTTAATGTAGTTACCTGTATCATTTCCAGTATAGGCTGATATGTCAAGGCATCAGTGAGTGGAAGTTGTTCCAATTCTGTCTGCAACTCTTCCAAAACACATAAAAAGCAATAAGTGATGATCCAACGTTAAGAAACAAAAGCAATAACTAACACTTACGGAGCAAAACATCCTCTTCAACATCAAAACTACCCGCATCACGAGCAACATCCTCTATATTACTGGACATCATACAAACAATTAGGAGCAGAAAAATGCCAAAATGGGAAATTATAACAAAAACAACCAATTGGAACATGGAAACATCAAATCCTGTAAATATGTGAATGATCATTTAAGTAACTCTTTACCCATCCCACTTAAAATAAATAAATATATAAGTATCTTAACCCTGCAGCCATTTCATTGAACTTTCACACAAACACCCGGGAATTGTATATATACAAATAAATTAATAAATGTGTGTGTGTGTATATATATATAGATACGCGCACAAAGAACTTTTATCCACCATATAAAGGGACAGTTTCACAACATACTGAGCTTCATCAAGAATGATAATAGCTCCTTTAATGTCTATTTCCATGGCTCTCCGAATAATAGGATTAATGATATAGTTGTAAGGGCAAAAAACTAATTCTGCATCTTCCGCCATTGCACGCGCTGCAAAATATGAACAACCTGAAATAGTAGAGATTTAGTGAATTGTGTCATCACAGAAACAATACACAAAAGAGTTTATTCAAGAATACCTTTTACAAGTTCCCCAACGCTAAAAAGATCTTCTATGTCATGGGCCTCATGACAACCTCCTTTCTGTAGAGAAGGATGGCATCTGACCTTATGCACATTTCTGCAAACAGAGAAAGCAGGCAACACTCTGAATTCAAATCAAACATTACCAATATGAACAGTAAGATAATAGGAAATTACTCACTTGAATTCTGAGCAGCCAATTTCTTTGTCTTTCAATAGGAGCTTACTGAAATTTTTTAAATGGAAGTTAGCAAGAAAAATAAAGGTGTCAGATTTGATTTTTTCAAGGTTAGATGATCACCATTGCTCATCAACACTAGCAGTTCCACGTAGATAGGCATTTGTACAGTAATGCTTCCTTGATGCCTGAGACACGAACAGCAATGAAGACAAACCAGTGAATTAAGATATCTGGTGGACCAAAAGCACATCTGGTAGACAAGTTAGATATCAACTCCAGCAATGCTACACAAATATTTACATTCTACCTTTCTCAGAAGTACATTATAATCAAAAGAATTTCTGCAAAATATCTTATCCCAATCAACACTCCTCCCAAATACATGCATGTCACTAACTTGCACTTTGGCTTTCCAAATGGTCATTCCATACCTCATAGTTGAAGTGTAAACACTTCAGGAAGCTACAAGGAAATTGCAGTTCTTCAGAAAGAAACATACCAAAACTGCCATTGGCACCCGGTAAGTTGTTTTCCTGTACTCCTGAATCACTTGACGTATCTGCGAATGTGTCCTCCTGAATGATGAAGATGGCAATAAAAGTGAAAGAAATAAAGAGGGGGAAAAAAAACACATTGATAAATTTGACAGTGTTACAAAACTCAGCACTAAAATGCAATAACCAACTAGTTAGAATGAGTAGATAAATCTTAACTGAGGAAAACATGAATTATATTGTGTTAAATATTGCTTCTAACCGTAAAGTGAAGTCCCGGGAATTTACAACAGGAATAATAGCAAATTGAAGCTTACGAAGCATAAAAAATAGTGGGCACCAGTCTGTTCTTGTTTTTCTTGCCATTTACATCAACCGATTCTGCACTTCCTGCGAATTATATTTATAAACCAACTGTAAAATCACACCTCTGAAGACTAAACAATGAAAGGCTCGAAATTGCATTCTTTACTCTAATAAACAAATGGGATTACGGTGACAAACCAGACAAGGGCTGGGTGGTTTCTGGAATAAAGCCGCCGCCGCAGTTGATAGGATCAGTGATGGCCTCGGGATTGGGCTTGCAGTTAGAGAGAGAAAGATTGGGTTGAAGATTTTTGGACTTGAAATTTTGTTGCCAAGCGAGGGTAGAGCAAAGAAGGGAGAGAGATTTTCCGGTACCGGTGGGTGACTCGAGCAGGGCGTGACAGTGACCTTCACGATGAGCGCGATCAAGTGTTGAAATGACTCGATTCATGAACGCCAACTGCGTGCCGTACGGCTGGTAAGGGAATTCCACTTGAAGGCCCCCGATATGGATAACATTTTTGGAACTTTTGGTAGAATTGGGATTAGGGTTTGTAGGTGCTGTTAATGGTGTTGGCGGAGAATACTTCGTCTTCTTCTTCATTTTGGCACTAATTTTTGCTGATTTGCAGGATGGCCTATTGTTCATAGTTTGCTGCTCCATGCTCAGTGAAATTATGGAAGCGTGGGCGATATTAGGGCAAATGTGACTGATTTCATTTGATTTTTTAGTTGTATTTTAGTACTGCTCGCTATAAAACCAGTGTTTAATTCGTTATTTGGCGGGCTATTTCTTTCACTTTGGCGGGAAGTGACATTCGAGTTGCGGTGGCGGACTGGACTGGAGCGGCGGTGACTGGGGTACTTTGAGAGACTGGTGGGCCGTGGATCCATTAATTTTTTTTTTTAAATGCTTAATAAGAGCAAAGGCCCAAAAAAATAGCTTTGTGAGGCCCAACTTACTCTCAATCAGACCTGGACTTTTCGTTTTTTAGCCTTATTGTTTCTCCTTTTCCTTTCCCCACAGAGCGACGATAACTGTCCCATTAATGACAACCGAGGAAGTTGGCCCATTTAAGGCTTGCAAATTCTAAAATATTACAAATAAAGTATTATTTGCCAAAACAATGAGTGTGCATGAATTGGAAATGCATTTTTGTATTTTTTTTAAATAAAGATTGTGAGATATGAGAAATATAAAATGTAATTTATACACATTGTTTTTAAATTGTATAATAATTTCGACAACCTATTTCTATGTAGTAATAGTTTAAATTATTGATTTCAACAAATGAATCGAGATTTATTAGCTACAAGTATTCTAACTATATCATAACTGATCTCATTTCATTAACTGTGTTGCCTGCATCTGTCATTACAACCTTTTTATCGATGACTTATAATGTATGTTCTGTGTCATATGAAATTACCTAGTCAATGTTGATTATTTGCTAGCGTAATGATTCTTGCTGTGATTTTTATTATTAACTTTTTTCTTTTCTTTTTCGCAATCCGACATATATATTTTTTTTAAGTACACAATATTGAACTTAATTACGAGTGATAAAATTAAACCAAATTCAACAAATTAACTCAACTCATTCGTTATTTTGAACTAACTGATTTAGATACTTGAATCACGTATTATAAATAATTATGTCATATAATGACCCATAATATATTTTCAACTCCAACACAATTGGGTAAAGGCAAAAAACCTACAAAAGTGAATCAACTAAAATTCAACAACAATTATTATTTGTTCCTTCCACCGCGTACTAGTGAAGCCTACGCCTTATTGATAGTATTTTTTGAAACACGAACTGTTGACATTTTAAATTCGTTTGATTGGTTACTAAATTTTATTTCAAGTATAAATATTGGTTTTTTGTTTTGTTCTATTGCAGTTTAATTTTCTTTATGTGTGTTTTGTGATTTATATAAGAGTTGGGATTTTTAGTTATTGTTTTGTTGGACTTTTGGTTTTGGTGACTTTCATTGCGTTTATAAAACTCAATCGATGAAACTGATGCCAATAGGTAAATCAAATAACACTAGTTTATTTTTTCAGTTATGGTGAAAACATAAAAATAGCATTTTAAAAAAATATTAATAATAATAAAACTAAATGAAATAAGTTTTTGTTTTTAAAAAAAAAAGAATTGATATTAATAGATAAACTATATAATATTAGTTTATTTTTTTATTATCGTGAAAAACATAAACATAGATTTTTTAAAGATCGATTAGAAAAACTAATAAGATACTTAAAAAATAGAAAAATGTAAGTTTAATTTATTTTAATTAGATAGAGAAAATATATATATATTTTTTCAGTTAATTTGACAAATTAAATCGATTTGATTTAACCTAACAAAAAAGTAACCCAACTCAAATTTAACCAGCACTTGAGTCGTCACTCGTAAAATCCTAATACATTAATAACTTAACACATGAGTGATCAAATCCCCTCCTTTGTCACTCACAAGCTTAATAAATTTTGCGAGACATATTTACATTTTCATTAAAGTCCATTAGTGTGGGGTCTAAATTCGAATCGACAACAAAGAAACATTGAGGACCAATTTTGTTACAACATCAAAACATTAGGGATCAACAATGGGATTTCCCCTTTAAGGGTCCATTTGGAAAGCAAATTCTCATTTGCAAATAAGAAAATTTTCATACAAAAATAAACTATCTAAACATATTTTTATTTCAAAATTTAAAATTTAAATTTTCCCATTCAAATTCCTCTCACATAATTTAAAAAAAAAATTCCTCTTATTTTTTCTTCTAAAAAACTTTTTTTCTATTTAAAAATACCAACAAAAAATTTCATACATTCCAATACAACTTTTTCCATTTACAAATAGAAATAACCTTGTCCAAATGGACCCTAAGCATTGTTAGAAAGTTTTACATTTTAAGTTAGTAGTGTAACAAAACCATTAAAGTACGATACGATGATTTAAAAGCAAATACTCATACGCAGCCCACCCAACACATATCCATTTCAATTGTTACATTGTATTAGGTAAAATAGATTTACTTAATCCGAATGGATAGCTTAAATACCCCAAAAAACAACAATAAAGTACTGTATAAATTTGTTGGATTCAACAACAATAATATACAATATAATGCTATTAATTAATGGGCTGGAAAACAAATACAAATCATATGTGTTTTTACAACTTTCCACCAACTGAATAAAAATCTCCAAAATAATAGTAGTAAACATTGGAGTCATAAATCACGAAACAGTAATTCCCTCAAATCTTCAAATCTTCAGTTTCTGGGCTTTGCTCAGCCAGATACGCCACTCTAATTACCATTTCACATTGAGGGGGAAAAAATTGTCTTTTTAATCACATATCTACGACTTAAATTCAGAAGAAAAGGAAGCTCGTGAATTTATTGGGGAAAGTTAATCAAAGTGAATGCGTAGATTCGTGGGTTCTTGTCCAACAAAGAGAATTAATTGAAGTTGGATGATAATATAAGAGATGGCGGGTCAGAATCCGGGAGGAGGAGGTGGCGTGGCGAATATGGACCAATTCGAAGCGTATTTCAGGAGAGCCGATTTGGATCAGGACGGAAAGATCAGCGGAGCCGAAGCTGTCGGGTTTTTCCAAGGATCCAATTTGCCCAAACAAGTTCTTGCTCAGGTTCTTCAGTTGTCTCTTTTTTTTTTTTTGGCCCCTCAGGGTCTAGAATTGGCTGTCTTATGAGTTCTTAGTTGATGTTGATTATTATTCGAACGAGGTTCTGGAACAGCACATACTGTGCTACAATAGCTAAAAGGGATTGCAATGGTTTCCAAGTGCTGATCTCACCGAGGAAGAAATAATGAATACTAATTTCCAACTCCATGTGTAACAAGTTAGAATATTTTTCTCCTTTGACTTTTTACCAATTCCAACTTCAGTGCTGCCAGCATTGAATAATAATCTATTTGTCCCAGTTTCCTCTTCCTAAGTAGGGGATGAGGAATGATTTCATCAGTTGCTTCATTTTGAAAGACAACAAGTTACAGATTTCAATACCTCAGATTGATTAGGTCAAAAAGATTGACTGCATTCAAATTGTTTTCTTGTCCTATGCTCTTCGTACTAAAAGATGAGCACGGAGACTTCATTGGTTTGGTTTAAGTTTATGGAAGGGCTTATGGGAAGAATGTGGTGTTTGCTATTATGGATTATGGGTTTTCATCTGGGATCATTGATTTGTGTCTTTTAAGTAGTCCATCACGTTGATATTTGCCAAGGGTACTATTATTGATGATTTTCTTTTACCACAGACTATATTTTATCTTGATGTGCCAGAAGCCATTGTTTCATACTCATATTGTTTATCTGAAATTTAACAAATAAACTACAAAAGGGAATTGTAATCTTAGCATTTCATATGTTGGTTGGGACCATGTGCTGAAAGTCTGTCAAAATTATTTGGTTGCAGATATGGATGCACGCTGATCAGAGCCACACTGGTTACCTTAGTCGTCAAGAATTTTATAATGCCCTAAAACTTGTAACTGTTGCACAGAGTAAGAGAGAACTAACACCAGATATTGTCAAGGCAGCATTATATGGTCCTGCTTCTGCTAAAATACCTCCTCCACAGATAAATCGTGCAGAAACACCTGTGACTCAGTTCAATTCAGTGGCTGCTGCGCCTACAACACAACTCAGGGGAGTCGCCCCCATTGCTTCTCAGACTGTTCCAGTGGCTGCTGATCCTAGACCTACAACACAACTTGGGGGAGTTGCCCCTGTTGCTTCTCAGAGTGTTTCAGTGGCTGCTCCATTTACAGCACAACTTGGGGGAGTTGCCCCCGTTGTTTCTCAAAGTGCTGGTTTCAGAGGATCATCTCCAAATACAGGTATGAGCCCGCAGTATCTCCCATCTCAAGGTATCCAGTCAGCGAGGCCCCCCATCCCCATTTCTACGGCCACTGCTCTACGTCCACCACAAGGTGTGTCTTCTCCATCATTCCCAAGGGGAGGTGGTTCAATGGGCCCCAGTCTTCCAAATTCAAATATATCAAATGACTGGCTTGGTGGTGGAGCTGCTGGAAGTTCTATTGGACCAACAGCAGAAGTCCTTAATAAGGCAGCTAGTCCCGCAATGGTTTCTGGGTCTGGGAAACTGCAAGATCCAATTTTGACATCTTCCTCAGCAACTAGAGATATAAAGGTGCTACCTGGTGCAGGCAATGGTTCGGTGTCAGACTCAATGTTTGGAGGTGATGCATTTTCTGCCGGTCAAACTATGTCCAAGCAGCCTCCCTTGGCTCCTACATACTCTGGAAGCAATACAACTGTCTCTTCTGCCACAATTCCAAAAGCTGGAGTGCCAGAATCTTCAGCTACAACTGATCCTTTTGCAGCATTGCGAGGCACTTATACAATTCCCTCTACAGGAGGTTTGCTGCAGCAGACACAATCACTTCCCAGACCTAATCAACAAAGCTCAACTCAAGTTCATTCATCATTCTCATCATCTGGAATGGCTGTTGGTGGTGGAAATTCTGCTTCAGAGCAGTCACAACCTTGGCCAAAAATGACACGTTCTGGTATTCAGAAGTATGCAAAAGTTTTTATGGAAGTAGACACCGACAGAGATGGCAAAATTAGTGGTGAACAGGCACGCAATCTGTTCTTGAGTTGGAGGCTGCCCAGAGGTTGGCTTAGCTTCTCGAAGTTTTACTTTATTGTTATTTCGCCTCTGCATATTTTATCTGCATTTCAGAGCTTTATTGAACTTATTTATACATGTTTAAATTTCCTTTTTATCCTGTTCAGCAGAAATTGTTGCTTACGTGTCTGAAGAAGAATAGATCATATGCCCCGTCAAATAGACTTTTTGGTTATTTGCTCCTTTTTGGTTTTTTTTGGGCTCAATTTGGTTGTCGGTTTATTTTGTAATGAGGACTATGTTATCTCATTGCTTTGCCATGGGAACATTTTGAAGCCTATACCATACATTTTTAACAATCAATTTGCCTTTTCTATTATCAGTCAAATTAAAACTAGGTCTTGCAATTTTACTTTGTTGAAATTCATGGTTCCTTCTTGTGTCAACAATGGATTTGTGAGTAAGGTTGTGTTTATAATATAATTGTCCAAATTTTTTTAATTCTTCAAAGGGGTATATTGGGACTTCATTTTTAACCTGCTTTCTAATTTTAGCTGAGGACAACATTTTGCCCTTGTTTTATTCTCTAATCAGGTTATGTAGTCCTTATTCAAAAGGTGTACTATAATCCTCTTGAGGAAAACTGCCTGTAGCTTGTGTAATTGCACAAATGAATTTATTTGACTTGTAAATATGTTCTTAGGTGGAACTAAACGTTCCTTTTGCAACTTCCATCACTTTTCGCAACTTCCATCACTTTTCCTCAATTATGAGGAAGATTTTAGTGATTCCAACCTTTAGGTTTATTGGGCTTCATGGCTTTTGAAAGACTTGTGGGAGATTCTTAACATAGTAGGTCCCTGGAAGTTGCAGTTACGCTCATGAACATCGTTGGTTTCTAGATGGGCTGAAACTTGTGTATTTTGGTGATTTGTTAAAATTTAAGTTAAGACACAATGTAGACTATAGACTATTTATGTTTTTAATGATCATATTCATATTATCTTATGCCTACAATCTCTCATATTATCTTGTGCCTGAAATTTGTTTTTTCTTCCATTTTAAGACGATTAATATTGTTGTTGGCCTTTGCTAGAGGTCTTAAAGCAAGTTTGGGACCTATCTGATCAAGATACTGATAGCATGCTTTCTTTGAGGGAATTCTGTGTGGCTCTCTATTTGATGGAGCGATACAGGGAGGGTCGCACTCTACCATCAACACTTCCTCCTAGTATAATGCTCGATGATACTCTATTGTCCCTGGCAGGCCCCCCAGCTACTTCTTATGGAAGCTCTGGCTGGGGACCTAATCCTGGTACGTTTAGCATTGCTTATACTTTTATACTCCCTCCGTTCCAAAAAAAGAGTCCAGCTTCAAAAATTTTGTTTGTCTCAAAAAACATAGTTCACTTTTGGTGTGAAATTCTTGGATTACCCTTACCAATAATTACAATGTATAACCTAAAATTAAAAAATAAGGATAAAAATGTAAAAGTATACATTTAGTGGTGCATCGAATGTGTTGTATATTGTGACTTAAAAAAATTTGTATCAAATCAAAAGTGAATTCTTTTTTTGGGATGGAGGTAGTATTTATTATTCGGCCCTCTTTGTATTGATGATGCTCATAACTTAACGATTACGTTTAGGCTTGAGACCACAGCAAAGTTTTTCTGGTCCTCAGCCACTCATGCATGCTGGTGTAAGGCCTGGCATGCCGACAATGTTTTCCCAGGCTGATGGACAGTCAATGCAATTAAATCAGCAAAATGCTAGAGGGCCTTTAGTGGAGAATTCCCATGTGAATGTGCTGGGTAATGGGGAGCTGAATTCTTTGGACACAAAGGGTCAGGAGGCAGCAGAAACAGTAAACAAGGTAGGTTCCTTCCGCCATCCCCACCCCCTGATGAAAACGTTAGATACTGTCCATCTTAGGTACTCTTGATGTATTGAAAAGAGGGAGGGAGGTGGTGAGAAATTGAAATAATATCATATTTGGACCTTTAAGTTTTTCTTGTTCTGTCTTTTAACTCCAATTCTTATCTTATTCTTGATATTGTAGTCTGACCAGCTTGATGTGATTGGTCATGAAGCAGATCTGATATGTACTTGAGATTTGTGGGAAAAGGAATACAAATATATGAATGAGAACATGACCTAGAATATCTATGCTGATGCAACTTAATAGCAAGCAACTCAAGAAGTTCAAAATATTTGTTTGCTAATTTTTCTTGTTTTACACTTAAGCAGGAATTTATAATGAATTCTTGTAAGTATGCGATGATGGAATTCTTTTCAAGTGAGCTGACCCTGAAACCCCATTCTTGCCTATTGTCCACACTTTCGAAGTGTGTGTTTTATGCTTTCATTGATAACTTTTTTAGTTATGATTGAATGATGAGAACTTTGCCATTTTTTAATCATTTTAATGTTCCATACAGGTGTTCGTAAATCATCTTTATGCATTTTAGAAATTTGAAAACATTGGGAAATACTATTAGGTTCAAAATGTTAATGTTGTCATTCTTATGTGTTCATATGCAAGGATCAAATAGTCACCATCTTCTAATGCTCAGAATATTTCTTTCCTGGACATGACTTTGTTTGAGTTCACAATCTTGCACATTCTGTTGCACTGTTGGATGATTCTTACTTTATGATATTTCTTGAGGACACTGATCGATCCTTTGTGTTAATTGGAAGGTTGAAAACAAGGAAAATTTGGTTCTAGATTCGAGGGAGAAGCTTGAATATTACCGGACAAAGATGCAAGATTTGGTGAGTAATTTCATTCCTCTCTTTTCCATAACGTTTTTACAGGGATCCCTATCAAATGTCTACGATCATATGTTTTTCCTTCTCTTGCTGCTAGGTTATGTACAAAAGTAGATGTGATAATCGACTGAATGAGATCACGGAAAGGGCACGGGCAGATAAGCATGAGGTATTTTTTCCATTTGAAAAATCATTTCTGTGAAACGTCTATTTTTGGTTTTTGTGTTCTTTGACTTCAAGAAAAATTGATTTGTTTACTCAATGTCAGGCTGAATTACTTGGCAAGAAATATGAAGAAAAATACAAGCAAGTTGCAGAAATTGCATCTAAATTAACAATTGAAGAGGCTTCATTTCGTGACATACAGGTAGAAGATATAAGTGGTTATCTTGTTGTTTTGCACATTACTTCCATGCCCTACTAAGTTTTGTTGGATTTCAAGCATTTTTGCCTTCTGTTTGTACTTTAAGTTTTAATTGCATCTCAAGTTATGACATCTAAAATTTTTCAAGTCCTTATGGCTTTGGCTCCCTGATCCATGTTACTTGTTCGCTAGCTTCTTCCTGCATATGATTAAGATTTTGCCACTTTGTCTTCTTACTGAGTTTTGAATTCTGCGCTTACTTAATTATGTCCTCTTTACCTGGTGAATATTCTTTATTTTCCCAAGTAGTTGTTTTAAGAGTTCAGAGAAACCCCTACTATTGGATTCATTGTCAGTTCCAATGATGTTTCTGTTGAAAATATCATCAAATAATTGAAAATTTTTCTTTAGGAGAGGAAGATGGAATTGCATCAAGCAATCATTAAAATGGAACAAGGTGGTAGTTCAGATGGTATTCTTCAGGTGAAAGTTACAGCAACTTTCTTGTTGGAAAGTTTTATTCTAAAGATCATTCTAAACAATCATTGTGCATTCTTTGTGTGGTTAGGTAAGGGCTGATCGAATACAGTCAGATATTGAGGAGCTATTGAAGGCTTTAGCAGAACGTAGTAAGAAACATGGTGTAGAAGTGAAGTCAACTACGCTAATTGAACTTCCTCCTGGTATTCTCACTTTGTTTTGAGTTGATTTTTTCCCTGCTCTATGCTTTCTCTTTCTCCTATTGATTTTACAATTATTACGCACCATTTCAATTGACAAAATTCTTAAATATAATGCAATTCATTTCTATGAGTTCCCTTCTATTTTTTGGAACTATGTAAGCTAAAGGATTGGACCAAAAGTTTGCTTAAAGAATGCTGTATTATCTATTATTAGGTCATAACAAAAAAAGAAATAAAATGCTTGCCCTTGCAAACTCTGAATAAATTTATTAATCACTGTGTGTTGATAGAGGAAAACTTGGATTGTCAAAGAAGTTTATCTAGCTACCATTTTAGTGGAGTTCTATATCTGTAAATTATTTGATTGAGACTTTTACTCTTTTGCCTTGCAACCATAAAT
This sequence comes from Gynochthodes officinalis, assembly GCA_020080225.1. NCBI lineage: Eukaryota > Viridiplantae > Streptophyta > Magnoliopsida > Gentianales > Rubiaceae > Gynochthodes > Gynochthodes officinalis. The sequence goes on from CM034620.1 coordinate 25,524,389, forward strand.
TGGATACTGCTTTGTCTCTTTTTAATTCTATCATTTGGCTTCCAATCAATGGTTTACAAAAGAAGTCCCTTCTGGTTAGCATGATAAGTTTCTAGAATACTGTGAAAGGGATGTGGCACTTAGTTTTGTAGTAGAAACTACACTTCTTTGTCCCAGATTTTTTGTGCTTCTATTATTAATACAGCATCATCCCTCTTGGCACCTGAAGAAGTCCAATGTTGAAATAGAACAAAAAGACTTTGGCAACAGTTATCTTCTCTTTGTTTTACTCTATGTATGTATTTACTTTTGTACCATGGTCTCCCTTTCCTGTTGATGTAGCCAGTGGAGGAAAACAGTGTTTTCTGACACTATTTATTTATTTATTGTTTTATTCTTTGTAAACGCCCATAGTGACTCACTGACTTGTCATTTTTTTTTGTCTTTCACGATCTATTTTAAGGCTGGCAACCTGGTATTCCAGAGATAGCAGCTGTTTGGGATGAAGAGTGGGACAAGTTTGAAGATGAAGGTTTGTATTTTCTTGATATTACTTTGGGATTGTGCATTTGTTGGTTTGTGTTTTTTGTCTCCTGAAATTGATACTTTCTAACATCTTTTATTCTAAGCTGTAGTGGATTACTTTCACGTATATACTAACCCATTTTGTTACTGATAGGTTTTTCATTTGATGTTGCCGTTCCTACAAACTCCAAAATGATGTCTCGCGAGAATGAAAATTCTTCTCCGACTGATAGTCTTTCTCCTGATTTAATGTCAAATGCTGATAAGTCGGAAACAACTTTCACTAAAGGTGTTGATGGTCTTGATACAGAATCCTTGGATAACCATAGTGAAGACGAATCAAAAAGCCCACATACTAGTCCAGCAAGACAAACATCATTAGAAAGTCCTTCCCAGGATTATTCAGATAACCATTTTCGGAAGAGCTTTGAGGCTGATTCTGAAACTCATAGGTATGAGGTTAATTGTTTTTACTGTCCTACCATTTCATGTTTCATATTTGCCAGCAATTCCTATGCTGTAATTTTGGGATTTAACATCTCTATCTCTCATCATTTGAGTGGACAGAGGCTTTGATGAATCTACCTGGGGCTTTGACAATAATGATGATGTAGATTCTGTCTGGGGCTTCGGTGCTAAGGTGGGCAGACAAGTTCATTTGTTTCATTTGCAAGTTGTATTTCCCTTGTATATATGGTGTGTGACAGTTCATACCCACTCCTGCTTACTTTAGTTTTTGACTGAGTTGTGGGAACTTGGACCAAAAAATAATAATAATAATAAAAATATCCATTGAGCAAAACCTTCCAATTAATATAATCATAGACTCATAGTAATGGTCCAAGAAATGGAGTTGGATGTGTTATTTGGGTTATCTTGTGGAGCTGCTGAACCCAATGAGCAATACAGGTTATGTTGAATCTTTTCTGTACTAGAAGCATCAACATTAGTTATCATTCTGGTCATTATTGTTTTACTAAATTTATTTCGCTCTCTGGAATCTCAGAAAGGTTTTGGATGAGATGAAAATATTCCATGGTGTTTGATCTTTGTTTGTGTTCTTTGAATATTATTCGTCCTAAGTAATACCAGGATATGGATATTAATTTTTTACTGATAATCTTTCTCTCTTCAATTGAATTTCTGGCAGGATTTAGATAATGAGAAGCAGTCTGAGAAGTATTTCTTTGGTTCCAGTGATTTTGGTGCGAGCCCTACAAGGACGGAATATTCTCAGGCAGATAGTTCATTCCAGAAGAATAGGGGATTTAGTTTTGAGGATTCAGTTCCTGGGACTCCACTTTCAAGAGCTGGAAACTCTCCGCGAGGACTCAATACTGGAGCAGGGGATCCTTTCTTTGACAGTTTCTCAAGGTACGATTCATTCAGTACGCAAGATCGTGGTTCCCCACGACGAGAAACCCTCACCAGGTTTGACTCCATAAACAGCACCAGAAGTTTTGACCATAGTCGAGACTTCTCATTTGATGATTCGGATCCCTTTGGCTCCAGTGGTCCATTTAAGGTCTCATCGGATAGTCAAACTCCTAGAAAAGGGTCCGATAACTGGAGTGCTTTCTAGTTGGCTGTATAATCTGCTGTTTTCTTATTTGAGTGGGCATGTTTGAGTACTATGTTGGTGACAGTTGCAGCAGCACGTAGCAGCAATTTCACGTGTTATTTGGTCCTGATAATATTGCAGAAGTCAACAGTGCTGGAGTGATGTCTGCGTGCTACATGATGTATCTTGCAAATGTACCACATATATATATTTTTAATGATTTGAGCTCCTTCTGTCATCGTGTTTTCCAATTTTGTCTGTCTCCTCCATTCTGGGAAGAACAGTAATGAGTTTTGCATAGAAGTAACATTCTAGTGATTGGTTGCACTTTGTATTAAAGTACATTTGCTATTGCAAAAGTAGTGATGGTGTAAAAATTTTCAGATTTGATATTGCTTTCTTTGGTCGATCGCGAAATGGGATAATGACGGAGGAGAATATCCTAGAATCAAACCAAATCTGGCTACCATCTGCCGCAAAAAGAGGCAGAACAAGGAGTGGCTTCTCCACCATGTTGTCAGGACAATATAGGGAAATGTGGAACTTAAAGATTAGTGGCTTGACACAAACTTTGAACCAATGATCATTCCAATGATATGGATTATGGACTGAGAAACCGGTTATGTGTGTGGACAAGTCATTTTTGTTTGCAAAAGAGTAAAAAGTTAATATTTTTCAAATAAAAATAAATTATTTAAACATATTTTTATTTTAAAATTTAAAATTTTTTATTCAAATTCTTCTCACATACTTTAAAAAAAAAAATCATATTTTTCCTTTCAAAATATTTTTTTATTAAAAAATACTCACCAAAATTTTCACATATTCAATACAACCTTTCTAAATATACATCACACTCTAACTTTTCTTATATGTTATTTCCTAATCATCCTCATTCTCTCCCTTTTCTTAAGTCTTAATTAGGATACCAGTGTTAGAAAGCTATTACTATCCAACAAAATCAGTCAAAGGAATGGGGCTAGGCACTTAGCATAAATTGTGATATTTACATAACCATAATCGTCTAGTAAAAAAAACAGAACTTGTTTGCAATGTCAATTATGTCATAATCTATCTTCCTTAGTGATCAAGACATTACCATAAATAATTTGCCGACTTATACATTCTTCTTACAAATTTTACTACACATAATCTAATTTTGGAGAATAAGGAATTATAATCTCATTTGTATTTCTATATTCTCCACACCAAAATTATTTAAACGATGTAAAAATGCAAAATGAAATACTAAATATTAGCGAGAGTAATTTGATACCGCAAGACAGCACCGCAGGAGAGAGTAATACAGCGATGACCAAAAGGGCCAGCAAAGTCCACCATTAACCTTGGATTTACACCAGCAAGCAGGAACTACCTCTCTAAAATTTTAAATATATATATCTACTAATAGTCTTGCGGACACTTGCAGTTCCAGAAAGGAGGAAATTTTTGGAACTGTTGTGGTTTTATTATTGTTGTTTTTTAGTTCATCATCAAAAACAGCTGCCAACTTTTCATCCTAAGCTTTCCGTTTCCAATCTTGTCCCCCCGCTCACCCCACCTTCTTCAATCATCATAACTAGATGATGTAGATGCGGATGTGGACCTTAACAAACCCTAAACCCAACTATACCACTCATTCATGGAACAATCGGAATTCCTGCCTTTTTAATTCTTGTATGCTTGATCTCAATATTATTCTCATGTTTTGATGCGAGATTGAAGCTGCAAATTCCTGCTATTCCATCAATTCTCAATCAAGGTAACTTCTTTTTGTTACGTGGGACTTACTTTCTCGTTTTCAGAGTTGTCTTTTTTTTTTTTTTTTAATTCATTTATTTATGTCGATCGGTACTCCTATGGAAATTTTTTTTTTTAAAAGTGATATAATTAATGTGCTCAAGTGGGATTTGTAACCCAAGTAGTAAAGAGGGTTTCTTTGATCTTAATGGGAGAAAACGAGTATGTTGCAACTCTGTTGAAAATTGTGGGAAAGTTTTAGCCATGTGTAATCTTTAGAGTTTAAATTTGGTGAAGCTGTTGATAAAGGTCCAAGTTTTATGTCCTTTGGATATACATCCGCAAAGTGTAGGCGTTAAGTTGGCATTCCAAACACGATACCAGTAGATGGAAATGTAGCTGGATAAAGTAAGGTTTTCCGGTCAAAGTGTTACTGATTAGATTTTGACAAAACAAAAGAAACCATAATTTTCTTCTTTGCATTGATCTCCTTCCAACTGAGCTTGATTAGGCACAAGTCATAGATAGGATGATTGATAAACTGGGATTCAGCATCAAAGATTTACTTTGGATTCTCTGAAAGATAAATACAGGCTGCAAGTATAGGTCTAACTAGGAAGACTAAATTCTTCCCAACTTTATTTAAGGAACAAATTTCACTTCTTCTAATTGCTGCCTCCTTCAGGCATTTAAAGTTGCTCTAGTCTCTTTTTAAGATTACAGTTTATTGTCATTTAATTGGGATGGAAGCTGTTGCACAGGGAAAATAATTGATAATTTATCAGTAGACTAGTACTGCAGTTGTGATTTGATGCTTGTTAAGTGTAATTTATTGTTGTCTCACCAAAGAGGAAACAAGTATAACTTTGATTCCATGGTCAGGTTCTGGTGGTCTGATGGCTGGAAGCTGGGATGGAAGTAATGACCCGGCTAGCCAGTCAGATGACAGCTATCATTTTGAGAGGCCACATATAGAGCCTATCTATGATGCATTCATATGCCCTTTGACAAAACAAGTCATGCGGGATCCTGTGACCTTGGAAAATGGGCAAACTTTTGAGAGAGAAGCAATTGAGAAATGGTTCACGGAATGTCGGGAGGCTGGGAGAAGGCCAATATGCCCAATAACTCAAAGAGAGTTACGGAGCACAGAACTGAATCCAAGTATTGCTTTACGGAATGCAATTGAAGAATGGAATGCTAGGAATGAAGCTGTTCAGCTTGATATGGCACGGAGATCATTGACTGCAGGCAGCTCGGAGGAAGATATTTTGCAAGCTTTGAAGTCCCTCCAGCAACTATGCGAAAAAAGTCAGTCAAATAAGATTGTAATTCGGAATGAAGAGCTGATACCCTTGATAATTGATATGTTGAAGAGTAGTTTTCGAAGAACTCGGTTGAAAGCTCTGGAAACTCTTAGAATTGTGGTTGAGGATGATTCTGATAATAAGGTAGTTCAAGGCTTTCATATCATATTTTCAAAATTTTCTTCAGCTTATCTTACAAGACATATATCTTGGGTTTTACATTTTACTCGGTTTTCAGGACATTGTGGCTCAAGGGGACACTGTACGCACAGTGGTGAAGCTCTTATCTAATGAGCAATCAAAAGAGAGAGAAGAAGCTGTTTGTTTGCTGTATGAGCTCTCCAAATCTGAAGCTTTATGTGAAAAGATTGGTTCCGTTACTGGAGCAATTCTCATTTTAGTAGGAATGGCAAGCAGTACATCTGAAAACATCGTGGCTGTTGAGATGGCTGATAAAACTTTAGAGAATCTGGCAAAGTCAGAGAATAATGTCAGACAAATTGCTGAAAATGGTAGATTGCAGCCGCTTCTGAGGCTACTACTTGAAGGTACTTTGATGAGCTAGAACGTTGAGCATCTCCAAGGATTTACTAGTTTTTAGTTTTATGTTATCTTGAAAGAAATTTGGCTGTTTTTCCGTAACAATTGGAGTACGCTTGAGTTGTTGAAACATGGCTAAACCACTTTTCATATAATTGACTGTTAAATTGAAGAATTGTCATCCATTTCAATAATGTGAAGTTTTTCTTCTATAGAATTTTGAGCACATTACATGTTTTACCTGAGTTAAGTTTTGTGCTGGATGTGAATTTAGAACAAGTACCAAGTAAAAGTAAGAATTATTTGAACAATTTCATCAAAAGTCGGACTTAAAAATGGAAGTGTTTGTAAAATCATTATTTCATGGATGAAATGTAAAGTTTCTCATTTTCAAAATCATTCCAAATCTGAGATGTGTATCTGATGTCTTGTTTGTTTAGTGAGTGCATAATTGTGTGCTTATTTTGAATCCCCAAAAAATGTTGAAATGGTGAATAATGTACCAATTTATATCGGAGCACTTTGCAATGAGTTGTACATATGGCTTTTCTTCTTCTTCTTCTTCTTCTTCTTTATTTTTGTTATTATTTTTTTTCTCCTTCTTCTTCTCCCCTCCATGCATAATTTCTCCTTTGATGTCTGTTAAGAATTGCAGCTTCTATGGAACACTTATTTAAACTTTATTTAAACGGTAGGACTAGGACTTAAGTATTAAGCTAGTTGTCAACTTTTGTTCTTTCTGAATGTAGTTATGTATAAAAGATTCTTCATGAAGGCTTTGCCTATAAGCACAAACAATGTTTTCTTTCCAATAATTTGCAAAACTATTGCAGGTTCTCCAGAAACCAAATTATCAATGGCTGCATCTCTTGGTGACTTGGTTCTGAACAACGACATAAAAGTTTTGGTGGCTAGGAATGTCGGTTCATCTCTGATCAACATCATGAAGAATGGTAACATTCAGTCCAGGGAGGCTTCTCTGAAAGCTCTAAATCAAATTTCATCGCACGAGGCAAGTGCTAAGATCTTGATAGAGGCTGGTATACTCCCTCCTCTGGTCAAGGATCTCTTCACTGTTGGCACCCCCCAATTGCCCATGAGACTAAAGGAAATTTCTGCAACAATCCTTGCAAATGTTGTCAATTCAGGATATGACTTCGATTCTGTCCCTGTTGGACCTGAGCAACAGACTTTGGTTTCAGAGGACATAATTCACAATCTTCTTCAGCTCATCAGCAACACTGGCCCTGCAATTGAGTGCAAGCTTCTTCAGGTGCTTGTTGGGCTCACTAATTCTTCAATTACTGTTTCCAGTGTTGTTTCTGCTATTAAAAGCTCTGGCGCTACCATAAGTTTGGTACAGTTTATTGAAGCACCACAAAAGGATTTAAGAGCTGCTTCTATAAAACTTCTCCAAAACTTATCTCCATACATGGGCTCAGAAATTGCTAGTTGTTTACGGGGCACATCTGGTCATCTTGGTAGTTTAACTAAAGTCATATCAGAGAATATTGGTATAACAGAGGAACAAGCAGCAGCCGTTGGACTTTTAGCTGATCTTCCTGAAAGAGACATGGGTCTAACACGGCAGATGCTAGATGAAGGTGTATACCAGCTTGTCATCTCAAGAATTTTTAGGATCCGACAGGGTGAGACTAGAGGCAGCAGGTTTATGACTCCATATCTAGAAGGTCTTGTCAAGGTTCTATCTAGGATCACATTTGTTGTGGCTGAGGAGCTCGACGCCCTTGCCCTTTGTCGTAATTACAATCTTGCTGCTGTCTTTATAGATCTTTTACAGACCAATGGGCTTGACAATGTTCAGATGATATCAGCAATGGCGTTGGAGAACTTATCTTTAGAATCAAAAAACTTGACCCAATTGCCTGAATTGCCAGGTCCTGGATTTTGTGCGTCCATTTTCCCTTGTTTAAGCAAGCCTACTGTGATAACTGGACTGTGTAGAGTTCATAGAGGTACCTGTTCGCTGAAAGAGACCTTTTGTATCCAGGAAGGACAAGCTGTGGAGAAGTTAGTTGCCCTTCTAGACCACACCAATGAAAAGGTGGTTGAGGCATCACTCGCAGCCTTGTGTACCTTGTTGGAGGATGGGGTTGATATTGAACAAGGAGTTCAGATACTGTGTGAAGCAGAAGGGATCAGGCCTATACTTGATGTGTTACTGGAGAAACGGACTGAGAACCTGAGGCGGAGGGCAGTTTGGGCAGTTGAGAGAATTCTACGCTCTGATGATATAGCCTATGAAGTTTCTGGTGATCCTAATGTTAGTACTGCCCTTGTGGATGCTTTCCAGCATGCTGATTATCGGACACGGCAGATCGCTGAGCATGCCTTGAAGCACGTGGATAAGATTCCCAACTTTTCTGGTGTCTTTCCCAATGCGTGATAAACATGTTTAGGTGATTTATTTTTAGGCAAGAGTTCGCCATGCATTTTGTTTAGTGTCTTTGAAGCGTCGTATATAATATCCTTTCTCTCTTTCTCATATGTAGAGGATTTCAATTTCTTTTGTATTTTTTCCCCTTCTTGCGCCTCTACATACTGATGGCATTTTGCAGATTTAGTCATCTTCATGTGAACAAGTTGTACGATTATAGAAGTTAACATGTGAAATTATTTTGTATCATTGTTTTCTTGAATAAAGATTTATTTTGAGGAGAAATCCTTCATTCCTTTGTCATGTTCATCTGCTTATACAAATGGACCTTTGGCTCTGGATGGATGACACTTTTATATCTGCATTGTTGTTTTTGATTTATTGATGGGATAGTGATGCTAGGTTAGTTGCCATTGGATTCCACAAGCTGCTGCAACATTGAAGATGGAGTTTTTCATTTGAAAGTTCTTTCTTGTTAGGCTTGGTCTGTGGGGTTTTTGTTAGGCTTGCTTTCATGAGGAGAGGAACTGAGAAAAGAAAGGAAGATGAGCAGTGAAAAGTTTTGCTGAAGAAGTGAAGCTGAGGACCGCAAAACCTTATGGAGAAGTAAAAACACTAACCAGCAATTTCCTTTTTTTTTTTTGGCCCAAAAATAAGTAGATTTATTACTAATAGGTTAATGATCATTTTGGTCAATTGACCTACCTCCACGATAGCCACATCTTCCAGCTATTTCCTCGTTTGCAACATAGCATTCGGGCATTCACCATATAAGGTGCGCGGTCTTGTTTTCTACCACAGAAACAATTTTTTTTGTCCAACCATAACCAAGGTAATGAAGCCTTTCCATTATAGTCACAAGAAGGAAACAAACCAGTATGAGGGAAGAATATTAGTGATAAATTAATAACAATGTACCTGTGACAATTACAAACTGATGATTGATACAAAAGAATTCAAGGGAAGCGGCCCTGCCACAATTTACATTCAGAATCCGACCATAGTAAAACAGACTCCCACTATTGCATATCCATTTCCACTTACAGATGCATAACTGCCATTGATTTAGTCATACAAGAAACTGCATCCAATTCATGAGCCACGTGATTTCTCGAAATATGACTCCAGTTTGTCCTTGTAGCGGACACATCACACATAGTCAGGAAGTCCAACACCTGTCCAAATATTTTGAACATTTCAACCCCGAATATCAAACTTTTATCAGCAACAAATGCAGCATTCCAATCCATTGGTGCATCCGGATGTATTGAAATTTCTCTCCAGCTAAGATACATGAGATCAAGCTCCCACAGCTTCCTGACTGCTTTGTTTCTCCTCCCTATTTGGCCATCCCCTTCACACCACGAGACAGAAAGCATATATAGACGGCCACTACATGATATGAGCTTTGGATAGTACTCAAGAACACGGGGAGGGGATGGCGTGGTTTGAATTCTCATCCAATAGCCTCTTTCTATGTCGTATCCAACAAGCTTGTCTGTTTCTGAGTACACATAAAATATCGCACTACAAACAACACCAGAACAAGCAACCCCAAAATCCACAGGCAGCCTTGGGATTTCTGTCCATTTATTCAAAACAGAATCATAAAGCTCCCCTGAATCTAAAGGCTCATCCCAGGATCCAAGGCCTCCTACAGCAATCAATACATACCTTTTATGAGCTTTATTAGGATGTTCACCTTTTTGTCCAGAAATCTTGTGCAACTTCATGTTGGGTGTTCGCGAAACCTCATTTTCATCAAGGGAGTGTCTAAATTGACGCCTAACTGAAAGCCTGTGAGGATCCTCATAAACATCAGACACACCACCGATCCTTGATCGATAGAATCGTCTTTCATATCTATTTTGCTGACCTTTAATGATGAAACAATCTGGACTGACCTCAGAAACTCCTAAAATGGGTGATGATCTGGCAGATTTCATAGAGGTGGCTTTGCGCCAAGACTTTGTCAGGGGGCTAAACACAAAAACTCCTTTATGTGTTTTAAATGTGCTTCTATCCACTCTTCCAAAGTTGGTCAAGCTAGAACAACCTCCAACAACATAAACATCATCCTGGATGCTCGCAATAGAAAACAAGAACCTTCCCTTGAGAATCTCAGTATCTATTTTGTGCCACTGGTTAAGGGATACATCCAGCGCATGAATTTCCCCAGAACAATAACCATCTTTAACAATTCCAAATAGAAACAACCATGGACTCTGAAATGAGCCTTCTTGCCTCATCTGCATGAAACGAGTTGTTGAGGTCAAGCTCCTCCACTTCTTGCACACAAGGCGAGCATTCATGAGACTTGTAAGTGGGAGTCTCACCAAGCACATTTCCAAAATGTCATCAGGAAGAAACACATTCATGCTGTCATGCGGTGCTGCTTTAAGTTGCAAAATTTTTCTGTTATTCCTCCTCCAGAACTTTTCCTTCATCCCATAGGAAAAACAATCTACAGCTGTTTCCTCATTTCCACACATTGTTGTATATCCTTTACCTTCCTCACTGGTTGACCTCCTTCTAACCCCATAATCCCCAAAATCTTCTCCAGTGTCAGCACCTACCTTGCAACCACCACCTCTCCCATACAAGGTAAGACAACTCAAAGAAACGCCCTCATTCTCTTCTTCTTCTTCCCCTTCTGCTCTATGATTCTTCCTTTTCAATCTCTGGCTGACACTTCTAACAAGGCGTTTAGAAACACTCAATGATTCCAAATCCCGGCAAAGAGATTCTTCTCCCATTAACCTTTCCGACATCATCTTGTTTTCTTTAAAACAAGAGCGTTGTTGGACCATACATTTTCAGTAAGCTGCAGTGATCGATGCGCCCAAGCCAATTATAGTTCATTTACCTACATGAACAAATCGATAAATTGTAAGCCCGAAACAATTCCGGAAAGCAAAAGCAACCTCCTCTTCCCTAGCAACCAACCACCGCTTCATGCGAGCATAATAGTTATCCAGAAAACACTTCCCGTTGAGTTGATTTAAAACAGGTGATCAGATATCTGAAACGACTGTGAGAGAGTTACATTAACTTAATAAGATTCGTCCCTCAGCTCTGAAAGCAATAAAAGAAAAAGTAAAAAAGATACCTCTTCTCTTGAATCTAACCAATTCAAGTTATTAACTTCTTTGATGATAAAGAGATGATATACCCCAAAGCTAATCCCGTCAAAGGCAACAAAAATTATAAGAGCAAAGAAAAAATACCAAACATTTTACAACATGAGAATAGATGTAAATCCGCCAAGATTGCAAATTTTATTCCCCCCCCCCCCCCCCAAAAAAAAAAAAAGAGCATAAAAAACACAACCCCGTGAGCTGAGAAACAGGGGAGGAGCTGAGAACAAACAAGATTAGAGATCCATATCTATTATGACTTTCAGAAAAATTCGCAGTCTATCCAAAATGAGCACTCATATTTAAGCATTAACGGGGTTTTTCTTGCTTGCAACGATATACATACATAGGGAAGGAAAAAAAAAAAAAAGAAGAAGAAGAACAGGAAAACACCTGACCGGAGCTGAATCGCGAAAGTAAAAAAGGATTCCGCGTCAAGATCTCATCTTTGAATAGAAATCAAATGCCCAGATGGGGATCCACCCAGCCCCATCCCACCTGCATAAAAATCCAATCTTTTAAGCTACCTCATCAAAGGAAGAAGTCACGAAAATTCCCAACCCAGAGAGGGATTGAGTTCCGTGTGAGCATATAAAGTAATGTAAAAGAAAAAGGTAAAAAGAAGCAAGAGCAGCGGTACTAGTGTGGTGGCAATTGATTAATGGGAGAACTTTTTTTTTTTCTGTTTTTCAAATATTGGTAGAGAATGGAAAGTAGGCGGGGGGTAGAGGCGTGGACTGTGGAGGAGGAGACCTTTGGTATCGTTGGCATCTTTCTCAATCCCACAAATAAAATAGACCAATCTATAAGTAGTATAGTATGATTGGCAGGGGTGGATGCATCAGTACTATTAGTAGTAGTAAGTAGCATTACCTTTTGTTTTTCTTCTTTTCTTCTTTCTTTCTTTCATTCATTCATTCTTTTGTTCCTTTTTAACTATAATCAGATGGGCTCCATAATCACTATCATCATGACTTTGCACCACATTCATGAGGAGAGCGTCCCACCATATTCACCTTTCTTTTTTTCTTTTGCATTGTTTTCTTTAAAATAATCCTAACCCAAATTAAATGGGGGTGATTTTACTTTATTTACTTGGACCATCATCTCAAAAAGAAACAGAAGGTGAGCAAAAATTGTGGCAGAATTGTAAAAGTTCCCGAGACTGAAACAAAAACAAAGTCTAAAACTGTCAAAAAAGGGGAGTTGCATTTGTATTGTAAATATAAAAACATAAGGAGAGAGGATGGTGATTCCTTTTGGGTATGGGAGTACATATTTTTTCTTCAGTAGTAGACTAGTAGTAGAGCAGCCCCGTCGTAGGAGGAGTAATTTTGCAATAAATAAATGAGAGGATGGGTTGGGTGGGAAAGAGGATCATTGACATTATGGGCTTTAATTGCGACCAGCTCACATGGAGGCTGTATGATAAGCCGGAATGCGCGGCAGTGAAAGTGGGACTGTTGGACTTGAGCCCAGTGATTGGTTGGTTTTTATATATGGTTATGGTTATGGACCCATCATCACTCGTCACTTCTACGTCATCCCATCCACTAGATTCTAATTTGAGGTTAAATTTTCAAATTTACATTTTTTCCGTGGGAGAAAGTTGACAACTGGACCCATTCAATTGGCCCACCAATTAATTACTGTGCCCCCTTTCAAGCAAGGCCCAATTTCCATTGGTCCAGGCTTACTTTACGGAATTAAAATATTAAATCATCAAATCGAAATGTAGACCTGCTCACATCATTCATTCATCAACGCTAATAAAGCCTTCGACTCTGTACATGAAGACAAGTTCCGAATAATACCCCTTGGACCTCAAATCACAGCAGATCATCATCCTATTGGTTCAACATACATTGTTATCTATAATGCAGACGGATTTTAACAATTACACCAAGGCCAATGAAACAGCACAGCAGCAGCAGCAGGAGGCTAACAGTGATGAAGTGAAGTTGTCTCCATCAATATACTGGATAAAGATGTCTTCCTTTTTAATGTTTCCTCCGAGAATCCCGTCATAAATTGCATTCCAATACCCCTTTCAGCAGATTTAGTCCTTCTGCCGATATGCTCCTCCTCACTCGCGTAGGGGCTACTTCTATCCTAGGTGGAGGATCTGGTGAGAAGCAAACCACAATTACTGTTAGATTATCACAGGTGCTTCGCTTGAGTGCTTCTCTAACCAATTCTCTTGAACATCTCTCTGGGTCATTGTGAATCATTAATTCTTTCCTCACTATTGTCACGGCACCCTGGCTACTCATCACATCCCAAAGACCATCGCATCCCATTATAAGGAACTCATCATCCTCAGTTAACACAGTCTCCTGCAACTCTGGCTCTGCACTTAGCGGGCAAGAAGAACCTTCTGGGGCCTTCATGTGCCAGTCTCCAATAGCACGTGCCACAGATAATTGGCCATTGAGGTAGCCATCATATACCGCGCCTCCAAGCTTTTCTATTCGCATTCTTTCAGACGTGCTGTTGGGTTTATGGTCTTTTGACAGCTCAATAGCTCTACCTCGTTTCCCTAGCACAGCTCGACAGTCACCTGCATTTGCAACTACCAATGTCCTGCAAGGACAACCCTGTCAGAAATAATCCAGAAACAAACGAAGCAAGGAAGTGTGCAATAATATTTTCTCCATAAAGATAAACTACTTTCACAGGCCCTAACCATGGAAGAACTTGTTCCCCCAAAATGATGTCTATGATTGTCAACTCAAACTCCGCATTCCACATCATCACAAACAAAAATACAATAACAGGCTTGTATTTTCATTTTTCTGAGGCTTTATGATGCCAAAGATTGATACTTTATGGGGATCCTACTGATCACCATACTCATGGGTAATTAACAACCAGAACGAAAACAGCAGAGAAAAAATTTCAGGCACTATCAAATTTAATATATCTGACTGTAATAGGCACATCAAGCCAAAAGTTTTGGTTAGCCCAGAGCAAAGTTCTTCCTTCCCTTGTGAAAGGCAAGAAGTCAAATTTCACATGCAAAAGGTTTTAAAATGGGGGCAAAAAAGGGGGAGAGAGTCAAAATAAATCGTTCTCACGAAAAAAGAGAAAGCTTTCCACCCCTCCCACTCTTTCTCCCAGTTTTGGAAACAACAATAACAACTACTACTAAGCCTTTATCCCAATATGTGGGTTTCTCTCAGCTTTCGTGAAAAAAAAAAAATCCTTGATTCCCCTGCATAAATAACTTAATCATGATGCTAATAAAGACCGCACATCATATACATAGCCAGTAAGGACACTTTTTCCTTTCCAAGAATCCAGTGCAGAGAATAAGCAACAGAAAGCTTTCTCCACAAACAGGCCAGAATCAGTTATGTATTCATTCTTAATGTGAAGGCCATAAAAGCTATCCAACAACCTAAGGAGCCTAAAACCAAGAGACCGTTGTATATTTCATCATTAACTTGAAGTGGACCCAAAAACAAAATCCAAACTGAAAAGATGCAACTAGAACCTATTCTCCAGATTTTTCGCTAACCAACAACCTAAGGAGCCTAAAACCAAGAGACCGTTGTATATTTCATCATTAACTTGAAGTGGATGTCGATCCGCATGAACATGAGACTAGCCCAGCAACTCAATATCCAAACTGAAAAGATGCAACTAGAACCTATTCTCCAGATTTTTCGCTAACCAAGATCAGCAGAACATGCAAGTGCAAGGAATTTCTAAGAACACTCCCATGAATATAAGAAGCATTTTATGCCTGAGAGCTTGCCCTCATTTTTTCATTCACATAACTTCAAAGCTTTCACTATTACGTTTAATCCCATTTAACCCAAATATGATTTTCTCATG
Source organism: Gynochthodes officinalis (assembly GCA_020080225.1). NCBI lineage: Eukaryota > Viridiplantae > Streptophyta > Magnoliopsida > Gentianales > Rubiaceae > Gynochthodes > Gynochthodes officinalis. Next base: position 25,539,416 of record CM034620.1, read on the forward strand.
CTTGGCCAACAATAGATTCTCCACTAACAGAAACTTTCTTTCAACCATATACTGAAGCAACTCCATGCAAATCTTTCACGAATGCAGAGCAAAGACCTCAAGGAAAAGCTGCTAACCTACCTTCCAAATATTAATGCAGTGAGGGCAGTGGTGCCAGAGGAAATATCCAGTGTACTATCATTAGCAAATGCATGATCAGCTTTTAGAAAAGCATTCTTAATTGCCTTGTCCAGGCACACAGGGAAACAGGAGTCCTCAACTATGAACTTGAGAATGTTCTTTCTGATAAATATTGCAGCATCTGTACCACCATGGCCATCAAATACCTGCAGGCACAACCTCCAAATTAACTCATGGAAAGTGTAATAAGGATGCATTAAGATAAAACTACATAACGTGTCCTGGTAATTTTTTAAATTTATTTTTTATTTTGGGGGTGGGGGGGTTTGAGAGAGAGAGACAGGGTTTGAATTTTGTGGAAATAAAAAGAAAAATCTAGTATGGAGCAAATCCTCCACAATTTTAGAAGGAAGCAGATTTTCAACATGTCACGAGATGTGTCTCAGTACCACAATTAAGATGTCTTCCTCAAACAGAACATTGCCCATACAGTACGATATATTCCCAAACATATTCTCAAAATGGAGTATTGAGACTGTGACTCATTACAGAAGATATCTATGAAAACCATCTCTCAAACAGACAAAAATCATAATTGATCAATTAGTTGACTGGAGGATCTTTAGAGATGACAAGGATGATTGATAGGATTCCGAGATTCATTTATGCAAAGGATGATTGAAATATAAAATTTCAAGGTTATACAAACGCCCCCATCAATAAATAGCTCAATAGTAACATGGGAATGAATAGCCATATTCAAAGAAGAAAAGAAATAAGAAATAGTCACACACCCCATAGAAAGCTCCAGGAGAAGGGAAACCTGCAGTTTCACCTAACTGTTCTAAAAGATTATCTATACAGATATGTTCATCCTCCATATACTGCTTGGGCCCTTTTTCGGCACAGCATCCAGACCGGAAAACTGGTAGAAAGCTTGATCTTCCATCAGGAGAATTTGGTCCAGATACAGTGAGATCAAAATCCTTGACAAGGTAAACATGAATAGTCAGCCGAGATTGTTTCACATAGCATATATTCTGGGTCAAGGTAAATGAGGGGGGATGAAGGGATAAACTAAATCAACAAGAATTTAATTTGCACAGTCATAAATGCAAGTGAAAATTGGGCAGGGTGCACTCATAAAGTTCTAGAGATCAATTTGTTTACTGTGCTAGTGACTTCTAAGAGGTGAACTATGAAGTTCCAGCGTTCGATTCATTTTGCAATAACAAACAATATTACATTTATTTTGTGCACAGAGTAAAATTTTCATGTCACAAAAATGAACATGGACGGAAAAAAGGCTGGACCTTGATCTTATGAAAGAGAGAACATGGATTTCTAGATCTCCCTCTGGCAAAGGACAAGAGATTTACACACTTAAAAACCGATTTGACAATATTAGGCTTCACAAGATACAATTATCTTAAGACAAGTTTTCTGAGTTAAGATTCTATTTAACAGAATTTGACCAAAATAAAACTCGATCAGACAATCGTGCATCTACTTCATCATAAGAGTCCCAAATTTCTTAAAAGCAGTCAACAAAAGAAGATTAACAATATAGAATGAAGTCTAGCTAAGAAGGAATTTACTTACGGTGCAATTTGGCTGCACTAAAGTTGCAGAGCTTATAGAATGCCGGACAACTGATAAATGCCTGGGAGGTTTACCAATCGATGCCTGTTTAAATTCATCAGCAATATCCAATTGTTCATCCTTCGCTGCAGGAACATTGTCTTTAATGTAACCACCGTCTAATATAAATGGAGGCGAAAAATCAGCACCTGCTGCCATACTCCAGAACATCAACCAAACCAAGTTTCTTCCAATCGAAATATAATTCTGCCAAAGAATAACCGCCGTAAAGTCTTAAAAAAAAATGAGAACTCCAGGAACTTCAAATTTGCTTTCAGTCAGAGAGATCAATAGCAAATCAAATTTCCATAATTCACGAAAATGGAACCATCCTCCAACAAACAGTGGCCGCACCAAAACAAAGCCTTGACCTTTTGATGAACTGAAACTCTTTCTTTGACAGTCAGTATGTGGAAGAAATAATTCCAAAAAGAAAAATAATCCCAAGAGCACCCAACCCGCTATTAGAAATCCTCAACTCCTCAACAAATATATGTGCCACCAGCAATTTCATCAAGAAGAGCCTTCCTTTTCCGTTGACTCGTAATAATAATTAGGCAATCAGAAACTAATATCAACATAAATAAAATTTTACGCATCCCAATTCATCCAAACAAAATATAAATCGGATTACAGAAACCCAACATCAAATCCATCCATATACTTCAATCTAACAATGAAGAAATGACGAAACGAACTAATCCCACTTAAAACAACAATCCAAATTTAGACCGTGCAAAATCCCACCTCAGAAACCAATCATTCACTAAATTCCCTCAAGGAAATTAAATTAATACCAAAAAAAAAAACCGAAATACAATCAAATAGTTATATTTACACGAAAGAATAAATCTAAATCCCACAATAAAAGATAGGGAAATTCTTCACCGTTATTGCTAAAATTTTAGATTGGATCAAAAAGGAAAGAGAAGAAAGAAGACCCTCAAGACTTCCGATGCAGAAGACGGAGAAAGTTTTTTTATTAGCCCAAAAAAAAAAGGGAAAAAAGAAAGAAAAAAAAGAAAACGGAAAGAATGGCCTACGTTGTCAATGGCGTGGGTAACCGGAAATTGAAGGTAGACAGACACGTGGTGTAGGGAGAATGGTGGATTCTAAGGTTGACCGGAGAACCTGGTTTTATAAGAGAGTGGTTGAGGAGGCGGGCGGCGGATCCCAGCCGTTGGAATGGCTAGCCGGTCTGGATGAATGAACGGTTAGAGATGATTTTTGAGGGGGGTGGTTAACGCCGTTACGAGACAAGTAACTGGGATTGGGATTCGATTAGATATCGAAGCTCGGCAATACACGTGGCAGTTTCTTATTGGAAACTGATTTGGTTTTCGGCTAAGATTAAACCCGGTAATAACTAGTACAAAACTGGGTTTCAAATAAAACTCAATTTTTTAAAGTTATATTATATTATATATTTTTTTAAAGTTAGTAATGTATTTTTACTTGAATTCTACAATTAATAGTTTACTATTATTATTATTATTATCTTTGTGATGTTTGACTTGTGAGAATTCATCACAAAGCTTGGAAGGATTCAAGGGAGGTCCGAGGTCCAAGGTCCAACCAACCAACCTGGGGAAATATTTAGGGCTGTAAACGAACCGAACATAAACGAACGGGCTTTGTTCGTTTACTGTTCGTTTATTTTTTAGATTGTTCATGTTCGTTTATGTTTGTGAAATATGTGTTCGTGTTCGTTTATGTTCGTTTATTAGTGTTCACGAACGCTCACTTAACACTTATCAACACGCTCACGAACGAAAGAACGAACACTTAACGAACACGTCAAGAACACTTAAACGAACACGTTCGCGAGCAAATAAACAAACACATTTGCAAATTGAAAAGACAAAATAGCATTATTGAGAATTGAATTGGTCTCTAATGTGGGAGCATTATTTACCACTACACCACAACAAATTTATTTATAAATGATCAACAAACATTATTATTATATATATTATTATTATTATTTTAATATAAGCGAGCGATAAGCGAGCTTTTAAGCGAACATTAACGAAATTGTCACTTAACACTAAACGAACTTGTTCACGAACATAAATAAACGAACATATACTTGTTCGTGTTCGTGTTCGTTTATTAAACGAACACTAAAATGTGTTCGTTTATTATTCGTTTAGCTTAACAAACGAACATAAACGAACGTAACCGATCTTATTCACGAACTGTTCACCGAACGTACTAGTTCGTTTACACCCCTAGAAATATTTCATAAATTTTCACTATATGCACGTTTTAGTTATGGAAGCAGACTTCATGACAATCCTCCTTCCGAGATAGGTCACGAAAGTTTGGTGGATGTCATGCAAATTTAAGCACTCAAATACGTAAATACGGTTTGGCTATACTTAATAATCTACATACTTCTTCTTCTTCTTCTTATTAGGGTAAAATTATCAAAACTTTCCTCATGATGTTTGAGTTTATTACCAATCCCTTTCTGTAATTTGACAAAACTATCAATGCCCCTTACCATTATATTTAACTCATTATAAATTTTTACATTATCATTATTAGTGTAAATAATATAATAAGTAAATTATATTTTTATAATAATATATTAAAAATAAATTAGAAATAAGTAAAATTTTATAAAAATACACTTTTTTAAATAATATAAAAATTTTCATTTTAATTTTGTCAAAAAAAAAAAAACAAATGCAAAGGCTAGATGAATAAGCATAATTTCGTCCAGAATTTTTAATTTTTTTATAAAATTATAACTAAAATAATTAAAATAAACTTATATGTTAAAGAAACTTAAATCTCAAGGAAATATTAGGGTGCGTTTGGACAATCCCTTCTTATTTGTAAATAAGAAAATTCTCAAACAAAAACAAACTATCCAAACACATTTTTATTTCAAAATTTAGAATTTAAATTTTCCCACTCAAATTCCTCTCACATAATTTTAAAAAAAATTTCCTCTTACTTTTTCCCTTCAAAATACTTTTTCCATTAACAAATACCTACTAAAATTTTCATACATTCTAATACAACTTTTTCTATTTGTAAATAAAAATCCCTTGTTCAAACGCAACCTTAGTAATTTTGTCAAATCACATAGATCAATTAGTAATAGACCAAAATCTCTGGGAGTTTTTGGTAATTTACCCTTTGTTACTATGCTCCCCCATCTCCATACACAGTGATCCCTGGATGATGATACGGTCCCATCTCAGTTCCATGCACTGGTGCATTCAATTTTTAACTGGAATTCCAATATTAATGGGTAGGAATGTTTTTTCCGGCATAGCCTCTCTGTCTTTGATGCTTTGTCATCTGGTTCTCCCAGCCTCGAAGCCACCCCGAACACCACCTGACCCACAATGCCCTGCTACAGAAAGAATCTCGGGAGAAGTAGTAATACACCGACATATATGATAGATGCGAGGACTAGGAGTACTACCTTTGTTTAGTTTGAGGATTAAGGAATCATCCCCTCGTGTTCCTCATTTTCCTCTAGTGCTACTGTTACTACACTAGTAATCTGTTATTCTCTCGAGTCCACCGCTCCAAGGATATCTGTCTTGCTTCTTTACTACGCCGAATCGTGTGATTCGTTGATGGACTGGTGGCAGAAAGATACTCACTCTGTGGTGCTCCTATCCAAGGTTTCTTCATTTCGAGTTCATTGTTGAAAGCATAGAATCTGGTTCTTGTTTCTCTCAACTCTCAGAGTAATTTTGTCCTTTTCCCCACTTTCCGTTTTTCTGTTGCTTGCTTCCACAAGTCGCCAAGGTTTCTCCCCTTTCTCTTTAACCTGCTCCAGGGATTGAGCTTCTGTTGTGTGCGGGTGTTTATATACGTTCCTTAATATGAATAAAGATGCAATCTTTGTGTTCTTGTGATGACCATACCCTCAAAATACCTACGCTTTCTCTCTTTAGTTCCGTCTGGGTGGGCTTCTCTTGCAACCCCATGAATCAATTTTTCAGCAAACCTTTGTGGTCAAGCTAGGTCGGATTCTTCTCACCAGTCGTGCAAAGATAGCGGTTGCATCATTCATTCGTTTAGAATGAATGCTATCTCGATTCTTTTACTATTACCGTTGCTCTTATTTGGACTCTCGGTGAAAGGGTTGAGTGGAAATGTTTCTTCAAGACCAGCTGTGGTGAATGTTGGATCTATTTTTGCATTCAACTCTACTATTGGTAGAGTTGCCAAGATTGCCATTGAGGAAGCCGTTAAAGATGTGAACTCAAACTCGAGCGTCCTCCCAGGAACCAAGCTTGTTTTGAACATGCACAGTTCTAATTGCAATGGATTTCTTGGCATGGTTGGAGGTACTTCTCTTTTTCCTCGCTCTTTTCAACATTTGACAACCACATTTTACCCTCTTCATCTGCTGAAAAAAGATAATTTAGGGGAGAAAAGAATAAACCTTTGCAATGGTATTTTAACTTTTCCCTAAGCCTAAAACAGTGAACTCAAATAATATAATGAATTTGACATGATTGTATGCGCAATTGCCAGATGCCTTCTAAAAAGAATACTCTTCTCAACATTTATCCGACCACATTTTACTCTCTTCATCTGCTGGAAAAAAATTTTAGGGGAGAAAAGAATAAACCTTTCCAATGGTATTTTAACTTTTCCCTACGCCTAAAACAGTGAACTCAAGTAATATAATGAATTGGACATGATTTTATGCGCAATTGCCAGATGCCCTCTAAAAAGAATAGGAAGAAAATTTTTTTTTCTGCAAAATTGTCAAAGCATTAAAGTTTTGGAGCTGCTATTGAATTTCAGCTTTGCAGTTTATGGAGACGGAGACTGTTGCTATTATTGGACCACAATCTTCTGTAGTGGCACATACCATATCATATGTTGCAAATGAACTCCAAGTACCTTTCTTATCATTTGCAGCTACAGACCCTACCCTTTCTTCCCTTCAGTTTCCCTATTTTATTAGGACAACCACGAGTGATTTGTACCAGATGAATGCTATAGCTGAAATTGTAGACTATTATGGCTGGAAAGAAGTGATTGCAATTTTTCTAGATGATGATTATGGACGGAATGGTGTGTCTGCATTAGATGATGCACTTTCAGCTAGGCGTTGCAAAGTTTCATATAAAGCTGGCATTCCACCTGCAAATGGTGTCAATAGGACTGATATAATGGATATCCTTATAAAGGTTGCTCTAATGGAGTCCCGTGTTATAGTTCTGCATGCATATCCTGCTATTGGGTTCATGGTGTTTTCTGTAGCTCAATTTCTTGGAATGATAAGTGATGGATATGCTTGGATAGCTACAGACTGGCTTTCTTCTGTGTTAGATTCCTCCCCCCCCTCCTCCATCCCTTCTGAGACAATGGATTCGATGCAAGGAATTCTTGCTCTGCGTCAACATACTCCTGATTCTGAAGGAAAGAAAGCATTTTTATCAAGGTGGAACAATATTACTGGTGGTTCTTTGGGTCTGAATTCCTATGCTCTTTATTCTTATGATACTGTTTGGCTGCTTGCTCATGCCATAGATTCATTCTTTGATCAGGGTGGAATTATTACATTCTCCAATGATTCTAAACTACAGACTGTTGAAGGGGGCAATATACACCTTGAAGCAATGAGCATTTTTGATGGAGGCCCACATTTGGTGGAAAATATTTTGGAGAGTGATTTCGTTGGTTTAACAGGACGTGTTAAGTTTAATTCTGATAGATCAATCATTTTTCCAGCCTATGACATCATAAATGTAATTGGAACTGGTTTTAGAAGGATAGGTTACTGGTCTAACTATTCTGGCTTATCAACCGTGCCTCCTGAGACTCTTTATTCAAGGCCACCAAATCGATCTATTGCAAACCAACAGTTATATAGTGTAGTTTGGCCAGGAGAGACTGTAGTAAAGCCTCGTGGATGGGTTTTTCCTAACAATGGGAGGCTATTAAAGATTGCGGTACCCAGACGAGTAAGTTACAGAGAATTTGTCTCACAAGTTCCAGGGACCAACATATTTAAAGGGTTCTGCATAGATATCTTTACTGCTGCTGTTAACTTATTGCCATATCCTGTTCCGTATCAATTCATTGCATTTGGAGACGGCCATCAAAATCCTAGCTACAATGGGCTTGTGGAGCTTATAACTGCAGGGGTATGTACAAGGATAAAAAGGTTCCAACTTTGGAGCATTGATTAGACCTGATTTCTAGTGAATGCAGAGAAGGTTATTTCACTTATTCTTTTGTTTACTTCTACAGGTTTATGATGGTGCTGTCGGTGACGTTGCAATTGTCACAAACAGGACAAGAGCTGTGGATTTCACTCAGCCATATACTTCATCAGGACTTGTTGTAGTGGCTCCATATAGGAAATTGAATACTGGTGCATGGGCTTTCCTAAGGCCATTTTCTCCATCATTATGGGGAGTTACTGCTGTTTTCTTTCTCGTGGTGGGAATTGTAGTGTGGATTTTGGAACACAGAACCAATAACGAATTCCGTGGACCCCCAAAAAAGCAGCTGATAACCATTCTATCGTGAGTTTCAAAATTGTACTGTTTGACAGAAAAGTTATGAGGGTGTCCAATTTGTCAATGGTCTGTGATCGCAGGTTAAATCTGCAGAGAGACTTGAGGAGTTGATTGTTGTTACTAAATTGTTAAGTGGGTAATGGGACATCTGGATATCTTTCCTTACACAGACGGCTAAAATTCAAAAGAAACATAACAAACTGAAAATGAAAGATTAAATTTTTTTCCTTCACATGAACCAAAAGAAATTTAGAGCTGTCCTGTTTTGGTCATCTATGACAAATTTAAGTATGAAATGACATGTCCATTTAATGTAAAATTATTACTTTCTGTGGTATTTATGGACCACATTAGTAGCAGAGACATATCCTAGCATTTTGTAGCCTTCTTTAACTTCCTTTTCTTTTGACTTTTTTGTTCATAGAAAAGCTGCGCAAATGAAAACTGGGATACTAGTAGCTGTATGCATGGATGTCATTCATGTAGCTCATTTAAGTCTTAACATTTGGAAAAGAAACCAAGAGAAGTGCATAGTTGTTACTTATTGCTGCAGGTGGCATTATGGTGCATTATAATTGGTTTTCTCCATTTGTCGGTTTTGGTTCATGGGCAGCAATGGAATATATAGTTGGCTGTTAGATTTGCAATCTATTTCTTCTGCCTAGATGACATGTGTTTGCAAAGTTGAATTTAAAGTAGCCCAGTCCATAACTGATTTGGTAAATGAGAAACACATGAAACTATATATGCAACATTTTCAGCCAGGATGAGTTTTTCTTCTTCCTTCTTCATTTTTTTTTTCCCGTTGATGTCTTCTTCTCTTTATGGTCTGCCACTTTCTTAGGACTATGAGTACTTGTTTACAGAGAGAGTGATGTAGTGAAAGACAGTTTTTCTTAGTAATTGTTTGCTCTTCCTGCAGGTTCAGCCTGTCGACCATGTTTTTCGCCCACCGTAAGAGAACTAAATGTTGGCTAAGTTTATGTTTACATTCTTGGCACCATGTTTACTTCTTATTCTTTCCTTTGTGCAGGAGAGAATACTGTTAGTGCCCTGGGACGTATGGTGTTAATCATATGGCTCTTTGTGGTTCTTATAATTACCTCAAGCTATACTGCGAGTTTAACCTCTATTCTCACAGTGCAACAATTGTATTCTCCTATTAAAGGAATTGAAAGCCTAAAAAAAACTGATGATCCTATAGGCTACCAAGTTGGCTCTTTTGCAGAAAATTATCTGATTCAGGAAATTGGTATACCTAAGTCCAGGCTTGTTGCCCTTGGATCACCTGAAGAGTATGCTAGAGAACTTGAACGTGGTCCAAAACATGGTGGTGTTGCTGCAGTAGTGGATGAACTTCCTTACATAGAACTTTTCTTGGCAAGCCAGTGCAAATTTAGGATTATAGGCCCGGAGTTCACCAGAAGTGGTTGGGGCTTTGTGAGTTTTCTGTGTTATTGCAATATTAGCTCTGATAGATTTCTTTTCAACCCTAAATGTCAGTTAACATTCATACTCTGTTACCTGCATGATTTGATATTATATAGGATTATCATATGAAGAATTGAGATCTGATTATAAACAGTAATTCAACATCTTTATATTTCTCATTAAAACTGTTCAGGTAATCATAGGAGCAAGTGAACCTTTTAGTAGCAGATGGATGTGGAAGAATTTGAAAGTGATTACTTGTTGGCTACATTGTTTTGTTAGTTGGTACATGTTGACAGTTGAAAGTTTCTTGTTAAGTGCCAAGTCTATATATTCAAATGATGAAGAAAAATGTCATACTCTGAACACATATATTCTACAATATAATTCTTGGATCAAACTTTCTTGCATATTGCATTTTGCTTCAAGTCACAACATAAACTTCTGCAATAAATTGTGTGATCAATGTTGTTATGGTGGTTCCATTTTAACAAATAGGGAGGCGGAACTGAATTTTCTCATTTTGCTTAATTTGTCTGCATATTACTGCCTAATCATATAAATAAAGGTAATTACTCGCAAAACAACCTCTCACGCTACTGGAAACAAAATAACTATTCGCATATATACTTGATGCAAAGCTAACAGGTTTGTCTCTTGATGCATTTTCTTCTTGGACCAGGCATTTCCACGGGATTCTCCATTGGCCGTCGACCTATCGACTGCTATTCTTACTCTCTCTGAGAATGGAGATCTGCAGCGAATCCATGATAAATGGTTGACCAGAAGCACTTGCGGTTCAGACAATACCGAGCTCGACTCGGAGCGACTTCACCTATCAAGTTTCTGGGGCCTATATCTCTTGTGTGGGATAGCTTGCTTTGTAGCACTCCTCATTTATTTCTTTCAGATTATGCACGAGTATCAGGAAGCTGCCCGCGCAGATTCCATTTCAAGTGGAGGCGAAGGAAGCTCTCGTTCAAAGCGTCTTAAGGCATTGCTATCGTTAATGGATGAAAAGGTAGATCCATCAAGGAGTGAGCATAAGAGAAGGAAAACAGAGAGATCAATATCAGAGGGTGACAGCGAAATAAGCTTGTCGATAAACTAAATGCCAATTCATTGTCGGAATTATAATGAACCTTATCGATTCTTCCTGTACTTGTATATATCCCAAGTTAAACTATAAAAGGGATGTTCAAGAGATAAAACGGAATTGACTGTGTACAATTCATTTTTAACTTGTGTGATACTGCCATTCTAACTTGCTTAATTCCTTGTGGAAAAGTTACATGGCTCTGTATCTCAGGTTCTTGACCGTGATTTGAAAGTTTTAGATCAAAATCCCGACCTTCCATTTTTGCAGCCGATTAAAGTTAAACGGGCATGTACTGATTGAAGAAATACTAAGACAAAATTTTCCTTAAACCGCGCCAGGAGAAAGCACTTTTGTGCTTCGAAATTGTCAATGTTGCCGGGCCTGGTGGTATAGTTTTTCTTCCCGCATGACCAGAAAGTTGGGAAAAAAGAAAAAAGCTTTTGATCACGGAGATGGACAGCTTTTACCTGGAGCAGTGTGCCGTTCACTGCAGATGCTCATCGTTGTGTGGACATAACGCATGAGAATAGCTTGAAGACTGAAATTAAAAGTAACCCACCGAAAATTTCATATCTTTTCAACAGATTCGATTGATATGCCACATTTGAAAGATTGAAAAGGAAAAGAAAAACTAAGTCATGAATGACCAAGAAACAAAGGTCCCATGCATCAATAGTCCCTAATCATCACGAGCAGACTAAGACAATGACAAGCTGTAGACCATATTTCCTCCTCCACTTTACTGTTGGGAATATCGGCACTTGCCATAACCTGATACAACAAATAGCAAAATGATTACTTGAATGAACTAATTATTCCAAGAATTCAAAGGGAATCCGATGCAATATCTGCTAATATCAATTTCAGGGATAGAAGAAATCAAAAAAAATTGGTTCCCTACATTCAATGGCTAATTCAATGTCTCCAGTTAAAAGAACAATAACAAAAGATAGAGTAGATGCTTAGCACTCTACTTAACAACGTAGCACAAAGACAATAATTAATCATCGATCAGTCATCGGTTTTGAATTTTAAAACTAGTAATGAAAATCTTACTAGGATCACCGAAGGTAACGAGTCCAGTTGCCTTGAAGTCGCAATTCCAGTAATTTCTTCCATGCATCTGGTAATATGCATTCATAGCATAAGATGCATGGGCATGAAGCTTGTTAGGCTCAAAACAATCCCCTTTCTCATCAATCTCCCTGCAATCCACACCTCCAGGGCCGCAACAGAAATCCAACACTGCTTGAATCAGCTTCTCATCAGCATGCGGCTTAGCCACACACCAAACTGACGGACCTCTAGCCATGCCAGACACTTTCTCCCCAAACTGCATTTTATCCCCATTAGTGTTGCTGCAAAATCGACAGCTCAAATCCACTTGATAAACTTGGGATCCGTCCGAGTTGAAAATTCCGAAATTTCTCTCGCTCGCACCGCCTTGCTTCTTGTTTTCATTGAACAAAGAAAACACAAAGATTTCTATACCGTCGTTAGGCTTCATTGGGGTCCCTTTATTGGACTGAGCACGTTCAATCAGCCTAGTGATGTAGGTTCTCGCATTTTCGGGTGTAGCTGCAGTTTCCCCTGCATCACCCTTGGATGGCCATCCTGATTCGGAAACAGTAATTTCAACAGTACGATTGCCAAATCCCAAAGCGTTGATGGCCGAGCGAACTGCATCGATTTGAGCATCGAGCATATTGGTGTACATGGACCCCTTGGGGTCACGTACCCCGGTGGCATTACCTAACAATGCATACTCTATATTCACCATACCAGGGTTATCCCTGTATGCAAAATAAGGATACGCATTGACCATAAATGGAGCACCCGTGTCCGCCAAGAACCCCACTATGGCCGTCATGGTGGGGAGAAGGGTGGCAGCAAAAGTGGAAGCGGAGGGAGGAAAAGAAGAAGCGAGAACCGCCATGCTGTGGGGTGTTGTGACCTTAATTTTGCGGTCCAACCCACGTGAGAGTAAAACTTGGTGCAAGTTTTGCATGGCTTTCACCAGAGCATTGTGGTCTAACTTGTCATCGTCGGTGGTTAAGTACTCATTCCCCACAGCAATTGCAACGACGGAGGTGGCCGGAATGAAAGGCATAATGCGGGTTGCAAACCACTCATCAGCAGCCGAGACACTGGAGCTTATGTTTGAAACATGGTAGTTTTCGACCGCGACAATGAGGTCAATGCCTGTATTGGAGAAGGCTTCAAGAATGTCGGGATTGGTGTCATAAATCTTAACTTTATCAATCAGGGTGGACTGAAGCAACTGAGCTACTCTTTTTGGTGATGGCAGATTGTTTGCTATGGTGCCATAGTTTATGCCTACGCCTGAAACCTTGGCAAATGGGTTGAGCAGCTGGATCAGGAGGAAGAGAGATATGATGGTGGGTTGGAATGCTATGTTAAGGATCAACTGCTTTGGAACCATGATTGCAGTGTGTGTTTGAACAGCAGGTGGAGAAAGTAGCTGACCAATGAAATTTCCTATAAACTGAGAAGGACAATGGTGAGCTCTCTTATGTGTAAAATTTTCTTAGCACCAGCGTTCGAAAGTCGAGACCACTATTATTTCATAGACTACTTCGCACCAGCGTAGTAACATTTAAAATGTACAGTGTATGCCATCATAGTACAATGTTCAAAAAACAGAAAAAAGCGATAGCATTTGCTGTACTAGAGTCAAAAGTGAGTGGGGGCCGAATGCGCCCAAAATGGTAGCACAATTACTAATTTCCTGATCAAAGCTACCTGAAAGGTTTGAAAAAACTGACTGACCAAAAATTATTGGTACTACTGGAGTGCAGATATATCAAGATGCATTTGAAACTCTTGGGAAGTGGGTACATCAAGACCCAAAGAATTGTAAGGAATTAAAGTAGTTTATTCATTTTATATGTACAATAAATCTTCCGTGTTACACTACTTACATTTCTTTGCTAACCAGTATCCAAAATAAATGGCTGGCCTAAATCTCATTGTATTCAAAATACTTGCCGAAGGTTTCTTCCTCTGCACAGTACAAGCGAAGCACCTTATGAACCTCAATTAGAAGTCTGGGGAATCGTCTTGAAAAATAGCTGTCGAATCCTTCAGGGACCTGCCCTAGAATCCCCTGGATTTCCTTTGGAAGTTCTCTATAGTGGTTTAACTTGTTTCGTATGACACGCAGCAAGTCACGAACACTGTCAAACTTGTATCGTCTATAGCGTCCGATATCATTGATAAATGCAGTATCCATTTTTTCATCCCATTTACCACCTAAAGCTACATTTCCACTACTTTCCAAAGTTAATAAGAGTTCGGACTCCTTCTCCCTATCCTCCAATTCTACCCTGTCACTGGCATCTCGAAGAAATGAAAGTCGCGTATCTGGATCCCAAAAAAAGGGATGACACATCACCTGCGTAGCTTTTGGCCTGAAAATCAACACGAACAACTTTAAGAATGGAAAAGTAGCCTAAATCCAAGCAGACCACATACACTTGCTTCTACATGCATCTGCACTTCTGAGAAGATTGAAATTGATGATAAAAGCATGGAATACCTCAACTCAGGCTTGGGGTGCAAGAGCGAAGAGATCAGGTCTGTTGCTTCAGGAAGATTTTCTATCAAGAATAGGTCTCTCTGATTATTGACAATATTCATGTCACGTTCAAGGCTTTCACCAAATGGGTGTTTGCCACCAGTAATACAGAAGAAAAGAAGACAGCCTAAGCTGAACAAATCAACAGCACGTGTCTGACGTTCATTAAGAAGTTGCTCAGGAGCTTGCCACCCTGAACTCCCATAACCTACACAGACAATTAAAGCATATTATGTCACTCAATAAACTTGCACATGATGTGGTAAAAACCAAACAAAAATGTGATCACAAGCTTCAACAACCAGAAAACTGCAATAGAAGATCTAAAGATGTAACCAACCAGTAGCATGTTTAGTCAAAGAAGACATATCCCCAGAAAGGCGCTTGCTGATCCCCATATCTGAAAGTTTGGCACACAAAACTCTTTCCTTGTTTACGAGGACATTTTGAGGCTTTAAATCCCGATGAATGATCCCCAGCTCATGCAGATGAGCAAGTCCACGAACAACATCCCTGGCAGTGCAAAATAGTGAAAAGGTCAATTGCATATACGATATCCATTCCTTTCCCCAACTCCAAGGATTTTAATAACAATTTATGTCAACCACAGTGTGCATCCTATGATTACTATTTTCTCATAAAGAACAATCATAAAAGTGGGTAACTGAGTATTGGTAAGGATTAATCACAAAAGCTACATGCTAAGACCCAAAATAAAAGCTGATGTAATCTAATCCAAACTAGAAGAGTGCTGAAAAGGAAACTGCAAAAACATAAATTGTGTAATCTGAAGATTAATCTAGTAAAATAGTAACTCTGATCCAAATCACCAATCAAAAAAATTAATAACTAACAAAATAATACTAAAGGTCTCTGAACTGACCTCATTAATTTTAACAAATGAGGTGAAGGATACCCATTAGGCTTCGATAATTCATTGGTATTTCCCAGGAGTAACCGTAATCGTATAGTTTGATCGCTAGCAGAGTCCAAATCTCTATCTTGACACATTGTTTGATTCTGTGAAGTCGAGAAGGATAATATCAAATCATGTAAGCTACAGATACAACGTTCCAGCACAAGATAGATAAAATCATGATCATGCTCCACACCAAACCATCGCACAATATTTGGATGTTGATCAGAGACAATAAGATTCTGAATCTCTTTTGATGCCACATCATGATGGGTCTTCACAAGGCGCTTAACTGCAACAGGACGGCCATCGTAAATTCCGTCAAGTACAACAGTGCCATTGCTGCCCTTTGCAATTTCTTTCGATGAGACTAAAAGTCTACCAATCCTGCGCCCATCTATGAGACTGTCTGAAACATTGGACAGGTCAGGCAGTAAAAATCTGTTTGTTCCTTCAAAATCTGGGAGAGCATTGATGTCTTTGGCTGTTTCATTATGTGCAAACTCCTTGTTCTTTTTCTCAGAACTGGCACTATTGTTGTTTGTTCCCAATTTCCGAGGTTTCTTCTTTTTGATTGTTACACCTTGGGTTTTGGGCTTCTCAGCTTGTTTGTTCAACTTACGTTGTTTGTTAAGCAGCATGAGAATGAAAGAAGCAACAATTGGCAGCATAGAAGCACCCCATACAGCAACAGACCCAGAATGAGACCCAGCCAAACTGTCAGAACTACCAACTGTAGTAATTTGACCATCATCTATTCCAGGCAATGTCATGATTCCAGAATCTTCAGACTCAGGAGCTGGCAAAGCAAGCAATCTATCAGCTTCATTATTTTGATGAAACCCTAAAAGATTTTCCACAGTTCCTAAAATAGGATCATGATCTGGTGCTGGTAGCGAGAGCACTACGTCTCCAGGAAGGGCATTTGGAAGTCTATTAGATGCAAAAAGAGACTCAAGCGAATCACTATCACGGATACGATAGACAACAGGCTGTGCAGGACAATGGAGTTGCAAATTGCTATCAAGATTCTCACTGGGATTGAATTCATTCTCTTTAAAAAGAATTTCACCCAGAAGATTTTCAATTCCAGTGCATTTGAAGGAAGCTTCAATCTCAGCAAACATTAGATACCATACGACCTTCCCCGTCTTCACAGAACTAAACTTAAGAGCATAGTCCTTTCTAGTTACATAAAGTGGCCCGGTAACTGCATCCAAGTTCATAGCACTATGAGGTACAGCATATTTCCTTACTAAAATGGGGTTATCACGACCACGATTATTCTCCACTGCTGTATGGTTGTCTGAACAAAAGCTATGGATAATTTTTCCAGTTTTGGCATCAACTATGAAAACGGTTGACTTTTTGGATCCCAACATGATTCCACCACCAGATGATACGAAAGGAGTGCTCCTTAGGAATTCTTCCACACTCACAGGGAGCTTCTGGAAACAACCAAAAAGTAAAATATTAACACACACAACCGTCGTAAAAAAAAAAAAAGCAATAATATCTAATTTTGCACACAAAGTGGTGAAGTTCTTCAGCAGTAAAATCCTCATAACTGAAAATGGTGGAGTCAGAATGCACGCAATAATACAGATGTCATAAGACCCTAGAGAAATGGAAATTTCAACTGCATCAACAGAAGATTGTACAGCTACATCACTCCTGTGGAAGGAGATTGAAATCAGAAAAATAACGTGGGCTTGAAGAACTTGGTGATCCGCAGTTGAAAACTTGAAAGCAATCTCTCAGCATAAAATGCAAGCATAATTGTACATTACACGGAAAAAGTCAACCTACCACTCTCTCTATGCCATTCCCATGGACATACAACTCCCAATCTTCTCCAATATCAATATAGAAGTCATCGGCATCAGTGATAGACTTGTTCCTTTCAGCTGCATCCTGAGGGAGAGCCTGATATGCGGAATAAATGGCAGAGCCAGATGAAAATGACCAGAGAATTCTTCCAGAGCTGATGTCCACTAAATAGATAGTGCCATCTGGAGCAGCCACAACTGCTGTATCATGTTTACTGATTTTGAGACCAATAAGCGAACGGACCGCAATAGAATCACGTTTAGCAAGAAACGCAAATAGAAGAGCACAGTACCAAAACGAAAATAGAAATAATAAATCACCCACAAGGGAATATAAAACTTCCCTCTGGAAGAAAACATTTGCAAGGTTTTTCTTTTGCATGATACTAGCAATTAAGAATCTTCATAGAAGAGGTCAAATTCCTGAGTTTCCATTCCCAAAAAACAAGCAAAAATAAAAATAAAAATTCCACATAACCTTTGGAAATAGGGGGATATTAGACGAAGTTTGTGTCTTTTAGAGTAATTTTGTATCATAGGATTTTTCGTAACTTTGAGCATAGTAGTAATGGTAGTTCATTTTAAAAAGCTCGCTACTTGATAATGGAAAATGAAGTAATAATCTCTGTAAAAACCTTCACGATTTCGTTCCTCAAACCGTAATTTGGAAAAAAAATAAAAATAAAAGAGAAATCCAGGATGGACCTTCAAATCCTAACTGACGGAACACATAGGAATGGGGAAAAATAATAAAAGAAGCCAAAAAGATAAATCCCGCATATAATGATGTAGACATAATTTCTTAATCGCAATACAAGTAATTTTCCGAGAACGGAAACTTACGATGTCAATGGCGATAGAGGATGCGATGATTCATCATCAGTAGGAGGCGGCGGAAGTTCTGCGGTGGTTGAGGCATCACCATGATGGTAATGGAGGTCAGAGGTCTGCGAATTTGAGGAAGTTCCGAAGACAGCAAAGGCTAAAAGTAAAATTAGGGAAAACACAAAACAAACAACTAAAAGACCCCTCATTTCATTTCTCTTCTCTCGACTGAAACAGAGGGAGTATGATCAATGAATCGATCAATGTTCGATGAATGAATTTTCAAACTTAAGAAAGAGGCTCCTGGATCTACCAGAAGAAAAGAAAATATGGAGAGTGGACTGTTTGAATATTATCTGGAATCTAGAATCTTCTCAACGTGATGGCGTTCGTCTGGATGGAGTCGTGACTCGTAAGTCGTAAGACGTTGCCATTGTAATCTAAGGCCATTGCTCCAAAGGCGTGGTCTTGATGCTGTAATTGTACCGCGCCTAAGGCTTACCCTCCACAAGGCCAGGCTTCAAATGGATTGCATTTCATTTTTTATTTTTATATTTC
Source organism: Gynochthodes officinalis (assembly GCA_020080225.1). Taxonomy (NCBI): domain Eukaryota; kingdom Viridiplantae; phylum Streptophyta; class Magnoliopsida; order Gentianales; family Rubiaceae; genus Gynochthodes; species Gynochthodes officinalis. The sequence continues at coordinate 25,557,945 of CM034620.1, forward strand.
CCATACAAAGATTTTGTCTCACAAATGTTAAAAATTGTCATTCAAAAATATTAAAAGAATGTAAAACAAAATACAAAGCCCATAGAGTCTTTCCTGCCCCACAAATGGTGAGCTTTTGGGATTGGGATGGTTTAGTTTGATGCACTTTTTGCTTTTGCTGATCATCTGGGAATGCTCCTTTGACATCTTACATTGTTTATGGTACTTGAAGATGAAGAAGAAGCTTCCGTGTGTGTATATAATATTCAATGGGCATTCTCCATCCAACACAAAGCGCAGGATGTTTAGGACTTACATTTCCACTTTTCAGTCATCTTGCGCCACTCAAAATGCCATTATGTTTCGCTTTCTTCCTACTTCAAAGCAAGCCATGGTGTTTCCAGTACTAGTACTAGTATGTAACATGAGAATTTCATTTCTGCAAACTGCAAACAAGCTAAGATGCACATATAAATAACGCTTCAAAATTCAAAGCTGCAAAGCAATGTGTTAATCATATATTCCTGTTACTGTTTTACAATTCTGCTTCAATTCCTCATCGATCTCAGGTAAAAAAGATCAAGAGAACCTCAGAGATAATCAATCCTGAATTTGAAAATATTTTGGCTTCTGTATTAGTCAATTTGGAAGCCAAACAAACAAGAAAGGAAGTGGTCCGTTTTAAGCTTCATAAACTTTACACTCCTCATCCGCGGGGTTGGTTTGGCAGAAGTCCTCCAGGGGGTCTCCACTGCCTCCCACAGCCAACCCCGGCCATTTGCTTGCTACCAGATGTGCCAAATCCACAACACGTTGGCTGCAAAGTTCCAAAATTATATTTAGACTAACTGAAAGAAAGGAATGGATTTTAGAGGCTCATGAAATGGTAGCGTGAAGTTTAGAAAATTTTTGTTGCTTGATGCTATGCAAGCATTTTAAATGATCTTTAATATCATTGCCAGTTGTACCTGTATCCCCACTCATTGTCGTACCAAGCCACCACCTTTACCATGTCATCTCCCATTACCATCGTCAAAGAGGAGTCAATGGTGGAAGAAACATCGGTACATCTGAAGTCGACAGATACAAGAGGAGCATCACACACGTCCAATATGCCTTTCAATGGTCCATCAGCAGCTTTTCTAAATGCATTATTAACATCTTCAGCAGTCAGTCCTTTCTTCTCAACATTCACAACAAGGTCAACTACAGACACATTCGGTGTTGGCACTCGGAGTGCTATGCCATTGAGCTTCCCCTTAAGCTTAGGTAGCACCAGAGATACAGCCTTAGCTGCACCTGTACTTGTTGGAACTATGTTCAACGCAGCAGCTCTGGCTCGCCTCAAGTCCCGGTGTGATGCATCCAAAAGCCTCTGCATCAAAATCATGAAAATCATGTATATTTACAAAATTTAGGAACAACCAAACTAGTTATAGTTGCACTATCATGCTGCAGATTTTCACCAATTTAAAACAGCTGCACCTATCCAGATTAGGCATCTATCCCCATAGTCCGTCCTTATGGATTATGATTACCTGATCACCAGTGTAAGAGTGCGTTGTTGTCATTGTTCCCTTCACAATACCTGAAAATGGAATTGTGTTAGTCATTGTTAGAACAAACAAAACAAAACAAAACAAAACAAGAGCAGTCAAGTTTTACTATTTTCCAATTTTGCGTAAGCAGAAGTTTGATTTCTGTTGTTTGCGGAAATTCGTTCCATTTTAATCCTTACAATTCAAAAAAATGAGGACAATGTTTTTTTTCTTACTGGAACTAAGGATAAAATCATTTTCAAAGAAAATTGGATACTAACCCAATTCTTCATCCATCACCTTCACAAAAGGAGCCAAACAGTTGGTGGTACAAGAAGCATTACTGCAATACGAAAAGTAATGAAGTTCCTTTTTTCAATTAAAAAGCGGAGTAACAACTTATGTATGCATGTGTGTAAAAGAAATAATGGACTAATTCGAGATGCCAATCAGATGACCAGCCAACTATTTTGAAGAGCTTTGAGTAGTCACCTTATAATGTTAGAAACCTCATGGGAGTAGTCCTGTTCGTTTACCCCAACAACATAAGTTGGAATATCGGCACCTTTTGCTGGGGCAGTGATGATAACTTTCTTACCACCAGCTTGGATGTGTTTCCCAGCTCCTGGCCCGTCCACAAATACACCTGTTCCCTGCATACCACAACAAATTTCCATTTGGCAGCATACTTTCAGAAACAAGCAAAGCCAATCAACTTAGCTAGAAAACTGATTGTAACAAGTATTAAGAAAACAATTTGTTCTAAGGAAATGATTAGGCAGCTTTTGAGTACTCTATTATGGCTCATTAATGACAAGGCAATGTTACTTTTCTCACCACCAGTTGGCATGTCATGTATTAAGAAGTTCATAAACAATCTGAAAAAAAGATAATTTGTTAATGCTTCAAAAGAAAGAAGCTCAAGTCCAAGTGAGTTATGAACTTATCCACAGCTTTAAGTTTAGTCCCCTTCTATCGATCCATTTGTTGGTTTTCTTCCAACTGTAATTTCTTGTGAAAAAATGGTAGTTGCTGCTGGTTTTCTTATGCAAGAAACTTAAGTTTACCACAGATTTTTCTGATGATTAGTGAGAAAGACCTAACCTTAGGGAATGGGATTTAAAGACGAGATACCTCAATAACAATATCAATGCCAAGGTCAGCCCAAGGAAGCTTGAGAGGATCCCTACAGGAGACGACCTGAATGAGCTTTCCATCAACACTAATGGTTTCATTGTCCACAACTTTAACAGCTGCCTTGAATGTCCCAAGCATTGAATCATACTTCAACAAGTGAGATGCCTGCATTTGAGCAGGTAATAGTTTTTCTATGAGCATTTAGTTCAGTATTAATCTGTAACCGACCAGCTCAACCAAGTTCATGTCAACTCAAAAATGAATAAATAAATAAAATTTAATGTCAACTCACATTCTTGACCCCTGCACTGTCATTGACAACAACAACATCAAGTGGTGAGTCTTTTCGACCATGCCAGCATCGGAGGAAGTTTCTTCCAATGCGCCCGAACCCATTTATTGCTACCTTTAATTTGGCCAGAGTTTCTCCCTTAACTGGGATTGATCCTGCACTCTTTGGGTCAAAAAACAAGAAGTCATTAACAAAAAGTACCATGTTAATAACTTGTGCTTGAAGAATCTACTACATGAAATTATTTAATAGGGGACAAAGCATTTCGTCGTATGTTTGAGTTTCTGTTGGCACAACTCAGGCTGGAGGTTATGATTGGATGGATGCCCCCTCTCAAAAGTTGTTATACTGTCCATCCTGATTGCGAAGAAAACTCAGACCAAGATTCAGTCACGCATTTGGAGATTACCCCGTAATTAATATGCATGCTGGTTGCTTCATGCCATCTTCCATAAGACATCAATGTCCTAGTACTCTAATATGCATGCTGGGTACATAAGACATCAATATCCTAGTACTATAATTGATAGGGTGCAGTCTTCAACAGATTATGTCATGAAAAAAACTAAACATTGAAGCTTGAATTGTTGTGTACTTTAGATTGAAAGGGCGTAGGGAATTAACGGAACCAAAAAAAATGCAAAACATAAATGGTAAAGAAGCATATGTACTGCGTAAGTGATTGTATAAAGTGATGAGTCGATCAGTGAGCAAGTAGCTACTTAACTGAAAGTTTATAGTACCTAATACCTTTACTGTAAGTTGGGCAGCCACTGCATCAAAGAAAGAGGTTTCCCTAGAATTGGTGGCAAAGGTTACACAACCATTGGATCGAAGACCAGAGAATTCATCTACTTGCAGTCTCTGTACACCCACAGGGGATATTTGATCAGTATATGTGCGTATCCTAAAAGGTGAAAATGAAAATTGCCACTTACTGAAATGAAAAAGATGAAGAATTGGAAGAAGATTTGACCTTGGAGAGGCAATATTGAGTCTTGGATGGGAGCCTTGTGTTAGCTGGGATTCTTGAAGAAGCAAGAGCTGCATGAATACTTGCCATGGCTGAAGCTAAGACTACAATAGCACCTACTTCCCTTTTATGTGTACTTACAAACAAGTACTAAAGTCTGCAGTTGTGTATGTATTTTCTCTACTTCACAAATGGCAAAATCTAAAGCCAAAATTATGGTTCCAATTGAATTAAAGAAATGAGTGGTGAGCATAGTATATAAAATATTCACACAAGATAAGATCATGGATGGAAGTCTTGGTGTGCACCATCAAAATGCAAAAGTAACTTAAGATAGTTCACCCATGACCCATCCTTCATATTTCTTGGGTGCCCCTAAATTTTTCTGAATGACCCTTCAACCCTGATGATCTTTTAATTGTTATAGTTTGCTATGACAAACTTCACCCGTGACCATACATTATGTTCTTGTGCTTTTTTCCCTCTACTGCATGCAGCATGAGGATGTGGTAGTACTGACGTTTTAGTGGCTTGCATACAAGGAAAAGAGGTCCCACCTTGGATAAGCCCAGTGGAATATCCTACGATTTTTATAGGACTGCAGTTTTAACACCACCATCTAGGATTTTTTTTCCCTTTTTCTCTCGTGTGTATCCTAATTTTTTTTCTAGCCATAAATTAGAGAATGAGGCCTACAAAGTCTAAGAATGTTTGTGACTTTACTTCCAGTATCAGTTTAATATCCAGTACTGTTAGGAAGTCCCAGGTGACATATACGCTGCAACTCATAACGAAGCAATCATCTACTTGCAGGAGCAATTTTTGTTGAAACTCCAAGTGTAACATCCTTGGATCAAAACCATCATCACATTGAAGTCAACTTCTTCAAAAACATTTGGAAAGGAATAGAGTGAAGAATCACGAGAATTCCTTATTAGTACCCAATCCAATCCCATAGCATTGTACCCAAAATTGCGAATGAGTTGTTTAATCTTAAAAAAGTCCTAGACAATGAAGACAAAATGTCATATTTCCAGATACAGCTCCAAATACAGCTCCAACATGACAGGAAAACAAGATGAGAAATTCTCATGCAAGAGCTTCAACTTCATCAGACTTCACATCTTCTCCATTTGGGGTATTTTCTGTTTGCAGCTGATTAGAGACCACATCAATAGCAGAATTGAGCTGTTCTATCTTCTCTGACAGTTTCTTGCGTTGTTTCTGGAGATAATGCATAAAGCATTAGAGCCAATACACTGAATCTCTAAATTAGTTAGCTCTTCTTAGTAATTCATAATTCACAGAAACCACATAAATCTTCATACCAGCAAAGATGCTAATTAAGGTTAACTAATTCATGTTACCTAAATTAACCAGCTCAACTTTGCTGGCTTTGCTTGTTAACTAATTCATGTTACAGGCTTAAAGCTTATGGGTTTGCTATAAAATCAAAGTGAGCCATTAACAGTACGATAAGCTAAGCAGGCAGATTATTTAACAGGCAATAACTGATGAAAATGTTGGCACAAAGAACTATTTACAGATATAAACTCCCCACCCCTCCCAATCCCAGCCTACAAATGGGAGAAAGTAATGTAAAAAATGAACATAAGACAAATATGGCACTGGTAGAGGAAAAGAAAAATGTTACAGAGACTAAGAATATAAAACAAGTTCAAAGGGGACACATAAAAAAGAAGGTAAAAGATTTATCATCATTAAAACTCTATATTTGAAAGATCCTTACAAATTGCTTACCTCCAAAGCTTTGTCTTCATCATATATGAATTTTGGCAATTTTCTCATTAGATCCTTTTTGTCAGTTCCAGCAAGTGCTTTGCTGATCTATAAAAGGGGGAAAATAGTTTTTAGCACGTAATGATGGTATTGATTTTCAGTTTCCTCCTCTCACATCCACCAATGTGGATATCAAAACAGGACTAAGATTAAATATTGAGATTAATAAATTGAGAGATCAGAGATGTAGCATTATCAGTGTACAAAAATAATTTAGATTGTTGAACATGTTACCACCTGAGGTGCATATACACATCCAATTGTCCCCACAACTAATCCTCCTAAAATGAAGCCACCAACGAAGAGGTTCCCAGTGCTTGATCTTCCACCATCGCTGCCATCAGAAAAGAGCAATTGTGCGAGCCAGTAAAATTCACGTTCAAAATTAAGTACCGTCTACTCAGAAAAATGGGGAAAATTATGAGCATAGTATCCATTCCTGATGATTTAACACCAATTTTACATAATTCATTACTTCCAATGGAATTTGTCAACCTGACTTCTATCCTATGCTTTCTACGGAAACTCTTCCAATTCACAAAACACATGAAGAATATGACAGCAGTAAGGCAACATCTCAGTCATTGTTACTGGTGGCAAGACCCATAAGAGACCAAGGGAAAAGATAAACGTTGCTCCAACTATAACTTTAAAGGATAGAATAGAGTAAACTTCATGCAAAATGAACAGGCTGCAGGTGGCAAAATGCTATTAAACCTAAGCTTAATACCAACAGGTTGAAGGAAGACCATACCCATAGCCTGCATGAACAGTCAGCTTCCTTTTAGAGATGGATGACTTCCCTGCAGGCCTCAGACCAAAGGTCAAGTTGTTAGGAACCACACTCCCCATACATTGCTCCACCACCTTTAAAGAAGTGCCTAGACCCCAAAAAAAAAAAAAAGAAGATCAGAGTTGCACAGGTAATGCCAACAGAACAAAAAACACAAACTGGATGGGAAAAAGGTATTAAGAAGCAAAACACCAGATAAAGATGATGCAGCAGAGTTTGTGTCAATACATTTTCATGTGTATCACAAGACATGAATGATAATAAAAATATTCTTCCTTTCAATCTGCAGGTTTATACATTTGTACATGAATCGGCAGAACCAACACGCAAGCTCTTGGTTAGTGCTCAGAGACGAATGATCGAAGGTGCTCATAATAATTTTGAGAGTACATACTGAACCAAGGCTCAAGAACACAGGAAACACGATACTATATGATGGAAAGGCAAGTGTTTGAATTAGTCCACCTGCTTTATATCCAGTACATAAATTATCCCTAATATGTGGCTTGCATATTAAAGAGAGAGTTCATGAATCCCAATTATCCATCCATTAAAACTCCCCAGAATGATGATGTTTTGAAAAAATCAAACATTGTTTTTTCACAATAGATGTAGTTCTAAACATCATCTATAGAATAACAATATCTACAGAAACTCACATTTTGTTTAAACTTTCACCAAAGTTGCATTCTTGAATCGATATGCATTCAGTTCAATCCATGTTTATTAACTAAAGTATCCCCATCATCACCATAGTTGGCCTAAGCTAAAAATGACAGGTTGTCCACGGAAGCGGCATCACACCCAACCAAATCACTTGCATTCTTGATATTAAAGAGAAAGATCGCACGAAAATTTAAATCCCAATTAACGGGTTGAAGAATAAATTCACTGGGACCAATGAAAACTGAAAAAGAAATGTTCCCCTAACACCACCCCCCGGGTCTCTCATTTGTTCTCTTCATATGGCTGTCCGCAACTAAAACTCGAGATATATAAAGGAAGACAGAAAGGGCATTATTACTATTAAGCATTAGGATCAAGGAAGCTACATGAGATTTGAATGAAAATGAGAAAATGATGGAGGAAGAAATACCAGATGGTGCGTTGGATAATAACAAGGAATTTGAAAGAGCAGGCGTCATCTTGCCAGGGTGCGGATTGTAGAGGCTGGGAGAGCACCCGATGAACGTATTTAATGGACAACTTACAAAAGCAAGAGGGTTATTAGTAGGAATTGCTACTGTGTTTTTGGTTCGATGAGATCGATGATAATGATACCAAACATGGTCGTTGGTTGGCAACGAAACAAAACAAAACATAATTTACAATTCTTGAAATGATCAGGGCCTCATCGTCAGCTAAATCCTACTTAAAATGGGAGTAATTCTGAATGACAAAAGTGATAATGGAGGACGCATCAATAAGGCCTGCGTAAGGCCCAAAACAACTTTGCTTCTCGTTGGAAGTCCCAAGGGCCCAAAATATGCCCACTTAACTATTTCTCTTTTACAGGAGTATATGAATTAAATTAATTAAATACTTCTGCTGCCAAGTCCCAACTGTATATTAATATTACTAATTAATGTAGAATTAATGAATTGGATGGATATACGTTGATGATGATGATGATGAGGAAGAAATGGAAGGCCTGGGAAGTGGATTGCTGATGATCAGATGATAACCAACATTTATTCATCATCATCTAATGATCTGCACATTATAATTTGCAATGTGTAGTATTTTTACATGTAATTACATATGTATACGCCACAATGCCGGCAATTGATGATCCTCCCTCCTCTCCACATGCCAAATGCCATAACGCAGGCACGTTTTGGAGCAGATGCCAAATTTGACACTCATGAGTGCCTCAAGATGCACGCAATTGATTGCAAAATGACCACTCACCAAACGACCCTCTTTGGGAATAAGGTTCACTTATGCATATAATATATGTACCTCCATCTATGATCTACCTCAATATTCTTACTAACCTACAATATCAAAATCTTTTTTTTTTTTTTGAAAAATAAAATGCAGTATGGATCCCATTGTGGACTTTTTCTGCATTTTTTACTTTACCAGTACGTCTCTCCCCCCAACTCCAAATAATAGTACTGCTAATTAATTCATCCATGCATGTATATTTTCACCACTCATCATGACCAACCTTTATTTTGGCAAACTTTTAATTCTATGCCCATCATCATGAATTAATGAACATTATAATTTGCAAATCAATGGACATGCAATGGACTATGTGGGCAGAATGGCAAACAACTAATGACTTGGATATCATTAGTCCCACTCCTTGTAGGTCACATACTATATTAGTATTACTACTATAATGTTAACACAATTAGTTTCAAATATAACGCATTCCAAATGAAATTCAGATACTCGTCTTAGTGGGCACCTCACTTGAACTCGTGATCACGGAGATGGCTCAGCAAATCCAGCACAAGATGCCGGTGTTGGAGGTATCCTCTGCAACTATCCTTTCCCCTTTATGCCTTGGTAACACAGGTAGATAGATCGATGATGCAATATATACACATATACCAATAATGAACTAATTATAAATGCAAGGAAGAGCATATACATGAACGGCTGATGGCTGGATTTGTATGCATGCAGATGGGCTCACACATCGGAGAAAACAATCTTTGAGTAACAAACTGCCAAGCTCTGAAGAAATGGCATCAGGTCGCCGGGGACAGGGACAAGAAGAAGAAGAAGCAATGGCAGCAGCATGGTGAAGGCAAAGGAGGGGCAACAACAACCGACAATTTTACTACAAGCCGTGAAAACCAACTAAATAATGACCATCAAGGTTCTTCTTCCCAGCTTTATCATTTGCTTCGCAACTTCAAGTGCATTCCAATCCCATGGTAACATTAGTATCATTAACAAAGAAACCAATGATTAAGTAGTCTATATATCGACTCTATCGTCCTCCAAATATTCAATATTCAAATCCATGGATCGAGCACGCATGCATGCATGCACGAGCATAAGTGAAAGGGGGAGGGAATTGATGGTTTTTTTTTTTTAATTTACACTTACGTTGAAGTTTGTTATCGCAGTAAAAGTACTCCAAGGCCAAGTAGCTAGATTCGAACCACTTCTCATCTATACATATATATAGACACACACCGATGGATCAAGATAATTAAAAAACAATTTTTGTTGTCCTATTGATTGGCTAGATAAATCAGGAGATGGGATATAAGAATGCTTGTAAAGAAAGCATTTGGAGCGCAGATCACGACAAGAAAAACCAACAACGACAGTCTAATTAATTTATTAGTAGTACATGCATAAATATAGAGTACCTATGGCCGCAGCTCATCCAAGCTACCTTCAAGTCAAAGCTTTGTATTATATTTAGTAAGACGGTTACCGAATCTATTCACACTTCCACATGGATAGCTACAACATTTTTATTTTATTTTTTTGTCAATTTATATAGGGTGCTGCATTCACCACCAATATCAATTTCTTATTTTTGGAATCCCACCATGCACGTATAGAGAGAGATATATCTCTTCTCTCAGCAACAAAAGATAAGATTAAGAAACAAAAGAATTCATGCAGTAAATCCTGATGTAATTTCTCATGCTTTGTCTATAATATATATGTATTGAAGTCCCTATTCTACTAAGTGTTTGCGTGTATATATATTTATATATATGATTGTTGTCAACTTGTCATGCTTGACTAATCTATAGGAAGAAAATAACCAGGGTAAATTAGTTCAGAGTTTATGCAAAATTCAATTCAATCTGGGAAACACTATCTCATGAGATAAATGCAAAACTGTGTGAAGTGGCAGAGCAAGTTAATGTCCCCCCATATATGTACTTGGTCAGTTCCTCAGATGATTGATTTTGTTACCAAGTCGTGATCAAAATCATGAGGCTACCAAAAATATAAACTAATTGATGTAGTCCATCCACCATAAGTTTACAAGTACTTCGTTAATGGTCTCAACCTAGTCCTGCATGATAACAAGCTTATGTTACATCTGATTACCATGACCACTGTGATTGACTAATTAAAATAAGAAGATAGCTAAGATCCAACGTTAAAAAGAGATGAAAATTAAGAATCACGAACTTGCCACTTGGAGTCGTGTCATGTCTTTGGAGCATACTTAATTAATTTGAATTAGAAATTTTTTTTATTAGTTTCCCTTTTACCTATAATTTTCTTTGATTTTTTCCCCTTTCACGTTTCACTTGTTAAATTATGATTCCAAGTAAATAGTTTTTCTAAATTTTTTTTATTAAACTTCATAATTTCGACAAGTCCATGGAGTATTCTTGTAGGCTTTAGCAGAGTTTAATAAATGAGCGAATATGAAGTGTACAATTGGAGAAGAAGATAGTTGAGTGAAAAAAGAGCCCCGAAATCGTTGCGTTTTGGTGAGGTCGTGTCGTTGACCCCTACGACAACAATAGACTAAAGCCTCGTTGCGTGAAGCCGGCAGTGGCCGTAACCCACTCCGAACTGACCAACACAAAAATAGCCGGAAACCAAGCTCTTTTCCTTCATTTTCAAAACCTCTTCCATGGCTTTCCTACCCTCTTCAATGGCCCATTGATCCCATAATGCTCTATTATACTCCACAAATCCTTGATGGGTCACATTCAGGTAAGCTTTTGGCATCTGGGTTTTTGCTAAACTCTTTCACAAATCCATCATCAAATAGAATATGTGCAACGATTTATAGCCCTTTTCAGAGATTGGGATTCTGATTCTGAGGATTTCTGAAAGTTTATGGCTTTGGCTGTGACTTAAACACAGCCACATATGTGAATGCTGGTGATTTACAGCTTTTCAGTGTAGTTCTTAATAATGGCCAGGCGTCATGGATGGCAACTTCCTGCTCATGCATTTCAGGTGTGCAGTCTTCTTCTACTCTTTTTGTACAGTTTGGTGGAACTCATTATCGGAAAGATGCAGTCTTTTCTTTTGAAAGGGAGTTGAATTTTGACTTTTTCCCTTTCAGTTTGAAGGTTTGACTATTTAAGCTCATGCAATGTAGGTTTTCTTGCTGATGATATTTTCTTTCTTTTTTTCCCCCTTCATTTCGTTGCTCCATAAAATTTTGTATATTCCAAGGCATTTATCGTTCTAGGTAGATAGTGAAATTGCGGGTTTTGTATTTTATCTCTTCAGTCTTCTAGGTAGAATTTCTCCTTCTTTTATCGACCTTTCTGGTTGCTGAATTCTTGGTTATCGATTGGTCTCTCTTATCTACCTTTTCTCAAGTTTTCTTATGTATCTCCTTGAGTTTATCGAAACTTGCATTACTGCACAGCTTCTAAACTAAATTAAGACTTCTCTGCTTTTTGAATTTCTAGTCTGTTAAATGTGTTTAGGAGAATGTGGTGAGCTTGCACCATAGCTGATTGTGAGGTTAAAGCTTGAAAAGGACAAATTCATTAAAAATTTAGAACCTAAAAGCCTACATTTAGATCAATTCAATTTGAGTGAGTCATTTTCATTTCTAAAACATCTGGTTAATAGCTCAATTTCTGTGTTCTCTTGTGATGTGAAGTTTGTAACAAAGTTTTAATATTTGTCATCTTGCTAATTTTCTCTGCATCTAGTAAAATGCTTCCTTTTTATGTGTGCTCTCTGTATCTGGCCTTTCTTAGGTCGTCTATGTATTGAGTTTTATTCAGATAGAATTCCACGAGATCAAGTATTATTTCCAATGTTGTAGTTTTGTACGATCCCTTGCCTATTTTTGGCTTTTACAAATTCAGTGTTAACCTAGGTACAAAGTGTGCAGTGAGGGCTACTTTTTAATGTGTGCTTTTGCTTACATTTTCTTCAAGTTTGGCATGAGCTGCTTTTTCTCACTTTTGATATTAATTTATCTTGTGCTCTTGTTTCTTATGAAGCATCTATACCGATTTAAAAGACCTTCTTTGGCCCTTTTATTTTATGATTAATATTTTTATTTTCGTCTTTTATAAAATTCTTGCATGGTCTATACAATTGTTATACTTATGTATTATAAGTTGGTTTAAAATCTATCATTCCCACCATAACTTTGCTGTTTTTTAGGTTGTGGCGATAACTGTTTTCTTCCTGCTATCTGTTGCTTTCTATGCCTTTTTTGCTCCTTTTCTTGGGAAGGACCTCTATGAGTACATAGCCATTGGTATTTATTCATTTCTGGTGAGTGCAAAAGTTTCAATTCCTAGCCTGGCTTTGAGATAATGCCAATTCTCTAGTTTATTGTTCCCTTCTTATTGTGTTTGGTTATTCTTTCAGGCGTTCTGTGTATTTATACTTTATGTTAGATGCACAGCCATTGATCCTGCTGATCCCGGAATTCTCATTGAAGCTGACAAGACATTGACTCAGAAATCGCAGAACAATTCTGAGTTTCTTGGTTAGTTCTTTCATATTCATCTGAATATTAACCAAAAGACAAGTACACTGTCTGATATATTGCTTTTTGGATCCTTGGCCAGATATTGTTTTGTAAGTTGAGAGTATCACTCTTGGTGACCAAATGTAGGCTCATTAAAACTGAATGACCTCTGCACTTAAAAACTAGGTTGCAAGAATTAAACTTTTTGTACACACCCAGCTTCCTCAATCTACCCTCTTATGTTCTGTGAAAGAGGTGTAGGGCGACAATTTAATTTACACCTTTGTGAATTCAATTGTTACTGTTGATAGCTTATCTGCATCTGATCAGGTAATTTACCATCTACTGAAGAGCCAAGCAAAGTGGGATTGAAATATGGAGGAAAATCTCAACGGTACAACTCAAGTTCTTGCTCAACATTTGGAGGGCTCTTTTGTTGTATTTTTGTTAAGGAAGATTGTAGAAAAGACGAATATCACTCACATGAGTCAAATGGGGAGGAAGAAGCTTTGTTCTGCACCTTGTGTAATGCGGAGGTATTAAAGCCTTTTGATTTATGCAAAGTTTATAAAATCATTCTTCATGTATTAATGTGTTATTCAAATTGAGACCACTAAAAGCAGTTGAAGGGGTGCCATCAGTGGGGTTTTTTTTTTTTTTTTTTTTCTGGTAATAATACCACCACAGTCCAGTTTTCTTTAATTATATACTCCCTCCGTTTCAAAAAAAGAGTCCACCTTGATTAAGGTGCAACTTTTTATTAGTTATTAGGTGCAACTTATTTAATGCATCACTAAATGTATAATTTTAAAATTTTATCCTTACTTTTAAATTTTGAGTTTACATAATTATTATTAGTAAGGATATTTTAGGAATTTGGTTTAAAAGTGGACTCTTGTTTTTGGGACAAGAAAAAGTGTTCAAAGTGGACTCTTTTTTTGGGACGGAGGGAGTATTTCTTTTTCTTATGCTATAAATGGACCCAGAACCTGCATTTCTTCACTCGCTGAAAAACCAAAAAAGAAAAAAAAAGAAAGAAGTTAGTACTCATAGGTGAACCAAAAGATTGTGGAAATTCATGACCTTTGCTGTGCATTACAGGCAAGAATTCTGCATATAAGAGAAAAGTAATTTAGCAGAATGGTTTTCTATCTGACAATATTTTGCTGTTGGAATTTTTTTTTTGGGGGGCGGGGGGGTGTTTGAGGGGCTGACAAGTAAATTGCAAAGATGCCCCTACATATTGTTAGTATTAGCCTTATCTCCCCTTAAGTTCTTTTTTCTTATTTATTATTTCTAAAGTTATGTATGGGGTGAGAAAATATTATAATTTGAAAATATAGAATAGTGTTTTTTTGGGGTAACATTCAATCTTTGTTAACATAAAGTTTAGTGTAATATATTAGAAATACTACTGTATTTTTAAAAGAAATGAAATTTATGATTGCAAATGCTATATCACTTATTTTTTTGTATCATTTTTATCTTGCTTCTCGAATGGCTACACTTATATTTCAAAGGCTTATCTGATATATACTGAAACTTGATTATTCAGGAGATTTTTTTTCCCTATTTTGTAGGTTCGCAAATTTAGTAAACATTGCAGGAGCTGTGACAAATGTGTTGATGGATTTGATCATCATTGCCGGGTTTGTTTGAAGTTTGAGTTTGTCATGTTTAAAAATCAGTGGTTTACCTTGTTACTATTAGAGTGAGTAATACTATGAAATCTGTTGCTGAGAAGATAACAGACTGAATGATTTGTTGAGCATTACAAGGATTAATTGTTAAAAAGTTATTCCTTTTGCTATATAAGATTGTTATCGATCCACAACAAAGGATGTTTCCTTGCAGAATGGTAGATTTAATCAAGTTTTCACCTTTATAACGTATATCTTCTCTGCTGCATTTATAAGCTTTATTTTCCCATCAGGTATGGTGGATATGGGTTTGACATCTATGATTTGTGCAGTGGTTGAATAATTGCGTGGGGAGAAAAAATTATATTACTTTTGTGTGCCTAATGGCAGCAAGTCTTGTCTGGGTAAGCTCTAACAGAGATTGTAATCCATTTTACAGTTTTTTCTCATTTACCCATTTGATTTCATGATTGTTTCTTTTTAATATCTATTCATCCATGATGTGGTTTTGTGCATCAGCTTATTTTTGAGTGTGTCATGGGAATTCTGGTCCTTGTCCGTTGCTTTGCTGATCGGAAGGCTACTGAGAATCAAATAAGTGAAAGGCTCGGGGTTGGATTCTCTAGACCCCCATTTGCCACTGTAGTGGTATGTTGTTTGATTTCAAATGCATATTTGCTTCTTTATTTAGTCTTTTTGTGTCACATAGATTGCCTAAATTAGTTCTAGATGGTTTTACCTTCATCTTGCTTGTGTTGATTGGCTTCTCGTCTTCCATGGCTATTGTATCAATATAACTTCTTGTGCTTTTGTGAGAGTGTATTCGATTAAGATTATTAGCTTGTTAAAGTCTTTAGTGCCGCCAAACAGTTTGGAGTGGTGTTCCAATCTCCTTTTAACCTTAGTTGTTTAGCTGTTCTAGCTTAGTTTGTGCTGCAATTTTTGTAAGATCTCATTTTTGTTTTGTTTTGTTTTTGTTTTTTTCTCTTCCAGGCAATATGCACATTTGTTTCTTTTCTCGCAACTTTGCCTTTGGGTGAACTGTTCTTTTTCCACATAATTTTGATTCGGAAGGTATGTTCCCTGCTCTCTCTCTCTCTCTCTCTCTGTTTGATGACAGAGCTTGGCTCAATGATGTACTTTTTTTTACAGGGCATCACAACATATGAATATGTTGTTGCTATGAGGACCCAGAGTGAACCTCCTGGACCCTCAATTGATGGAGATGAGCCACAGAGCCTGCCATCATCACCAACAAGTTCTGCTGTAACTGCAATTAGTGGTAGAAGTTCTGTTGGAATGGGCTTGCAGTATAAAGGTGCTTGGTGCACCCCTCCTAGAATATTTATGGATCACCAGGTGCTGATGTCTCATCTAACTTCCAGTTTCCAAGCATGCATGGATTCTTTCTTGTGCAGATATTTTCAAATTTTGTGTGCTTTTATGTGTTTGGAATTGAAAAAGAAAAGTATGGGGTATCGATCAGGACAATAGTCCTTCGAACTCACGCAAGTGGTCTGGATTTCTATCTATACAAAATTCAGCAGTCACATGGTTGTCCTGGTACTCTGGTTTATAGTTTGTACCTATACTATGGTGTTTGCATTTACAAATGTTGATTGACTAAAAGTCTTTGTGATGGCTATCAGCTATACAAGTAAAATGGATTACATTCTTATGTTTTGGTATACCATACAGGATGAAATTATTCCTCATCTGGAGCCAGGACGCTTACCATCCACTGTTGATCCGGATGCCTTACAAGCTGATAAGGGGAAAAGGGTGGCCCAGCGTCCAGTGAGAATAAGTGCTTGGAAACTTGCGAAATTAGATTCTAATGAGGCAATTAAAGCTGGTGCCAAGGCCAGAGCATCGTCGTCTGTTCTTCGTCCGGTAAGTTCCAGACATCATCAGTATGATGCCGATCACCTATCCAGCAATATGAGTGAAAAAAGCAGTCCAACGAGCACAAATCAAGGAATCTACGGAATGAATGCTAAAGCAGGGACCTCAAGGTTATCCTCTACCAAGAGCTCATACCCACCTAGTCTGGCGAGCAGGGAAGATATTGAAACATGCAGTCATAGCCTGAGTAATTTAAGCAGTCCTCCTGCTGCAAATCTCACTCCTTCCTCGTTAGGGCAGGAAGCGTCAAGCAGAGGCCACTTCAATCCAATGTATCAATCCGCAGCAGATCAATCCCCTTGGTCAGCGAAAGCAAGTGGTGGGAATGAAGCTACTGTTCGAGAAAATGTTAATCAGATGGCAGCTCGGAAAAGCATTCCAAGTGTTGGGGAAAACCCGACATCTTCAGTGTATTGGGATCAGGAAGCAGGGCGCTTTGTGTCAGCAACCACCAGAAGCACTGGCTCTTCCTCCCAGTTGTCTGGAACAGAGCTTACATTTACGGGTCAATCCATTTTTTTTGGTGGTCCTCTTGTGAACGATCAGATAGGCAGAGGGACAAGAAGCGCCAGCAGCGTATTAGGAGCTGGACCACAGCGAAGCTCCTCATCTAGTTACTATCAGCAGGGAAGGACTCAGAGGGGAGGTCAGCTTCCTGTATTTGTTCCCAGCGATTCCCAGCAAAACCAGTTTTCTTCCCGGTTTCAACAATGAGAGAATGTTACTTGGTAAAATATGTAGGAGATGGATCTCTCAAATTTAGCTTTTCATTTTTTTTCTTGGTTTTAGTAATGTGATCTTCTTCTTCTATGATCTAACATAGCCATCAGTTGTCAACCTACACAATTTTTTACTGACGTGCATGAATAAGATTAATCTGCATTTCATCATGATTATTTTCTACGATTTTTTTTTTTTGAAAAAAAGAGTGGAAAATATGAACTATTTTTTGTGTACTATTACTAGTTTACTACAACAAACTAGCACTAGCATTGAATCCATTGATTGATATGCAAGAATGTGATACCAAAATGTTGTGGTGTCCAAACTCCAAAGTTGATTGATGTTGGTGCCATGTTGCGGACGAACGTTTGAGGCTGAGAGGCTATGTTTGATATTTTGGGTTGTTAACTAAATCTCCTACTAATGCTCGCGTTTCACCATTGAGGAGCCGAAGAAGAAGAGGATAGAAATTTTTTAGCAGTAAGGAAGTATTGAAACCAAAAAAAAAAAAAAAAAAATCAATGGGACGACCGATGAACCCACTCCCAATGCATCATCTTCTCAAAACTACACTGCCACAACAAACCACCACCTACTACAAAGTCTACAAGTCAGCATTTTTTTCTTTTTTTCGAAGAATTTAATTTAATTTGTATTTTCTTTTAACAAAATCCATCATTTGTTCTCCGTCCGTACATTCCGGTTCAGTTCTGTTAACGATCTTACAAACACCACCGGACCGGCTTCCTTCCTCCCTCCCTTCCCCCCTGTTGTTATTGTTGTTTTTGCCAAGCATTTCGATCTTAATCTCTAACAAGAAATACTATACTAGGCATAATGCTGCCACTTTTTTCATCCAGGACATCCAAAATTTTGAAGAGCATTTTTTCCCTCTAATGGCTTTTTTGCGGTTGTTGTGGGGTTAGCATAGATTGCTTGCAACAAATGAGCTTAGTTTTCCGTGAAAACATCTCTCGACGAGGATTGAAGGTGGGCGTTAAACCAAAAGATGGCGGGAGGTCGTTCGGGAAGGGATCTTTATGCCACGCCAACATGGGCTGTTGCGTTGGTCTCTGCTGTCATCATTCTCATCTCTATCCTTTTGGAGAAAATGCTTCATGGAATAGGGAAGGTAACCTTTGCATTGCATGGGCTTTTTCTTTCTTTTAGTATTCTCTTAATGCACCCATCATGATGATTCACATATACACTGTTAATCTCGCCTCTGAAGAATGAAAGATGTGATGTAAAATTCCAATCTTGGGCCTTAAACAAAAATCTGCCGGAAATCCCATGACTTCCATCTCTGACGGTGTCCATATTCTTGATTACGTTTACAATTTTTTTTTTTTTCTAAAATATATATACTGTAAGATCAACTGTTTGTGATAGTTAGCAGAGTGTACATCCCTTATGTGCACCGGAAACAAACAGCTGCTTTGTATGGATGGTGTATGAATTATGATCGTACCTTCAGTTTTTGGACAGGCAATGCAGTGTTTAGCATTCGCCCAATTCGAGTTTTGGTCCAATAAACTAATTTTGAAAGCTTACCGAGCTGCTTGTGTTTTCAATTAGCTCATTCTCGCTGGGTCACTTATATTTTATACTGATCTTAGAATGCAAAGCATTCTTCGATGCCGTTATTTACTCCATAATACTGCTGATTTTCTTGCAGACCTTTGAAAAAAAACGGAAAAAAGCTTTGGTTGATGCTCTGGAGAAAATCAAAGGAGGTATCAACATTAATTTCAAAGATTTTAACCAGTGTTTTTCTCAAGGGAATATTCAATTGGCTTCTTAGCAGCTTATCTTTCTCTGTCTCATAAATTCTTGCAGAGCTTATGGTTTTGGGTTTTATTTCCCTGCTTTTGACATTTGGCCAGAACTACATTGCAAGAATTTGTATTCCAGATCATGTTGCAAACACAATGTTACCGTGCCCCTTACCCCCAGAGTTACAACATCACAACAACCCTCATCCACTGGTTGAGGGGGGTGACCATCCTCCGGTGGTTGAAGGTGGTGACCATCCTCCAGGGGTTGAGGGGGGTGACCATCCTCCGGTGGTTGAAGGTGGTGACCATCATCCAGGGGTTGAGGGGGGTGACCATCCTCCGGTGGTTGCAGGTGGTGACCATCCTCCAGGGGTTGAGGGGGGTGACCATCCTCCAGCGGTTGAGGGGGGTGACCATCCTCCCGAGGTTGAGGGAGGTGACCATCCTCCCAAGGTTGTGGGTGAACCTCCTCCTGAAGTTGAGGGTGGTGAACATCACCGAAGGCTCCTATGGTATGAACGTCGGTTTTTGGCTGCGGACACTCAATCAAGTGGATGCAGTAAGGTAACAATCAAATTTGATTCCATTGACTATGGTTGTTGCAAAGAATTTCAAAAACTAGAAATTAAGAGAGGAAAACATAGTTATCATTATTTTTGGGGCGCAAAGTAGGCAATTTAAAAACTTGCATGGAGCAGCTTGGAGTTCTCAATAATACGTTGCTTTTCTATCTTACAGATAGAAACTGGAAGGACGGTAACAGATTCAAATTGCGTTTTTGCATTCATAGAGATATTTCTATCACATAGTCATGCATTTGGTAGTAGAAGGTCATTTATGAACGTAATTGAAGTACATGCATAATTGATGACTATAATTTGCTTATTTGCGCATATACATAGCAGAAAATGCTCACTCTTATGCGGTTTTAGAAAGAAATCAAAGGTTCTGGCATATAGTAGTTTGTAGGCGTAAAAAAATGCTGATATCAAATTTCCATTTTTTTAGTGTCTAATACTTTTAACGAGTATCACACTTAGATTTTTATGCATATGGAATATTATTATAATAGTAATTGAATGCCAAGTATATGGTTATCTAAATTTAGAAGATTCTTCATGACAGGGGCATGTACCTGTGATATCTATCAATGGGTTACATCAGCTACACATCTTCATATTCTTCTTGGCTGTGTTTCATGTCATTTTCGGTGCCATAACAATGAGTCTCGGTAGATTAAAGGTGGGATTACTTAAGTTGCTTTTGTTACAGGGTAAGGTTTCGTCATATGGGAAAAAAGGATTAGGACATGATTGGAGAAAAGACTATTTAAAATTTTTTCACTTGTTTGCAAGATCCATATTCCTCCCATTTTTATTATGATGTATGACCTATCTGCTATTTCAATGCTTTGTGCTCTTTTATCTTCACTAAGTTGTTGTCTATATACTCTTTCGCCTAGATTCGCGGATGGAAGGAATGGGAACATGAAGCAATTCGTGAGGAAGAAATGTCCAATGGTATTGTGAGATGATTACCCAAGCCATGACAATTTCTGTGTATTGTTTTGAAAATTATGATGAATCTATGGTTGCTTAACCCAGAGATGCACAAAATCTATGCCAGGATAATGAGAATGAATTGATTAGGAATGGTAAATTAAGCATTTCCATATTAAGATTTTTGTTTTCTTTTGTGTTCCTATCTTGCAGAAGCTTCAAGATTTAGGCTTACGCATGAGACATCTTTTGTTAGAGGCAATGCCAGTTCCCTGACCAAAACACCCATGATGTTCTATCCAGTAAGAATAATCAATGCCATTTTTGGTTCATTTAATTGTGTACACTTGCAAGTAACGATATGAGATGCCAGAAATTTTAAAGCGGAACTGTCTTATCAAAATGTTATCTACATTGGTGCATTCTTCTTGCTTTTGTATCCCTTAATTTCCATGGGCGAAGTGAACTTTTTCCTTGCGTATAATATATGAACTGCTTCATGCTTGAGTACTAAGACTTTTATTAATGGAAGTATGATGTTCAGTTCTGCTGGAAAAATGGCTTTCTGAGATATATGTGTAATCCAGTTGAGGGCAGTTGTTTAAGTAACATTCTGTGTTTGCTTGTAATCTTCAGGGATTCACTCCAACCAGGATAATTCCCTCCTTTATATTTTAAGAGAAGATAAACATTAAGGTTATGCCATAAACAGACTTGCAAAAGCAGAAAGAACATATTTTGTACTTATTTGATCATGATTGAAAGTCATAAATTGCAGTAACCGTGTAATATTCCCTTACGTATGTCAAGGCATAAATTTTCTACCATTATGATGCAAGTTACATCCCGGACCAAAGTTATAAAAACTGTTGGCTCTGAGATTTAGCAACCCTACGATACCTCTTTTGGGATCCTCTGCTGCATTTTAATTAGCTTGAAATAGAAATTGTTTTTCACTGTGCTGAAAACGGCTATTGTTTCAACCTCTCACTTGTTTGCTAGTTTGATTCAATGATGCATCATAAATGTTCAAGTGAAAAATTACAATTTGGAATATGGTTTGTCAGTTTCTAGGACTATCATTTTGGAGGAATATATATTCTTATATGCCTGATTTGTTAACTGTGTTCTGGCCTTAAAATCTGGGAAATTTGAAATGCCCGTGAACCTAGAAAATATGTCGCTTGTAGTGTTTGGAAAGCATCATGAATTGTGAAGTAGGACTTTGTTTGCTCTTTGATAATTTCATGCCAGACTTTGCACTTGGATGAGAAACTATAGCAGCATTGCCTCCTAGGTCATTGTCAGCAATGCAGTGTCAATCTCTTTTTTGAATAGCTTTACTATATGACTAGATATGCATGCTTGAATTTGAGCACTCAGTAAGCTAGAAACCTCATTACCCATTATCCATTTACTTTTGGCCTATAAAGCTTTAGCTTCAATTCAACAACTCAATAAATACTTGTAAGCAGCTTCCAGAAGATTATCACGTGCGGCAAGTGTAGTATAGTGGATGCAGATTGATTTAACCTCTTGAACTTATCTTTGATGGATGTTTTATACACCCAAAACTTTCAGGTTTGCTTTTACCGGCAATTTTTTAGGTCCGTTCGCAGAGCTGACTACTTGACTATGCGCCACGGATTCATCTCAGTGAGTTTTCTTCAGATCCAAAGTTCTGAATTTGGAGTGATGATGGAGTTTATCTGCCCTAGCTATATTTTGAGTCATTGAACACTGCTTCTTTTCTTCTTCTTCTTCATTTTTTTTTAAGGTTCATCTGGCTCCTGGAAGTAAGTTTGACTTTCAAAAATACATTAAAAGGTCATTGGAAGATGACTTCAAGGTGGTTGTTGGAATCAGGTGTGCCTCTATTCTTAGTAAGATTGCTTTATGACCTTCCTTTAGTTCCACAAATCAATCCCATCTGACCTTTCTTTTAATGTGCTTCCAGTCCAATATTATGGGCTTCAGCAGTGATCTTTCTGCTACTCAATGTACATGGTAGGTTGTCTATTGCCACATTTTAATTTTCCTTTTCCAATTATGTTGTGGTCAAATGAAATTTTTGAGCTAACTGGGAAGAACCAATTGACATCCACTCAAATAATTTATTTCTTCCAGGATGGCAGGTCATGTTATGGCTCTCTCTGATGCCTCTGGTGGTAAGAATGTTTTCTCTCTTTCTTTTGGGTGCTCCAAAATCCATGCCATCCCTTCCCATTCCTGAAAAGGAAAGATTAAAGCTAACACCTTTATTGGTCAAAGACCATCTTAGCAGTTGGTACAAAGCTACAGGCAATTATAACACAGATGGCTGTTGAAATCACAGAAAGGCATGCTGTGGTTCAGGGCATACCTCTTGTTCACGTCTCAGACAAACATTTTTGGTTTGGCAAGCCTCATTTAATCCTGCTTCTCATTCATCTTACCCTCTTCCAGGTATTGAATTACTATATATTTCTCTTCAAGCATGCGCCCTTAACTCATATGCAACAATGCTTTGGGCCTTTTTCCTCTCGATTGTCTGTATTATTTGTGGATAATTATTAGTTGTGGCTATTGCAATGACACTCTAAACGAGTTGATTTCCACCTTCACATTCAGAATGCGTTCGAGATAACGTACTTCTTTTGGATTACGGTAATGATCACTTTCTCTACCTTCATTTTCCTCACTGATTGTAGTTGGCATCGAGTATCAACTTTATAATATTGTTTCCTCTTGCAGTATGAGTTTGGATTGCATTCTTGCTTTCACGAGGACCTCAAAGTTTCCGTCATAAGACTTGTTATCGGGTGAGTACTGGGAGTGTGTGGAATCAACAGCAATGGAGGACCAATTCTGTCCCTAGTCCACACACTTAGGATTTAAAACTTCACATGCAATGGGAGTAATAGTCTGGTGTCCATTCTAGTCAGGAAAATTCCTTGTTCCCTTTGATGCTTCATCTTTAGCTGGGCATCTAAGTCATGACTTATGAGGGGAATAAAGCTCACTTTCTTATGGCATCCCACAAAGATTATGTATTGAACCCAGTGAAAAAGTAAAAAGTCACACCATAAATAATTCATTCAGCATAGACATATATTTCTGCAAGTATTTTGTTGTATTAGTGTCGTCCAGATTTAATGAATGATGCGAAATATTGGAGCAGGGTGGTCGTTCAAGTAGTGTGCAGCTACATCACACTTCCCCTTTATGCTCTGGTTACACAGGTGAGTCTGCTATGTCTCCTCTACTAGATGATCATACTTTTCATCATTTCAGAAATTTGATAAATTACCATTTTATTGACCACTGTGGATTATAAATTGTGGTGTTTGTGATTCTCAGATGGGATCACACATTAAGAAATCCGTGTTTGACGATCAAACTAATAAAGCTCTATCGAAATGGACAATGACCGCAAAGAAGAAACACCATGGGAAGGGAACTGCACCTCAAACTCGCAAACTGGGAGGGAGCCCAGGACAATCGCCAGATAATTCTCCAAGACAATCTGGAGAATCAAGATTGGAAATGACTGGTGTAATGACGGTAAGTGGAGGAGAGGCAGCGGCCAATATCACGGCCAGTGTAGACATTTCTGGAGAAAATCATCCTCCTGCTCCTGCCGAAAACAACAACAATAACAATCATAATAATAATACTGCGCCCCGCTCTAGGACTGTTCAGTTCCCAGATCTCCTGACAGGGCCATGATCAAGTCCAAGACAGGGTGAAAATTCAATAATGGATGGACTATTTGTATATTATTAGACAGACACATACATCAGTGACGTAGTTAATCACCTCGCCAAATGCCAAATGGTTGCTTTTTTGTAATACACCTTAGATTGAATGAAAATATTACTCCTTGCCCGACGTTACGCAGGATCACTGGGTCAACCTTTCAGGCCTCCACCCCATTCATTCATTTCTCATTATCAGCTCAAGAAATCTCCAAAAAAATTACTAAAAAAGATACCACTTGCTAATCTGCACGAGGAGCACCAGTCTTTTCCTTTAAGGAAGAAGCAAATAGATTTCTGCATGCGATAGAAAGTTCGTTCCTTTTCCTTTGTTGGTTTTACTTTTACTAGCTTCATTTCAAATCAGAATAAATTTTTAATCTGTTTTTCCAAGCATCTATGAGGAAAGGTATTTACCCCGTAAGTTGTTATTAAACATGAATTTTTTTTTACAGTCAATATTAACTTTTGAAATTTATTTTGCTAAGAAGCAGCTAGACAAGCAGAAGAAGAGTGACGTGGGAGTGCTACAAAAACGTTGCCAGCCACAAAACAATTGGGTTTGGATAAAGAAGGGATTTTCATTGCGAAGCACTAATATTATACTATCACTTCTGCGTTGGCCATGGCTTCAATCCATAGCTTGGAGAGATGTAGCCTTATCAATCCTTGGCGTGCTTTGGAACCCATAATAACAAGAAACCCCGCAAAGCAGCAGGTTGATTTGGCGGCGTTGCCCATTTCGAGAAGGTCCGCCATTTTGATCTCTCTGCTGCCTCTCAACCTTATTTATCCATCCCAGCCCTTGCTGGCTAGAGAGAGGCGCAACAAAAAGGGCATCCCTTTAGAAGATTACCTCACCAGCTGTCCGTCTTACTTTCCCTTCCCTTCATGTCCTCCAACAATTTTTATTTTCAGTATTTTTTTTTAAAATCTTGGGTCATCTCATCTTCTTTGTATTACCTCACCATACCATTGTGATGCTTAATGTTCTTCTGTCTATTCTGTTCAGTTAAACTTCACAAAGTACAGTTCTTTGCAGTCAGATAGTCTAAATTTTCAATTTTTTTCCTTGCGGGGTTTGAAAATTATGATATTTCTCTCCAATTTTTCCTCCTTGGAGAAATGATCTAATTTCAGTTGGTGAGTTTGGCATGGGAACAGAACGATAAGTCAATTACTGCAATGTACATTGTTAGGGCCGTCTAAGAATGGATATGTGATGGTGATTGTAGTCTACCACTCAAGCTGCACATTTATTCGCCCAGGATTGACTAGATTTGTTAAGAGTTTCATCTAAGTGTAAGGCACGACAGTTGGGGATGGCAGAAATGAGTGTTGTTTTCAGTCGTGCTTAAGGGTTCAGTTGAGGTAGCCGCCTAATGTAGGGATGTTACAGGTCTTTATTTGAATGTAGCAATGACAGTTAAGTAGTTAATCTAGTCTGTAAACGATTTCTGGATTAAGATAGGGTGATTCTGTTTACTACAGATGCTTGAATGTATTTCACATGCTTTCTGATTGTGCCCAGATATTGACCAATTGCAGAAACCTTGGCGTGGCTGGTTGTTTATTTGATGTCAATATACACAAAACCTGTGGACATTAGAACAAATAGTGCTGTGAATATAACTTCAGAATGCCTACTCTTTCTGGAAAATGTTACCTTTGTGTTCAAAAATTGATCGTAACTCATCCCCAGAATGTCAGAGAATGCCATTGCTAATTTTGTTTCTGAGGCTTCTAAACATATAGTATTTAGATCCCTCAAAGAGCATTAGTTTTGTGAATTCTCAGTTACTGTAGTAATATGTTTGATTAGATTTTAAGTTGCATGGAACTTGTACGACAATATTGTGGAGAAATTATTTGGCATGAACACTCAACTTGCTGTCCTTTCGTTAAACAGTTCCTGTTGCCACAGATGATGGACTAAAATACTACGATGTGGTTGAAGGGAAGGGACCTGTTGCTGAAAAGGGATCAACAGTGCAGGTCAATTTGGTGTTATTTTTATCTAGTTTTAGTCATTGGGAATAACTTCACCTTGTCTCAACGGTGATGCCTTACAGGTTCATTTTGATTGCATATATCGAGGTGTTACTGCAGTGTCAAGTCGAGAATCTAAGCTTTTGGCTGGAAATCGCATAATTGCTCAGGTACATTCTATCTGTGTTTCTTGACGCTGTAGATATTGTAACATGGGTATAATGTAGTGGTGGATTACACTATGGAAGTTGGATCAAATTTGAAAAGTACTGATCTGCTGAAAGGTTGTTGTGTGCTCAAGTAGCCTTACGAGTTCCAGGTTGGGGCACCTCCTGGAAAAGAGAGAAAGCGCGAGTTTGTGGACAACCCAAATGGTTTATTTTCTGCACAGGCTGCACCGAAACCTCCGAATGCCATGTACACAATAACTGAAGGAATGAAAGTTGGGGGAAAGGTGATCACATACTCTGTCCATCTATGGATACATGCATGTTTTCTTAGAGACTTTATACCTGTTCTACTTCTTAGTTGCCATGCTCGTACTTTGTACCTACCTCAGCTGCTGGGTTGGATGTTCTAAATTTTATCCTGTTTGGTTGTGATTTTTGGTGGGTGCTGTGAAGAGAACTGTGATTGTTCCTCCAGAAGCTGGCTTTGGGCAAAAGGGAATGAATGAGATCCCTGTAAGGACTGTAATCTTTGATCATTTGTTTTGATTGTAAACTAGAAACATGATCCATATCTTAGTAATGAGTTTGAAATGGATATGCAGCCTGGAGCTACGTTCGATCTGAATATTGAGCTTTTAGAAGTAAAACCACCAGAAGGAAAGTAGAGCTTGTGGCATTGGAAGAAGACTGGGAAATGAATGCTCTGGTTTTCAGTATTAACAAATTTTTTTTTGTTTGCAAAAATTTTGTAACCATTATTATTACAGTATTCATTACCTTGTAACCTTTTAGCATCTTCATCATCTATAAATCTGTATTCTTTACTGTTACCATGAATTTTTATATTTTCGACGTAACTTTTACTTTACTATTTTTGTTTTAGTATATAAAATTATAGGATTTTTTTTTTACCATTTTTGTTTTATAAAATTATATAAAATCAGAGTCCAATCTCCATGTAATTATTTTTTTTAATCAATAGGAGGCATTTATCATTTCCCATAACGTATATAGTCACTCATCAAATACTCTGACTAGGGATCATCGATAGTCACTCACCAAATACTCTAACTAGAAATCATCGAATACATATCACGTGTTGACTAAGTGCGGGATTAATTTTCTAAGATCACCAGCACTTGTCTCTAATACCGACAGTCGTGAAACTGGCGTACATCATGGGAATCGATCCTGGATAGTAAATATGAAATAGCATTCACAAGAATTTTGATCGCTAAAGCCAGTATGTTATGTCAAACTTTTGCATTATGAATATGATATCAAATTTAGCAATAAATAAAAATTTTGATAAAAATTTTTATGGCAATTTGAATTTCTCTATATATATATATAGAGGAAATAACGGATTGAGTTTCAGAGTGAGGGAATTTTGGAGAGAATAGAGTTAAAATTAAAAGGGAAAATTTCCTCGTGGTTGCTACAATACGCTTTCGAGGTGGCGCAGGATAGATAGCAACAAGAGTCCATTAGCTTAGAATAAGTGGATGATGATTTGACCGCATCACTCTCAGTATTAGAATTCTGCTTCGCTACTCTAGCCATTCCCGCCGGCGATGGTCGCTTCTCATTTTCGTTGACTGTGATCGGTTTATTTGATCGATTAAGTTACTACTAGCGCTGTCGCATTTCCACAATCAACTCTGAGGACGACATTTTTTAAAAATTAAAGAAAAGGGGTTAAAACAATGAGGACAATTTGTTGTGATCTACTGCTCTTGTTTATCAGCTTTTGCACAATATTGGCACCAGTGGTGTTGTCCGATCTAGTCATCTCCAGGGTTGATCGAAAGGTATGGTCTTCTCTGCTCCCTCCCCAAACTGTTTGATTTTTTATTGCTTCGAAAGCAGTGGCTGCTAGGGTTTTTCTGTAGCTCCAAATTTATCATTTTCTATGACTTTCGGGTGATTTTTCTGATTGATCGCGTGTTATAGTCATGCTACTAAATGCAGACTGCTAGGGTTTTTCTGCAGCACTACATTCATCAATTTATATGGTTACTTTTTTTTTCCCCGTATTGTTCGCGTGTAATAGTCATACCAAATGTAATGTTCAGTGTCGCTCAATTAAGGCTGACTTGTGTTGGGATTGTGGATTTATACATGGCTTTGGATCGGTGATTATTGCTGTTTTAGCATGTTTAAAGACGCGACTTGTTGAAAGTTTAGAAGGTTTTGTTGATGTGAGGATAGCACTTTTGAATAATACTCCTTATTTCACCTGAAAGTACCTTGTTTTTATGTTGAAGTTGTACTTTAACTTTGTTTTGCAAATCGCTCACTCCAGCTTTCCCTCTTGTGCAGATTGATTTGACGTCACAGATTGTTCGCTCCTATACAGTCCTAAAGGTCACCTTCCATGTCTTCTCTTGTGTCTTCGTTTACATAGAGGCCTTGAGATTGATCCCTGCAGTTTTAAGTCTCTTTCCTTTGAGGCTATTTTTTCCTCCTTCTTGATTTGGAATTCTTTTCATTCAGGTAGAAAATGATGGGATTGACAGTGTGTCGGAGGTTTTGCTCCCTTTCCCAGATCAACGGGCAAAACATTTGGCCTTTTTGATGGCAACTATCATTGATGATAAAGGGAAATCAAAGACTTCTTCCAATGCGTTGCCTGTCAAGGTTGTTAATCCAGAAGGGATGCCCCCGGCATTAACTTGGTATTCAGTATCTCTACCAAAGGAATTGGGCAAGGGAGAAAGGTTGACTTTGGAGATAAAGGCAGTCTTCACCCACACATTGCAACCCTTCCCTGAAAAGATCACTCAAGCGGATAGCCAACTTGTTCTCTTACAGGATAGTGCTCATTATCTCTCCCCTTATGCAGTCAAGACACAATTGCTTACTGTTAAATTACCTGAGCCAAGAGTTGAATCATATACAAAACTTGAAAATACTAAGCTTACTGGTTCGGAAATTAAATATGGACCTTATGAGAATCTTCCAGCTTTCTCATACAGACCTGTAATGGTGCATTTTGTGAGCAATGGACCTTTTGCTGTTGCCCGGGAGTTGGTTAGAGAGATAGAGATATCACACTGGGGTAATGTGCAGATTACAGAGCATTACAGCATTATCCATGCTGGTGCTCGGAGCATTGGCGAGTTCTCAAGGTGCTTTCATTCTTCTCTAATCCTACTCACTTTTATTATTATTATTATTATTTTTCACAAGTGCTCTTCTATGTAATTTTGACACTCTTCCATTTGTGATTTCTGAACATCACAGGCTAGATTATCAAGCCCGACCTCATGTAAGAGGTGCATCAGCATTCAGGCATCTTGTTGCCAAATTACCTGAGAGGGTTCACTCTGTTTACTACAGGGATGAAATTGGCAATATCTCGACATCCAATATATGGAGTGATTCAACCAAGGTTTAGGGTTGTCAATTATATATACTTCAGATTAGAGCTTCTTTAGATTGTTTATCTGATTTTAAGTGTCATTACTTCTTTTGTAATGCAGACACTGCTTGAAATTGAACCCAGATACCCAATGTTTGGTGGCTGGAAAACTTCTTTTACCATTGGGTATGGCTTGCCCCTTAATGATTTCTTGTTTCAATCAGAGGGGAAGCGTTTTCTGAATATCTCTTTTGGATCTCCAATCATTGATTTGGTCATTGACAATCTCATTGTTAAGGTATTTCTTTTATAACACATGAGTTTTGGTTCCTGCATGTCCTCCTTTGGTATATTTTTCCAGCATAAGTGAAAGAAAACAAGCCACAGGTTATGATAAGCCTTAAAGCAGCTAAGAATATTTTCTTTAATTGAAGTTGGCATAATATTTCTCGGCTTTATTGAGAAACATTGGCGAAAAGCAGCTGTCAATTAGGGTCAACATTGACATCTATATTTTCATTCCTTTTCTGTTTAAACAAGAATGTTTGTTTATCAAGTCGAGAGCTCTTTCTTCAAATATTTTAACATCAAGATCAAGCACCTAGTTATTGCATGCTTTAACTTATTAAGATAGGCAAGTTGGATATCTATTTGATTTGTTCATGTTTCTTATTTGGAGTTATTATTTACGAGCTGGACTCAATATTGTATTTCCTTAGTGTTAACTATTATGTTCTGCATTAAGGCTTTTATTTGCGAGGTATATAATTTCTAGTGGCAACTTTTTGTATTTTAGGTGGTTTTGCCAGAGGGCTCAAAAGATATAACTGTGTCCATCCTGTTTTCTGTCAAACAATGGCAAGAGGTATGGTCAAATTTCAGGTTGACAACATTGCCTGCATCTCTTTAATAGGTCTTGGCATTTGTGTCTCCATCTGCTGATTGTTCTCATTATGACTCTTTTCAGGTGAAATTTTCCCACCTAGATGTGGTTGGTAGACCGGTGGTTGTATTGGAGAAGACAAACGTAGTCCCAGAGCACAACCAGAATTTTCAGGTAATACTTAATCATTTTCATATTGGACCTTCTTACACTCAAATTTGGAAGCCAAAAGACCAAAATAACGTTAAATCACCCTAGTAACCAAATTCCATGTATTTTCTAATTTTGCTTTAGGATTGAAACCTGCAAATGCTTTTGTTGAAGAAAACTAGAAAAGAACTAGAAAATGGCATGTTGAGATAGGAAAATGAGATCATAATACTTGTAAATAGAGAAGTTAGTGACCAGAATAATGCTTGTGGTGGATTTCAAATAGGGAAGAGCATATTATGAGGTAGTTATTATTGGCATGGTTCAGAATGAACCATTTTATTGTGGCTGTTCCCATTTCACGTCACTTGAACAAGCCTGTGTGGTGTTTGGTGTTCTTTTTTCTCAAGCCTTTTGTCGTTCTCTGTTTTTCAGGTCTATTACAGATTCAACAATCTTTCATTGTTTCGTGAGCCATTGATGTTAATCTCTGGGTTTTTCTTGTTTTTTGTTGCCTGCATTATATACATGCGAGCTGACTTGACAATCTCAAAATCGTCGCCTTCTTATGTGGCAAAATTGCAATGGGATGAGGTAGGCTTAGGTGGATCCATCATTTTGACAGATATTTTCAACGGAAATTATAAACTCTGCTCTCCATGTTTTCAGGTACAAACTGTGATTCAGAAGTTCCAGGGTATTATCAATGAATGCCTGGCAATCCATGATAAGATGGAAGCATCATTACGAGACCTCTCAAGGACTGGCGAAGTTCAACCTTGCAAAGCAATTCGGAAAGCAGCTGACGGTTCACTTAAGGAGCTTTCCAAGGACTTAAAGCCTTTATTGACATTCTTGCAGTCTTCTAGCCAGGCTGCTCATATTCTGCCCAAGGTTGGTATGATCTTTATTTTAAATTGAACGACTTAAGCTTTCAACATAATCATACCCTTTTTTTCTAATTTCATTGCTCGTTGAAAACCTTTTGCTGCAAGATAGATGTGATATTGTAGGAAGGAAATGGTGATACCCTTGCTGGCAGTGTATATGTGGGACATGTGACTTGTGGATGGATATTTTTAAAAGCTTGCTTGCTGGTTTTTTATAGGTGGAGGAACTCGTGATGAAGGAGAGAGAACTGCAGGAAAAGCTTTGGTTGAAACACTCGATGGTGGTTGAATCTTTTGAGAGAAAGTCTGGTGGAAAGGATACAGAGAGCCGTGTGGCTGCAGTTCAGCAGAAAATAACAGCCTTGAGACAAGAAGTTGATGATCTTCTTGAAGTGATAGATGAGATTTAATCCCTTGGAGTAGGAATCTATACCATAGTAGTCAGTCATTCCCAAGTCCCACCGGACCAACTAACTTATTTGAAGATGTTTTTTTATTATTATTTTTTCTTTCGTCCAATGGATTAGAGCGCAATTTTGTTGTAATTGAATTGAGCACGTGGTTGTGACGGTCTTTTTTAACGGGTTATGTTTTTTACTTTTGATTTTTGAGTAATGGATTTTATTTTGCAGTATCAGAATTAAGAATGAGAGAGCCGCTGCGTGGCATTTTTAGGGCTTGTATGTTTTGTTATTTTTATTTTTATGTTTCTGAGATAATGTGTATATTTTTGAGACAAATTTTTTTTTTTTCAAAATGAGAAAGTTTTAAAGTTGTAGTGAGAATATAATGGATTGGTTTTGAAATGCGATATAATGTATTAAAAATTATAAAAGCATTTTGAAAAACACAGAAATTTGAAAATGAGATGCCAAACCCAAACCATAGAAAGGAAAAGGAAAAGGAAAAGGAAAAGTGGGGAGGGCGTTTGTAAAAGGAAGAAAGGCCCAACGGTAGGTACTAACTACTAAAGGAAGGATAGTTGATAGTTGAAGGGTTGAAGGGTTGAAGGCGGGGGTTATCACTTATCAGTTATGGATGCTGCAAAAGGGGAAGCCTAGGCCCAAAGTTGCCCAACACGAAAGCATCAGGTACGCATGCAACCCGTGGGAATCCTGGGCTTTATTTATTATTATTGTTTTTTGTCCCCCATTGGTTAAAAAATGAAATAATGTTAGGGGTGGGTTATTCCGTTATCGTTAAGTTTGTTTCCAAATTTCCAAGTGGAGGAGACGACCTGAGGCTGAGACCGCCATTTCGTATGCGGTGTGAGACTGAAAGAGTGTATATTTGCATTTTGTAGACTTTGTAGTAGTATTTAGTATTTAGTATTTAGTATTTAGTATTTAGTTTGTTTTTTTTATTTAGGGTTACAGAAGAAGAATGGAGACCTCAATCAGGTATGGCGTAGATAACAAAGCTCTGAGAATTCATGCCAAGGAGAAGTTACCCATCGACCCCAATACTCACTTGGAGGTACTCTACTCCCCGCGTTTCCATTCTCCGCTTATTTGTCTATTACTAACCTTCCCCAAAAAAGTTTAATTGAATTTTTGAATTGGGTGGTGTTTTGGTGGATTAAATAGCTTCGAGGAGAGCTGGATACTCGGCTTGGTGCTCCCACTTTCTTGAGTGCCATGATAAGGCACTTTTATCCAGATGTCAGTCTTCACTTCCCTTGTACATTTTCTCCTTCCCTGTTGTTGTTCGATTGCACTATGATATCGCTATCTTCTTCTTCTTCTTCTTGTTTCCATGTCTATAATTTTTGCCTGCCATTTATTGTTTTAGCTTTCAGCTAGTCTTGGAGTTGGATTGCAATACAATAGGCCGGATAAGCTTCATTACAGTGTCCGCGGCAAGAAGGCTTTTCCTGTCACAACCGATGGTTTCTTTAAGTTTCACATCAAGGGCCAGTGCGATGTTGACCAGGAATTTAGACAGGTTTGTCTGCCCCCACCCCTTTCTTTCTCTCCTCAGCGCCTGTTTCTCACACTCTAATCTAGTTGATGAATTCAGTTTTTTTCCCCCTTTTCTTCTCTTTTTTCCCTCTCATTTCTTCAAATTGTTTACCATTTCGTATCACAACTAAAATCATTTCATTTCCGCTTACTGTTGTTTCTCATTGCAAGCATATCCTGTTGATTCTTTGGAGTTTGACAGTTGCTTCTTCTGTTTCCTTATGTCCCCTTGTCCTACCTGGGTATTCTATTACTTCTACAGAAGAAGTCAAGGGGAGCAGCTGAATTTTCTTGGATCATTTTCAACTTCAAGAAGGACCAAGATGTGAGGCTCAAAGTTGGCTATGAAGTCCTTGCCAAGGTAAATCTTTGGTTCAGTGCTTAAGTGGTGTCTCATTCAAAATGTGAGCACTGGAGCGCATAATATATTGCCTGAAAACATCACTTATACTTAAGTTGCTTTATGGTAATGTTGGGATAGTTACCTTACCTGTCTCACACTTGATATCTCCCATTTTTATCTGTTTAAAAGTTTAGTTGCTGTATCAAACGTGGAGGGCCAAGGAATACCTGAAAGAAAGTGGTAGTTTTGTTATCTAGCCTCACTCTCTTGTCTATAGAAATGGAAGGAAAACTGGGAGATATTGCTTTGGAAACTGGGTAGGATTGGATGGCCTAAAAGAAGGGTTTTTGGCTTTAGTTTTGACTAGATGGGATGATGGACCATGAAGTTAATAGTGGCAATAAAACCAGCATTTGAGTAAACAGTTTGGGCATCCAAGAAAAGATTACCTAACCAAACAGACAAATGAAAAATCAATTATTCAAAGTTTGGTGTACTTTTAAAACTAGAGATAGAGGGATAATGAACAAACAATTTCTGAGATAGAATATAGTCAGTTGAGCGTGTTTACTAAATGGACATAGTATGACCAAATTACCGACTGTGAATATGTCGAAGGAATTTTGCTGTCTTGTGTGAATAAGATTGTAATAATACAGCTGTTTACATGATTTATTGGTAATACTTAAGGTTCATTCATTCAAAATTTTGCTCCAGTGGTGTAATCAAAGATTTTTGTTTGCAAGAAAAAGAAAGATGAGTAAATAACATAGGACAGGATAAATAAGAAGCCATGACCAGTTTTGAATGTGGAGATCATATTCCGAATTACTACAAAATGGAAAAAGAGGACCATTTGTTTGATTCAAATTGTGAAAAAAGAACGTTTCATGGGAAAGGTCTGTTGATTAAGACATAAACCGATTTAGAGACAATACTCTGTCTTTCGGGAGGGATTCTGGTTTTTATTTACATCTCTAAGCTGCCTCTAACGTGGTGGACCAACCTTTTTTTTTTTTGTTTGGCATTTTTATTAATGTTTTTCTGATGTAAATTACTTGAGAATGTAAAAATAATGCTTAAGCAAAGACTAGACAGTACCTCGAGTAATGCAACTCTTAATCTGTTGACCTAAAACGCATCATAGAATGTCTTGCTGAAATCTTGGAAATGATTAACAACTTGGATGACAAGATGAACAGCAAAATCAGTCTTGACATTTGAAATTTTATTTTGCTGGATCCATCTTACCTCCTCTAATCATCTTATTATGCTTTGTTAAATAATGACCTTCACGTATTCATTTTTTGGTCCTTTACATTTGTATACTCATTCTGTTCCTTCTTTCCTCCACTTTGCTCCAGGTTCCATACATGCAGATTAGAGAAAACAACTGGACAATCAATGCTGATACTAAGGGTAGATGGAATCTTAGGTATGACTTATGAGAGGAGCAGGAACTTTCTGGATTAAGGGGTAACTTCATGTAGTTGCAAAGAACTTCTCTCAACTTGTTGGATTCCGAGAAGTAGATACTGAGGTAATTTTGCATGGAAAATGAAGCGCGATGATGAGCACTAAAATTATTGAGATATTGCAATTCCGCAAAATATTTTCTGAAATTCAGATTTTACTTTATACTAGTGTATGGTCGCTTAAGTTTTCTCTCTATCACCTAGTCATGCCTTATCTCTTGTCCCTACTTTAGTTTTCCCATATTTCAATGAATTCCCGGAACACAGTTACTTGTAAGGGTCCTAGGCAGATTGGAATCACTCAATGGCATGAAAGCTCGAAGATCCACTCCACAACCTGAGGAAACTTCATGCCCAAAATAACACCATCTCCTCAGTCCTGCACTTCTACTCTGTTCCCAGTTAAATTGAAACATGATGATGAATGAATTTCTCGATTCAGGGAATCTGTTCTATCATTAAGCTGGCAGATTCGTTTGACAAATTACCTTGGGTGCGAGGACTGTGTGTCCTAGAATTCTGTGATGGGGGATTGACTATAAAACAATGGGAAGCCAGAGGTTGCAGAGTGGAGGTCTTTGTTGAAATATGCATTTTCAACTGCATTTTTTTATAGAGATAAATTTGGATTTAGCGTAGAAGTGGCATTGTTCTGCATTTCCAGTTCCCCGCATTCCGTCCTTCCTAAAGGTATTTCCGAGCATGCTCAATACGAATTTCTTATAGACCGCGGTGGCTGTTCATATAGGGTAATGGAAGACGCTTACGGGTAAAGAAGCAACAAAGTCTCCTTTCTTATTCATGCCTCGGCTTTACATTTGATTTTACATGTGTCCATCCCTAAATTGGTATTTGGTAGAGGTATAAATTACAGTAACGAAAGGTAGGTTGGCGAAATAAGTAATAGAGGCACGAGAAAGAATTGCACAGTTTTCTTTTACTTGGTGAATTTGACATCCGGATTTCTTATTGCTTTGAGCCACATGTCAGCCATGACTCTTGAGGAAATACTCCACAAAGAGTCCTGTCCCTTGGACACCTTACGTTTTCCCTTTTTCCCGGCCTTTCCAAGCCCATACGCTACAAGCCACTGCATGGCAGTCAGCCTCTGCTTCTGACTGTCCCATACAGTTTTTTTCTCTCCATCCCTCGCTTTGAAACCTCCAACGTGCAAACTTGCCACTTTGAACGTCTTTTCTTCCTCGTATATGCCAGGCTTTACGTCTACACGGTTTGACTGGATTATTGCGATCATAGGACCTCCAACTGCCTCGTATTGCCTCAGGGGATCCCGCAGCTGGACAACTACTGAGATTGTTATGCCTGCTGAATCGCCACCATCTGACTCGTCAGCAGAGCTTCTCAGGGAGTTAATTCTTATCCAATCCTCAAGTGGAATTGCAGAAGCCAGCAGGCGATTAATTTCTTCCCCTTTATCTATGGTTCCCTTTGTAACAAGTGGGGATACGTCGAATGGGGCTTCTTCTTCCGCTATATCTGCCTGAATTTTTAGAGCTTCGACTGCCATTACCTCCAGCTTCTGCATTGAGAATGCAAGAATCTCATCAACCGGAAGTGGATCTGCAGTCAAATTCCATATTCCCGTAGATATCCTGTCCTTCCTTCCCTTGCTCATTGCAGTAACCATGGATTTAACGGAAGCAATAGTACGAGCAGCACTAGAACTAGCTCCTTCTTTATTCCTTCCTTGGATTATTGACGAAGCAATGCCTTCGAAAGCTATCTGTTCTGCTGTTTTACCCTTGAGTTCCTCCATAGGCATCAAAGACAAAATTTCAGAGCCGAGTGCTTCAAGGCCAAGAACAGCCATTCTCTGGAACAGCTCAAATCCATTCGTTGTTTTACCTTGAAGAATCACTGGCTTGGAAATCTGCATTGCCAGTTTTGGGGAGTCTTTCCTGGCTATTGCAGTATCTAGAGGATTCATGGCTGCCAAGTAGCCCCCATTTCTTGTCTGAACTACACAGCCCAATCCCTTTCCAAGATCTGGTATATAGTCGTTCGGTTCAGCTTCTTGGGAGCTCTCTTCTCCTTCCAACTTGAGTTGAGGGACTTTGTGGTGGTCAAGCTTTAACTCATTTCTTTCTGAATCCTCCAGCAACTGAAGAAACTCCATAGTTACAGTTTCTTCTTCTGCATCTAACTTTTGTGATTCAGTTTCTTCATTGGCTCTCGCCGGTTTTTCCTCTCTCATCATTGATTCAAGAGCTTTTATCTGCTGAGCAATCGAATCAAGCTCCGTCAATCTTGTGAGGTGGACTTGTTCGTGGACAATTTCCTTCACAACCTCACCTGAGACTGACTTCTTCTCTGAGTTCTCCTCAGATAGTTCTTCTCCTTCTCCTTGTTCGGTTTCATCTTTTTCTTGAATCTCCACTCCTTTATCCACAACATCAAACTCTGGGAGATCATCCTCCAACTTTGCATCTGGAACTTGAGACTTCTGGGGAGGTGGAGGAGCGGGTTCATCATCATCAAGATTTAAGTCATCAATATCTTGAAGATTTTCCTTTCCTCCTGCCTGTGAAGGGGTCCAAGCTTCAGCTCTGC
The DNA here is from genome assembly GCA_020080225.1 of Gynochthodes officinalis. Classification (NCBI taxonomy): domain Eukaryota; kingdom Viridiplantae; phylum Streptophyta; class Magnoliopsida; order Gentianales; family Rubiaceae; genus Gynochthodes; species Gynochthodes officinalis. The sequence goes on from CM034620.1 coordinate 25,595,932, forward strand.
TGGACAACTTGGGGCTAGGGACACTGAAGGACGATTTTGACTGTTTACGGGCAATCGAAGACAAGAAAACACTGCTTTTTGCTGATTTTTGCCCCTCGGCCTGACTGTAAACCCCAATACCACCATCTTTCTCCATAATCTGAAATCCCAATTTGAGAAGAAGTTCTCCTCCCTTGGCTTTTCCAGAAAGATTAAAGCTGGCGTCCCATTGCCGGACCCTTGTTCCTTGAAAGCTCTTGTTGATGGACTCCTGAATCATGTGGCTTAGATCCACAGTACTTCTTCCAAAATCAAGTTCCCCAGCGTCAACGGCAAAAACATAAATCAAGAAAGGGCGGGGTTCGAATTTCGTTTGCGTTCCACTTCCATTTCCAGGGGTGAAATACACATGGCACCTTATAAATAAGGTCTCTTCAAAATCAGCAGCTCCCTGTTGAACTCTTGATGGCATGGTTTGTACTGCTCCGTCCTTAGTTTCTTTCTTCCTAACACAAACAGAGAGGCGAAGACCGTTCATGGAAGCCGGAAGGCCTTGAACCGTAACAATTTCCACAGAGAACAAACAGCTGAGTTTTTGCATGCTGATGTGGGAAAGAGCTCGAATTGGCTTCCAACTCCAGATCCCTTTCTTCTCTGAAGAAGTAGTTCTTTCTTCCTCCAGTGACTTCTTGAAATGATCCTTGCTAGGGATTCTTTCTTCATCTTGAGCTTGGGTGGAATCAAGCTTGGGACGAGAGCGCCAGGGAGACAGGGACATTCGCCTTGATCGAGGCTTTGGATTGGGTTGCTTGTTGTCATTGTTAATCAGGTTATCACCAGCTGAGGAGGAGATTGGCGGAACAGAGGTTCTAGGGAGGGCAAGTGAGGCGGTTCTACGGGTAGCTGAAGAAGTAGAATTAATGTGGGAGTGGTAGAGGGACTGGCTCAGTGCTTCAAGCTCTTCCAAGATTTGGGTATTGGAATTTCTTTTGCCAGTACTATATTCAGCTGCCATGATTGAGTGAACAAGGTAGCTAAGGCAGTTTCAGGAAGAAGAAAGGAAGTAACAAACAAAGTCGAATGAGCTAGTTAGCACTTTTGTTCTTGACCGTAGTACTTGCGATAAAAGGTGTGAGGAAATGGAAATTTAGTTTGGTGGAAGTTTTTTTGGTTTTTTGGTTTTTTGGGGCGGGGGGATGTTATGAGAGACAAAAGAAAAGAGAAATGGGTATGGTTGGGTTAGAGGGTAAGAGGGTTGTTTGATGGAGCTTGGCTTATCTTGAGGCTAAGAAATTTCCATGCAGTGTAAGATTTGTCGTCCAGATTTAGCAACATCTGGGTGGTTGTGAACCAGTAGATTTTGTGGCGTTAACGCGTGATGGATAAGGCAAGTTATATATCTGTTTATACCAATACCATTCCCTCCTTCCTTCCTGACCCTGACCCCTGACCCCGCCAAGCGTCAGGGATTGGGATGCAGACAATACTTAATGTTGCAATTTTCTCACAATAATGGATGGATGGATATAGGATTGTCAGTATTACAAGTTAATACGAGAGTGGGTTTAGTTTTATTACTTGCATAAAAGGTAGGAGTTTATGTCTCGAATTTTGGCTTGTGACCAAAGGCAATTGCTTACTCCTCCAATTCCAAACCGAATATTCTGTAGCGTAAGGATTCAGGGCAGTGCCGTCTCAAAGTGCTTGCGAGTGAGTTGCATAATTGGAGTTGCTTAGTGATGATCATGCCATGGTTGGTTCAGGTTTAAACTAAAGGGTGCATGGAAATTGGCTGGTCTCTTTCAAAGGTTTGACGAGCAATATAAAAATACTATGAGGTTTGTGGGGTTTCAAAACGACCTTCAAGATTTCTGGTAAGGGTCGGCAGGCACTGTGATGTTTTGTGGAATCCTCGTATGCACATGTTTGGTTAGTTAAACAAACAGTTACCCAACTCAACTGTTCAACTAAAATACTTTTATTCTAAAATATTATACTTAGAGTGCATTTGGTTTGTCGAGGGACTGAGAAAAATAATAAAATGATAATAGCCAATAATGATGATAGAGTTTTTCATTACAATTGTGTTGTTTGATTAGTTATATGGAAGAATTATGATTATTAATGATAGTAATTTGTTTTCTAAATTTTTAGTAATGAAAATTTAGTTAACTTTTTATTTTATTTTAAATTTCAAATGTATTATAAATTAATCATGACATGTAATAATAATAATAAATTATTAATTATTAAATTATAATATTAAATATTTTTTATTATATTTTAAATATTTTATTAAAAAATAAAGACAATATAGGGATAAGAAAGAAAATGAAAAGAGAATGGTAGGAAGAAAAAGTAAGATGAAGGAGTCTATGAAAGTGAGATGAGAAAGAAAGTGTCTAGGGAAGAAAGAAAAAGTAGAGAGAGAAAGGAGGATGAGAGAAAAAATATAATGAAAAAGTATAAAAGGAAAGAAAGATAAAATAGGGAAAAAGTGAGATGAGCCGAAATGGTAGAAAAAGAAAGTAAGATGAGAGAGTGTAAAAAAGATGAAAGGGAAGATGAAAGTGAAAAGTCAAACAAAAAAACGAAAATAGAATGAGAAACAAAATAAAAAAAAAATAATTTATTTAAGTTTTGGTGTGCGGCGTGGGAATGGGAAAATGAAATGAATGATAATGGAAATGAATGATAGTTTTTTTTTTTTTTTTTTAATTATTTTTGTTTGTGTTTGGAAAATGGGAATGATTACTAATAATAGTGGTTGGTTTGTGCTGGGAAATGAAAATGATTATAAATTAATTGTAATAATTAGTATTAATTAATTATTTATTATTAGTTAATTATTTATTATAATATTAAATCAATTAATTATTAATAAAAAGAGTTTTCGTATAATCATCTTCGCATACCAACAACCATATATCATTCATTTCCTATTTTCTACTTCCCAATTCCCAAACCCTCTAACCAACCAGCACACAGGAATCACAAGTAATGTGCTTTTGTTGTTTCTAGGGATATAACTAAGTTGGTAAGCTTAAAATGACGTGAGAAGAAATTCTCTAATAACACAAGTTTAAATCTCATATGGGACAATTTTTTATTGAAATATTGTGAAGTCTATGCTGGCTCTCCTTCTTATGTCTATGTCAATTTATACACATCTCTTTATTTATATCCCACCTAACTAAGGAGGCTAAGTGGATGAATTTTTTCCTTCGCAATTTTCTCCTAAAACAAAGTAACGGGCTTTTGTTTCCATTATTAATCGATGTATGCGTGTCAACAACTAATTTTGAGTTTCAACTCTCAACCGACGGACCTAACCTCTTATTTCTCCCATCTTTCCTATTCTGCTGTTCATCTCCACCACTTCCGCGATAATTCACATGACGCTGCGCCTCAATTCTCGAATACTTGGCGACGTCAATTCCTCCTCTGATACCAACCAAGTGGTGGACTCCGACTTTGTCGTCATCCTTGCGGCTCTTCTCTGCGCCTTAATTTGCGTCCTCGGTCTCGTGGCCGTCGCCCGATGCGGCTGGATCCGTCGATTTACAAACAGCTCTGCAGCTCTCGCGAACACCACTACTACTACCACTCAACCGCCGGCTGACAAAGGCTTGAAGAAAAAGGTTGTCAACTCTCTCCCCAAGCTCATTTACTCTCCCGCTGACAAGGACCGGCAATATGATCATCCTCAAGAGGGTGGTGAGAGTGGAAAGTTTTCAGTGGACTGCTGCATTTGCTTGGCGGAGTTTATATCGGGAGACGAAATCCGAGTTCTTCCGCAGTGCGGACACGTGTTCCACGTAGGATGCGTCGACACGTGGTTGAAATCTCATTCTACGTGTCCGTCTTGTAGGGTACACATCCTGGTGGCCACAAGCAGTAAGGGTCAGAAGTGCCGAGAATTGCCATCGGCGAGCTCCTCCTCCTCCTCCTCCTCCTCTGCCGCGGCGGGGACTAGAACAACAACAACTACTAATAGTAGCAGTACAACGGATTCGCCTAATTCGGCTTACACAGGGAGGGCAGATGAAATCTACAGGTTTTTGGCTTAGCATTATTAATTTTAGGAATGTTAAGCATCAGATGGTATAGTGGATGAGAATCATGAGATATAGAAATGAAAAAATTGAAACCAAGCAAATTAGTACTTTATTGCATTCAGTTTCGGGGGTTTGAGTTGTTATGGCCCTCTTATCATCTTATGGGTGTTTGTTAGTTTGTTGTGGAATGTATATTTAGTTTAGTCTGCTAGTACTGTTTTGGTCTGCTAGTCCCTATCATCATTCCCACTCTTCTGTTCTGTTTTGGTCTGCTAGTACTGCTAGCTACTAAACAAACAAGAAATTAAGGGGAAAATAGGGATTGATTAATTATGGACATTTGTGCATTTCATTATAAACTCATAGTTGTGCCAGAAATGCCTGGCCTTGTTTGTTAATTATTAATAGTAGGTATGCCGCTAGTATTTCGCTTATATATGGTATGTACTAATTTATTTTCCCTCTCTTGTATGCGTACGTGTGTGTTGAGAAGTGTGTGCTTCTCTTCCCTTTAATTATTTGAATGCATGAAGTACTTGTTTCTAGGACGCAACCACCAGTGACAATTGTCATATCAATATTAATTGAAATAGTGACAATTACCACAACAATAGTGACAATTGTCATAACAATATTATTGAAATAGTGACAATTATCATAATAATAGTGTAAGTCTTCAACTAAACAAGTTTTTGTTTAAAAAAAAGAAAAAAGAAAAAAGCGCAACCACGACAAAAATCAAAATAAACCGAAATAAAGGTAGGATAGGAGGGGCGGTTGGTTAGTTGGTCAGAAATGAAGTGGTAATAGAGTATGTATTTAATTAATTAATCAAGGGATGGATGATGGATGGATGCAAATATGCAATGCATTATTATTATGCCTGTGTTGACAACGGATGGGTGTTTCGTGTGTGTTTGTGACACTGACTGGGAGATACATACAGAGGCGATTTAACAGACTACGTTTTTTCATTGCTTCCTAATTAGACCCAATAAATAACCATTAGTTCGTGGGACTGCACGAATCAATTCCTATTTAATGAATCGCAGTTGCTTTTCTAGATTTGTACGTTGTCCTAACTAGTAACTCCATTTGCGGGTAGCATGTTCATGTATGTATGTGCCTATGTGGGGTGGTGCTTGGGATGGTAAATAAATAATAACAATAATAATTTGTTTGTTTATTTGTTTGTTTGTTTGTTTGTTTGTTTGTTTGTTGCGAAGAAGAGGGTTAGAATAAGTAAGTTTGGTGGGGGTTATGTGGTGTCAATTCAATGTTTAATTTTGAGACATTTGAATAAAGTGAAAGGTAAAGACAAGACTTTAATCATGGGGATAGACGCTCCACTCACCAGGGCACCAGCAGAGTTTGTAGTACTATTTGATACATAGTGATGAATGATGATACTATTCTTAATTCTATCATTGGAAATTGGAATGCTGCATTTTGTAAATTGATGGATGACCGATGACCTCCGCTGAGATTTTAGATTTTTGGGCTCTAATACCTACTAAAGTTGTGTCATGACAATCACTTAAACGATGTCGTTACAATTAAAAACCAACCAGATTGGGGTCGTTTAATTTAAAGACTCTCAGCCAGCATTCCTTCATGCGACGTTGTTCTACTCACGAATGTCCCAATTCCTTTTATTGTCCTGAATTTGCCCTAATTATTATTATTTTTTAAGTTAATTAAATTTCCCCATTGGTTTATAGTACAAGAGTAGAGAGAGTATATCCTTTCCTATATACGTTATATATATATATATAGCAAGTGAGCAGATTTTGGTTGTATGAATTTCTGTCCTCTCGATTCTCACTGATTCAATACAATTCTCTCTCTCATTAAGTCATTATTGTTCTTCTCTGATATTCTGCTCTCCCTCTCTCATTATTGTTCTCCTCTCTTACTTCTCAGTCCCCTCTTATTTCTTCTGTTTTCTTCTTCTTATATTCCAGAATTACATCTTATCCCCCACAACTTGTTCTAAACACCAATTCAACAAAAATACGTTCAAACCGCCCTGTCCGTCCATAAGTCCAAATCCATTTCCACACAATTACCTATTGGACTCAAATGTAACAAAGCCCAACTCACCACCCCTGCCTGCTATCATGCTATGACTGTGCACACCTGTGGGGGCCTCTCTCCATGGAATCCAAATTCCAAACCATTCGATAACTATCTTCTGTCCGTCGCTGCACGTAATTCTGTAACTGCGAGGACGGAGGTGGAACCGTGGAAGAGGAGAACCTCTGACGACGTCGTATCGGAGCTATTTAGCATTTCTCCCACCCAACTCAATTTTCCAGTGCTCATAGCAGACTGAGGGTGGAGAGCATTACCAAAACATGCACTTGCTGGTGCTGAATTTTGAATTCCTCTCCTTAATACTACTCACTTGTTTTTAATTCCTCCTAACCCTACTTCTTATTCTTACATTTTCCTTTCTTTATTATTATTTTTTATCTTTTTCCAAAAATTTAAAGGAAACTAATGCTTTGTTTTTCATCCGATTTAGGTCCCATGAATCTTCTATAATTACCAGATTTTATGCCATGGCTGCCGTCTGGACTCTCCAACTTCATCACGCCCCTTTCTTTCCGGTGACTCTCTTTCATTTTATGCCTTCCCCACACAAACACATGTATTATTTTTATTTATGCAACCCCCAACGGTTTGTTTGTCCGCGATTCACCATCACTTCTATTTGCTTTTCTTATTGGATTTTTTCTTCTGTTTTTATTTTTATTTTTATTTTCTCGCTTTGCTTCTCTCGTGAAGCGTCAACATTGCCGGAATCCTTTGGAGTTCCGAATGGAAGTAGAAGGGAGGTTTATTGCTACTGTTTATGGACAGTGGACCCCTGCTAATTCAGCTAATCCCAAGTTTGTGCTGCGAGCATTCTCCCATCCGCTCAACAACTCCGGTGATTATGGTCATGATCACAACAGACGCACTTGTGTTCCAGATGAGGTCATTATGGTTAATAATCATGATCCCCACCGGAAGACAGAAGCGGCCGCAACAAATGTAGCTACCATCAGACCCAAGTCTCAAAATCCAATCTTTAAATTACACCAGTCCGTTGCTTCTCTCCCTCCGTTAATTTTCCCAGTAATTTCTTCACTCCCACGACTGTCTTTTTTGTTCATTTGCTTTCAAACAATTCCTTATGCTTGCTAACGTTTTGCAACTAATCACCAATACGGTGATATATATTCTTATATACCAATACTACCTGTGTCTGCTGGCTGCCCATTATAACATTGTCTTTTTTCTGTGTCTTGCACTTGTATCATAATTAGCCTGTATATGTATTTCATCCGAGTTTAGTGGAACTCACTCATTCTCTTAGGGGACTGGGCTCCTGACCTTTGAGAAGAAAATGGGATTATTTAATATACGACTCTTAGGATTCTCCCATATCACTCTGTGCTCATTCATATATCTCTTAATCTTCTATATGTCTATAAAGTTCAGAACTTTATCAGAGTGTTTGGGTTCATTTGGTGTTGGCTGTCTATTTTTTTTTTCCCCTTTTTCCCGTCCTTAACAACTACATATATGTATGAGAAAGTTGAATTTCGTGATATAATAGACATGGTGTGGTATTGAATTTCTTCATTCATTTGGAAACCATGCAGTTTTGAAGTTAGAAAGATTATTGGTGCATCTTTTTCTACTATTGTTTATAACTTTTTGCTATTTTGTATCTCAGGTGAAAAGACATTTCAGTACCAGATTTACAGTTGGACTATGTGCTGCAGCAATCTTGTTGCTCCTTGTCATAAGGAGCTATGCCGCCAGGAAGTCTACTTACAGTCGTCCTGGCTCTGTAGCTGATCTGGTCCGTCGTGGTCAGTTGAGATCTGATAGAAGAGGCATGTACGATTCTAACTCTTTAATTTTGAGCTATCCACTTGTATGTGCTTGTGGCCGTGTCTTCAGAAAATTTCTGGTACATACTATATAAAATTCAAGTAGTGTCCTTTGTCCCCACAAAAAAGCATCTTGCTACCATTTGAATGAGGAGCAAAACCACTTTTTTCCCCTTTGGTTCTCTGTTTGCTTTCAATTTGCTCCTTTTACTTAACCTTTAATTTTTTCAGTTCTTTGGACTATATTATAAACTTTTTCCAATTAGATTCACTTGAATGGCTTAAATTATAGGATAAACATGTATCCGTTGAGCATCAATTTTTGCCAAATTTTCATTTTCCAGCTCAACACCCCTCAAGTATGATGACCCATTCAACAATCCAATGGTGAAGGTCAGTAAAAGTAACTCCACTGTTGAGATGTGTGGCAAGGTATACCGTTTAGCTCCAGTGACCCTTACAAAGGAGCAACAAGCAATCCATCAGAAAAGGAGGTCGCGAGCATATCAATGGAAGAGACCAAAGGTGTTTCTTAGAGAAGGGGATTCAGTGCCCCCTGATGTGGACCCTGACACAGTCAGGTGGATTCCTGCAAACCATCCTTTTGCAACCACTGCAAGTGATATTGATGAAGATTTGGCACAACACAATGTGTATCAAAAGCATGGTGTTCCATTCCGTATTCAAGCAGAGCATGAGGCGCTGCAAAGGAAGCTTGAAGCACTGCAAAATGTAAGCTTACTGGACAAACCGACGTAGATTAATTTTGTGGCTTATTTATCTGACTTAAGTTCCTTGACCATACTGATTCTGTTATCCCTGGAAAGGGGAGCATAAACCTTGTGTGACAACTTGGTAGTTATAAGCTCTTGTTGTCACTTTATCATGCACAGGAGCAAAAACTCAATAAATTAGTAATAGATCCTGGAGCAGCCAAAGATTTTGAGAGACCGTTTAAGCCTCATTTGAAGTCTGAAGATCAGATAGAGAAGAATCCCTCTCATGGCCAAATGGGTTCAAAGCACTCAAATTCAGATTCTGTTCACAATCCCTTGTTAAGCAGACAAGCTTCTGATGAGCTGCAGAATCCTTGATATAGAACTGCCATTGGGCGTTATCATTTTGTCTTCTCATGCTCTATGCTCTATGCTCTAGCAGAAATCACCGATCTTTTGAAAGGTATAGATGTGGAAGTGTCTTTATGTCCATTCAAAGTGAATTTTGGTACATTTTTGTAGTGGAGAAAGCTGGATTGTAAATGAGATTTCCTGCTGTTTGGTTAGATTTATTCTATGATTATGTTATTCTGGTAATATATTTAAATGCACACTTCTGTAAGTTGCGGCAGTATTTTTGAACTTTACTTTTTAGATTAGACAGAAATATCAAAGAAAATTTGAAAACTATGAATATGTTATTCTGGTATTGGCGTCCTGAGATGGTTGATAGTAATTAGATCCGCTCACAAGTGTTTTGATTGCAAAGTGAGTGTTTATTAATAGACATGAAACGTGCAGAGGCGTGGTTAATTAGAAAGTATAAGACAAACTGTGTGTTGGAGAGTAGGGAGGAATAAATCCTACTACTTCTGGTTCTGCGGTTTTTGCGCTTGACAAAAAAAACCTGGGGCGTATTGTCCAAATAATCGGCCCGGTACTAAATGTAGCTTTTCCGCTAGGCAAGATGCCTAATATTTATACGCCCTAGTAGTTAAAGGTAAAGATATTGTTGGTCAATCAATTAATGTAACTTGTGAAGTACAACAATTATTAGAAAATAATAGAGTTAGAACTGTAGTTATGAGTGCCACAGATGGTCTAATGAGAGGAATGATAGTGATTGACACGGGGCCCTCTAAGTGTTCCAATAGGTGGAGCAACTCTGGGAAGAATTTTCAACGTGCTTGGAGAACTTATTGATAATTTAAGTTCGATAGATACCCGTACAACATCTCCTATTTATAGATCTGCGTCCGCCTTTATACAGTTAGATACAAAATTATCGATTTTTGAAACGGGAATTAAAGTAATGCGATTATCAATCATATATAGGACGCCCTGGAGGGCATTGGGGCATTGCATTGCATGTCATGCATATAGATAACAGCAGTTGGTAAGTTGTTTCTGGGATTCATAAATAGCCAGACAAACTATCATCTATCTTTAAGTAGGATCAATTACAGAAAATGTCCAACAGCCAAATGCAATTAGAACGTCCGGCTACTGATGATGATAATGCCGGGGTTGTTGAGGGACAAATTAGATGACATTTGGATGAACAAATCATCAGCGGCAGCAAGGCAGGCAAGGAACAACATTAACATTGCCGGCTTTGGAAAGTAGCCCCTACCTGAAATACACGGATTTGAAGCACTTCAAGCGCAAAACCTATGGTGCCGACCAACTGGAATTTCTTCATCATCATCCCAAACACAACGCTGCTGCTCCTACTCCTTTAATATTCTCTCTAAAGAGAAGCTGCCGCCGCCATTGACAGAAAATTATTAATCATCATCACCATATATTAAGTGATTCCTTCCTTTAGGTTTCGGTTCTTAATTACTTATTAATTAGCACTAGCCACATTGAAAAGAAAGCATATGACGTTTGTTCTTGATGTAAATGCGTTTTTTTTGGTCCTGGAATTATTTGTTGTGACGTACATAAAACCGGAAGTCATAGTACGTTTTTGTGGACCCAAATGAAAATTCAACGTATATTACATATGCTACAGAAAATCAAAAATGGCCCAACGGACGAGCGGACTTCAAAAATTGGCTACGGGAACGCTTAGACATAAGGTCCATAAGAATGCAAGAGATGTACCATTAGAAGGACATCTGCTATTTACTAGTACTATACCACAGGATAAGATGAGGTGATAATTTTATAGCTGAGCTTGTATGGTATCCAATTTTATAGCAAGTTCGTATGATATCCAAAAAAAATGGACTCAAATACCGGAGGAAGAAGTAGCAAGTATGACTCATATAAGAGGAAGTATAGTACTCGTAAGTAGCAGGCAAGAGTAATTAGGATAAGAGCGGCAAAAAAATCTTGTAGGAAATGAGACAGGAGATTGGACCTTTTTTCCCAGCGATAACGAGTGATGACTGCCCTTAAACTTAAATAATAGTGTATGAGAGCGATGAAGTCAAGGGATAGAATAGACTGAACTGAAGCAATGGACTGCAATTTAGGCCATTGATCATTACGTACTAGGTAGATAAGGCTGAGATTCTGAGTGTGAGGCTAGCTTTTTTTCGGCTATAAAAGTCCATGGAAATGCCACGTTTTATTAACTAAGAGGCCAAAGGTAAGAGCACGATCAATTACTTACTGATACACAGTAGTGTGCAGGCTTGGTCGTAACCCACAAGTCATGGGATTTGATACGAGATCACTCAAAATATAGCTTGAATACGAGACCAATCAAGGATACATAGACGTATGACGCTTCATTAATTAATACTCCTATAATACATATGATAATAAATGTACCACTAAATTTATGGATAGAAGAGACACCTCGTATAAGTAAATGAACATACATACACACCACAATCTGAGGCACTGGTGTATTAACATAATCATCAGGCATCTGCAACTTCATTTGTGGTGCAGAAACACAACTTTGGCCGGAAAGAATGGAAACCACCATCTCTTGCGCTGTTAGTATTAGTATTAGTAGTATCACTGGTGTTAGTCTTCCAACTAGAAGGAAAAGAACGCACGAAACACCAACCACCACCGCCACCCGTATCTTTATTATCTTCTTCTCCATTACTTTCCTTGATCTCGTTTTCCTCCAGGGATCTCCCCATTGTTTCCTTGGTGAATAGGAACGTAGTAATGCATCCAACTAGTGACACGGCGCCAAGGATCGCCAGTGACGCCTGCATCCCGATTCCTTTCCCGGCTTCCTCATGAGAGGCCCACAAAAATCCCACCGACCCTACGATTGCCCCCACTTTCCCAGCTGCCCCCGATATCCCGTGGCACGTCGATCTGAAACGAGCCGGGAATAGTTCCGCCGGCACTATAAATGTCGTGGTATTGGGCCCGAAATTCGAGAAGAAGAAGATGAGGCCGTACAGCACCATGAACCCGACGTTAGCCCTGTTCCCGCCATTCCAGTAGGAGTAGTACGGTATCCCTATTGAAAACAACCATATGGCCACGAAGAAGAAGCCCATCATTTGGATTCTGACTCTCCCGATTCTGTCAATGGAATAAACGGTGGCAAAATACCCCGGAATGGTAGAACATATTGCTATGATGGCCTGGAGTTTGGCAACTTGAAATGCCTCCTCGTATGGATTTAAGAGCTTGTCATGGAGGTTCAGGTAGCGTTTGTAGATCTGGGACTGGAACAAGTTATTGCTGTAAAACACGACGTCCACCAGGAACCATGCCAGGGCACAAGAAAACAGGTCACTCCCGTGTCGATGCCAGAATTCATTGGAGAAAAGAGAATATGATGACGAAGAAGAAAAGTGATCACTAGTGTTAGAGATCAGAAGCTCCGGCGGTGGTGCTACTGTTGGTGGATTTTGATTTTGATAATGATTGTCGTCCTCTTCTTCTTCTTCGGCAATCACACTCAATGAAACATCTAAAACCTTCTGCATATCCTTGGCAGCTTTCCGCACGTTCTTCTCCACCAATGCTGTGTACCTGTTTAATTAGATCAATTTTAATATATATCACTCGGCATCACTTTATCAATCCTTCAAATATATATTCAAATTTTAAACATAATACGAGCTAATAAGGTAATTCCTAGAGCCAAAATTTACCGTAAATTAAGGAAAAACGGGTTGATGGTAAGTGTAGATAATTTAAATGTTAATTAGCAGATCATTTATTTATTAACGAAAACTGAGAATTCATCAAAATTGAAAATGGCCACGACACAACGACTGCAGCCTACAGGTACTCGACCACTCTATATTATATTAATTATTTGACCCCTACCTGGCAGTCTCAGGCATCATCATGCGCCAGTAACAAGTCAGCCCGGCTGGGATTGCACCGATCATCAGTATCAGTCTCCAAGCCAAGTCCACCACTTTCGGCGAGGGGCGATCCGGATGACCAGAGGCGCGGTTGAATATGGCACACGTGACCATGGTGACAGTGGAGCTCACCAGGATACCGAAGCCCTGCATGGAGAAAACTGAGGCAATGAAAGCCCCCCGCGTCCCCTTGTTGGCGAACTCCGACATGATGGTCGCCGACAAGGGGTAATCCCCGCCGATCCCAACGCCCAGGGAGAACCTGAAGAGCCCGAGGCTGAGCAGGACGCAGGTCCGGGTGTTGCCTATGGAGAAGCCACAGCCTAGGGAGCTAAAGACCATGATCATGAGGGCCAAACCGTAGACTCTCCGGCGGCCTACCAAGTCACCGAGGCGGCCAAAAACAAGCTGACCGATGACGGTGCCTACGAGAGGGATGGCCACGAGGACGGAGGTCACAACTGCAGGAAATTGGGCGGAGAAGAGGACAAATGGGGGTTTAGTGTCATGGTTGTGATGATAATAAACGTAACCTAGGAGTTGCATGACTGGAGGGATGCAAAAGAGATCATAAGCATCAGTGAACAAGCCCATGCCGGCAATTATAATGGCTTTGAAATGATAGTACTGTGTTTTTGCGGCATCCAGGGCTGATAACACTTTCAAGCGTGCCATTGTTTACTAGCTTGCTAGTTGCTGCTTCGATGCCAGATGAATGATGGCGATCCCAACTGCAGTGGTATTATTCTGCAGTCTAATAGGTACACGGAGACATTCTGTTGGTTTGGATGTGGGACGGACAGAATTGATGGGATAACCAATAATAATAAGAAAGAATCCATACTGATTGATAATTGGGTGGGAAAATTAGCTGGGAGTTTCGTTTGAGAAAGACAAATAAACTGTTGGACGTTGAAGAGATTACAGATGGAAAAATGGGGAAATTTGCAAAAATAGCAGCTTTGAACGCGGCTTTGGTAGATATCAGCTCCAAAATTTTTCTTACAAATATAGTTTGACCTGCGAAAATACATAAATGCCCCCCTTTTTACAAAAAATGAGAAACATCGCGCATCGTTCAAAATATTTTTATTTCCAATTTTCTTACCCATACAATCATTTTTCATCGATTCAACACCTTATTTATTTAAGGTTGCATGAATGGCACGTATGTGAGGAAGACAGACATCTTCAAGCAAAAAAGCTATTGTCGTAGAAAAAAATCGTATATTGATTATATATTTTAGAAGAAATACAATTGCGATAAGATTTTGTTTAATATTTGCTATAATTAATATGTCGATAAGGTTTTGTGTGATTTTTATTGTAATATATTCACGTCAAATTAGACATGAAATTTTTTATTCAACAAAAAAAAAGAGATTTTCGACATGTATTCGACGAAAAATTTGACATTTGTGACATGTACTCGACAAAAATGTTGACAAAAAAATCGACAACAAATTCAACTTTTGTAACATAAACTCATAAATATTTCGATATAAAATTCCACACTAAATTCGACAAAAAAAAATCAACATATTAAGAGACAAGAAATTCGACATATTAATTGCTTCGCCAGAGAAGTCTTCCGGAGCTGAGCAGCAGTGCGGCCACACGATTCATGGAAGATAACCAAAACCCATTGATCTTAACCTGGCGTCACTGCACAGCGTCCAAAAACCAAAACCCAAACTGCCATTCCCAAGATCAAATACCCAAAACCAAAAGAACTGCCCACTTACAAACTGCGTGCTCTAAGCATTATGCCAGAAGAATTTGTTCCCCAATCATTGCCACTACGGTATCCACTTTTCTCAAAATCACTGGAACTCCACAAGTAGTAGCCCATCCTTTTCTCAAAATCAGTCCACAGTTGCCATCCCATAAATTGTTGATTCTAGCGGCCCTTAATATAAATAATATATCCGTTAGTTTGATTAGAGAGAGATCCACATAAATTTTGGAAGAAATGGACGGATGAGCTTTGAAAGAAGTAGAACTAATGCAACTTTTTTTAGTGCAATTTCAGTTATCTTCCACGAATCGTGTGGCTGCACTGCTGCTCAGCTCCGGAAGACTTCTCTGGCAAAGCAATTAATATTTCGAATATTTTTGTCGAATTTTGTGTCTAAATATTTGTTAAATACATATCACAAATATCAAATTTTTTGTCGAATATATAAAAAAAAAACCTTTTTTTTTTAAAAAAAAAAAAAAAAAATTAATTATTTAAAATTTTATAAAAAAAAAAAAAAAAAAAAACTTTATATTATATTATACAATCAAATAAAAAAAAAATTCAATATTATTTTTTATTTTTTAAAAAATTATAATAAATATTTTTTTTTTTTTTTGATGATCTTTTTACTTGAAGATGTTTGTCCTCCTCATGTATGTACTATTCATATAGCGTGAAATGAGATATTGAATCGATAACGAATGATTGAATAGGTAAAGAAATTCAAGGTGAAAATATTTTAAACTATGCTTGAAGAGCAATGTTTTTTAGAAGGCATTTATGTCTTTTCTCAAGTCAAACGAGTTTGACTAAGAAAAATTTTGGAACTATTATATTTGCGTTCAAAGCTGCTATTTTTGCAAATTTCCTGAAAAAATGGTACTTTGAACTCCAAAAATTCCGTGTGAAGATGCGAATGATTTTTTGAAAAAATGGTACTTTGAACTCCAAAAATTCCGTGTGAAGATGCGAATATGGATGGTTTACTTGAGACTTTCTAAGACAGGGCCATCATCATTCATTTTATAAATCTCATTCATGATGTCTGCATTTCGTTCCACATATGATACGAAGGACGGCACCATATATCCTTTAATTACTGTATATATGTCTGTGTGTATGTACATTATTATGGTGACATGTCTGCGTTTTTTTTTGTTGTACTGTTACTCTTGTATTGATTTGTATTCTAGTATCATTATCTTATTAGATAATATCATTTACCATTCTCATAATTTTATAATATATCAAATCAAATTTAGTAATTTGAAAAAATATCAATCGCCTATTTTACTACCAATCAACCTAATTGGAATGCACAAAAAGACAGAAAAAATTCTCAGAAAATTTAATATAGTTTAAAATTTTTTATTAAATTTTTAAAAAGAAAAAAAAAACAAAAATTAAAGACAAAAATTTTAATATGAAAATTTAATAAAATTTAAAGATATCAAAAAATTTGATATACTTTTTTAAAAAATTAAAAAAAAAAACAGGAAATTTAAAAACAAAAATTTAATAAAAAATTTAAAGATAAAAATTTACCTAAATTTTTGTTTTTAAATTTCATTTTTTTAATTTGAAAATTTTTATTATATAATTTAAATAATTTTATTTATTTTTTATCTTTTTAAAAATTTAATAAAAAATTTTAAATTATATTAAATTTTTTGAGGACTTTTTTGTTTTTTTACACCATCTAGTTAGATTAACTGCAATCAAGAAAGGCTATTGATATTTTTTCAAATTAAAAAATTTAATTTGATATATTACAAAATTACGAAATAGTAAATAATATTTTCTCTATTTAATAATTAGCAGAAGAAAGAGAGTTGGAAGGGGGGAGTGCTTCAAATCAAAAGTTTAGGCAGTGAGGGAGGCAAGGTCAAGCCGTCAAGGTGTGTGAGACTGAGATCCCCCCAAGTCAAGCTCATTGTTTGGCCATGCTTTTTCCAAGTCATTGTTTCATGGCCGCAAGCTTCTTGTCTCGACGACAATCAACTTACGGTTGATGGATCATTCACATGTCCCATTTTTGTACGTATTTGTATAATTATATCCTGGATCAGGCGGGCAAACAAAGTCATCATCCTTAACAACTAGAGGAGACCAATCAATATCGACAGGAACTCCTTAGTAGTTAGTACCCCAAAAGCAACTCAAGATTGAATTTTGGACTTCTCCCCTTTTTTCATGTCCAAATGCGCAATTTTGCTTTTCCAATTTCCAGAATCAGTTTTAAAGTAAACTTCTTTATGACAAGTACAGCAGCTTGTAAATGATTCCACATCACTGACTCAGTTTCGTGCTTTTATCTATCAATTAAACGGTACAAGTTCATTCACACTGTTTGCAACTGCTTTGCCAACTTCGCGTTCAACTTGCAGCAGGCCATATTATCCAGTTCACGAGAACAAGCAAAGTTCCTCCAATGAGTTCCTTACGTTCCAAAGTGAAGGGACCCTGATTTTAAATTTCCAGGGATATAAAGAATACAGCACCTGGTCATCTTTCGCGCAATCAGCAATGAGTATCTGTCCTAGTTTATAACCTGGAATAAAAATGTCAACTTTCTAATTCTCAAAACAAACATAGAGACAAACTTTCTGGATATTTAGCCAAATCCTCGCGCAACACTAGTCAAGGCAGGGAACAGCAATCGTACCACTTCTCAAACCGGCCTTCGGCTGAAACGTGAGGTATTCTGAATTTTAATACAACTGCTTCTAAAATACCACCTGGCTTGAAAGAAAGAGAGCATAGTCTTGGGTCCACCGATCCAGGCAAATTGAAAGAGACTGTGAAAGGCCCCGGAGGACAAAGTTGCTGCACTTTCATTTCAAACACCTTGGAGGAACCTTTTATGAGTTGAGACTCGGTAATCACTCCCTCTATCTCAACCCTTCCATTCAATTTTATGTTGCATTTCAACCTACCTGCTTTGATCATAAACAGAATAATATCCCATATACATTAGAGTTCTACACCCGCCACCAGACACCCTATACAGCAACATAAACAGCACAAACTAGACTGTTCAACAAGAACAAAATAGGAGTGAACATATTTATCATTAAAGGTACAAAATAAACAGAAAGTTAATTTATTACTAGTAATGAGCAAACATATCATCCTAAATGCACACGTTGGCCAGAAAGACAAGATGATCAACAAAATTGAGCTGCCAATAATTAGAAAATCAATATTTATAATATTTCTTGAAGTGTCAAACAGTGACTCCCCAAGAAGAGCAGTACAGAAGAAGAGATCGTACAGTATAAATTTATCGAGATGAATGTTTATCTTTGTCCATTATTAAATCACTGAAGCAATGAACACTAAGATTTGTCTTCACCGTGATCAAAATGCCACATATCCCTGCATTTTCAGTCTTTTTAATTGCACTTATTGGTTTTTTCGTTTCCTTGTTTCTTCTTTTGTTTTACAAGCTTTACAAGAAGAGGTCACATTGGCTTTTGTTTAGTCTGGAAACAACAATCCAATAAGTTTTAAGCTGGTTCCTGAGGATTAATGTGTGCCACATTTTCAAAGGTTTCCATGTTATTCTTAAGCCAACAACACAGTTACGAGATATGAACAACTTACTGTTATTGCCTCTAACACCCGGAAGGGCAACCCGGAAAAGATAGGCACTTTCATTGACACCTATATCAACCCTCCCAAGAGTAGGTCCAATTACAGTGTCCTTGGCAGTTCCAGAGAAAGTTACCAACGGCTTCAACTGCTGAGGCTCCATGAACTGTTCTGATGTCATGCTTCCAGAAAAATAGACCAAATTCCTCCTTCCACAATGAAAATGCTATCTTCCTGCAAGCTGTGAATGCAACTTATTACAACTCCAAGGTCGTTAGCAAGTTATAGGTAGACTATTAGCTACTCGTAGAAGTGAGTGAGAATATCCAGAGCAACCAGATGATCAACAATGTTATCAGAAAGAACATAGTTTTGCTTGCCCTCTGTCACTTAATAAACCCACTGTCCACTATTACATTTGCCTACATAATAGCCTTTTCTACCTCAAGTTTAAGACACATGCTCCAAGAACAGCAATGATCAGTGCAACAGGTAACCCGGCTTGAGAGAATTTTTTTCATCAGCAAGGAAAAGGGAGCATTTTTTTCATCACCAAGGAAAAGGGAAATAGAGAAAAATAAAAGGACAAACCATGTTCTTCGAGCATGTGTTCCAAGAATTGGAGTGGTCATTTCTAGAATAAAGTTAACAATGAAAGCAGATCAATGAAGAACGGGAGAAGCAATAAAGTTAAAATCTTCGGGATGGATGAATCATTGTGGAAAAACTTGACTTGTCATTAGGTTTTTCATTTTAGTTTTGTTAAGGGCACAAAACCATTCAAGTCAAGTTAGAAACAAGGGATTCATACCCAATCAGAAACCCGCTAAGGAAATCAAACATAACTCGCAGAAAGAGCAAAAAAAAAAAAGACAATAATAATAGTAATGGAAATCGAAAGGAGAAGATTATGATAGGGGAGTAGAAAGCTTAGGTAATGTAAAGTTTGTGAAAAAAGCGAACAGATTCATAGTAGGAAAATTTGTTGTTACTGACATAGGCAATGGCCAGGGCCGCTTCAGATCGGCAATAAGCAGGCCAACAATGATGGATGAGTGCAGAACTAAGATGGAATCCCCTCGAATTAAAATAAAGAAATAACCCAGATAGAAGGAATGCGTTAATAATCAAGTGGATGAAAAATTACCCAAGAAGAAGAAGGAGGAAGTAGGAGAATGGGGGTGGTACAAGTATGAAAGGACGAGCTTTGCTTTCCACTATGTGGGTTCAGTTATTCCCCTGTTCGGGAGTCTGCTGGACTGAACCTCCTCAGCTCCGTCTCTCCTCCACGGCAGTCGCCGGTATTGTTGTCGTTGACCTTTTAACTCAAATAATTGATGATATATCAGAGAATCCATATACAATAGATGACCGACCATGTACTTATAAACATTAAAACTACTAATACTATTGCATACTTGTTTTACTAGGTTTAAAAACAATTACAATATATAATAATAATAATAGGGTATGATAATAATAATAATAATCTTCAATTTTTCAAAAAAAAATCTAAACTAGGAAAATAAAATTAATAGTGCACTAATTAGCCTCTATTTTGCATCCCATCCACTTTATGTAATGAGAAATAAAAAATAATTGTAAAAATTTGAAAATTTGTAATTTTTGTCTGCTATATAACTTTTGATTTTTTGACGAAAATCAAAACTTTGAAAATCAGATTAATAGTGTAATAATTGGCATGTATTTTGCATCCCATCTATATGGTTTCATGAGAAACAAAAAAATAATTGGCTAAAAGTTTAAAAATTGAAATTTAGAATATTTGACCATTTCGTGGGCTATAGTATTTAATTTTTTAAAGAAAATCAAAATTTTGAAAAATAAATTCATTATGCGTGAAATGGACTTTACTTTAAATCCCATCCACTTGCTTTAATGATAAATAAAAAATAATTGTAAACAAATTAGAAAAATAAAAATTTGAAAATTTGACATTTTCATGAGTTATCACTTTCGAATTTTCGACAAAAATCAAAACTTTGATAATCAAATTAATAGTGCAAAAATTGGCCTATATTTTGTATGAGATCCACTTGGCTTGGTGAGAAATAATAAATAATTGGAAAAAAAGTGGAGGAATTAAAAATTTTAGATGAAAACTGGTTATAACATTCAATGTTTCGATGACAACTGAAGTTTAATAGCTCAATAATTAACATCTAGTTGGTTTGGTGAGGATTTTTTTTTTTGACAAAAAGTGAAAAAATTAAAATTTTGAATCGTGTGATATAGTTTTTTATTTTTCGATAAAAATCGAATTTTTGAAAAAGAAATTCATTGTATATGAAATGGACTTTACTTTAAATCCCATCCACTTGCTTCAATGAGAAAAAAATAATTGTGAAAAATTAGAAAAATTGAGATTTTCATGAGCTATAACCTTTGATTTTACAAAGAAAATTGAAGTTTTGGAAATCAAATTAATAGTGCAATAATTACTCTATATTTTGTAGTCCGTCCACTTGGTTTGATGAGAAATGAAAAATAATTGGCTAAAACTATAAAAATTAAAAATTTGAAAATTCTACCGTTTTGTGAGCTATAGTCATTAATTTTTTTTTTATGAAAATTGAAATTTTGATAAATAAATTCATTATGCATGAAATGGACATTACTTTCAATCCCATCCACTTGCTTTAATGATAAATAAAAAATAATTGTAAAAAATTAGAAAATTTAAAATTTTGAAAATTTGACATTTTTGTGGGTTATAACCTTCATTTTTTCAATGAATATTGAAGTTTTGAAAATCAAATTAATAGTGCAAAAATTGGCCTCTATTATGTATCCCATCCACTTGGTTTGATGAGAAATGAAAAATAATTGGCTAAAAGTGCAAAAATTAAAATTTTAAAAATTTGACCATTTCGTGGACTATAAAATTTAATTTTTCGATGGAAAACGAAAATTTGAGAAATAAACTCATTATGCATGAAAATGGACTCTACTTTAAATCCTGTCCAATTGCTTTAATGAGAAATAAAAAAATAATTGTGAAAATTTTCAAAAATTGAAATTTTGATATTTTTGTGAGTTATATCTTTAGATTTTTCGACAAAAATTGAAGTTTTGAAAATTAAAGTAATAGTGCAATAATTACTTGATATTTTGTATCCAATCCATTTGGTTTGATGAAAATGAAAAATAATTGGCTAAAAGTGTAAAAATTAAAACTTTGAAAATTCGACAATTTCATGGGTTATAGTATTTTGATTTTTCGAAGTAAATTGAAAATTTGAGAAAGAATTTAACTAAGCATTAAATGGACTTTATTTTAAATCCCATCCACTCGCTTCAATGAGAAATAAAAAAATAATTGTGAAAATTTTGAAAATTTGACATTTTTGTATACTATATCTTCTATTTTTTTTGATGAAAATTGGAATTTTGAAAATCTAAGTAATAGTCTAATAATTAAAATATATTTTGTATCCCATCCACTTGGTTTGATGAGAAATAAAAAATAATTGGCTAAAACTGTTAAAATTAAAATTAAATATTTGAACATTTCGTGGGCTATAGTTTTTTATTTTTTGATGACAATCGAAATTTTGATAAAGAAATTCACTATGCATTAAATGGACTCTATTTTAAATCCCTATCCACTTGTTTTAGTGAGAAATAAAAAATAATTGTGAAAAATTAGAAAATCAAATTTTTGAAAATTTTACATTTTCTCGTGCTATATAACCTTCAATTTTTTGACAAAATTTAAAATTTTGAAAATCAAATTAATAGTGCAATAATTAGCATGTATTTTGTATCCCATCCTCAAGGTTTGATGAGAAATAAAAAAATAATTGGCTAAAAGTGTAAAATATAGAAAATTTATAATTTTGAAAATTGGATCATTTCGTGGGTTTTGATTTTTTGATAAAAATTAAAATTTTTAAAAAGAAAATCATTAGGCACGAAATGGACTCTACTTTGAATGCTGTCCACTTGCTTTAATGGGAAATAAAAAATAATTGTGAAAAATTAGAAAAATTGAAATTTTGAAAATTTGACATTCCGTAAGTTATAACTTTCAATTTTTTGATGAAAATTGAAGTTTTGAAAATCAAAATATTAGTGCAATAACTAGCCTGTATTTTGTATCCAATACACTTGGTTTGATGAGAAATGAAAAATAATTGGCTAAAAGTGTAAAAATTAAAACTTTGAAAATTTGACCATTTCGTAGGTTATAGTTTTTTTATCTTTCAATGAAAATTAAAATTTTGAGAAAGAAATTAACTAATCATTAAATGAACTCTATTTTAAATCCCATCCACTTGCTTCAATGAGAAATAAAAAATAATTATGAAAATTTTTAAAAATTGACATTTTTGTAGGTTATAACTTTCGATTTTTCGACCAAAATTGAAATTTTAAAAATAAAATTAATATTGTAATAATTAGCATGTATTTTTGTATCCCATCCACTTGGTTTGATGAGAAATAAAAGATAATTGGCCAAATGCGTAACATTAAAATTTTGAAAATTCGACCATTTTGTAAGCTATATATATATATATATATATATATATATTTATGAAAATTAAATTTTTGAGAAAGAAAATAATTATGCATGAAATGGCCTTTACTTTAAATCCCATCCACTCACTTTAATGGGACATAAAAAATAATTGTCAAAAATTAGAAAATTTGATATTTTCGTGGATTATAGCCTTTGGTTTTTCCACAAAAAATTTAAAATTTGAAAATCAAATTAATAGTGCAATAAGTAGGGTGTGTTTTGTATCCCATTCACTTGGTTTGATGAGAAATTTAAAATGCTTGGCTGAAGGTGTAAAAATTAAAATTTTGAAATTCGACTATTTCGTGATTTATAATATTTGATTTTTTGATGAAAATCAAAATTTTGGGAAAGAAAATCATTATGCATGAAGTGGACTGTATAATGTTTGATTTTTCGATAAAAATCAAAATTTTGAGAAATAGTTCACTATTCATTAAATGGACTCTATTTTAAATTCCATACACTCACTTTAATGAGAAATAAAAAATAATTGTAAAAAACTGAAGAACTAAAAATTTAAAAAAAATTGTAATTTTTGTGTGCTACACCCTTCGATTTTTTTATGAAAATCAAAACTTTGAATATTAGATTAATTCTGCAATAATTGGCATGTATTTTGCATCCCATCTTGATGTGAAACGAAAAAAAATTGGCTAAAAGTGTAAAAAATGAAATTTTGACCGTTTCATGGGCTATACTTTTTTATTTTCGTTGAAAATCAAATTTTTGACAAAGAGATCCATTATGCATGAAGTGGACTTACTTTAAATCCCATGCACTTGCTTTAATAGCAAATAAAAAAAAATTGTGAAAAATTAGAAATTGGGCTATATATATATGCCTTTGATTTTATAACGAAAATTGAAGTTTTGAAAATCAGATTAATAGTGCAATAATTAGTCTTTATTTTGTAGCTCATCCACTTAGCTTTATGAGAAATGAAAAATAATTGGCTAAAAGTGTAAAAATTTTAAAATTAATTATGCATAAAATGGACTCTAATTTAAATCCCATCCACTCGCCTTAATAAAAAATAAAAAATAATTGCAAAAAATTAGAAAAATTGAAAAATTGACATTTTCATGGGTTATAACGTTTAATTTTTGGATGAAAATTGAAACTTTGATAATCAAATTAATAGTGCAAAAATTGGCCTATATTTTGTATCTCATCCACTTGGCTTAGTGAGAAATAAAAAATAATTGAAGAAAAAAGTGTTAAAGTTCAAATTTTGAAAATTTGAAAGTTTCGGGGGTTGTAGTATACGATTTTTCGAGGAAAATTGAAATTATGAAAATCAAATTAATAGTGCAATAATTGGCTTCTATTTTGCATCTCATCCACTTTCTATAATGGGAAGTAAAAAATAATTGTTAAAAAATGAAAAACTAGAAATTTTAAAAAACTTGTCATTTTCTTTAAGTTATAGTGTTCGATACTACCTACGTGTCCCCTGACTTGGATAAGCGGTATCACTTGGATTCATTCCCAAACCGCAGTAGTGTACCATTTGAAATGGTTCCACGGCCAGTGTTAGACGATTTAGTTTCACGCCTCCATCCATCAATTATTGTATATAATTATTATGGCGGCTTAATTTAATAAGATTTTCTTTAATTTCTTCATTAAATGGTACGTTATTTCTTGCTAGCAAATTACACAAATTAAATCAAAGCGCATTCTCTACAGAAAAAATACACAGACGGATTGAAAATAAAAAACAGAGATACATACTCTAGTGAATGAATAATCGAAGAGGCGGTTCAAATACACAGACGGATTGAAAATAAAAAACAGAGATGCATACTCTAATGAATGAATAATCGAAGAGGCGGTTCAATTTGTCTTCGTTTTAATTTACTTCCACACATATGAGACAAGTTTATTTTTAATTTTACAAAAACAGAGATCCTTTTATTCTACTCTTGGCGCTGAAACAAACAAACAAGCAAACACAACCCGCACCGATGGATACAGCTGAATTTATTTACTGGATGGATAGATGGATGGATGGATATATTGATTAATTAGTCCCAGTGAGCCGATTGAAGTTCAGGTTGATCAGTATCGGAATCAGGATCATCTTCAGGTTTCTTGGGGGCAACAAACTTGATATATGAGTTGCGCAAGCACCTTCCTCTCAGCACCGCCCTCCTCACCCGCCCTGGTAATGCAAATGTGAAGCTGAAGTCTCTGCCACTGTATACCCGCCTCATTCCCCCTCTGCCCACCAATCTCCTCCGCCTCTCTAAACTCCCTTCGCTCCCCTGCACCCTTCCCTCTACGTGCATTCCCTTCTTATCAGCCGTCCTCCCAAACTCCACCATATCTGCATGCGGGAAACAAACTGAAATGGCTGCACTTTTCCACTTGTATATTAATTACAAATATACGACAAATTAATGCCTACATAATTACTAATTACTGCAATTAACGTACTCAATCCTCCAGCCCTGCATGGCAATCTAATACGAACTTGATAAGCCAAGGGCCCGTCCACAATAACCACGGGCTCAGGGTCAGCATCGGGATGGGTGGCCATCCCAGTTATTGTCACATCTGGCTTGTACGACGGATAATATTTTAGTGGTGTTGATGACGAGGGTACTGCCGCACTGTCATTCGCAGCAGCTGGATCCATGCTCATTCTAGAGATCTGAAATGGGAGCTGTAAGAATTACAAGGTACTGCTAATTGCAAACATGTTCTGGTGGGTACACATATATATTTGAAACTTAATCAGAAGACTTACTCCAAATGCGATCGATGGATGAAACAATGAACTGAGCAGTTGAGACGATTAAATATGAGAGAAGTTTTGCTGAATATACAACGAGTAGAGCAGTCGACCACCTTAGCATTGTCCAAGCACCGATTGGAGCGGTGGAGTTACTAAGTAGGACTTGAGTGCACTGCTCTGCTTTGCCTGTGGTTGTTATATTCTGAAGGGGTGGCGGTGAAGTAGGCGCTGCATGCATTTGGATTGAAGACAGATGGGATCAAAGTTAAGTTATGAGTACTCAATCCTCCTCCGCTTGCCACATTGTGGCAGCATGCAGAGCTTACCTATGCAATGCAAATACTTCTTCCGACATCTGTCTCTCCTTTTTCGCCTTTCTAAATGTCACCCGGGTTAACTCCACCGTTGTGAAGTGATCAGATGAGCCGGTGGATTTTGGATGTATAAGGTAAGAGGTGGGTTGGCGAAGAAGCGGGGAAGTTCATGAACTCTAGACTGATACCAGTACTAGTCCAGAGTAAGCACGGCGCGATGCGTTCATGGTTTTTTGCATTCGCAACGAGGACAATTCCATTGTTAGATTAGATTAGAGATGCTAAGATTGTGATTTTACTGTGTTGTGAATTTGTTACCATCTACAACAATTAGAACTCTTATCCATGAATCAGTTGTCCACTTCATTTTAAGGATTTCTACTTTTTCCCTTAATACATAACCAACACACCCACAATGGAAATGAAGTTTTAATTCTAGAATTTGATTTTACGTCATATACTGTGCATGTTATTTGCTTTGCCATCAATTCTCACTAATGTTATGTATACTTTTCTCAAAGCTCATCAATGAAAGGAAAACTTTTCAAAGGTTGCATCAAGAACCTGATTATTAGTAGCCACAGTCTATCCCCTTTTTTCTTTTACGGCAACTAAAGTGTCTTCCAGGCAAAGCTATGTAATTGAATGCGGGGGATATACTAGAACCAATTTGATGAGCAGCATGGTATTCCCAGCAAAAAAGTGGCCGTCTAATAAATCAACCTAAAAGTTTCCTTTCCCCATGATTCTTCAAAACCTACTTAAGGGAAAATTGAAGAGCTAGAACCACAATATCAAATAGAAGAGCCCATTCCTCTAATGCTATTGGTTTAAAAGATGGGGTCGTTCGCATCAACTCTATGTATTTACTCATCAGACCGGAAGTTTGGGGAGAACAGCCTTGGATCAACTGGTCCTGGAAGGCTGAAGGAAAGGGTAAAAGGTCCAGGTGAGTATAGTTGCTGAAACTTCATTGTATAAACCCAAGAATATCTCGAAACAGCTATTGCACCAGTTGTCGTCACACCTCTGACATGAACTCTTCCAGTGCGTTCAACCTCACAGCTAAATTCACCTGCAGGGAGAACCATTCTGAATACCTGTATGTGATCAGAAGACATATGGCCCAACGGAAAGAAAACCATTCTTTTTGGTTAATATTATTTCCACAAAACCAATAACATGGCTACTGTAATAGAACCCCAAATCCAAGCCGACTGGGTGATTAACAGCAGTTACAGAAAATAATAGCATATCAGGAACAAGAAGCCAGACCATCTCATCCCTAGCCATAGATCTTGACCATCTTGACGAACACAAGGAAATAAAGCGAATGATCTGACATTTATTGCCAAATAATGCCTTAAACAGTGCAACTTCACCAGCAAATCAGTTGGGACATGGCACTTTGACATATATCATCATGAAATTGCAACCAGATGTGCTTGGAATATGAACTCAAATCATATTAACTTGGAAGCAGGAAGTAAAGATCAAATGAAAGGAAACATACCAGGATCTTTCTTCACTCCAGGTAGAGCCACATGAAAATAGTATGCGGATTTGCTAATACCAATATCTACAGCTCCAACAGGCGGTTCAGTGACCACTGTGTTGGCTGTCCCATTCAAAACAACTGTTGAACTAGAGGAGCCTTGCGGATTAGGAACAGGGAGAAGGGGTAACATACAAGGCCTGGATGAGCCATTGTTCCTTGTGACAATAGACATATCCTGAGGATGACAAAGGTTCAGTTTTTGCCCGTGATTTTGAAAGTTCATACTTGCATCAATATTTTCAGGTACTTGAAAATCACCAGTGCTCTTTGGCACGTTTTGAATGTGCCTTTTTCTCGCAGCATCATCCTAGGCCATTCTCAACGAACGCTCATCCTAATTGCTAACTTGTTTACCAGATATCTCTCTACTGCTGCTTTTGCAAATGATTCTCTTAACTTTCTTCTTCTCCATATTCAAAGTAACCATACAGCATGTAAAATAATTACAGCATCAGCATTGCATGCGAAGGGAAATTATTGATACTTGATAAGAATAATATGTCTATAGTCTATCTATATATGCTGGAACAAACTCAAGCCTAATCACTGAACAACCATTTTCAAAGTGGTTTAGGTACATGGCTAAACGAGTACATGTGAAAACCACTCATGAGCACTGTCCTTATGGATTGCCATCTCATTTTGCATTGTTACCTTTCTGCTGCAAGTTTTACATTCCCAAAGCAAAAATTGTATCGGGCATGTGAAATTTTAATAGGAATGTAAAAATGCAAAATAGATGAGTGTGCACGCAAGCCTACATCCAAAGTTCGAGTGTCTACCATGAAAAGTACCACAAAACTGCTAATTTAGCTGGGGAGTAAACAGGGCTAATGAAAGGGGAATAATAAGCAATTGATATGCAGGCAAGAAAGATAAGGGATTGCAGTACAGAATTACATAATTTTAGCAAATTAGAAAAGCAAACAGAAGCGCACAAATGCAGTTGTTTATATATCATATATGCTTAGTAAAACCAACGAACACAACCGCACAAATGCAGTTGTTTATACATCATATATGCTTAGTAAAACCAACGAACATAACCACATTATCCGATGCTAGGAGTATCAAAGACATTAGGAGGTATGCCAAGAGATTAGGAGTAAACCAACACAGAAGAAGTTGAAAATGGGGGCTGGGGAAACCGATAAAAATTATGAAGTATTAGAAGAGAAAAGAGTGAGAAAAGCATTCACCCTTTTTGAATTAGGCAAATCAAGAGAGTCACCTAACTCACCCATGCAAACCAGATTCCGGAAAGGAGAGTGGGTTGTTCTTATTGGATCATCGGCGCTTCTTCATCGGCTCCTCCGTGTACGGGCGGTCCACTGCCACTACTACTGAAATTGGAGCATCCGTGGAATGTAAACTGAAGTGGCCAAACGAAAGCCAACTCGCAGGATGACGGTTTGGGTCCCAATCCCCCTTATTATTTATTTTTTTTTTAAAAAAAATACTTTTTGGGTTTTTACATTTTGGATACAAGATTATGCCACATTAAATAAATATCCATCCTTGTTTTATAAAAAATTAATTTTTTTCATAAAAATATTAGATTAAATAATTCCATCAGTACTTAGTAAACAAATCGATCAAATTAAAATAAATGGTTTTACTTTGGAATTTATTACTACCAGCTTGGCTAGTACTGGTAAGATCATGATTATGATGATTCTCCTACACAGCCCAAGTCTTCTTCCACACTAGAAATCTTTTTATTGCTGCTGATTAATGGACCAGTGAATCTGCACAATTAAATGTGTAATGAATTCATACCATACTAGTTGTATTTCTTGCTGGGAAAAGGAAATTATATTATATAATACAGTCTTATTTTACTAGAGAGAATCTTCATAAGGTTCAAGAGTAGTAGCAACTCTGTCTGAATCTACACCGCAATGCAGAGTACACCCAAAATCAAATAGGCAACGCCCCCTCCATAGCACTGAGTCCCAGATCAGCAGTACATACTCCCAATTTTCTCAAACCCTCCAAGACTTGATTTTGATTTCTACAGTATATAGAGTAGTTTTTGCCGATCACTATTACTTTGTATCTATTTCAAAATTCAGAAACAAAATTTAAAAAAAAAATGCATCTGAGAGAGAATGAAGGGATAGAGAATAAGAGCTTTGTGGTAACAGGTGGTCTGGGTTTTGTGGGTTCTGCCCTCTGCCTTGAGCTTCTCAGGAGAGGGGCCCGTAAAGTCACCGCCTTTGATATCAAAACCCACTCTCCCTGGTCCGATCGTCTCCGTCTCAACCATGGTTTCCACTTTGTCCAAGGTCCCACTCCCATTTTCAGTTCCGTTTTTTTCCCATTAATTTGATGTGTGTGTGTGTGTGTGTGTTTTGTTTTTTTTATCCAAACATGATTCATGAAATAAGAAAGGTTTCTTTTTTATGAGAAAAAAAGTGATTCAGGGGGAGCTTCTGTCCATTGAAATGCTATATACTACATTGGGATTATTGTATCTGCCTATACATTTGTTTATCATCTCCTCCTGGTTGTCTAGCAAAGCTAGGAGTTCGTAGAGTTGATAAATGAACTTTTATAGTAGTGTATGACTAGTTTCTGCTATATTTTTAGTTCTCATAAATGTTGTTTCCCGATTTAGATGTAAATATGGATATAGAAAGACATTCAATCCTGGATGGATTTATTCTGCCTTCACTTAACTCGATTGATTTCTCTTCTAATGTCGTTTGGGAACCTCATCAAACAATCTGTTGGGTATAGTTTGTCCCATCAAATTTTCTTATGTGTTATGCAAGCAAGATGATAAATTTTGTGACTTTAGGGGATGTTGCCTGCAAACAAGATGTGGATAAAGCATTGACGGGGGCAGATTGTGTTTTCCACCTTGCCTCTTATGGCATGTCCGGGAAAGAAATGCTCCAGTATGGTCTTGTTGATGAGGTTAATATTAATGGAACCTGCCATGTCTTGGACGCTTGCCTTGACCATGGAATCAAAAGACTTGTATATGTCAGCACATACAACGTTGTGTTTGGTGGGAAAGAAATAGTGAATGGCAATGAAGCTCTGCCTTACTTTCCCATGGATGACCATGTTGATCCCTATGGTCGTAGTAAAGCTATTGCTGAGCAGTTGGTACTCAAGAGTAATGGCCGCCCATTTAAGTAAGTAATTTTGGTTTGATATTCAGCTGTTTATCGTGCTTCTGTTTCTTATTTCTCATACAGAAATCCCTCATTTTTTTCCAAAAAAAAAAATGGAATGTTGTCCATCTCTAATCTGTCTGCAGTGGCAATGGTTTATTACATGAAACTTCAAAACACTTTTCCTTTTGAGATTTGTCTTAAATATCTTCAGAAGTATGTGAAATAATACATCCAACAGATAATTAATGTGGTTTGGGATAATTAAGAGACTGGGATATATGTGTATATGTGATCTTATGGAGTCTTTAAATATTTAAGCATGTCATTGTTTTTGTGTACAGGAACAAGAATAATAATGGAAAATGCCTGTACACATGTGCATTGCGTCCTGCAGCAATTTATGGTCCAGGTGAAGAAAGACATCTGCCAAGAATCATAACATTGGCCAAGTTAGGTCTTCTGCCATTTAGAATTGGTGATGCAAGCGTGAAAACAGACTGGGTTTACGTAGATAACCTTGTACTTGCCCTACTATTAGCTAGCATGGGACTTTTAGATGACATTACTGGAAGAGAAGGATATCCAATTGCTGCTGGTCAACCTTACTTCATATCAGATGGTCTGTTTTGCCTTTGTCTTATGTATAATTTTACTAACTCAAAATTTGTCATTTAGAATCATCAAATTTAAATGGATGGCTTTTCAGAAAAGCGTTTGCTTTCCAAAATAATAGTAATAATAAAGAGATGAATGCAAATAATATCTTCAGCTCAATTCTATTTGAGATGGGGATATCTTGGAAAGGCATAGATGAGTTGTTTACTTGACTAATAATAACTTGTCACCTGGCTTCATAATTGCTCTGTCATGCACAGGTCATCCAGTCAATAGTTTTGAGTTCCTCTGCCCGCTTCTCAATAGTTTGGATTATGACCTCCCAAATAGGTCAGTAACAGTATCCAATGGCCTGCTTTTGGGGAATTTTTTTTGGGCTTTCTACTCTATTATGTACCCTTGGTTAAATCAAAAGTGGCTTCCTCAACCGCTGTTGCTTCCTGCTGAAGTATACAAGGTGCAGCCTGAATTACTGAGTTTTACTCTCTTTCTCATTCTCCCTGGACTAAGTGATAGGTTCTTTAGCTTATTATAAGATAAATATGTGATATTTTAAACCTTGTTCTTAGGATTTGTTGTATTTGTTCCATAACTTTAATCTCATTTGCATTTTAGTTATTCTTTGCTGATCTTGCTTGTAAGGTATGTAAATGATGATTATATCCGCAAAAGATAAGGATACTTTTTCATTATCATGGCTAATGTCATGTGCATGCTGTGTAAATAGCAAGATGAATGGCTTTTCCCATCAATCATGTTCAAACTTTATGCAATTTTATTGACTTCATATGATGCATTTTAGGAAATTTTAATACTATAATAGCTTTTTATCAGTGAATTACCACTGTATGGATAGGTTATCTTTGTTATTCGCTTGCTGCAGCGTAAAATAGTTCCTCTATGATAATTGTGTAATTAGTGAGCAATTTGAGCCACTTTGATGGCAACACCTTTGATTTTTCATACTGGCAGGTCGGAGTGACTCATTACTTCTCCTTTTTGAAAGCAAAAGAGGAGCTTGGCTACATCCCATTGGTGAGTTCTCTTGAGGGTATGGCAGCAACTATTGCATATTGGCAAGAGAAGAAGAGGAGAAGTTTGGATGGGCCGACAATATATGCATGGCTGTTTGCTGTAATTGGAATGCTTTTATTATTTGCTGCTGCCTACCTGCCAAATTTTGGGCCAATTCCCTTAATTAGATCTTTTGCTCTTCTCTTCTTTCGCTCAATGTCAGCATTAAGGGTGGTTTTTCTTCTATCAGCTGCCGCACATGTTGGTGAAGCTATATATGCCTGGAAACTTGCTAAAAAGGTGGATCCTGCAAACTCAAATGGCTGGTTTTGGCAAACTTTTGCTTTGGGGATATTTTCACTGCGTTTCTTGTTGAAGAGATCTAAAAAATAATAATGGTTTAATTGTACTGAATCTGTATGTTAACTGTACAATATCTGTACCTTTTGTTTTAAGGTTCAGCATATATCATCCCTGCCTGCTACTCCGCAGATCTGGCTCACGTATGCAAAACTTTTATATTGCGAATATGCCGTTTCCATTGTTGAGAACAACGCTATAATTCTTTCATGCATCATTATATTTCATATTTGGCCACAAACGAAACCAAAGTCTAGAACTCGAAGTCGCAACATCATATCCAGACATAATGTCAAGCTCTGGGGTTCTACAGTTGGATCAGGAAAATGGGGAGCTCCAGCAATCATGTGATCAGGATCAAATCCATCAGATACCCGCTACTGAGCCGTTGTACAATTGTTCCTTCATGGTACAACTTGATGGTGAGTTCCAAACGTGAGGGAAAGCAATTGCATGGGCAGTTATTTCTGAACAACGGATCATCATGAGTGGGAAAGGGGAAGGGTCCACGTTCGTTCAGTAACACAGGCAGAGGCAATGGCCTGCCTTAGGGCGCTACATCAGATTTCCAATAGACGTTCTGGATGGGATAACTGCTGTCTTCTGCTTCTGCAGTACTTAAGTAAGCCCCAGTGGGCATGAAAAGAAGTACATTTCACTATAAATGATGTAAGGAAACTGTTAGGTGCATTGTTAAAGTATCAAGAGAGCAGTTGCGACTGATCATGATCTAGCAAAATATACCACTGCAAATGGTTGATGTGTCTTTTAGGTCTTTTTTTTTTGGTTGTGTGTTTCAGAAAAAAGTCCCACATCACAGGATGATTCTAGATGATATTGCAAATTATCAACTTATCCGCAATGTTGAAAATCGAGTACCGGAAGGAATTGAAATTGCAAACAACGTCTCCAAGCTTTCTCATTTTGTGGTTTCTGTAATCCTCTGGGTCAGCTAATAAAGCTCAAATCAGCATATGGGATCAGTTCAAGGTGGAAGCTAGAAAAGCTTTGGAAACAAATGCCGAAGGGAATGAAGATCTGAACCCAGTCTTATGACCAAGATCAGCTCCGCTTCATTCTCCTCCTCAAATGACAAATTAACCACCAGACATAAAGAAAGTTGAACACAAAGCTCCAAAGTCTATAATTTCATTGAGGACCTGAACTAACCATCATTTGCAACAACAAAACAACAACAGTCATAAACTAAACAACCATCAAAATACCTTTGACATCCTAAAATAATTCTAATGGATACAACACATAAAAGGCACAGGAAATCCAATGCTAGGTTCACTGTGATCCTTATTCTGGCAGCTAGAATCACAAAATGATCTTAAATTACAAAGTCACTTCTAGAACCGAAGAAATGTGCCAATTGGCAATTATCACAACTCCTATGCATCTTATTAATTCCATTCCATTGACATTACTTGAGGATTGACATTATCGCAAGTCCCAGAACCCTGACAGAATGGACTGCCAGGCCCACCAGAAGACTCACTTGTCCCACGAGATGGCGGGCTGCTAGCCCCACTTGCACCACCAGGATACACTTTTAATGGAGCAGATAAAGGTTCCATATGGTTTTTTGATTTTGATTGCTTGCGACCATCTTCCATGAAACTGCCAACAATGACCTGCAAGGAAAGAGTGGCAAATTATAAATCCCATAAGCGGAAATAACAAAGCGGGTATATTAGTTGGTGTAAGCATCAAATGTTGCCCGTCAAAAGTGTCTAAAGTATGCATAGCAAGCTGATTGCCAATGCATTATCTACCCTAATCAGCAAGTGAATATCTTGCAACCAGATTGTCAATCAACCACATGCATTAGTACTTTTAACTTGCTCAATTGCAACAGATATAAGACTATCGGTTAACATGCAGGATGTACAATTAATGACCACTGGAGGGGAAAAAAATTACTTTTGAAGAGAAAATTAGTAAACTTTTATCACCTTAACGCAAGAAATTGTATCTGTACATCATCTTAGACCCCAAGTACAAGTCAAACATAATTTTATACATTGCCTTATGTAATCATGAAAATAATAGAAACTAAGAATAGCAATATTGCCAAAGTTTGAAGAATTCCAGGTCATAATTTTACTGCAAATGCAATAGAAGAAGTAAAAAGGCATAGCAGGAAATCAGACACTACCATAAAAATAAGCAGTTGAAGCTAAGAAACAGAAGGTGCAATTAATATTAGGTGCCACTTCAATTCGGTAAAAGCTTATTCAATACATTTGAGAAAGGCTAATTGAATCAAGATGACTTTCCAGATATTAGATTTATTTATTAAACAGGTTCAACCTCCATTGCTCCAAGTTTTGGACGACGCGGCAAGTGTACTTCTATACATTCTTTGATTCAACAGCTATGAAGAAATTAGCAACAACAACTAAGCCTTTATCCCACTATGTGGGTCGGCTGTATGAATCATATCTAGCCATCGTGTTCTATCAAAATAGAAGTGATAAAATGATAAATCAGTATAAAAAGTCCTGGCCATAAGTTGATCTTATAACCTCCTTGTCCCCCAGACTACTGATACAAAACAACTGTAAACATTGGCAATATACAAAACAAAGTATAATGGATTTCGTAAAGGTTTTCAAATCCAAAGAAACCTGAACAGGGGATGCAGCAGTCAGGAGACCTGCGACACAACCACCAATAACACGTCCATCTGGTCCAGCCAATGTGACACTTAATCCACCAGTCCTGCTCCGTTGACCACCGAATTCAGATAGCAAAAATGAACCCGAAAGAGACAAAATATCAAACCGTCCCTAAAAAGAGAAGGACAACAAAGAATAGGAAATCAGAATGTTACATAATCAAGCTTGGGACAGTTAAAGAAAAATGCCTGCCGTCCATGTCCAAAGAACAAAATAATTCTTCTTTATACAGAGATGGAATAAGAAATTAAATAGTTTCTTATGCAACCATGTAGCCAAGTAGTGAAAGAGTGTGTGCGTGTGTGTATCTTGGATTGGGGTGGGGGAAAGAGAGAGAGAGTTTTATAGAGATTCGACCCATCCAAAAGAATATAAGATGTTCAACATTTTCCGTCAAATCAATAATATGAATAGAACAGTTAACCATTCAAAACCTCATAAGTTGCAGTTCCACCAGATGTTGCAGCTTGACGAATTGTCACATTTGATATGGCACCAGTTGCAGACAAAATACAGATGGCTCTAGGACCATGCTGAGAAAATGACATAATTTTGGCAGACACATCCTGGAAGGAGTTAAAGATACAATCAACAATCATTTTGTGACTATTGTTTTCAGCTAAAGGCTCTCCATATTATAAAATATACATGGGTGCATGTCTGTGTTTGGAGTCATCTCATGAACTCTTAGTTGACAATATCAAATCTAATAATGTAGTATTCTTGATTTATCGTGCACAACAAAGGTTTTATAGATTGAATAAATAGATTTCCTTATGCTCTTATAATTAACTACAATTGCGATAAAGGGGTTACCTCTCCTGCTTGGACAATTATGACATGCGGCTTAAATCCAATACCAACAGATCCTGCAAGTTGAAGCTACACTCAGAGTTCGGTTTTCAGGATGATACGACCACTACAATGACAGAAATCAGTAAAAGAGCCGAGGTTTAAAAGGAAATTATTAAGACAAATGCAGCATGGAGGCTCAAAAACCATTCAAAATTTGGCATAATAAGCACATCTTTTCTTGGTCTAGCCATAAAACTTTTGATAACTGAAACCGCAATTCTCAGAGAATAAAAGGAAAAGTAACAAGATGTCATAATTATGAAGGAAAATATAAAGCTTTTGTCATTCAAATTCTTAGGTGAGAATTTTCTCTACATGCCATTTTAAGTTCCAAATCTTACAAAATTCAATTCCTTCCAGAAAATAATAATAAAGTGGAGAAAAATAAAATAAAATAAAAAGAAAGTAGTCGTACAAAATGCAGGAGATTTTCCAGTCAACATACTCAAAGAGTCAACAAAAATCTTAAAAGCTTATCAGATAGCTACATCAAATTGGAAACTCAATCTATGGAGAACTAAAAATAGTTCATTAAATAAACTCATTGAAGTTTTGCACGACTGAAATCGAAGCATATATATACAGACAGTGGGTTTAAAAATTTAATCCCCAAAAAAAATAACACCTGCAGAATCAACTAAGGGCAGAATGGTAATCCTACTATGACACCAAGATTCTGGAACCAGATGAAGTCCATCCAAGCTTTCAAAACAAAACCTTTTAGTGTTTCAGAGAATTCTCTTATTACTTTAATGACCATAGCCCTCACTGGCCCCATATAAAAACTGGAGCTACTGGTCCACCCCACAGGAAAGGCCAAACAAATTTTTTTTAAAAAATAAAAAGTTGAAAATTCCGATTAAACCACACGTAAAGTAATTCCCTTTCCGCTGAAAGGGAAAGAAAAAGTCAAAACCCAAACAACAACTGCATCACAAAACATTCCATGTTCCTAAACACGCGACACTGAAAACTATAATCTATAAATAAAACTAGAAATAGTACTATTATATGCATGTCAACGGCAAAGACTGAATTTTTACATAAACCCAACGTAGAAAGAAAGATATCGTGATGTTGGCGTTACCCGAAGCTTCAATTCCTTGTTGCTTTTTGCTGGAACCAGTTGGCCTGCCTCTAGCTTTTTTCATCGAAGACGACGGTGATGCCCTCCTTCCGGGAGGTTGAGATGCAGCCTCAGAATGATGTGGGACTGACGGATAGAAATTTCCAGCTGGCGGGGCGATGGTGACTTGTGGGGGCGGCTGCGTGAGAGTTGCAGGCAGAATAGTGGTTGTTATGGAACCATCTGGGTTGTACTTCCGTGGCCTTCCTCTCTTGCGCTTCAATTGATCGCCGGGAGTCACATTGGAATTTGCTGATCCGCCGGGGACTCCATCAAGTACAGTGGGCTCCGGCTGGTAGGGCGGGGATGAGGCGGAGAGTACTGGTTTGTAGGCTGCGCTGTTTCCGTCAGAGGAGGAGGCATAAGGAAAAGAAAGGGTCTGCAATACAGGTTTGAGGGAAGATATTTGGATGGTGGGGACGGGGAATGAGTCCGACATGGCGAGGGTAGTGATTCCTCCTCCTCCTCCTCCTCCTCCAGTCTCAGCCGCTGACATTTTTGTTGAAGTTTGAAACCCGGCCTGAAAGTAAAAATGCGAACTTCAGCTTCCATCACTATTCAGTAAACTATTTGTTTAAAATGGGAGGAGGTGTAAAAAACCCTACAATAGCACAGTGCAAATCCAACTTAGGAATCTAAGTAGAGAAAGAAATTAAGAGCAGACACACTAATTATGGCATTGAACTGTTTACCCCAAAAACAGAAAGCAGGAAAGAAATTTTATATATACACATATATATAATTATTATTTTGATTTTATCCTTTCTTAATTTTTTGGTTGAAGAGGTTGAAAGTTAAACCCAAAATTAAGGGAAAAGTAGAGTGAGGAGAAACTGGTGAAAGTTGTGTTCTTGACGACAAGGTTTAGGCAACACTCAGGGAAGTAGCTAATAAACTCAATAAAACCTTAATAGAACACCAAATTTGTTTTTCATTTGAAGTACTTGTCAAACCTAATGCCTGCCGTACTGATGGATGATGGCCTGCACAATTTTTATGAACAGATGGAATCCTGTCAAGAAATGGTTACACAACACAAGAAGGATCATTTACAGGAAAAACCTTCTTTTTTTTTGTTCTTTCTATCATTGAGTAAAGTTGAGAGGAGGGTGAAGGGTTTAAGAAAAATAAAACATCAAAAAGGATTATATATATATATATATTATTTGACGTTACCTATAAATCAAGATGATTGAGGAAGGGAAGAGGAAGAGATGAGTGATTGATGGTTTGAGGCTTTGTTGAGTATATATTTATACATATTTCTGGGGTTGCTAAGATGGTTTGCAGCAATGGTACACAATCGGATTTACAAAATCAAATCCAAGCAGCATAATCAGTATAAAGCAGTAAGGGGTCCCAATGATTTTAATATCATGCATTGCACAAATCAAAAACAGTCATAATAAGAATCCATAGTAATTAATTATTCACCTAATTCGTAGATTTGTGTCATTCAACGTTGTTGCTGTACTTAATGCCAGGTGAGAACTGAGTAGGGATTTGATTCAAAAATTTCATATGCATAACAGGAATTGGATTTTCGTAGGCCATAATGGAAATCGGTTTACTATTATTATTTTGTCTCTATCCTTTTCTAGACGAACCAAATAAATAGGTGTTATTGCACAACCATACCACTTGCGTAAATAGTATACCACTAGCGAAGAAAGATACAATAATTAAGGATTATTGCACTGCCTAAATGACAAACCACGCAAATTCCAGGAATCTAAATTTGCATTTGCTAGGAAAGGCACGAGATATTAGAAATTGGATTCCATTAATTGTCCAATTTTCCTTCAAATTACGAATATGGGGATCAAATTTGACATGATAAAATTTTAATATTAAGAGTAAAATAGAATGACACATAAAAATATATATATAACAACAAATCCATTTAATAAGTTTAATGTTGATAATTCGAAATCCATTTTTCCCAAAAACAAACAAAAAAAAAGGAAAAGAAAAAAGTGTGACGTACATTATCCACATTGTATGAAATAGAAAAAATTGGTTGATAGAGAATGGTGAGCAGCAGTCGAGTGTGTTTTTGTGGGGGTGAGGTGAAATCGTGAAACAGACATTCATTCATTCAGAATTCCGATGGCAGCAGCTCTGACTCTGAGTTGCTTGCAGTTGCGTTGCGCTTTCTTCATCAAAAGTAATAAGCAATTAAATTGATGATGAGTATCTTAGAAATAATTTGGAACTGGCTGGCCTTCCTTTCTCCTACCTCTGCAGTTAGTTTAATTCTCACCACTAGTATTGAAATGTGGCAGGGGCCAGCATTATCACAAGAAGAACCAGGAGGAGCAACCCAAGCTTCAACGTTTGTTGCTGCCGCAACACCACCACCAGCGCCCCCACTTCCCATATTAATGAGTATGTGTTCAATATGCTATGGTTGTCTAATCAATTGCTAACATTTAACTGGAGATGGCAGTAGCAGTAGTATTGACTTGAATATTGATAATGAAGAACCTTCGTAATAATTACTTATTACGTAGATACTAAATGTAATTAATTAACTGATTTGTTAATTGACATAGGTTGTAGGTATAGTTTTAAGTAATCAATTTCAATATGCTGCTAGTGCTATACTAATAGCAAGATTAAGTAGCTTATTAGGTAGAGTATTGGATAATTACTACTCTATGCATGATTATTAATATTAATGGAAACTAATCAATGGAATAATGCCCACTACCTACAGGAGTGAAGAAGAAGAAGAAGAAGAAGAAGAAGAAGTAGTAGCAGCAGAATTCTATCCGACGAGCATGACTAAGAGTAAAAGGAGAGAGCTTTTTGTCCAATTCGGTGTTGGGTTGTTTTGTCTCCCTCCAATGACAGCCGCTGCTAATTCTTCATCATCAGCAGCATTCCTTGCTTTAGCAGCAGACACACCGCTTGCTGCTGGTAAGCTACTCATCTAGCCATATATAATATTACTCTACTGTGGAATATTTTCTGTTCTGTTTGTGTGTGTGGATTCATTCATGTTTCATGCTTGTTTTCTCTTAAATTCAAACTTATGTAAGTGAATATATTTTTTCTTAGATGATGCATCCCAAGAGTTTCGTCTTTATTTGGATGATGTGAACAAGTTTAAGATATCGATTCCCCCAGGTGCCCCCACTACTGAATATCTATTTACACTACTATAGATCATTCGTTACCTTTGCTATATAGAGGTAGATTATTAATGAATGTTTGGAGTGTCCAGATTGGCAAGTGGGCAGTGGGGAAGGCGATGGGATAAGATCCATCACTGCCTTCTACCCTCCAGACCTTTCTGTTGCCTCAAATGGTAAGCTCCCTCTATCTATCTCTCCCTCTGTCTGTCTGAGCCCGCTCATCAATTTCTTCCTCAATTATAACTACATAATCCTCATCTTTAGTTTAGTTTGATGATGTATATATGTGTATGTAATCCATCACTCCTTACATAATTCAGTGAGCTTAGTGATCACGGGCCTTGGTGCTGATTTCACCAGACTGGAATCCTTTGGAAAT
Source organism: Gynochthodes officinalis (assembly GCA_020080225.1). Classification (NCBI taxonomy): domain Eukaryota; kingdom Viridiplantae; phylum Streptophyta; class Magnoliopsida; order Gentianales; family Rubiaceae; genus Gynochthodes; species Gynochthodes officinalis. Next base: position 25,636,670 of record CM034620.1, read on the forward strand.
GTTGATGCTTTTGCAGAGAATTTGGTGGGATATTTGTAACTGACTGTGTCTATGCATGTACTTTTTCTATTTTTTTCTCTCCATGCATGTTATTATCCTTGTTAGCTAGCCCGATCCAAAATCCACACACTCATATATATAGTATAGTTTTGGCAACAATATATTAAGAGCTGTTGCTGCTTTCTCACTTAGCATGCATTCCTCGATTTATGCACTGTCGCACAGGTTGGTGGGCTGGATAGAAGTTGGAAGAGGCCACCCGGTGTCACCGCTAAACTAGTCAATTCCAAATCTTCTAATGGTAATTTAAGACTTTGGGTTCCTGAAACAAATAGAGTTAACAAATCTTTGATTTATTTTTCACAGGACACAACAACATACATTAGTGCAGATACATACAATACATCCGATGTAAAATTATGGGAGTTAATTTCTTGTATGTATGCTTCACCAATATGTAGTAGCTTTGAAACTCCTGAATTCACTTCTTTTGTTCATCATTGATTCTTCTCCATTTCCAATTCAGGATTGTACTACATCGACTACACACTCCAGAATCCTGGTGAAAGTCGTAAACACCTGTTTTCAGTGCTTGGGATAGCAAACAACGGCTGGTACAACAGATTGTATTCTCTAACAGGCCAGGTCTGTGTGTACCTAATTATATACTATATAGCTTAATTGCATAATACTGTATAGTGATTGTCAGCTCTCTCTCTATATATAAATCTCAATGGAGCTGCTAATCAATCGGTCAGTCGGTCGTTTGTACTATATATTATGTTAAAATTGTAGTAACCCTTACATTCCTGAGTTAATGAGTTGATTAAGTGGAGGATACCGATTAATAATGGACAGTGTGACAAGATCTTGTGATGCAAACCTGAACTCCGGATTGATGAATAACACAACATTATTAATTTAATAATTGCAGTTTGTAGAAGAGGAGGCAGAGAAGTATGGTCCGACAATCCAAAAGGTAACATTATAGGAGTAGTAGATTTGCAAACATGCTTCCCACCTGAACGAATTTTTGCAAGCTCTCAGGCCTCAGGGTGCAGATAATAATATACCATATAAAAAATTCTAAGTTGTAAAATGACGGCAGCCAAAGGCTTTACCAAGTCTGCAGTTCTAGGGAGCTAGCTATTTGTCATAGTTTCATACTAATGGTCCTTTTTGCAGGCTGTTGCTTCTTTCAGATTAATCTGATGGATTGAGTTACCGCAAGCGACCTGTACGAGCTTTAATTTTGTAGACGAAGCTAAGCGGGTATGTGCTACAATAGTTGCCGTAAATGCGAAGCTGCAGACACCCAAGTTACGCATCGGCGAGTTTGGAGCAATTTATTTTTGGATGATTTCAGCTGTAGTGGCAAAGGCCTTCCAAGATTCATCTCGTTACTGCCCTTCATTACATAGACTCTTCCTTTCATACTTTACTTCCAGCTTCCAGGCTCATTCAGTAGTTGCCAGCTCCTCCTGGGACTGTACCATGCAACAATCATCAACTCTTAAAGTCTTGGACAATTGCCCGGATCAAACTCATTCCTATATTTTATAACATGTACGAGGAAAATACAAGACCTGCAATTTCATTTCATTTCCTTTTAAAAAAGATAAATCAAATAGAGATCACATACAGGAAGCACGAAGGATGCAAGAAGCTAACTATGCAGGCAATTTCTTGATCATCCCTACTAAGTTTCACACTTTCACCCTACAATTTGGGCGACTAAATTGGCCAAATGTTATGGAAGCAGATTAGCACAAAATTGCTCTCCTAGAAGAACGTTAAGGGGGAAAGGACAACTCGTCCCCGCTATGTCATTCTACTTCAACATTTTCCATTGTGCCATCCCCTGCTTTCTCTGCAGCAGCTTTATGAAATAGCAAAGTTAACTGGTCAACAAAGAGCTGATCCTTGAGCTGCTGCAATTGTTGCCACTCCCTCTCAAATTGTAAATCTAACTCTTCAAAATGAACAATCTTGTCTTCAAGTTCCTTTGTCTGCAATTAATTTTACAAGAAAAATCCAACGCAAGCATTAGCCAAGTAATCAGAAAAACAGAAACCAATGACCCAATAATGTATAAATAGAAATCCTATCCGTAGGCTCAACAAGAAATAACCTGAGCGGCTATGCCAGAGAGAGCACTCTCCAGATCTTCTTCTTCTTTCTTGAGCTGCAACTGTGCTTCAACGAGAGCATCATCCATACTATTTGCAGTTTCACCATTAACAGCAACATCAAGATCTTCGCAAACAGGAAAAGTTATCATGTTACAAAAAGTTGCAGGGTACAACAATAAATTGCCTAACTAAAGTAGCTTGTTTTCAAATCATATTTCCTAACATAGAGGAATAAGATGAGATATAGGGATCATTAATGAGCCCATTAGATGAGTGTCCATGCAGAAATGAAACTGCTCTGGAACAAAATTCGGGAGAATAATGCAGCGAAATCAGCTTGATTTGTTCCCTCTAAATTTCTCCATGTCGAGAATAAGATATATAATAGAGCAGGTACGCAAATCCTGAAAGACATTTTTTTTTTGGGGTCCAGCCTAACTAATGACTCAGTAAATATGCAAATCTGCAATATGAGAGTGGATGAAACAAATAAGCCCATGCACATCCAATATCTTCATTTGTTGCTACTCATTAACCAAGAAACTTGAATGGCAAGGCCACCACAGATAAAATCGTCCAGGAAAAAGTAAAAGAGCATTTTGACCAAAATATATTTCACCTGTCACCCTTGCATGTCAACAAAAAAAAGCTTAAGACTTTTCTTCCCCAGAGGAAAAGATACCTTGCTTTCCTGAACCACCAGAAACAGATTTAAGATTCTCTTTATTTTTTGCAGCACTGTAATCAGACAAAGCTGTCACAGCAGCGTGTGCTGCTACTTCTGCAACCTCTACTCCAACCAATGCAGAAAGAAAAGCCGCCTGAGGAAATCAGAAGCAAGAAGAGCGGAACTTAAGGAATCAAGATAAATTTTCCGCAAAGTCAGAATCAGCAAGCTACATCAGACATGGATTTCAAAGTCCACGCTAATTCTGATTTTTTTAAAAAAAATGCTAAACATAAACATTTTATTCTAAATAACGAGGTTCATAATCAAAAGGCAGCACTTAAAGTTACTTCACATGAAGTCATTCTACTCATATTTGTAATTCAGAGCAAGAATAGGATAAATTAACCAAATTCGATGTAAGAAGACAATTAAGGCAGATTTGACAGCCTCTCACAACAATAAAGATAGTACTGCATTGTGTCGATTGAAAGTCATGCAAAATCATCCAAGCAATTGAGAAAGCAACAGCTACATTCATAACTGCCGGCAAAGATTGTTCCAAATGTACACACGTGAAACCCCTTGCAGCAATAGAAACAGCATTGAGATCTTTAAAGTCTAGACTGTTCCCCTTGCCACAAACTTGCCCTTGCATTAGCCTTTTCTTTAGATAATGTATGGCAACATAATAGTCTGCAAAGCTATGGAAAAAGGATCCTTTTGCTGAATTACTCAATGCCTAAGCTATTTACATGACATTAGAAAATGGAAGCCTATACCTGGGCCATTATAGGGTTGCTTGCATCTGCAAGTGGTGTAAGGCGCATCCTTTTGTTGGCAAATGATGAATCTTTGGAACCAAGTTCATGCTCCATCTTAGAAGATTCAGGAGATTCGACAAACTGGTCACCAAAAGGAAGCTTAATAAAACGAGCTACACACTCTTTGTCACTTTTACCAGTGACACGATCAGCAACCTTCTTCCAATCATCACCATAATGCATAACAGCTTCTAGTAGGAGGAGAGTTTCTTTGTCTGACCAATCATTCTTTACAGCTTCAGTGATCTCAACACGTCTAAAATCTGAAGTATTGATGCCCAAACTCTGATTAACGTAGCATCTTGCACAAAGAGTCAAATCAAGCTGCACGGGAATAAAAAAAACAACATATCAAGATAGGCCAGAAAATGATTCAATACCATTTATCAAGCTACCCTTTGCCTAGTAGATCACTATCCGTCATTTGTTTACTATATCGTAACTAAAGTTAAGGAGATGATCACAATATAAACATGAAAAAAGAAAAAATGTACCAGAATATGATATCCACAAGAATGAATGAAGAAACACCTTGTCAGAAGTAAAGCAAGAAAAGGAGCAGACGCACTTGCAGTCACCGCATATCCTCTTCTTGGGCTGCTGCTGCTGGTGGGAAGTGTTAATGCTGTCAGAAGAAGCAGCGGATGGAGGAACATCAGCAGCAGGAGGGGTGGATTTAGAGTGGGTAGGGTCCTTGTCTTCCCACTTGAGTTGGGGGGCAGTGGTGGCAGCCTTAGAAGCAGCAGAAGGAGGAGGAGAGTAATTAATCAAGCCCCAAGCCTCCAGGAAATCAAAAACCCGGCGAATAGAACCCACGTCTCCAATGATGGTCTTGCGGACTTCGGTAAAGGTGATCTTTCTGGAAGGGTTGTCCCTGAATCTGCGAATTATGGCATTCCTGTAATATTTGTACACTTTTGGGTTTTTGGAGGCTGATCTACCGTCGAAGAATTCAGGCAGAAATCGGAGCTCGCACTGGTGAATGTTGTCCCACGAAAACCACCCTATTATCAATCAACCCCACCAAAAATTTGTTAGGAAAAAAGCAAACTTTGATATTTATCAGCGGTATATAATAGCAATACATAGTTACAGAAGTAGAACAAAATAAAACAAAACAAAACAAAATGCATACGTATATATATACGCACGAAACAATTGTCATAACTAAGAACAATCCAAAGTTGCAGCTAAAAGAATGAAGAAAAAAATCATTAGCTTACGGGAATAACTGGGGATGGAGATGACCTCTACGTCGGGAAGGGTAGGGCGGGAAAGGATATCATCTTGGTTGGAGTTTGTGGCGGGTGTAGTAGATGTGTTAGGGAGGGAGCGGGGTGGTGCTGCTGCTGCCGCTGGTTGGATGGGGTTGGTGGTGGGAGTGGAAGGCTCAGGTTGTTGGGATGGTTTCAGAGGTGACTTATCGTTGTTATTGTGTGACTCAGTAGTGTTGCCGGCGGTGGCCATATCCCAATTCCTCGACTACTCCTCCTCCTCCTAACTCCAGTCAGTAGCAGGGCAGTATTAACCTAATAAATAACTATGTCCGGCGGGAGTCCTCCTCGCCTTCTGATCTTCTGGTAACAACGATTAACCTTGCTGATCCCCGCCGCTCCTTCCATAACCCAATATATAATTCTTTTCTCAAATTAATTTGTGACTAAAATAAATTTTATGATAATATTATTGAAATATTAGGGTTATGTTTGGATAAGAAATTTTTATTAAAAAAAAAATAGATTATTTTGTCAAATAAAATCTCACATTTTAAAAATATTTTTATTTTAAATTTTAAATTTTCCTATTCAAATTCCTTTCACACAATTTTAAAAAATCCCCTCTCTCAATTTTTTTTTCTAAACTACTTTTTCTATAAAATAAAATAGTCACTAAAATTTTCACACATTCCAATACAACCTTTTTCAAATACATCACACTCCAACTTAATCTCTTTAAAAGAAAATTCTACAATGACGAAAACCAATTGAAATGTTTTGTAAAACCAATAAAAGCAACTTTTATTTTTAACCCAGTAAAAATTTTTCAACGCAAAAAATATATAGTTTTCTGCAATATATAAGAAAAATATCTAAATGTAATTGGGTTACAAAAATTAAATATTCATATAAATTTAAAAATCAAATCTCGATGCATAAACAGTCTGGTTTATTTTGGAATCATTCACTGAATTTGAAAGTAAAAAGTAAATAATTAATTATAAATTTTGGAACTTTGAAATAAATATAAATATACACAATAAAAGTTTTTAAAGCAAATTAAAACTCAAACCATTTAGTAAGGATGTGTATGTATATATATATATTGTTTCTGTGAATAAATATTAATTTTTGTGTACTTTTTAGAATACGTAATTAATAATTTTACCTACTTTTATTTTATAGTTTGAATTATTAAGTTATTCTTTAGTCAATTTAATAATATGTTATACAATTAAGTTTCTAATTAAGGTATAGTAAGTTTTATTTTAAAAAACATTATATTTATAGGCATATTAAAATTTATTTAAATAATAATCATAAAGTTAATTTAATTAATTATCTAATTATCACTCACACATTGAAACTAAAGTATAAAACAACTTTAAATATTACTTTAAGTTACTTTTCTAATATTATACTTTAAAAAATCTTCTTTAAAATTTTTTTCTTATTCCAAAAAAAAAAAAGAAAAATCCACTTTTTAACCAAAACTCCTAAAATATTCTCACCAATAATAATTATGTATACTTAAAATTAAAAAATATAAATATAACTATAAAATTATATTAATAATAACACATTAAATAAATTATATTTAATAACTAATAAAAACTTGTATTTTAATTAAAATAAACTCTTTTTTCAAGACAAAATATGTATTTTATAGTATTTAATGTTATATTAGTACATAATAAAAAATTTAGATAGATAAAAATATTTTGAAAAATACATAATTACACATAGATCATAAAATTTGTATAATAACATAAACTATATTGAAAAGGAAAATGAATAATTATTTAAATTAAACTATTGATTACAATTGTTCAAGGATAATTTGGAAAAAAAAAATTTAACCTATAATTCATATAAATTGATGACAAAATATCACAATCCACTTTTTTTTTAATATAATAAATAGAAATAGATTCCAAAGAAGGAGATGCATGGTGTTATTTTTGTGTCCTTTATTATTATTACTTTTTTCTTCTTCTTCTTCTTCTTTGTTTTTTTTTTTTGAGTGAGGGTCGCATGGAAGTGTGGAATTCAGAATCTGTTATCTGATTCTATAAACCCTCCGCAATCTGTAAATCGGACTCCATGAACCCCTCACCAAAATCCACCAATCCACCCCGCTCTGCATGCTCATCCCTATAAAAATCCTATACTTTTCATGATAATCAAATAATATCCCACAAATACTACTTATCATAAATTTTTAGAACATCAACCACAAAATCTAACTAACTTGTACCGTAAAAAAATCTAAAATCATATAAACCCCTCACCAAAATTTCATACTTTTTCCACATATAAACCCCTCACCAAAATTTCATACTTTTTCCAATACAAGTCCAATCCAATATTATACCGAAGGCCGAATCCAATATTATACCAAAGGCCGAAGCAACCGAATTTCCTCTGATTCAGGTGTCCTTCATCCTTCTTAGCTTGATAACAATTCCTTCTATTTTAGAAACCCTTCCTCTCCCTTCCCTTTCTTCCCATCCCCATCAGAACATGGACATGGATTATGGAAACAAAAAAAAAAGAAGTAGGAGCTATAACGTGGCTTCAAATAATCCAGGTTACAGAACCTAGAGAAAATGAAACCCACAACCATTAGTCTACCACCAATGCTACTAATATTTGACTAATATTTGTTATGCACTTGTGCACAAGACAATAGACAGACTTTTAAGACTCGAAGATGACCACGTTTTTACATAAAATGCAGGAAGTAATGAATGACGCACCCAACATGATGCATCATGCATGATGTAGGGATGCAGACACCAGAGACTATCTATCTACACGCCCCAAAAAATGCTGGGACTGACTATCATCTCTAACTAAAGACAAAAAGAATCATATGTTGATTCTAACATCATCTTTAATTTTTTTTGTTTTTTACACAGTTTATTTCTACATCAGATGCTGGAAACCCATTCCACCATCCTTCCATTTCATGATGATGATGATGATGCTCCCTCTCTGCCAGTTAACCCTCGCACTGACACAGAGATTGCCAACAACAGTTTTTAAGTACTTTGACTTGATGACGATGCTGAAAGAACTGCTATCTGCATCTTCCAGGTCCCTCTCTCCACCACTGGAGCGACTCAGACATGACTTCTCTCTGGTGAGCAATGATTACATATGACCTGCATGAAACTCTCCCATCATCAATGCCTTTGCAATGTTTGCGTAACAAGCAGAAACAATTACTTCTGCAGTTTTAGCAGCCAGACCAAAGTTTCTGGGCCGATATGCTTTAACTTTTCCATTGTACAAAATAAACTACAAACTATGTGATGCAGGAGATCAAGATAACAACCAGACCATGGGAAAGCTCTCTCTTACAAAAACAAACCATCCCGGATCAATTATGTAACTCCAAACAACTACTCATTTGTTAGACACAATTTTTCAATTATTTTTACATGATTTTAGAGTGTAAACTGAAATGCCTATGAAACTTGTGCATTTAAGTCGAATATTCCATCCTTTTCTCTTCAAGAACAATTTTACACAAATACACTATACATGAGATGCAGGAAATTTCATATATCAACCCTGCAGATACATTATGAATGATACACGTTCTTATTTCTAATATTTCAAAGGAAAGCAGGACTTAATCACATACCTCTAGAATGCAAAATGAACAATTTGCAAGGCTAGATTCGAAGCCCGCCACTCAAGTAGCAGTACTGCTGCTCTTAGTCCTGCTGCAATCTATGGGTAACTGGAAAATAATTTCATTAACAAATAAAAAGAAATGCAAAACACCAAAACATGTCTTCTAAACTTAAGGATGCACAGAAGGATTGGATCCAAACAACAATTCTTGCCACCTACCTTGATAAACCCCTCACCCTGCATTTTGATCAGTACCGCTACCTTGCATGAATTGAGGAGAATGAGCAGGAAGTATGAACTGAGGTTGCGGAGGAACAGGTGTAGCGATACCTAAAACAAAATATTACCTCATTTCAGCTGTCAATTCAATATTATGAACTGAGAATCTAGAAACCCACCACACAGAGATTGAATTAGGGACAGCATTGGGAAAGGGAGGGGAAATGCAGAAATCTAAAGAGGGGAATCTGTGAAAACAGAGCATATTCCAGATATCATTAAATGAAAAATTCACAGAAAAGAAGACAACCTTTGTAACTGATATTGTGAATAATATGCATCACCCACCAGACACGGATAAACAAAAGGGGCCCCCACTCAGGTTTTTTTACACACACATATATATGGATCGTGGGGATTGAAGGATGGGGGAGTGGGGTGTGTGAATTAATATGCATATATAGTGTTATACAAAATGGAAGAGTTAATACCAGTTGGATATGGAGCCTGAATTGTTGGAATAGACGATGCAGTCATGGCATTGACAGTAGGCCCCCCAAAATGCATAAGCTGATGACTGGGCATTGGATAACTTTGCAGTGCCGCATAACTATGACTCCCAGGAACAGCCTGACCCATCTGGCTGTAAGGATACATAGATGTGTTAGGCGTCCCAGGTAGACCATATATGTGAATGTACGGCTGCCCTCCATAAGGATTGTAAACCCCCTAAAAAGGAAATGCAAAATGAGCACCAATGCAAGTTTTGGCAGATCAAAAAGTGCCTCTCATCTTTCTATACAGAGAGGAATAAATTATTTCATTAGCCATTTGCCACACGACTAACCTGAGGATAGGCATATTCTTGACCATACGTTGCATACCTAGAATTGATGGAAAGTACAGAATTACATTATCTGAGACATTTTTCTAACTGTAAAGCAACATATATGCTTTTAGATGCAGTTAACCAGCTTCTTAAAAGAAACAAAACCAAAGCAAACAAAAATCAACATTACCATTAGCCTTTAAGAAAACCAATGGATATGGTCACTTCAATTGAACAAGCGAAACGAAAATGTATTTTCTTTTTCTTTTGATGATGAAAGATCCGAATCAAAAGAGGATTACAAGATTGAGATACAATCAATTAAGTTGGTCTCCACTAAAAAATGTATACAAAAGGTCTGATACATAGACAATATTCGAAATAAAATTTATAACAATACAGAGAAAAATGACTCAGTAATATCATGAACAAACTACAGAATTTTCCTAAATTTATTCACTTTCACGTCATGAAAACTAAGTTCCCTCCCAGCATTTTAGGTTCCAACAGTTGGTCACTGTAAAGTTTCAATTCTTTCAATTTGCTTTCCTTTCTCTTCATTTCCCCCCTCTTTTTCCAAGGGGTGAAGTGTCGATTTCTTCATTTACAAAATTTACTCTGGAAGACAAATGCAACTAGAAAATCGTATTCTCTACCCAACTTATTATAATTCAAAAAATTATCTCATCCTGGAAAACAAGGAGTAGAGGCCCCTATTTATTTACTCAAATTAAGTATGTAGCTGCTGAAGTATGAGGATACCATATGCTGATCCAATAAACCAACAATATGAAATACTTAAAACAGAAAATGCATTGACAAGAAGACATGATTTACCCAAATGGAGAATACACCAGGTTTTGTTGATATCCATAAGAAACTGGTTGTTGGTGGCCAAAATTTCCAACGTAGGCACCTCGAGCAGCTGGAAGGCCTCCAAGGTAAGGCGTTGGTGATCTAAGCCTCCCTATGATAAAGCATAAGATAACAAACAATAAATGAAAAATGAAACAAAAAAGAAAGATAAAAGAACTAGTTGCAAGCTTGGTTAAATTTTCCATTCATGATTGAAAAATATATCATTCCCAACTTTCTGGTATTAATTACAGTACTTGAGAAAACTTTTATGCTTAATTGCATTTCAAAGAGGCTTCAAAGAATGAAAGACTAGATTCTAACTATTTATTTCAAAAAGCACCGATATTGTTTGATCATGCTTGAAATTAATTATACTTATACATGGATCAGACCATGTCATCCACTAATATTTCCTCACGCATGCTTCAACCTTAGGGCCAACTTAAAGACGAAAATGCATGAATATCACTCATTATCAGCTTTCCTACAAGCATCTACCTTGATCAAAAAGAAAAGAGCAAAAAATAAGAAACAAACACACAAGTAATTTTCCAGATGACACTGACAAAAACAATAAATCTTCATGTATAATTACATTTTCTGGAACTCATTTGAAAATAAAAGAGGTAAATGATTACAAAACGTAAGCAAATTTCAGGCTTTTGCACTCTAATGATGGTAAAAGAAATTATATCCAATTTGTAGTAGAGTGGAACTTTTGTATGTAATAATTGAGCATATAAAGAATCCAAGAAAAAATAATGTGAAAAGAAATTAACTTCGTTGGCATCTCAGAATAGCATAGCAAGCAATTTATGATGTCATAGTAAAACATGTAGCTAAAAAAAAAAAAAATTTTGGAAAAAAAAAAAAAAAGGACGCTTTACCAAATGCCAAGGAAGTTCGAGGTCGCCCCAACGAAGCCAAATTACAATTAGCTCGTCTCCCATCAATGATTGGTGTTGGATCAGCGCATGCTCTCCTAGCTGATTCAGGGTCCCGGAAAGTCACCTAAACCCTCCATACAAACACCATATCATTCAATTATTCATCCACTGCACTCCGTAAAAGAAATGTGGAAGACACAGACACAACGACTCAAGGGAACACTAGCTCGAAAGATTCCACCAAACGGATAATCGTAAGGCAGTAATGATTAACAAACTTGAAAAAAGGAAAAGGAGTGCTTCGCTTCAATTTCTGACAGATGAATTAATAAAAATGCAATCTTTTTGGAGAAGGCAGAGGGTAAAAGGGGGTAAATAAAGGAAAACTCACGAAACCATAGCCTTTGGATCGGCCAGTGTTCTTATCGGTGATAACAACAGCTTCGAGAATGTCGCCGAACTGCTCAAAATATCGTCTCATGGTATCGCTCTGAGTTTCCCAAGCGAGCCCTCCAACAAAGACCTTAGTGAAAGTGGTATCCCCAAAAGGAGAATTGAGAAACTGGAGACCAGAAGCCGAACCAGGTGGCGGAGGCGGGGGTTGGGAAGGCTGCTGCTGCTGCTGCTGCTGTTGCTGTTGCTGTTGTTGCTGCTGATAAGCCATTGAATGATGATGGCAAGGCCAGAAAGGAGGGAAGAAGGAAAAAAAATGGCCCAAAAAAAAAAAAAAGATAGAAACTTTGATTTGATTCCACCAAACAAAGAGAGGGAGAAAAAAAGTGGAGAAGAAGAAAAAGAATGGAAATTTAATTATAATTAGAAAGGAGAAAGATTGAAGCTTTGAAGGATAGCAAAGTGGATCCAATAAACATACATACATGTAGGCTGTAGGCTAGCCTCGTCATCTTAAAAACAGAGAGAATAAGAAAAACCCTACAAAACCCCTAGAAAAGAAGGAAAGAAAAGACAGCCATTTGATAGAAAGGAAAATTGAAAAGGGAAGAGGGAGGAGATCAGGGGGGGGGGGGAGGTAGGAAGAGGAGTTATACAGGAAGTATGTAACCGTGGGAAAAGTGAGAATTGAAAAACTAAAAAGGAAAAACAAAAACCCTAGTGAAGGATTGAGGTGTTGGGAAAAGTGGGGAGGAGGAGGAGGTCAAAAGAGGGTGGGAGTGGGGTTTAAGATCAGCTGTACAAGCGAAAGGGATTACAAAGGAAGGAAGGGAGGAAGAGTCGAGGGTGGGATGAAATTTTGAAAAGATTAAAACGAAAAAAGGGGGATGATTTATTAGGGAATTAGAAGCGTACAAAAAGCGGTTAGTAATACTAGTATAAGTGGGGGGTAGCTAGTAGGTAGTTATGGAGAAAACGAAGAGGAGCAGGGAGAAAAAGGGAGGGATTTGTTTTTGAGTTTTGATTGGGTTGAGAGGAACAGGGGAAGGTGGTCGATGGCTCATGGTGGTGGTAGTGATGATGAATGATGAACCGCGAATGATGATGAGAGAGAGAGAGGGAGGGAGGGAGAGAGAGACAGACTACTGTCGATTTCGATCGAATCCTCCTCCCCTACTATTTGAGTTGGAGAGGTTGATCACTCTTCCCAGTAGTTCTCCTCGTCGTTTCCCCATCCGATCAACTCATCATTCATTCTCCCCTCTACCTTTATTTACTTCACAGTCTTCACTCCTCCCTCCCTTCTTCCGAATCAAATTATGAAATGGTTCGCCACTTCACCTCCCCCCACCACAATTCTAATTTCTATCCTACCTTCTCAAATTTTTTATCTTTTTTTTTTTTTATAAAAAATATGCAAGATCTTTCTCAGTTTCTTGTATCTAATTAATTTAAAAATGCATCTAAATTTAACTATGGATTTATTTATATTTTTTAGTCATTAAAGGTCTTGATAATTTTTTATTAAAGTATAATATTATTCATTTAGTAAAACAGATAAATGTAATTATTTACTCCGAGAGAGAAGCAAGGGATATATATATATATATATATATATATATATATATATATATATTTTATAGGAAGAAAGTAAAGGGGAAGAAAACTCCTCTGCTGTCAGCAGCTTGTAGCTTAGCTGAGCTTAGCAGCTGCCAGCCGCCAGCCGCCAGTTGAGTTGGTGGGGGGCAGTTTTTGATTCTCTCTCAAGTCTCAGTCTCTCAGTCTCAATCTTAATCTCAATCTCAATCTTTTAATCAAACATCCAACAAGGAATACAGCTCGGATTGGGGCTCATCCCGGCCCCCACCCCACCCCATCCCCACGTTACTGCCCTTTTAATACTCCTACCCCGTTACTCTCGCTATTTCCCCTTTTTCCAATATTATATATATATTTTTTCGTTTTCCAAGCTGCCAATTCTTTATAACTACTATATATATATATATATATATATATAGACATATCCCGAAAGCCTTTATAACTATTAATAGGAATGGCTTTTTCATTTTTTTTTCCCCTTAAAAAACCTTGTTCCAGAGAAAAAAAATATATATTCTCAGCATTCACATTTCGTATGTAGTAAGGAGAGGGGGGGGGGGGGAAAGAGCTTACCAGAATATAGACGTAGTTTTAATAACCAAATTACTAATAATATTATAGAGGTATGATGAATCATGAGATTAGTTATTCTCTTTTGTCCTTCAACTAGTATTTGACCCCTTCAATTAATTGTATAAGTTGTGTAATTATTTTTTAATTTTAGGTCAAAATGTTAAAATTATTTGAATATAAATTGTTTAATTATAACAATAATTCAATACATAGATTAAACAAAACTTTCTCAATTAGAAGAAAATAAACAAAACTTTCCTATTAGATGAAAATTTCAAGCATCGCCCTAATATTACAGGAAGTAGAAATGCAAAAGTGTTAATGGTGCTAAACCGAAACTTGAACCAATAATTACGAAACCAAAATATAAACCAATGATCATTAAAAGAACTAAAAAAATAATAATAATAAAACAAACCTCAAATTAATAGCCTTGCGTATGCTGATCCGAGTATGAAAATGAAGAATATTTTTTATGTTATGTATTTTCTAGATTTTTTGTCAAAATACACTATGGAAATGAAGAATGTGGGAGAGGAGAAAAATGATAGATGGACTGAAGTAATATAATCATTTTAGTTATATTCATAAATAATGAAAATTTTAAATTTCAGATAATTATAATATTCTTAATATATATTATGGATAATTATAAAATTTAAAGTGATATTCATAGATACTATAGATAATTATAAAAATTAAAGTGACCTACAAACTCCAAAATTAAAGTGATCCACAAAATCTGGATGACCAATATCTACTATTTATTTATTTTTGGCTTAAAGCATATTACCAAAAAACAAATGGTAAATTTGTGTTTCACTATTATTATCAAATGCTAAATTTACCTTCTTCTTTTTTTTTTTGTTTATTGATCAAGTTAATTAGAAAAGAAAAAAATAAATTTTATTGGTAGATAAACTATTCATATAGTTTTAGGGATCATTTTCCTAGTATCCAGATTACTGAGACACAAATTATAGCCGTTTAACTATGATAATTACAAAAAGAATTTCAAAATAAAATTAATTTTTGATAACCATTGTATTCAATGAATAGTGTTTAAATAATTAATATTTTTTCCCAATATATATAATAAAAACTGTATCTGATAAAATTATTGAATTATTGTCCACTCAGTGCAATAGTTAATTTTGATAATTATAGTAAGTGTTAAATGAAAATACTATCCCGCGTGTAACAGATTTTATGAATAGTGTTTCATAACAAATTTCTAGTATTATTAGTCTAGATGTAACTATTGTGAAAGTGAAACAATGATCAACAAAATTATTCACAAATTATCAATAATAAATTTATTATGAAACAATTAACTATTGATAAGCGATATAATTGTTTGTAACTATTATGAAAATGGGGAAAAAATTGTGATGCAATAGAAAATTTGGATACATTAAATCATTCACTAATACGACAATTAACTATTGCAAATATTATGAACGCTAAAATTATTGATAGTACAAATCTATAATAATAAATAAAAAAATCATATACAATTGTAAGAGCATAGAGGCATGCAATTATACAAACGCTAAGCATTGATTAATAGACAAATTGATAAATAATGTGATAGATAAATTAAATTTGTGTTCATATGCAGCAGATAAATAAAATTATGCCAAATTGATTTTACAATTATACTTTTGCTCCAATTGAGGATGGTGCGTAATTTAGATTTAATAAGACAATGTAGGGCAATGGATGGAAGAAAGTTACTAATTAGCCGTAATTCTATAGTAGTCTTAGGGGAGCAACAATTGTTAGTCCTGACTCCTGAGGGGAAAAAAGCAAAAACAAGTTAGTTCATTGGGAAAATTATTAATTTTTTTATATTATATAGTATTACATATTCGAAGCAACATTTTGTCTGGCGCTAATTATATTAAAATAATAATAATAAAAAAAAAAATGGAATGCATTCCATAGTCCATTCCTTACAACTTACAGGGTGGTAGAGTGGAGTGGGAGTGGCCTATTTCGGGTAACTTTAATAAGTATTGTAGGAAAGTTGTATGTGGTAATTCCTCCCGAGTCCCGACTCTTAAAATGTACAAGACAGGTTTATCCAAAAGAAGCATTGTGGACGTCACATCATGTAGCCCATGATAATGATGTGACCCTGATAATTGGACAAATACCTTCCAATAAGCGAATAATTCTTACAAGATGTCCGGAGCTTACTATAAGCAAATCATCGACTCGAGGATCAACAATCCCAGCTTCGTAATCCTGAACTGAGAGTAAAGAAACAGTTCAGCTGATGATCAAGGTTTCTTTGATCCACCAAGGACAACATTCATACTTCATACACATGCAATAACAATAACAGCAAACACTTTGACGTTGCCCCGAAACAGACAGAAAGAGGGGCGGTATTAGAGTAATTAAGGTTGTGGGTATTTGGATAATTGGCTTTTAGTTTTAGATGCTCTTTCCATTAAGCCGTTTGCCATCCTCCATCCTCTCGGATCTCGCCAATGGATCATTCAAAGGTGGGGCGCCCCCTGCCAAGTGGTGACATAAATCATTGCCATCTTTTTCTTCTTCTGCTAAAGTAGAAAACTAGTATTCCCATTCGTTACTATGGTCTGTCATCTCCTTTTAACATCTTAATACTAACTCTTTTATATGACTTTACCACCAAGTATACTTTCATCCCATTTTCCACATTTTTCTGTTTATTAAGACAAATTTTCGCCTGTCAACGTACGAATATAAAATAAAATAGCCAATCACATGCCTCCCTGTTAATAGCAGAGCAGTACTAACCCAGTTCAGTTGCCAAATCAGAACTATGCCTAAGGTTGTCCAATACTGTAGTAAAGTGATATTGTTTTTTAAGCACCAAAAGGAAAAAACTTTAAATAGGATTCCCCCATCAATCAACATGACAGAGCACAGGAACCCAATGCATTCATTAATGCATTTTGAGTTCTCTCACAATGTATCGCCAAGGGGCTATACACACATTTTTATTTACCTATATAATACCTGCGCTACAAACACAAAGCAAATTCTTCAGTCTAACAACAATCCCCCCTGCTTGTAACTCTCAACAGAGTCCACAACTGTTTCTTCCAGTGGCCTATTTCTCCACCCCAACCTCTGCAATTTCTCACAACTCAAATTCTCCAGATCATTCACCTCTCTAAATCTGCAAATTCCACAATACAATTAACTATTTTCAGCATATATGGTGTGTGAGGATTGAGATATATAGAAAACAATAAGATAATTCCTACAGGTAAAGGTATTCTTATTTCTTACACAACACCGCCTCTGAGTTCTGTTAGTTACTGATGGATGCGACTGAACAAGAATGAAAAATAAGTAAACTGAAGGAAGGAGTTAATCACAACGACAGGTAGCCATTCACCTCGTTGGATATTTGTAGTTGGGATAGTGTTTCCTCAGAATTTCCACCAATTCTCTGTCTAAGCTAGGGCAAGAAGTACATATGTACCTCCCTTCAGCTTCGGGTTTCTCATAAACCAAAATTAGTGCTTCCGCCACATCGCGTACATCAACAACATTTCGGCCCCTGTTATCTATTTCTTCATACCCTCCTGCATGGTATATCAAAAAGGTTGAGTTATTAAAACCAGTGCTGTAAATATTTATAAATCGTCTGAGTGAGAGGTGAAGGCCAAGTAGGCACAAATAATAGCAGGCCGCAGGGACAAACCAACAACACAAGCAGTGAGAAGAAAAGATCATAAAATTAAAGTTAAAAAAGAGCTCATCCCCAATGTCCAACACCTTTCATCAACTTTATAAGAGCCAAACTACTAGCATTTGCAGCTTGCTGAAGCATTGGCCCCAAGACAAGTGATGGACACAGGGTTACAACCTCCAGACTACTCCCTTTAGCATATTCCCAAGCCTCACTTTCAGCTACTGTCTTGGAGAAACAATACCAGTTCTGCAGAAACAAGGGAACCAGAGGGTTGTCGATGGTTTAAAAGAATAAAAAAAAAAAGAAAGAAAGAAAAGATTTTGAGCAAACGATCCTTTGTAAATCTATGAATAAGAATTTAGTAGAAATTTATAGGGGTTACATTTGTGGTCTTGCAGTATTCCCTGTCGGACCAACAATTCTCGTCTTTGGGTTGACCCCGAGGCCAATTAGGATTCATCATAACAGCTGCAACAGAGGAAACCACGACGACGCGCTTGACGTTTGCTTCGGCACATGCTTTGAGTACATTAAGGGTACCGTTCACAGCCGGCTCAACCAGTTCTACCTGCAACAAGTCACTCAAAACACTCCATCTCTAACGTAATAAACATAATTGTTACCATTAAAGAAACAAGTGAGTAAAGTAAAGTTGGGGGTTGCCTCGGGATTGGGAACAGAGGAGGATGGAACAGGACTAGCCACGTGAAATACACCATGGCAGCCGGTGATGGCAGCAGAGAGGGAGTTGTAATCCAGCAAATCAGCCTTGACAAGTTTGAGGTTGTGTTGGTCAAGTTTCTTCAAATGAATATATTTGTCATCCCCTGGGAAATTAGTTAATAATTAATAGAAGAGTTCAAATTTTTGTAGAAGCAAGCACCGGAAAAATGAAATCCATCCAACCAACCAGAATCCCAGATGAGTTGTTCGTTTCAGAAATTGATTGCCAAGCGTGAGAAAATTAACAATAATACTACACAGACATATATAGTTGAAGAGGCGAGGCGAGTAAATAGAAATAAATGGAAAAGTAAAAGGAAAAACATGTGAGTACCGGGATCCCGGACGGTGCCCACAACAGTATAATGACGGGAGAGGAGAAGTTTAACTAGCCAAGATGCGACGTATCCTCCGGCTCCAGTCACGCAGACTATTCTGGGGCTCGTCTCCTTCTCCATGGGCACCAACCTCGACGGTAGTAAGGAATGAGAAGATGAAAACAACAAAATTAAGGTGAAGGGCAAAATGCTCCGACTCTAGTCTATGCTGTCCCAATTCAGATGAAGGAACACCTGACCTAGGATTAACTTAATAGGATTGCTGTTCGGTCGCAATCAGGGCCCACGCTTGTAGCTTATTCCCATTATCCATTATTCCATTATTCCATTATTCGTCTTCTAGCAACTAGGAAATTGCTGTAGCCACCCCGATAGGCATAGGTAAATTTTTGTTGAAATATTAGGAGTTTTTGTTTTTTATTTGTGGAGTTTCTCGCAGGTCGTGCGCGTCATCGATTCAACCTACGCTAAAGACATCCTCGATTTACAACCCTTCATAAAGAGAACTTTCTCCAAATCAAAGGAAATTGCTATAGCCTTTCTCGCGGGTGATGCTGACGTCATTAATTCCACTTGCACCTCCTGAAATCTCGACATTTTCCTGTACCCACTACCCAACCAAGCAACCAAACCTTAGATTAATAAATACCTAAATACTCAGTACTCACTCTCAGTACTCACTCTCCCTCGGTCCCTCGTCCAACAAAATTCTCCAGTTTCAATTTTTTATATTATTTTTTGTCAATAATAATTTATAACTTGAATTCAAAAAATAACATTAAAAATAATAATTATTACTTTATAACTTTAAATTATATATATATATATATAAATGTGTGTGCTGAATTAAACTAAGCATTGAGCTTCCACACTCACTAAATAAGACCATATGCTATTGGGTCAAGGTGCCATTCTTCCTATTCACACATCCAAATATTTGTTGGTTCCAAAAAACCATTAACTTTTAAAACTTTTATTTGAAGCCAACAACAAAAAAAAAAAAAAAAAAACTTTTTTGTTTTATGGCAAATTCTTATATTATATGGTCCAGTTTGAAAATGAGAAAAAAAAAGACAGAAGAAAATTATACTTATTGCAGTTTATGACTAAAATAATTATATCTTATACAAAGTTAACTTTTTTTTTTAAAAAAAAGAGTAACCAATTAACTGTCTAGTGATTTTATTTGTTCAATTTTTTATTTTTTTTAAAGAAAAAAATACTTCTTCATTATAAAAACAGAATACACTTTCAGAAAAAAATAAAAAAAATTAAAATATCTTTACTAATAATAATTGTGTGTATCAAAAAATGATAAAATAATCTATTTAGTTATGCATTAAATGTATTGTACTCCCTCAGTCATAAAAAATAGTCAATTTTAAAAACTTTTTTTTGTCCCAAAAAAATATTTCAATTTTAAACTAAATTTCTAAAATATTGTTAATAATAATAATAATAATGTATTATCAAAATTTATTTAAAAAAAAAAAGAAAGATAAAAATATAAAATTATATATTTAGTAATATATTAAGTGAGTTATATTTAATAATTAATAAAAAGTTATATATTAATTAAAAATATATTTTTTTAAACATATAAAATATTTAAGAATTAATAAAAAATTATATTTAAGTTAAAGTAAAATGGGAGAGAGTAAAAAAGACATAATCACAGTTTCATTAACATTGGCAAAGATAAGAGTGGCCCAACAAAGATGATGCGCTGAAAGAAGAAGTGTCTACTGGACTCTCCCGCCCATGGGCCGAAGCAAACTCAGCTGAGCCGTGCCTTTGCTTCGCTTTTTAGGACACCTACTCCACTAGTAGTTTACAAATTCCAGGCCAGCTTGTTTTGTTTTGGGATTACAAACTGTTCTTCATCAACAACCAAAACAAATTCATCATTTTCGAATTACGTTCAAATTAGTTATAAATTATTATACATTGACTCTTATATTTTTTTATTATAATATATTATTAGTACTACAAATTTATTATTAAGTGTTTACATTTATAAATTAGTGCTAGTTTGATAAATAAATATATATATATATATATATATATATATATTATCCTATCATTTGACGTCTTATTATGCAAAATAATAATAATAATAAGGAAACTTTCATGTTACTCCTACAATTAAATTAAACAAAAGTACAATTGAATAAATACAAAAATATTTTCATTATTATACATTGTTAGGAAGTAAGAATTAGCTTCTACCTACTTACTAATTATTATTTGTAAATTGATGTATAATATATATATAGTTTGAGTTTTGTTATTTAAAATAATAAAAATTAAAATAATGAAGTAAAATATTTATAATATTTTGAAATTTGTATTTGCAGGATAATGAAGTAAAATAAATTAATAAATAAAAAATTTAGTTAAAAATTTATAATATTTTGAAAAATTGATTCCATGTGTAGTGATTTTAAAAATATTTTAATTAATCATTTAATAATTATAAACAATACCTGTAATTGTTTGTAGTTATACTATAATAATATGATTTTTAACCCCCGAAAGAAAACAATAATTATATAAGTAGTACTAAATAATTATTTAGGATTAATTGAAAGGAGTTATAATTTGTTAGAAAAAAACACCAAAAAAAAAAATAACAAAGTGGTGGGATGTACATAATATTAACTTTAATTTTTGGTCAGTCCTTCGTCTGTGGCAGTATTTAATTTTGGAGTGCGTCAGACTTCAGTCAGTGACCAAACAGAAGTGTAGGAGGAGGAGGAGGAGGAGGAGTGGAGGAGGAGTGGAAGTGGAGGAGGGGCGGAGGGAGAAGGGGATGGTTTAGGACAAATAGGATAGGACATAGGAGGGGCCGGGGGGATGCAAAATAGGTAAATTGATAATTGATTTTGATGGGGGGTTCTCCGTTCTCGACTTCAGAGTTGTCATAATCCCAGTATTATACATAGCAGTGACAGTGAGTGAGTCAGTGAGGCGGCCTAGGGTAGAGAGAGAACAGTTAGTTTTAAATTTAAAAAAACATAGGTGACCTAACCCATCCCAATGATCCCCCGCTCTGCACTCTGCATTCTCTGCACTCTCTCCGAAAACTTTGGCTCCTCCTTCAGTCCTTTGGGGTAGTTTAAAAATAACGCATCCATTGTTGGTTCTGAATCCAGAAGCTGAGGGGAGGGGATCTGCATCTTTCATTCACAATTTAACACTCCATTCTCAATTTTGTTTCTCCCCCCATCCCCCATCCATCATCATCAGCAGCCGCCTTCGTTCATGGATATCCGACGGAGGCCTCCGAAGCCCTGTCCTCCATCTCCTCCTGCTTTTCCTCATTCCCAACCCCCCAACCTTAAGGCATCCGATGCCCTCCCACTCCCTCTCTACCTCACCAACGCCATTTTCTTCTCCCTCTTTTTCTCCGTCGCCTATTACCTTCTCCACCGCTGGCGCGACAAGATCCGCACCTCCACCCCCCTCCACGTCCTCACCCTCTCCGAGCTCGCCGCCATTCTCTCCCTCATTGCCTCTTTCATCTATTTGCTCGGTTTTTTCGGCATTGATTTTGTCCAATCTTTTATTTCTCCTCGCTCTTCTCCCGATCACGACGACCACCCCTGGCACCAACGTCAAACCAACTTCATCCTCCACCACAATCCCGATCAGCAGCAACATCGGGATCAGGAACCTTCCTCCTCCCTCTCCCTCTCCCTCTCCCCCAACTTAATATTAATGGAACCAGACTTGGACTTGCAAGACGAGGAGCTCGTCGACTCTGTCGTTTCTGGCCGTATCCCCTCCTACTCCTTGGAATCGACTCTCGGCGATTGCCTCAGAGCGGCCTCCATTCGCCGAGAAGCCGTACAGAGGATTACCGGGAGGTCTCTTTGCGGCTTGCCCTTGGACGGGTTCGATTACGGCTCCATTCTGGGCCAGTGCTGCGAGATGCCCGTTGGTTACGTCCAGATTCCGGTCGGGATTGCGGGACCTCTGTTGTTGAACGGCTGCGAATACTCGCTCCCCATGGCCACCACGGAAGGATGTCTGGTGGCCAGTGCAAACAGGGGTTGCAAGGCTATATTTGCTTCGGGGGGTGCCACTGGCATACTTTTGAGAGACGCGATGAGCAGAGCTCCTGTGGTGAGGTTCCCCACTGCCAAAAGGGCCACTCTTTTGAAGTTCTTCTTGGAAGATCCTCTCAATTTCGAGACACTTGCCCTCATCTTCAACAAGTGAGCTTTTCCTCACTAACTAATTACTATCATTTTATTTGCCATATCAATGTTGCTCTAAATATTTGCCTCTTCAATTAGATTGGAATATGAAGATTGACCATGACTCGCTTTTACATTCTCTTTTCTAGTCAATGACAATCCAAAGATTACTTATTTATCTACGTACTTTACTCTCTCAATGTCAATAATCATAAGATATATAGAAAAGATTGTCATTTCCTCTTGGGATTGCGGGTCCAGCAGATTGTCATTGACTATGATAATAAGCTTATTTTCATTTCATCTTGGGCTCGTAGGTCCAGCAGATTTGCTAGGCTCCAAGGTCTTCAATGCTCAATTGCTGGCAAAAATCTTTATATAAGATTTAGCTGCGGTACCGGAGATGCTATGGGGATGAACATGGTATCTAAAGGCGTTCAGAATGTTCTGGACTTCCTTTGTAGTGAATTTCCCGACATGGAGGTTATTGGTATTTCTGGTTAGTAGTTAGTGCTCAGTTCCCTTTGGTCGCTAGCTTGTTTGAGATTAGGAACACTTACTCACTGGTGCCCCAACAGTATTCTAACTTATATAATTTTCTCTCTTGTGTGTTTTGGAGAACTCTGACTCTCTTCTTTCTTGGATCAAAACTGTTTCCTAATGTTGCAGGAAATTTTTGTTCCGATAAAAAACCTGCTGCCGTCAACTGGATTGAAGGACGTGGAAAGTCAGTAGTCTGTGAGGCAACCATCACCGAAGAGGTGGTGAACAAAGTTTTGAAAACCACTGTACCTGCACTCGTAGAGCTTAACATGCTCAAGAACCTTACTGGTTCTGCTGTAGCTGGCGTTCTTGGTGGCTTCAATGCACACGCTGCCAATATTGTGTCTGCAATTTTTATAGCTACTGGACAGGATCCAGCACAAAATATAGAAAGTTCACACTGCATCACTATGATGGAGGCTGTGAACAATGGGAGGGACCTTCACGTCTCTGTGACAATGCCGTCCATTGAGGTACTAGTTAGAAACAGATGAAAGCATTACTGCTGCATAGAGTTGATCAATGCCAGGCCAAAAAAATTTAAAAAAAGCCTCTGTAAGAGAAATTCGGAGCAAATTCTGGTAGCTTGTCGGTTATACCTTGTTACCAGACTAGATAAATAATGCATGATCTCTTGTGATAACATTAGCGGTTACTCTCTTTAGTTCCCTTGTTTGTTTCTTAAAGCAGTGTGCTATTATTTTCTTGTTTCAGGTTGGTACGGTTGGAGGTGGAACTCAGCTTGCTTCTCAGTCAGCTTGCCTTAACCTGCTTGGGGTGAAGGGGGCAAGTCAAGAGTCCCCCGGATCAAATGCCAGGCTCTTAGCAACCATTGTAGCTGGAGGAGTACTTGCTGGGGAACTATCATTGATGTCAGCCATTGCAGCTGGGCAGCTGGTCAGGAGTCACATGAAATACAACAGATCAAGCAGGGATGTGACCAAAATTGGTTCGTAGACTGGAAATTTTTTTAACCTATGCGTGTTGAGAAATTGTGAGATAGGGAGGGCAGGAGGGAGTTCTTTTTTATTTTTTATTTTTATTTTTATTTTTTGGTTGGTTGTGGGGTGGGGTGGGATGGGTAGACAAATGGATTGTATTTGGTGTACACCACCATGTGAGGGTGCCCGACGTCCAGTCACTGCAGCTGTAAAGTGAGGGGGGACAGGCATGTGAATTGTGGTAATAGTGTGTGTTTGAACTTGTGTGGAGGATTGTGGAGGGAGGGGGAGGCTGAGTAAGGAGTGAGAGCCCCACTAATAGAATTAAGTGATGAAAATTGTCATCACTGGGTAGGCCAGAGTTGGAAGATGTTAAAGTGGTATGCTAGTCCAGTAGTGTCATTAATTAATAATTTCTGTTTTAATTAATTATTGAATGGTGAAGATGGTTTGGTTTGAAATATTTGGTGGTGGTGGTGTTGTTTTATGCTCCTGCGTGATTGTTGTGATGGTGCAATGATTAAGAGGTTTAAGATGGATAAGAGTATTATATTGTTAAGTTGGTTGGATTGGATATATAACTTGCTGCTGCTGCTGCAGTACAATGGTCTGGTATAATTTGGCCGGCTACTCAGTTAATATACGGATAATGGTTTTATGTTGGTGTGGAATGAGTTGAGTTGTATGATACTGAAACTTCATCACCATCGTACCCGCATACATCATGAATTTGTGAGGGCAGGGTGATTTTCCTTCTTCTGTCCGCTAAATGTACGTAACAGGCCCAAATGAAAAGGAAATGCAACACCCCACGTACCCTACTAATAATTTCTTCTTTTGCTTTTTTTTTGGAAAAAAAAAAAACAAAAACTGCCTCAAACCCAGAATCCAACCATCAAATCAATCAATCCATCAACGAGTTGTGTTTTGCAGAAGTAGCTGAGCAGTAGTTTTTTTTTTTTAAATGGAAACAGTTGGGCCACATCAAGCTTGGGTTTTGCACATCAATCTTGGGCCTTTAACTTAATTAATGCAACAGACTACTCCTTGGTCCACTCCACAGGGGTGGGGAGGCTCATTCACAATTCACACTACTAATTGACTGACCGTCTGAACCCTCTTGTCCGCGGTTGTCGTCGGCGACGGCATAGAGTACAGACTATTGTTTTGTAGGAGTACTGATCCATATCGGAATTGGGAATATGGCGAGTAATAGCGGTTGGCGAAGAACTTTGGGGAACGTCAGGTCATTCGTCGGAAACTCTATGGGAGGGCTCAGGGGAAGTGCCAATTTAGCATCTTGGCTGGTGGCCGGAACCCTAGCTTATTTCCTTTGGGTTAAGCCCTCCCAACAGCTCAAGAAAGAGCAACAGGTAGCTAGCTGTTATCATTATTATGTTTTGCTCATCCGATTTTCTACATATGAACAATTGGACATGGAGATGGACTGCATCATTAGCCGTCCAGCTCTCTTTCGATCCAAATTCATTTCCCATCCCTCCCCACCCTATCTGAAATAACTTGCAATAA
Source organism: Gynochthodes officinalis (assembly GCA_020080225.1). Lineage (NCBI taxonomy): Eukaryota > Viridiplantae > Streptophyta > Magnoliopsida > Gentianales > Rubiaceae > Gynochthodes > Gynochthodes officinalis. The sequence continues at coordinate 25,662,487 of CM034620.1, forward strand.
AACTAATAAATATGGTCATTTACTTTGCTTCGTGATCGGAATTCATTATCTGTCGGCTTTTGTTTGGAATTTGTCTGGTGTGTAGGAAAGGGCAGCGCTGGCTGCTGCTTCTGATGATCCTTATCGTTACGTTGAGAAACGAAAGCCAATTCCTGATCCTCAGGTCCTTCCTTCCCTCTCTCCCCAACCTTCCCTCTTATCTATTCCTACTATTATCCTGTGTTAATACTACTGAACATCACGCGCAACTACAATTCTACAAACCAAAGTTGTCATTGGATTCGGATATTGAGAGGTCCACAGATCCCCTGCTTGTCTTTCTCCCGTTCCTCATTTGTAAATCTTTGTTTTCAACTTTTGCAGGAGACTGGATTGGTGTATGGTCAAAAGAAGAATGGCAGCAACAAATCTCAAGAGTAATTGCACCAACCTACCCCCAAACTTCCTTCCATCTTGTAAGTCAATTTTGATAGGTTCTTCTCAATCCGACTCCAATTTTTGGTCTTGTGGTTTCTATTACAAACTTACTTATTCATACGTATAATAGGTTTATCTAGGCATCACTAATTTCTTTTCCAACCATCTTTATTCAACTGGAAGTTTAATTCTTAAACAATATCCTTGTATCCAGTATCCAATAAATGTGCAATGAAGATTTCCCCCCAAAATTGGCACTGCCTTTGGGAATCCAAAACTAAGAGAAACATCCAACATTTATTTCTGTAGAGAGAATATTATCGTATTTGCTTTGGATTAGGGAATGTTTTCTTCTCATTTCTCCTGATTTGGCTACCCCAAATTGGTGGAAAATCATTATGGATTTTGATTTGAGAAATTTCTATGCTATTTCATGGACTTCTGATATTTATATTCGTCAAAGCGACTGGCGGAGTAACAAGCAGGGTAAGGTTTAAGCATTTCTCTTGTGTAAACTAAATGTGCCTTTAGCACATGCCATAATTGAAGATTAAATTCATAGCATTTGGTTTGAAAACTTCTACTCTTGTGGAAGTATTTGAGGAGAATCATTATAATTTTTAAGTTAGAGCTTTAGAATGTCTGGTACAGCGGCTTCCCTACTCCTCTCTTCCCTTTTTAGGATGCGGGTGTTAATGAACTTTGAATTTTAAACAACCTCTAACTTCACAGGTATATATCTTATGCAAATTTAGAATATTTGTACATCTTCTTACTACTGGCATTTAAATGCTTCAATGATACAGCCATTTATGGACTCAATTGTGCTCACTTGTGTAATTATTGACATTTGTGTTCCCTCTGGACTCGATTGGCTTTAAGAGTCTGACATGATTCATGCATCCGCCTATCGGCCATCGCGGTAGTGCGAGTAGTATCAATTGGAAGTTAAAATTGTTTCCGTCCAGTAGAATCCTATAATGTGGTCTGTGCTAGCTTTCCCAATTTCTTGAGTAAATTTTTTTAATCTCCAAGCCTTGGTACTTTTTTCTTTGGGTCGGACCCTTGTCTGTAATCTACTGGTGTTTTCTACTTTTTTAAGTGTTTTAGGTTGCTGTGGCTCAATCTAGCCTGACAATCTCAGGAGGATCTAGTGAGCCTGCTAAGTGTGTTCAGTTACCTGTGAATTGCCGTTATGGTCATGTTAAATTTAACATGACCTCTTGTAGAAAATTTGAAGTATTGTCAAGGTCTGGTCTTTGAGTGGCATAAATTTTGTTCAGAGCTATGCATTTCATAAATTTTCTGACACAGTTAATTCTGACATCATTATTATAATTATTATTAGTGTTCACCTTCACAAAGGCGGGCATGCAGTACCGAAGGTCGCTAAAATTGGTTGATAATTGATAAACAATTTTTTATTGTGTAATATGATTTTTTTACTGGTTGTTAGGCGGCCGTACAAAAGGAGTCTAATATGATTTTTTTACTGGTTGTTAGGCGGCTGTACAAAAGGAGTCTAAGCAAAGGACAGCATGATTTATTTTAGAGCTTCTGTGATCAGTTGTGAAGGATAAAATGCTAGAAGGGAAACAGCTCTCCATTGATCAGAATGCAGAAAGAGCACAAATGTTCACAATGAGGATTAATGTGTAATGATATTATTGACAATGATGATTTGTATGCATGTGAATTCTTAACCGAAGGAATAAAAGATGCAAATTAAAAATATTTCAATCTTTCGACAAAAAATCATTGCACTTGTTAAGCCCTGACTAAATTTGCCCATGCATGCATAATAGCCAAAATCCCATTAATTTAGAACTTCACTACCCTCAAACTAGTCATTCAACAAGAAACAGAAACAAAAATGGATTATTTATGGTAAGGGAAGAAATTGATTGGAATCATTTACGCTTATGCTTCCCCTTAACAAGAAAACCGGACCGAACGCTTGTAATACTGCAGAATATAAGTCTCCATTTACGACTTTACAAATATTCCAATTTAACAAGAATGGCGAGACAACACAACACACCATCCGAAATAAACGCAACATCTCCTCCCTCCCACCTTCAAAATTACGATTCTGCCTGTATGTAGACGAACCACGTAAAGGAGCTATAAAACATTATTATGTAACAACAAAAATACCATCAACTCATCTATTCCCTACATTCTGTGCAGTTAATTGATGGCGTTCCACAGACATTCAGAAAAAAAAAATCCTGCAGTAAACAAGAACCACTGAAACACGGTAAAAATCCTAATTGCTAAGAAAGTATTCGAAGGGCCTACAAGGAAGCCGCCTAACATTTGACATTGAAGCCAAAATGTGGCTCAGTCACTAATGAGACAGGAAAATTCCAAGGGAAAAAAAACACCTAACCTATCAACCCATCTTTGCAATTAAGGAAGCTTAGAACTATCTCATGATTAAATATCTTTACTATCAGTTGTTCTAACGGCAAGTCCACTTAGCTATTTGACTGCTCAAAAGGTACACGAACAAAGAGACGCCCATGCAGACTAACAACAGCAGAAGTCTGAAGTGGATCAATTCTAGCAGGTAGGTTGACAACCTGAAAAACACGGCTCTCCAAGTCAAAAAATAATACATTTATCAAAAGCAAAAAAGAACTAAAGTTCAGAATATATAAAGTAACAGTCTCTCTAGCCCATTCAGTTTCTGGAAGCCAGCTTTGTTAAGCAAGTGAAGACAAAAAAGGTACAAATGAATTATTCACATAAGAAGAGAAGTAAACTTTGTCAAAAGATCCTGCTCTTTGTCAGAATCTATAATATGGGATATCACTTATCAGTAACATGACATTATGCATTGATTATAGGAGAGGAGAAAATATTGTACTCCTCTCTACATCATATGGGGACTAATCAACCTACACAAAAGCTAGCATGTTCTTGTAGAGCCACGTTCCTTGATTAATTCTCCTTTACAAGGTCCAACATAAACTTACAGTAGCACACAAATGAAAGACAGTTCTTCTGGATGCAGTAAACAGATCCCTACTGCCAACACCTTAGCTTCCATAGGCCCCATAAAGGCAGATGTTTTTCTGCTTAGACAACGCCTTTTTTATTTGCTTGAAATCTTGCTTACAGCCATTCAATATGCTGTTAGTTCAATTTGGAGAGATGCAGTTTCCGTTTTGTGCTCAGTGACATAATATGGGGAGGTGGGAATTTTATTATTGAAATAAAAAACAAGGACTTGATTAAGCAGTTTACACAAACCAAGTAAATATTCAATTCAACTCCACATTAATCATTATGTGAAAAAATAATTGACCTAACTGCACTGCAGAGCAGTATACATGGTTCTGAAGTTCATCCAAAAGGTAATAATAGTATATAACTAACAAATAAATGATGAAAAGTAATAAATAGGGGGTGTTGATTCTCAAGTATGACAATTTTCCTAATTTAAGACATAAGAAAAGACAAACCTTTTTAAAGGCTGTAATGCCCCATGGATTATCAGTCTGCTCAGGCTGCCCAGTAATGACTAGACGTCCAGCTGGATCAGATTGGACTCGCACCTAATTTCATTAAATTTTAAGAGCATGAGCACGACATAACCATAATCAATCAGTCTCAACAACAGCATATAGAACAATGCATCAGATTTCATATCTATAAGTAACATATATTAAACAGAATATGCAGAGATTCAACTTCATAATTTTGTATAATAAAAATCCACATTCGTAAAAAGGAAGCAGTGAATTAATGCAATAATCCAAATGCTAATAATGATATCTAAAAGTGGGAAAAAAAAAAAGAAAAAAAAAGGAACACAATCACAAGGGAGAAGCATCTCTCTGTGTGCATATTGATAGATTTTCATTTAAGTTGGTTCTTGAGAAAGGAAATATGTAGCTGCAACTATCACTCTTCCCTATATCAATGTCATTATCAAACTCAAAAAAATGCCAAAAGGATATTATGCACTGAGGTAGAAATACAAAGGAAAGAGTAAAATAGTACTTTCTGAAAAAATGAGGGTATGTATCTCAAGTATAAGCTAAACTTGAATGACTACTAAATCCATAGTGTAATGAATGAGGCTCTAAAATAAGTACTATGATAGATACAGACCTCTTCACGCAGAAGCCCTGGTACAAGAGCATAAACTTCATAGCAATCTTTCTGAAAATAAATAACATTAAATGGTCAGTGGGAAATTGGGAAATAAGGGAGCCATAACATGAGCATTACTCTGATTCCATCAGTGTACATTAGAAACTTACAGTTTCACGAACATTTATCTTCACCCAGTCAGCTGGAGGACCAACATCAACAACTGTTGTGACCAATCTGGCATGTAAAAGTAATTTAGCATTAAAAGAAAACCTGGAGAACAGTCTTACTAATTCCTATTAATTATCAAGACAAATAATAATGCCTTTATGTTGTGCAATTGTTATTCAATGGCATTCTTTATACCAACTACCAAAGAATTGCGGCCATCTTACCCCAGCAAGCCATGTCATAGCAAAAGTACCTCATATTTATACTTACGCTTCAATAAATAGAGCCCTGTATTTTCAAAGTTTGGTCCATGGCCCTGGCAAGTTTCTGAATTATACTGTCCACCTTAAACATTAACTTACTAATCCAAAATAATTTCCATCTATCTATAATTTTCCTGATAGTTTTCTGTAAACAACAGTTTTTAAGTATACAATGAGAACTGAAAACGCATTTTGTCCCATATTGCCCAAGTCAAATAAAAGAAGTGGTCATCAAAGCAACACCCAGAATTATTAAAATACATGAGCCAAAATAATTTTTTAAAAAAAAAAGGACACGACATTGGTACAGTAACAGTGGTATTCACTATCAACTCACCAGCAAAAGCAAATTAAAAATTGGTTCAGACAACAAACAACCATATTAACAAGAAGAGTAAATCTAAACTTAACTGTTTAAATGTTTCAGTTCTCTGCGCCTTCACCTGAAGCTCTGGCTCATTTGATCTCTTCTGCTTAAGCGACCCTAAATCCAAAAGAAAGAATTCAGGTTATGTCCATTAATAAAGCAAACAAATAATGAAAATAAATACTTATTGATATGTACCCATAGCATACCAATGAAAAATCCACTTTAGAGACATCTCTCACAGCCAAATAGAAAATTAAAACTAATGTAATACTAAGATTCCTAACATAGTCAAGTATTTTTATAAAGTAATATAGGACTATTACTAGACAAGCTAGTTAGAGAACATGTTTGAATAAAGTTGCTTCTATTTTCTTTAATTATATTGAAACCGAAACATCTGAAATTCAAGAGATGGTCTTCTCTACTAATCTTACCGATGCTTTTGAGCTTGTTTTCACGCTTTTGCATATTGTTGGGGCTTTTGTCCTACCAACGCATAATGGTTGAAACACATGGAAATGCAAAGAAAAACAATTAGTCCACAATGGCAATCTGAGCGAGAAGTAAAAAGAGCTACAGTTTCCAGAGATATTTCTGACAGGCACACTGACCTCACCATAACCAAAAAGACGTTGAGCATGCCAACCTTGCATGGCACGAGCAGCAGCATCTCTTCGTGCCCTACCAGACCCTGTAGCTTGGTAACCATTTCCCTGCAGGATGATCCAGATAATTCATTAACATCCAAAAGAGAGAAGCCAGATGGAAATGGAAGTATTGCCTGAACAGAGAACAGGGGTAACATTACCCAGATATATACTCTGTGAAACCCAAAATAAATTCAAATTCAAGTCACAGGTCATTTCTCAAGGTGTTGAATAATAGTTTATTCAAGTATCATGTCAAGACTACATCACCAACCATTTAAGGTTTGAAAATATAATCCCAAAATTAACTGGGATTCCATGTCCTTGACTAGAAATACTATGCCAAGTTACAGCTTTCACTATAGCACAAGTTATCCATTAAATTTTTTTCCTAGCATAAAAAAGGATTTGTATCCATAATCCATTGTCAACACCGTCATTATTTTGACTGTGTTAGTTAACAAGTTGGAAAAGCTCTAACTTCCGATAAAAAAAATCTTAATTTCAGCCACAACCCAAAAAAAGGAAGAATAGAAGTTCTGAGTGTCAACTTGAAATATATTTTATACATTTGAAAATTTTGTTTCAACTCTATTACACATTAGGAAAACCTGTTAGTCCAAAGTGTTAATACAAGCTGACAATGCAGAAGTTTAAACAAATACCCTTTGTGTAAAATTGAAAGAATTTAACAACATCTAGGACATCACAACAGTATAATCAGGGAATAAAGGTATCAAGACAAACAGGTAATTAGCTAGAGTCTATATATATAACATTTGCCAGGCCCCACACAATAAACTAGCCAAAATCAATATCTTGTACAAAAATTGAATGTCAAGAACAAGCAAGCTCACCTCATTGTCAGCACCTGATGGTTCAGGAAGGGCGGCAGCAGGGAGTTCAACATCACCATTTTGCACTTTATACCTCTCATACTCTAGAAGTGACTACATATCCCAAAAACAAACACAATTCAATCACTCAGAAAAGTTGATCACTTTATGATGATCAAATGTTCTACTAAATAATCAATATCAAAAGGAGAAGTATCATTATACACCCTAATTTATAAAGGTACCGTCAGTCCATCCAAAGTTCTCTAAAGCAACGTCAACCTTCATATACTTCTAATACTATCTTCCGAGGACTTGTGCATTTCCAGGAGAAGATATCCTAGTGGGACAAATACAGACTACAAAACCACTCTTTTATAGAGGACCCATTACCCAGTAAGCAACATCAAGGGATTAATGTTCAGATTTTATGAATTGCTAAACAAACGTATCTTTAATATCTAAAAAGTTGCTTGATTAATCATGCAATAAATGGAGTCTACTGAATATGCTGACCAAAGCAGCAAGGAAAAGGTAGATGGAAGCTAAGGAGTTACCTTCTCATAGAAAATGCGAAACGTCCAGGAAACCGTAGTGCAAGTCCTGAAAATCATGGAAGGTCTAGTGGTTCAGGATCCAGTATTAAAAAATAAACAGCATAAAATCAAATTGTCCTCTGCTTTCAAAAAGCGGAAACTTGATAGAATGATAGTTTCTTATGTATAACAAAGATGGTACCCATTCTTCAGATAAAATGAGAAACAGAGCAACAAACAAATAGGGAAGAATTTCACCACATGAATGAAAAGCTCATGCCAGCATGAGGATAAAACAAATAAACCTTACTTTGGAGGATGAAAAGACTCTCCAACTTGCCGCCACAACTTAGTTCCAGTAACCTACAGGAATCACACTGGACAAGTTCATGAAAATTGTCATCGAATGAAAAATGCCACAAATTAAAAGGCAAACAAGATCTCAGTGTCTTCTTAATTCAGAAATGAAAGGTACGTCATCAGTTAATGAATGTACTGGTAATTTTTTCTGTTTTGTAGAAAGTTCTGTGAATAATCCAACAGGTTTAATTCGAAAATGCCATCCTGAGTGCTAAAAAAATATTAATTGACAACCAGAAATAGTCATCCTCCCAAACAAAATGAAATGCTTCTAGTAAGCCATTGAATTACAAATCTTTTTATTTCTTAAATTACAAGGGGACTGCCTAAATGGTAGCCCCTTTTTTCTTTTTGCTTCGTTAAACTCTGAAAAACTTTGCAAATTCCAAATGCTCAATAGACACATTCTCACACTAGTGGAACCTAAATATAGAGGTAACTGTAAGTTAATAATGGTCTAACTGCTATTTCACAGAAGTAGGAAATCAATCTTGCCCAATTACCGAGAGCAAGAAGTCATAGATGTTAATCAGTCATACCTAACAACAGAGTAGGGAAAATAAATTTCTGTCCAGGCCAAAATACATTACCTACAACAGTAAATTTTTTACCTCCTCCAGCTTAATAAAAGAGGAAAGCAAATTAAAAAAGAAAAAGAGGCATTCATACCAGATCATAGCCACCTAATTTAATTACAGCTGTCCACAACCTACCAGCCAAGAAGAACACAAGGATTAACATACACCTATAAACAACGCAACAAAGATAAGATGCCACAAACAACAAAGCAAGGAAAAATCACTTGTAACAATTCAGTGGCTGCCCATAGAACTTGGGCGGTTTAAATTCCATGCCCCTCTGCCTGTAAAAGTTTTCAAGTTCCTTGATGAATGCCGCTTGTTGCTCTGGGGTCCCATCATCATTCTCAGTCATCTGCATTTCACACCAAACAACCCAAAACATCAGCCACTTCACTTTCAAGTATAACTAGTGTCTACAACGGAAAAAAAAAACTCCAAAATTTGAAATTTTTTCTTGTTGCTTTTCTTACCTTAGCATCGTTGAATACATTTTTAATCGTTTCCCCACTATGGCCAGCAGACCTCCTACTTGAATATTTCAAAGGGAAATCAGGTGTAGCAGGTTGACGCTTGTTTCCAAATGGAGAATCAGCAACTTCTGGCTTGGTTACTTTGGTTACAGTCTTGTCATGATTCACTGCAGCAGGAAGGACTGACTTGTTCTCAAGTTCTTTCTTCACCAGACCTTCAGTCTCACTCTGATGAACCTCTTCCGCAGGTCCCTTGAGCATTTCTTCACTCTCACTCTGATGAACCTCATCCAAAGCCTCTTTCTTTTTTGGGGGGACCTCACTAACTGGTAACTGAAAGGGCAGCTGTCCATTGTGGCTATGATTTTTTGCCTCCTCCTCCTCCTCGTCCTCGTCCTCGGCAATTTTGGAGGCCCCCACCACGCTGTTGGGAGTGTTTTCAGCTTCTTTGATATTCTCTTGAGAGCTCTGTTCTTTAGCTGCACTGTTGAAATCTGTTTGATCCTTGGGTTTGGTTTCAGTTTCAGCAGCATGATTGTCCACCTCCTCATGGTGGTCCTCACCCTCGGCCATGAGGTTTTGTTGCTCTGCCTCTCCAATGGCCTTGTTTTCTTCCCCTGAGCGGTGGGTTTGAGCCTTGGTTTGGTCTCCTAACTCAATTTGAGCACCTTCTTTGTGAATTTGAGGATTGTTCAGGTCCTGCAGTTCAAATTGGGCATTATTACTTTGCTGAAGAGTAGAGTATTATTATCAAGCGGAAGTAGGGGCTGGCTGTTTGGAGTGGTAAATTTACCTCAGGGGAATTTTTGGTTTGATCTGAAGCAGGAGGAGGAGGAGGCAATTGTTGTGGTTGAGCAAGTTTGAGTTCTGGGTCGTCCGGAATACCGTCCTGGGAGTCTTTGACGTTACCCACCCCTTGATGGGACTGTGCGTCAGCATCCTCCATTTGCACATTACTTTTATCCATGTTGGCAAACTAGAACACACAATGACGGTTTCCCATTATTCATATGCAGCAGTACAGAGCTATCGAACAGGAATAACATATATACAAATATATGTGTGTGTCCAAAAAAAATCTCTTCTTTTTTGCCCTTTAGGGAAGAGGAAGGGGGGAAGTAGGGGAGGTATAAGAGGGGAAAAACAAGAAGAGAAATTGGATCCTTGACAAAGAAACATAATACGTAATACCGTGAAAGAAGGAGAAACCCTAGGTGAATTGAGGAGAAGATGATGAAATTGTTGGGGGAATGGTATGTGTTTTATGTAATCGAAATGAGGCGGGGAGGGCAAAAAGGAAATATCGATGAGGAAGGGAATCGTGAAAATGAAAAAATTGAAAAGAAAAATGAAGATGAAAAGTGGAGACTCGGAGAGTGTAGGAGTAAGAAAAAATTATGAAAGCTGATAGAAATTGGGGAAAAGAAGAAAAAAAAATTATGAAAAAAGAAATGCAGAGTGGAAGAAGGTAGGGATGATTACCTGGAGTGAAGGGAAGGAATGCCTCCGGCTAGGGCTTTCTCTGTTTCTTATTTGATTGAGGGGAATGGGGGTGGCGGTGGGGTTGGGAGTAGAGAGAGGAGCAGCGAGCAGGGGGAGCAGGGGGAGCAGGGGTAGCAGGGAGAGCAGGGATTGAATTGAAATGGAATGGTTGGTTTGATTGTGCGTATTGGTATTATGTATGTAGGGGATGGATTTAGGGATGGGTAACGTAAGAATTGCAAAATCTAAGGAATTACTCACTTACTTCAAAATACTTGGCAATACCATACCAATGTTGTCGCTGTTGGCTCAATGGTTTGTTATTCTTCACTTATTTATTAGGTCTTGGTCTGTCCAAAACCCTCCAAAAAAAAAAACACAAAAACACACACACATATGAGAGGTTGAGAAAATAGGAATACTCCATTAATAATACCAATTGATTGTGGAGAGTTTCTGCTATTACTTGCAGCTTACAGGTGCTCTGCTTCCTCCTCCTCCTCCTCCTGCTCCTGCTTTAGTTAGTCCGTAATTATCACAATCACGTGAATAATAAATAAAGACTTTAATTTGAGTTGAGGAGTAGTATTAATGTTTAAGGAAATACTCCATCATATCATAAATAAGAGAAAAAAGTCGATTGGATTGGTGGGGCGAAATCGAAATTGGTTTGTCTTAGAGGATTGATTATACAAAGACGATGAGGATGATCAAATGGATAGCGAGATAAGGCATAAATAACTAACCGTGTAACTCACTCACAGAGTCACTCCCTCACTCCCGTACTGCCTATTTTATACCTTAGCTCAGCGCAGCGTACCGCCTAAGTATTGTGGGTGGTATCAACTTATGAATTAATCAGGATTCACGTATGAGTTTCTTTGGGATGGGTACAGAAATCCGAAATCTCAACACTTCGAAAATAAATAGTAATAAATAGAGGTTATTTGTAAATGGGGAATTGTTGCCACTAATGATGATGATTAATATTAACGATGATGTACATTGATTGGCCCCCGTACGCAGAGGAGATAGAAAATGCGAAAGAGGAGGGAGTCCGCGGTGGTCGCCGCCCTCTCTGCTGGGGCGGTTTCCTTGTGCTTTTATTGGAAGAGAAGGGGTTTGAATTTCAATTCCAATTTCATAGCCGAGTGATGATAGTGATAGATAAATTATAATAACTTTATATAGTGATTGATGTGGATGTGGTAATTTTAAAAAAGTAAAATTATTCTTTCATCCTCATTCTAAAACACAAATCATAAGGGATAATTTTTTTTTTTCATAATTATCACGTCAATCACCATATAAACTCACTATAATTTAGAGGGCCCCGTGTCAATCTCGTTATCAATAAATTTTTATCACTCACTCACTCACTCGACTTCTCTCCAGTTATAAATTGCTCCTAATATAAATATAATTTTGTAATTATTTTTTCAACAAATTTATAAGTTTTAATTTATTTTAAAAGTTTTTATATTATTTTCTTTATTTTAACATAAAAATTATTAGTCTTTATTTGAATTTTACTTTCAAATGTAATCAATAGTCACAATGTAAAATAAATCAAACCTTTTTTCGTTATGCATGGAGATTTATTTTTTAATTTATATTATCATATAATTTTTGTTAATTTTGGACACACGCATATGCATATTCAAAAAAATGTGTTATCATAAATTAAAATGTAATTTTGACCATAAACATTAAAAATAATATAAAATGTTTTTTATTTATCATTTTAAGCATTTCAACTCAAAATACCATTACTATTTCTAAATATTATATAAAATCATTTCAATTATCATTTGATACTTAGAACGTATATTTATCCAAACATGTCAGTTGGTATATTTATTTATTCTAAAAAAATACATATTTTATATTTACAAATCTTTATTAACCAATTTAATTTTTAATTTGTTTTAAAAACTTTTATTGTGTTTTTTTATTAATTATATTGATTTATTAGGAATCCTTATAGGTTAATTTCATTATTTTTTAAAACTATTTATTTTAAATCTTATTTGAATTTATTCTTTGATAAATCACTATTTTGATAATTTAAAGTAAAAAAAATATATTATTTTTTTACTATTTAACTTTTAATTACGAATACAATTGATAGTTCGATTTGCAAAATAATATATAAATTTTATGACCTACATACACATGCATATTTCTCTTATAAGTATTCCTATTAATTTATTTATTTTTATTTGCGGATATTTTATATACTAATGTATAAATAAAACACTATAAAACTTAATATTAAACTTTAGTTAACTTATTTTCATTTATCATTAATTATTAAAAATATTACAAAATAATATTTTATTTATCATTAATTGTAAAACTAACTAAAAATGAACTATCAAAATCATTTAAATTTATGCAAATATAATAACTAATAACATACATAATTATTAGAATTTTATAGTGTATCATATTAAATTCATTTGTTCAAATGAAAGTCACCTTCTTATGCGGGATTAATTTTTATATATTTTAGTTGTTAGCAACAAAATTCTTTTTCAAACAAAAAAAAAAATCAATATTTCAATTAATATTAAGTTTATGTTACTTTTAAATTATTTGAACAAAATAATTATATAGTAAAAAGATAAATTAAAAATAATTATTATTATATATTTATAAAAATATAAAAATTACACTCCCATCTTCTCGGGATACTAAAAACTAGTTATTAAATATTAATAATACTAAGGTGTCACTGACAGCCATGACCGGAGATTAAGGACCATATGATTCAATAATTTATCACTACACACTAATAAGTCACGATTAATAGGACACGTGTGATATGTATCCCCCACGTATCACGTATCTATCTATCTATTTATGCCAATGATTAATGGTTACACACTTTCTATTTATGCTAAGCTATCTTTACTACTCTATTTATGTACTTTCCTCCTTATCCTTATCGTTGTGGGTACAATTACAATATACTTCAATTGTTCCCTCAAAATCCTAATATACTTAAATTTGTTCTACTAATTCTCTACGCGTAACCAAATTAATCCAAATAGGTAGGGAAGGCCACCGTGCAAACATATATGTACATATTTTTAGTGACAATATTTTGAATAAAAAATCATAACAATTAACAGGAAAATAATAAAAAAACAAAAATACAAAAATATGCATTAATATATTTTTGTTATTGCCATGTTAGTCTATTCTTACTTTTTGTTTTTGGTGAAATTTAAAGAATATTTAAATTGCTGAGGAAGTGAATATGAATAATATAATAGTGGTAGTTTATATAAGCTGGTTTGAGTTGTTGATTTGAGGACACCAAGACCAAGTCAGTGAACAGAAGTGGTGTGGAAGTGTATATCCATAAATGCTGCTGCACCATTTTGATTTCACAGTATATGTTAATACGTTCTGGCATAGACATATAGCATGTGAACAAAATTCTCTATGATTAGTGGAAGCGGCAGCGGCCGCGGCCTTAGAGAATTTAGAGCAGAGGAAATGATGATCTTGAGAGTAGAGGAGGAAAATGACCTCGCCCATCTTCACAGCATTCAGCAACGCCACGACAAGAATATTTTACATTAATTACCTACACCACAATTAATACTGGACACCACATGTGATGAGGATAAAAATGAGGAGTTCGACATGTGATCGGGTCATTTGAGGTATTAGAGTCATGAATAATTTCGAACTGAAAATTATCTTTCTTCTCAAATATGAATTAAACTCCAACTATAATTTAAATCTTATTAGAATTTGAACTCCGGTTGATACTCTGTTACTGTTTAAACATCTATATAAAAGTCGGCATTCTTTTGCATACTCATTAGCTGCTGTGGCATTACCTACTATTGTTCAGAACTTAGACCAAATTCTCTTCCTAACTCTATTTCTTTATCCTCATATTATTTGAACTTCTTAAGTCAGTGCGTAGGGCTCTTATTAGAGGGGTATTATACTGCTGTCAATAATTTTTGACGGCAGTTGTTCAATAATTGCAGGATAAAATGAAGAATGGTGACTGATGTTGTTTGTTTATGAAAATTTATATGCTCTCTGTTTAAGTCTGAGCATATGCGGGGTGGTGGGTCAAGATTCATGATTTTTTTTTGTATCATGCTTGCGCATCAAATAATGCCTTTGTGATCCATGAAAGATGTATAAGAACATGTAACACGTATGGTAGTTGAGGTCCCTGCATTTTGTGGCTTGGGACTTGTTAACAATAAGCATGTAATAGTGGTGGTAGTTGAGGAACCTGCAGTCACAGGATGAGACTTGTTATACTTATGGCTTAAAAATTGTTAACTATAAGCATCCTTGATAATTTCGTCGATCTGGGAATTAAGAAAAAGATAAATTTAGGAAGGACCAATCACTAATTACTGTCATCCATAGATGTTTTAGTTTGCTATTCTTTTGCTTGATATGATGCTTTCTCAGTGATATTCGTTGATGTATTCATGATCTTTCTTGCAACATTAGAAGTGGATCATAAAAGATGTTTTCTGGTTATATATACTCTGGTAATCAAGTTTGCTCACGAACACTGGAAATGGCCTAGGCTTAACTCTATTGATTTGATATTCTTATAGATTCCTGATAATGGGTTTGCTTATAGGATTGATGGTGATGTTTATTTCTCGCAGACAAATTCCCTGAATATGGATGATTGTCTGGGAGAAAACTAGAAGATAATAGAGCGGGTGAAAGGGTATCAGTTGAAGCAACCCAACTGATTGCGCTTTATGGAAGTCAGCAAAGGAGAGCATTTCTGGGAGAGTTCTTGGGGTCCTAGAAGGCCTCAATGGCATATCGAATGCAGTGCCATGAGTGCCTCTTATCGGGGCCATTCGTTGGACATACATGGTGGAGGGATGGATCTAGTTTTTCTGCACCATGAGAAGGAAATAGCTCAAAGCTGTGCTGCATGTACGAGAAGCAACGTCGGCTATTGGATACACAATGGATTTGTGACCGATTGAATCAGAGAAAATGTCAAAATCTCTTGGAAGTTTTTTCACAATTCGCCAGAAGTTTATCATCCATCTGCTTTATGGCTTTTCCTGATGGGAATACAATACCGGTCTCCAATCAATTACTCAGATATACTTCTTGAAAGTGCATTTGACCGCATATATCAGGGACTCTGCAATTTCAGTGAGCCTCCATCCAAAAAAAAAAAACAAAAAGGAATCTAGGTTGGGATCCGACTTTGTCCCACCAAAGCTGGCAGCTCATTCTTGGCATCAGGGAGTTCCTTCAGTATCTATACAAGACAAGAAACAAAAAAAGATCAACCTCGTCTCATCTGCCAATCCTCGAAGGCATCAAGGGAACAAAGACACATACGGCCGGCTGCTCTTTCCAAATAATTGACTTTTTCTTTCACAGAGGCGATTGGCTGAATTTTGGGCAGCGGGAGCTTTCCTTAGAAAAGGCTGCTGTGCTCAATACAATTAAAGGCGGGAGGAAAATAGTGTGAGAAAAGGGAAGGTAGTGATGGTTGTTTTTGCTTCTGCCAAGGTCTATTAAAGGCGGCTGGTCTTATTTGGGGAGTGGTTTGCAATTGAGGAGTGGAGGTTGTCTGGTGAGGGTTTTAAGTTGAAACAGGAGTGGTGGGTGGTGGGAGAGTGGAGTAAGAGACACTGGTAGTAGATGGTGCAGGAGAGAGTGATGGTGGGTAGAGGTTGCTGTACTTCTAGCGGTGTTTGAGGGTTGTTTGGGTTCATTCTCTATTTTAATGAATATTTGCCATTTTTTTTTTTTGGTCTTCCATGTTTAATGAATTTTTGTGTGATTTTAGCATTGTGGGGGAGCTTATGAAAGTGTTAACTGAATTTACTGACGGAATGATTTCATTTAAACACAATTTAAGAAGTCAAGTGAGTTTTCTTTACACCCCAATTAAAAAAAAAAAGAAAAAAGTTTAACAACCAAATTTAGACAAATGGGCAGACAGTTAAGTTGCTAATACGTTGGTTTGGTCTTTTTTTATCTTTTTGTCGCTTTTTCTTGGCTTGACTATTAGTCAATAAGTACGAGGAGCAGGAATGGAAAGCTGGAACAGGGGAGTGGGACTGGGACTAAGCTGGAACAGGGGAGTGGGGCTGGGTGGGTGAATTGATGTCATTGATGATAAAATTGAGAGGAAGCGTACGGTGTGTGGGTTTGTTTGAACTTTTATTGGCGATGGATGTTTTGGCAGAATTTGGGAGAGGAGGAAATGGGGAATGTAGTGGATGGATGCAGTATGAGTATGAGAGTATGTATGCGTCACATACCGTCTTTGTTGTTTTGGGTTCCGGAGAGTGACTACAAAGTTAAGTAAAAGACGGCAAGGACCAGAATAAATGATGTGTGAGGTGAGGTCAGTCTGGATTACAAAAAAAAATCTGATACGCATCACGACACAAATTTCTTTTTCAATTAAGTTTTGCTGATGTAGATTGCCCGAATCAAATGAAATGTATCCGCACTGCGTGCTAAATGTCGTTTCATTGTGACAGACATTACATGGTACCTGGCTCTGGCTCAGCGACACCATACATTACAAATCACTCCTAATCCTCCTGCACTCATGTCTTCTGAGGAGGCTCCGTCTGCAACAAATACTACTACTACTACTTCGACGCTATTTTGTTTTGGTTGAGTCAGTCAATCCTCCTGGGCTGCGCCGCAGCAGTCAGTTCTGGGTCCTGAGTTGTTGTCGTGTTAGGTTTTTTATTTGGAAACGAATTTATGAATTGAATTGCAGCCTTGCAGGTGGTAGCTGCAGCATTCATTCATTCGCTGTTCGCTGTTCACTGTTCACTGTTCACTCTGGGTGATGCATAATATTCCAGGGGAGGAGTCTGCCGACTGAGAATGTTACTTAAAACCAACCAACTCCTCACTCCTCACAAACATCTGCTTCACTGCATCATCCTTCAATCCCATCATTCATCAACCTTCTTCTTCTTCCTCCTCCTCCTCCTCCTCCATTGTCAGTCTTCACAAATACCATTCTCATATCATATAATCATATACTGCAGTAACATATCCGCTGTTCATATATATGCGCGCGCATCCACAAACAGACATACGGACGAAATGAATTGACATTCATTGATTGAGAGGAGGAAGAGCAGCCAACCAAGGAAGGAAGGCACTTCTTATTTGCAATATTTATCACCTTTCATTTGCAAGCCTACTGCATGAAAGTATAACTGCATACGTAAATACCACCGCCCCCGCCCCAACCCATCCAGATTCCACCACACCCATCCCCTTCTGCCCTTCTCCACCTTGCCTTTCTCATTTCTGTATGCTTTCTCTCCATCCAATCAAATTTTACTCTTAGTTCCGGTTGAACAATTTCATGTTTCTACTTTTTTATTCTGACTGCTGATTACCATATCCACGTGCCGGTTCCTGCGGAATTCTTTTATATACATCATAATATATATCCTGCTATTTCGGTTCGCCCCTTTTGATCTATCTGTAATACTGCAACCAACTAACCTTCATATCTGTATCTGTAGTTATCTGTGGACTGTTTTGTTGGATCTGTATCCCTATATTATTACCACTGGCTACCCTTCATCACCTAAATATACTATTCTTTAAAACACACAGTCTTTATGTCCAACGAAAAACATCAACTCCTCTTCATTTTTTGTTTTTCAGATTTCGTGTGTTTTTCTCTAAGTGGGTGGTTTAAATGCATGCTTTCCAAATCCAAATTCACAATTCTTTATTCTTTTCTAGTGCAGAGCTCTTTGGGTTGGGATAAGTCAATTCTCTGGCTGATGAGCTGCTGCTTGCTAATAACAGATTTCACGCTCGGATTGTTTCGTTGAAGAAACCCCTTTCAAATTCAATGGCTCTTTTGGATCTTTTCATTGCTGCAACAATTCCAGTCCTCAAGGTGCTTTTAATCACTGCACTCGGTTCATTTCTTGCACTGGATCGAATCGACATTCTGGGTCCCGATTCAAGGAAGCATTTGAACAATGTAAGTCACAATTTTATTTGTCATTTGCTGTTGTTGAATCTTTTTTCTTTGGGATCATTGATTAAGTATGATGCATTGCTCTTATCTTTGAGCAGATTGTATTCTTTGTTTTCAATCCAGCACTTGTTTCCAGCAACTTGGCAAAGACAGTAACGTTTGAAAGCATGGTGCAGTTGTGAGTTTTAGCCATGATGCTTACTTCATTGATTGAATTGATTCTTTGTTTGTGTTGTGTATTTTTCCCCTTTCTTTCATCCATCTGACAGAATGAAATTTTGTAGGTGGTTCATGCCTTTCAATATCATCATCACATTTGTTGTTGGTTCACTTCTTGGGTGGCTGCTCATTCAAATTACACGAGCTCCTCAACACCTACGTGGACTTGTGGTGGGATGTTGTGCTGCAGGTAAATATGTTTGCTATGCATGCTTTCTTTCTCTCGAATTCACAGGGTCCGTCTGGAACATTTAAATCACTAAATTAAATATTTCCTAACATCTGTTAAAATACGAGCATTAAAACACCTGAACTATCATTCTATTTTATCTCTTGGTTTTCTGTTGGGTAAACTTGTGTGGCATGATCGATTTAAGTTTTTCCTTGTCCTAGACTTTGGAGATCTTTCATAGTCAGCATGAACTTGATATGATTTTTTATTCTGTATAAACAGGAAATTTGGGAAACATGCTTCTCATTATAATTCCCGCAATTTGTAAAGAGAATGGAAGCCCTTTTGGAACTCCTGATGTTTGCCACTCATATGGAATGGCATATGCTTCACTTTCATTGGCGGTATGTTGCTTTAACTTTTAATGGTATGTTGTTTTATGGAGGCATAATACTTGGCTTCGTAAAATTGCAGCATGGATTTTCTATGGCCATTACGGGATCACGTCTGATTCTTCCCAAGAAAAACAGTACACATACTAGTTTCAATTGGAGAACAAACGAATCATATTGAATTCTAGTATTATCTAAATCTATCGTGTTTCCAGAAACTATCATATTTCTTAAGGAGGGTCACAATGAGTTGACTGCATGATCTACACTACACTCGATTAATGTGTCCATCTCACCCCAAAAAAATTACATATTATAGAGGATCTGAAATGAATGCAAGTTTCATTTTGGATATTTTAGTATCTTTTTTTTTTTTGTCCTGTTTGAGGAAAAAGTTTGGTGGGTGCATCCTGTGATTTCTTGTTATGATTCAGGTGGGAGCCATCTTTCTGTGGTCATATGTGTATAATATTGTGCGGATATCCTCAAGCAAGAGCTCAAAGGAAGTTGAAATCAGTGACTCCTCTGCAGTCAAGTTCACCAGAGCGGGCTCTGTATCACCTTCCTGGAGCAGCACAGAACCATTCCTTCATTCTGGTGAATTTATAGAAGGATCTAAGGACCATCTATGTGAACTTACTTTGCCTCCCTCTAGATTTGATCACATGGCTCAGGTTGTTTTTCAGCTCTGCGAATGACTTGCACAACTTTCAGTTCTTACTGCAAAACAAAAAATGGTTGCTGTCCCTGGACAAGTGAAAATGGAGTCTTTTTAGTTTCATTTTCATTCTTAATGAATTGTCATGTGCTTTCTGAGGCTATATGCAGAGAAAACCTAAATATCTAAAAATTCCCAGTTTGCTGGAATGAGGTTTAGTTTAAATGGTTTTTTGGGAGAAGCCTCGACTTTAAAGGAATTAAATCAGAGGTTTCTCGATTATTTACTATGATAGAGCTGCATTATTTTTTGAGTTCTCTTGCAACTATTGTACAGGGAAATGTTTATTTTATCAATTACCCTAAAGGAAGCTACTTTCTCATCGAGGAGAAAGAGCTAGTTGAGATATTACTCAGGTTATATTTTGACAGCTGAACTTTGATTGCAGGAGTCACTATGGAGCAAAATAAAACATCAGGCAGAAGTGCTTGTAAAGAAGCTCAATCTGGAGAGGTTATTTGCACCTTCAACTATTGGGGCAGTATGACTCTATCATACTTTTAAGTTTATTTCCTTTTCTCTTGCGCTGCTAAGGCGGGCTTGGGGTTTGGGATGTTGAATTACATGAGTGTTTGCAAGTTCGCTTATTTTCACATAGGTTAACACTCTTTTCCAAACTGTTAGTATAAACTTAGAGATGCATGCATCACGAATTAAAATGTGTGAAGTCTGTTCTGACCCAATGCATAATTGAATATTATTTCATGAATCATGCAGCTACTTAGAGTTAGTAAAGACAAATGCAGTCTGAAAATCTTAAACATGAACCAAGTTTAACAATGCATAAACGGCATTCAGAGTACAGATGGTCCATTGTCTTATAGTTCCTCTATCAAAAGTCAATATGTGTCGCATGAGAAATTTATGTGTATAAAATGGATCGACACGTAGATTATATGCAAGCACTATTAGGGTAATATGCTGGTGACTCCAGTTTAGCAAATGATGCATGCGGAGGAATTATTATTCATAGTTTCATACCCATCAAGATTCAAGATAAGCTGGATAGTATTCAATAGATAAATACTGACTAATGCACGTTTTTTGCAAAAAAAAAAAAAAAAATTCAGATGGCTGGTTTTGCAGTTGGTCTTGTACCTCTGTTTCGAAGGTCTGTCATTGGTGACACAGCTCCTCTTCGTGTGATTCAAGACAGTGCTCTTTTGCTAGGGTATTAAGGCTTTCTCCTCAACATTATGGTTTTTAATTGTTGTCTCTTCAGTTGCTGAGATATATGCAAAATTTTCTTTTGGCAAATAAATAACCTTGTGTGCTATGAATCGTTCATCATCACTACGAATATGGCGAATCATAGGGGAACATATATGCTGTTAAAGAAGTAACTCAAAAGCTGCTCAGGGAGGCGGGTTGGGGGTTGTGTTACAGCATTATTAATATTATTATTATTTAACATAATTTCATCTTATGAATGCAGGGACGGAGCCATCCCAAGTGTGACATTGATCTTGGGAGGAAATCTCTTGAAAGGCAAAGTGTTTTCAAACGATTCACCCAATATTACCAGCTTCCAACTGATTCGCAACTAATCTATGTAATAGTCACATTATTTGGATTTTGTTTTTCAGGATTACAAGTTTCAGAAACTCCAAAGTCTATAATTTTTGGCATCATTGTTGTACGATACATTGCCCTGCCAGTGATAGGCATAGGTATTGTCAAAGCTGCACTGAAATTTGGATTGGTGCAAAATAAGCCACTGTATGAGTTTGTTCTTTTGATACAGTTTGCACTACCGCCTGCAATGAACATAGGTAAGTTATGCTGCAGTTCACTCTACCCAGTAATCTTCAAAAGCATTTCCTTAATTAGTACACCAAAAAAAATCACAGAGAAAGTTTTGCATCTTTAACGCACTATTGATAACTCCATCGTGCCATACATGCATGTATATAACTGTAGAAAACTCGGGGCTGAGAGCTCCCAATTTGTAGCTGCTCTGAAAAGGAAAAAAAAAAAAATGGTTAGTTTGAGAAGTTTGGATGAATAAAATAGTTGGGTTGGTGTTTTTTGGCAGGAACCATGACTCAGCTGTTCGGTGCTGGGGAGAGTGAATGTTCGGTGATCATGTTATGGTCTTATGCATTGGCTTCAGTAGCGCTTACCTTTTGGTCCACATTCTTCATGTGGTTGGTGGCTTGATTTGATTATTCATTTTTCTCTCGTACTACTGAGGCTGCTACTACTTACTGTCTACCTACAGCCTGCCTGAGTCCCCCCGGACAGGACAGGACCTGGGGAGAGAGAGTTACGTATGTTTCTTTCGGGCTTGCAAAAGGAAAAAGTTTTAGGAGATGACAAATACTGTGACCGAGGGCGATTCATTTTCCAGAATGGACGAAAGGAATATCATGTTGCCTGCGGGCATTAAACCCAAGATGATGGCAAAGAGTTGAACGATGGATGCTACTTCAAAACTGCAAGAGGACATCCGCAGGAACAAGAAACAAGAATATATTTGTTATTGACTTTATTGTTATTGTCATCGCCCTCCCTCTTTCTTTTTATTTATTTTTTTAATTTTTTTTTCCCAACAGATGTTACTCAAAACGGTACATCCGAATAAACAAGATCAAGAAGACATTATGTGTTACCGTTAACATTATTAACTTCTATCTTATTTATTCTTCAAATATACCAATTCTGTCAGTTTAATGCACCGTGTTGGAACTAGAATAGAATATGAAGCGCCTATTCGACCTATCCTTCTTTTTTCCCCTTTTTTCTTCGCTTTTTTAGCATTTTGACACTTTCAGAAACAATATTTTCATAGATTACTTTTCCTTCACAATCTTGTAAAATTAAAAATGTAATCGAATTAGGCAGTGGTCACATGCAGTCTGTTGGGACCCAAATAAATAAATAATAATAATAATCTTTCAGATGCAGTGGGAACAAGATCTCATTTTAACAGAAAACCGCAAGAAAATTCTCTCCACATTCATTCTGCAGGTCAGAGTTATAAATAAAAGCAAAATCCAAAAGACGAAGAACTAAGGTCACAATTCCTGCATTTGCGACTAAGTCAAAAAGAGCCGGTGTGGCCACAAAATTTCCATTTATGAACTTAATTGCATTGTAATCGTCTAAAAGGGTGTGTTTCCGCTGTTTGATGGAGAAGATATCACGGACAGAACGTCGGTCACAGAGGACATGGCACTAAGAGCAGCTTTGAGAACATCTTGTGAGCACCCTGGTTTCACAATGGTACGTACCTGGCAAAAACAATGACATGAATAAGCCCTGCAACTAACTGGTAAAATAATCAAGTATAACACCAAACCTGTGAATAACCAAAGTTCGATTGCATGTATGTGCTAAAGCTCAGGTGTAATATACAGGTAAAGGTCGTCACCTTGTCTAGATATTCTTGCAATTGTTTGATGCGACCCATGTAGTCCTGGTCTTCAACACACAAGGTTAGAGCCTTAGCATCTGCTCCGGGTCCATCAAATTGAAGTGGCCCTGGGTTTCTATAGACGTCGTCCATCAAAAACTTTGTCGCATTTTGTCTCAACAACCTGTGCCCAAAAAAAAAAAGCTGATTTAGTTGCAATCTCACAAAAGCATTCAGTCAGATCGTTGATCAACCCCTCAATTGAAGAGAAGCCAGACAAAAAAGGTAAATTTCTTCCAAACATTTTAAAAGAAACATACTCGTATGCTTTGCCTTTCAAATCCACAGTGGCGGGATGCAGAGCAGGTTTCCCAAGGGATAATGTTCCAGGACCACGACCATAGCGCTTAACAGTCAGCATAGCCTTGAGTAGGCAGAAGGATTTCGTCGTTAGATGGGCAAAAGTTGCAGGAAAGCAACAAATCACAAGTCATCAATTATAATAAACCTACAGTAATTGGAGCAGCACCACATTTCCATTTGTTGACTGGGTTTTTAAGGTTAGTTACAGTTGCCATGTAACCATTCAAGCCAGCAACCAGAATATGATAGCAGATATGACCAAGAACCTGCATGATGAGAATGTTCTCTTATCAAATCACGAAAACTTTTTCTTCTTCCCACCAACAAGGTTGGGGCAGGACTTTTTCATGCAAAGAGTGCACCACAATTTTAATAAGAGGTTCAATCACTTTAAAGTAATGGACTCAATCTGATCCTAATCTATTACTTACATAGGCATAATCACAGTCCAACTTTGATGGTAAAGAACCCCGAGCTTGATAACCAAAAAAGTGGCAAATGGCATTGAATTTCTTTCCCTTATAAGTTCCTTCTTTCTGCACAAACCAGGAAATAGATAGGCAGTTAAAATGCGTATACCATTCAGAATCATATGCAAACAATGATGCTTACTGGAGAAGATAATCACTAGCAAAAATGACGCAAAACATAACTTTTTCCATCAATTTGGTATCGTAAAAAATCATCTCAGTCAATGATGATAGAAATTTACAAGTGACATTTTATCCTAATGCAGAAAGAGAACATGCATATCTAGAGATCAAAAGAAAACTGAGATGCATTTATAGTTTAATAAAGGGGCGCTTGGTTCAGGAAGGGGAATGGGAAAGATAATAGGAATAGTAATAGGTTTTTTCATTATAATTGTACTGGTTAGTTTGTGCTGGGGAATAATGATAATAATTATTATTATTATTATTATTTTAAGTATGCAAAGCATTGCTTCTATAGCATTGGTTCAAGAAAAATAATTTTGTGGGTAATCACGTTCATACGCCCCAAAATGCGGGGAATGAAGGATACCCCAATTTTGGTATATAGAATTGCCATCCAGGTTGTTCTGAAGTACACCATTTCCTTACTAACCAATTGACTGATAAGGATGTTAAAAGAGGAAATCAAATCTAGTAAATCATAAACAAACTGCAACATGTAATTACACTTGACTTTAGCAGGTCTATTGACAGAGATTAATCATTTTTTTTCCGGGATGTGTTAACATTCCCATTTTTTTTTATTTCCGTTGAAGACTAAAGATACAAGCACATCACCGTGACTAACCCTTCTCTTCTCTTTTTACACCTTTTTCATTAAACAAATAAGATTGCAAGGTATATTGAGAACTCTATAAACAGCTACTCTCAACAGCTGTTGAATACTGAGAAAAAGATTTAGGCATTGGAAAAAAATAAGATATAGTCAACAATAAAAAGAAAAGCCACAATAAGATTAAAGTTACCGTTCGCTTGTTCATTTCAGCTTCCACAAGATGCGCTAGAAGTTTCTCTGTCTCAATCTGCAATCGAAAGGAAAAGACATTGAATGATTTGGCAGAACAAATTGTAAGCAAACATTCAGAAAAAGCATGCATGCATAGAGCCAATTACCTGAGATAACTGTGCAGAATCATCAGATTCTGGAAGGAGGAGGAGCTGCACAACCACAATTTGTAAACACAAAGCACTATACTGATTACTATATTCAGAACTAATTAACGAAAAAGAAATTTTTCAGAGAATGAACAACATGAAAATGTACCTGTTTCCTTATAAAAGGTGGTAAAAATTCAAGCAATGCAGATGCCCAAGGTGACAGTTGAGAAGAAATGCTATCAACAGAAACACCTTGCCTGTGCAAACCATGAATTTCCTAGGAGATGAAACATACCCATACAAATTGTTAAACTAACAAGGCCATGAGCTACAGGACAACCATAAGCTTCCAAATAAATCTTATTTATCTCCTCTCATTTTACAGAAGAGAAAAGGATGCCAACTTGAGAAGGATTGGCACAAGTAATGCAGATCAAAGAAAAATATATCGAATTTCACTACACACAATTACCTGTAATAAAGCATATACTTCAGGAATACTTTCTATAAGCCCCTCTGGCAATAGAATGACACCATGATACTTGTCTGAAAACAAAAAATTTGTTAGCTGAAAATGGACATAAAATCAATACAACAATGCTGGTTACAATAGAAGGTTGCAGACCTTGTTCAGCCCTAGCTTGAACTGCATCGCAAATTTGTTTTGTTATGTCAAAAAGTGTAAGTTTAGATGCAGCCACTTCCTCACCTAGAACTACCTGTAATGTAAGAACAGTCATAGGCTATTAAAGAGAGTAACATAATAGGATCTGAGAAGTAGCAACTTCAAAGTCTAAAAATATAGAACGACAGGGGCAATAGAAGGATTAGAACAAACCATATTTGGATGCGACTGAAGGGAGCATTCCAAAGCAACATGTGATGCCTTTCGGCCCATGAGTCGGATAAAATAATAATACTGGGAGAAAATATCGAGTTAAGATGTTAAAGTTCTCTATGCGAAAAAGCATAATGAAGAAAAGGAAAACGAATGGGCAATAAAGTGGTCATCACAATTAAAAATAGAATAAACATAGAGACGAAGGGAATGAATGCCTAAAAAAGAAAAAATAGAGATAAAAACCTTCTCTGCAGAGAGTGCATCAGTGCAGACATTGCTAATAAGCTGGGAATTAACCTGCAAGAATAAAATTTACAGATTCAGTTTCTATTCCATCACTGTTGAGTTCACTATAAGCTTAAAAATCTGATATATATATATATACACACACATAGATAAATATATACACATAGATATATACATATATAATGTGAATATGCTATATATCTACTGAAAAATATGACAAGTGAAGCAGACTAGTAATTAACTTTAATCAAGCATTTGTGCCTGAACAAAACAAGTGTACAAGGCACATGCTAAATATAGGAATCTTATCCTTGTTCAATTAAATGTGAATATGCTATATATCTATTGAAAAATATGACAAGTGAAGCAGACTAGTAATTAACTTCAATCAAGCATTTGTGCCTGAACAAAACAAGTGTACAAGGCACATGCTAAAGATAGGAATCTTATCCTTGTTCAATTAAATCTTGGACATTTTCAACAGCCGGTAATATCCCCTTCTACATTTAAACCATAAATCAGGCCTTTCACAAATTATCAATTCTTGTAGTTCAAAGAAATTGACACCAAATTATATGATAAACACAATCGAGGAGAACGATCATGTTCCTGGAGATTGAGCAATCATCATTCCAGGAAAAAACTTGCAACCAGTTTCACATGCTTGACAGAAAAGAAAGAAAGATATAAAATGTAATCATAAAGGAACTCACAATAGGCTCATTTACAACATCCTTCCCCAAGCACCCAAAATGGGTTCTAATAAATGCGGAAGCAAGGCCAACTGAGAGCTAGAGAAAAAAAGTGACGTTGATTTCTAAGAGTATTTACCATCATCCTACTAGACAGACTTCATACCTTGCATATTGTGTCAAAACCTACATTCGTTTCAACAAATTGATTCTTCAAATCTCCATTTAGTGTAACTGGGACACCCACAACCTGCAGAAATATAAACAACAATAATTTTCTGTATATTAGTTCAAACCACGTGCTAATAAAAACCTACAAACTTTAAGTTTCTGGTTCCTGAAGTAGTCATTTCACACCAATAAATATCAGAAAAAATGGAATCAGTAATATGCTTTTATTTCAATAATGAAAAGGTGAATGCACAGAGGACATATTCTAAAAAGGAATGATGCATGGATACAGCACCTTTGTTTTGCATTTTGCTTCTGCAAATATTTCTGCAAGCTGAGCAGCATCTGTGTTTGAAGTTACCCCTTGAAGAAATAGAAAATATTCCATGTTAGAGGAACTCAAAGGAATAAATCTTGGGCTGGTTGGATATTTCAAAGAGAACTACGAATACCTCCAATGACAACAAGGCCATCCAACTTCAGAGCTTTGCATGCTTCCATTGCAGCATTGACCTGCTCAGTAGTTCTAATTTGATCTTTGGTCCTTCCAAGTAAATCATAACCACCTACAGAAAAAGGATGTTCCATATTCACCAAAGATCTTAGTCAAAGCAAAGCCCAAACAAAGTCCACACTCAAAAATGGATGAAAGCTCATAAATAAATCAGTAGCCTGATGCCAATTGTCACCTTGGTTTTTATAAGTTGCAAGGACATCATCAGTTATTTCTAGAGTTTTCTGCATAAATAAACCTTCAGAACCACCTAAAAACAGAAAAATGGCAATTTTAGCAAACTCGAATGCTTCTGGGAAATATGGATTCATCTCCTAAACAGATTTGCATCAAAAGTGGAAACTCTTTGTCCCAGTGTAACAAGTAAATTTGACATGATATGGGAGAGAATAACAGGGATACATGGAACAACACCACCCCCCACCCCCCCCCCCCCCCCAAAAAAAAGGTAATAAACAGCCAGGACCAAAAAATAAAAAAAATTAGAACAATGCTAAACCAGGAAAAGAGAAAACACCACCTACCAAGAAATCCAAGCAAAGTACTGTTGGGGTTATGAGCTTTGAGAGCATCATGAAGGCCCCAAATGACATTGTGTCCTCCAGGAGACTGTCTCCCACAGAAAACTAAGCCCACCCTGGAAAAACAAAAAAAGGAAAAGGAAATGCAAATCAGCAGAAACCACTTCATGCAAGTCTCCCACAACAACTAAATAACCCCCCAATAATTAAGAAACCAACCAACATTTTAATGAGTAAACAATGCAACTGCCCAATTCGATAGTCAGAAAAGAAAGTAATGGCAGCAAAATATATGTGGTAGACCAACTAAAATTTTTGTTCTAAACATAAATGTATGGCTCTGAATGCAGAGTCCCATAAATAATTAGATAAAAGGTAAACAAATATTAAAATTAAAATTTTTTTAAAAAAAAAGGTGGAATGGAGAGATGCATACCTAATGGCGGGGTGTTCAGTAATGATCTGAGCATCGGGGACCTTAGCAGTTGCCCTAAGAAAGTGAGCCAAAGGCTGACCATAAGTGTGAGGAAAGGAGCGACTTATGGTGTGAGCTCCCATTGGGTCTGCGGCAGTCGTTCCGTCACCGAATTCCACTCGAACAGTAGTTCCCTTGAAAAAATATATAACAATAATAATTTTATTCAATAGTACCATAAAATCGTAGAATGCACACGAAATTAATTAGTAACAAGTACAACAGCGATAAAGAAATCTCAGAGGCGAAATCAAATCAGATGCTCCTCAAATAAAGAAACCAGGAACGAACCCCTATAACAAAAAAAATTTAAAAAAAAAAAAAAAGGTCAAGCATGTTATGTTATGTATGATCTAATAGAGTGTCGATTTGGAAATGAAGATCCGACGTAGGATGATTTGGAAAGAAGCCAGGTTTTTGTTGGGTTGAGAGACGGATCCGATAAATGCAGGGAGGAAAAAATTAAAAAAAAATAATAATAATAAATAAGATAGAAAGGGAGGGAGGAAGGCATGGGCATTTGAAAGAAAACCTGAAGGCAAGGGGGAAGCTCCGGTTGGTAATGAGAACGAAGCTTCTGCAGATCAGAAAGCTCTCTGGCTATTCCGTAATCGGCATCCATTATTATTATTTCACTCTCTCCCTCTCTCTCTCAATCACAAATTCGAAGAATTTGAAGCTCTGCTGCTGCTGCTGCTCTAATCAAATCTCTGAGTGTAGAATCCGTCGTTTCTATATCTATATTAACAATAAAAACTGTGAATGAATCCTCCCCACTCAACTTTGAAGGAGTGAGGGTGAGTTAGTTTATATAATGAGCATATTCTGGGTATCGATGTTACCAACCAAACCAAACCAATCCCCCACTTTGGGACTTTAGTATCCGCCCACCCGGCTCCGACTCGTTTATTTGGTAATACTAATTCTTCAGCTCACGCAAAATTCGTGGGGTGAATTTAAAATTTAAATAAATATTCATTTTTGTGCTTTTTTAAATATGTAATTGATTTATTTTTTAAATTATAAAGTTTTTTTTTTCCTTAAGTAAGTTACAAAGTTATATTGCTAATTAAAATTTAATTTTTTGTATTTTGAAAATTTTCATTTAACTAATACTTATATATTGAAATTGAAACATAGAGTAATATTAAATGTTATATTAATTTACTTTTAACGTTATATTTTATAGTGCCTTGATTTTATGGTAATAACTAAAATACTTAGATTAGTAAGAATACGCATAAGTTAAATAGATTCTAATAATAGCGTAAATTTAAAAAAAATTATCAAATTCTATAATTCTAAACTATATTTGGAAGAGAATTCATTATTGTTACAATTGAACTGTTAGTTGTATTTGTAGTTACAAGTTAAATAATAAATAATAATATCATTCTACGTAAAGATAATGAGTTTTACTTAAATTTATTAAAGGAAATAAAATTTTCAAATAATTTTTAAATAAATAGTCTCAAGAGGTTACAATCACTAAATACGTGTACAAATAATTCAAAAATAATATAATAAGAGATCTTGTTAATTTTGCCAAGCATGGGACTTTTCAACAGAGTTTAAAACTTAAATACTGGTAAATATTAAAATATTTTTAAATAATAAATTGTTATCTTTTATTCGAAATATTTAAAATGACACGTGATAAGCAATATATATTATTGAACAACCTTTGTAGTATGTATATATATATATATATATATATATAACACTTTAAGAAGTCCCATGTTTACAAAATTTATATGATAATACAAATCGAAAAAAGTCCCATGTTTAATAAAGATTTTGATTAATTATATATATATATATTTTTTATAATGAATTGCTTTTGAAAGTAATAATCTGACAACAATGAAAGTAAAATAAAAAGCTTTTGATGTGGGTTAATATATTAAAAGTGATATACTAAAAATGTCTAAAAATTTCATAAAATTACACTTGTACCAAAATAAAACTAGTAGACTACAAAAAATTCGACAACAACAACAAGAAGTAACATTTTATTAAATGAAACTTGAGTTTTTAATGTTGAGCAGCAATTGCTCATTCAAAAGTTAGTATTTTGTTATGAAATTAAGATATTAATTGAATACATTTATTTGAAAATAATATGCATTGAATACAATTATAAGAAAATGCTCTTAATGTAAAAGATAGGCAAAAATATGATAAGAAAGCGTTATTAATGTAATTAAAATAATGAATTAAAGATATTTATTTGAAAAGAAAATGAAGTAAATAGAATTATAATAGAGAAATTTAATGTAAACCATGCAAGTTAAACTATATGTTTGTTTAGTTTTTAGTGATAAAATTTGTAAAAAAAAGAAAAAACTAACTTTTAAACAGTAAAAATAGACATTGTAATATTTTTAAACATTAGGGGGTATTTGGTAATAAAATTAAATTTCGGGGAAGTTAGATGTAATTCACCATTTATTTAAATTAATTACATAGAAATCAATTATTTAAGGGGTTAGTAATATTTTGAAGCGTATTTAAAGGGTTACTATTTACATTTAGTAAACAGAACTATCATATCTTCAAGAAACGCAACTCTTTATATTTTCTTATATTGTTACCCACAAAAAAAAAAAAAAAGCAAGCAAATAGGGCATTGGATTGTTAAGAAAACTATATTATCCATAAATTTTAATGCAAAGTTGATCGCACCATGTTAATATTTCCAATTCGCTACAATCATATTAACCAACCGCCAACTTACTCGTTCCAAAAATAATCTACTACCACCAGGGTGTCATTATGTCCTAGCGATACGGTTTTCACCAAATTCTACCCTAGGTATATGTTGTTCGACCAGAATGCCGGATATGGAAAAATCTAGCATGGAACTAAATACAACCAGGGTCATCAGAACGTCCTTGTTGATTGCAAGAAATGGTATATTCTGCAAAACTCAACACCAACCTACAGCTCAACCAACCCCCCAACACACCTAACCATCTCAACTCTCAAGGGACTTCCCACTCCCCATCCAATGAATGAGGAATTAACGAACAGGAGTATTAATTTTACAACCTCTCTATGCGATGATGATACCTATGTTAGCAACAGCTTAAATTTGATAGATCTCTAGAATCAAGCAATAAGTACACTACAATCAGAGCTACGAAAGTTCCTCCTCTCCCCAGCCCCGCGACCCGATCCCTCCTCCCCTTTCTCACTCCCAACAGGGCTGGCTCCCCCAGCCTGGACACTGATAACTAATCACTCACAAGCATCCACACAGTAGACCTCATGCGCTCAGTATCGAAACCATATTCATCCATTAAACCCCCAACAACAAAAGATGAGGAGGAAACAAAGTCGTTTCAAACCCGAATACGCAATTACCGAAGTTATACTCAAGTCAAGAAAACAAGAAAATAAAATTAACGCCTCTGCACAATAACAACAAACTAAAACTACTACCAATATGAAGTTGACCAAAACAGCTGGCTGCACCTGACAAAACCAACTATTCTAACCACCTTTGCAACTTACAACTAGTTATCCACAACTTAGAACAGAAGCATCTCCCAACTTTTGCAAAGCCACTACAACATAGCATCTCATCTTCCTTCTTGAACCTCGGCATCTCTTACTCATCATATATGATTGGTGGAACTCCAGGGTTCCATCTACATTACTTCCTGCCTCTCTTGGAGCCAGTCTTCCTAGATTTTTGCCGACTTCCATCTGTGCTGCTTCTAGAATTGACAGCAGCTGTCTGGGCAGAATGAGCAGGCCTATGACTCCCAGGAACCAAAGCAGGGAACCCAACAGCAGGGATTCTGCAAAATTTAGAGCTTCATTTTAATCCAAATGTGCATGTGCACTACTGGGAAGGGGGAAAAAGGCATCAAGTAAAAAAGTTCACATTCTTAAATTTGCAATGCAATAAAAGTTAACGCCTGATCACAATGACTAGGTCAAGCAACCAATTAAAGAGTGAGAGCAATCCTGTTGCAGCATCCTACGTGATACAGACATCCTTTTAGAGCTACGCATGAGAATTTTTCCCCAGCTACATACTTTTAATAGCCTAAATCTAAACAACCAGATTCTGTACACAATCGTGAAGGGAACAATATAACTGACGCCACAATGAAAATTCTGAAGACATCAGCAAAGTAAAACAAGGTGCAATTGAATTCGCATTTCAACTATAACTAAATGAGTATAAGGTGGTTAAAACAATAGCACTAAGAACCACAATTCTAGACATCCTTACCATGAAAGGAGAAAATAACAAGAGTTTTAAAAAAAGCAACCTAGCACTCTCCCGATGCATAATTGCCTTTCACACACCAAACCCCAGGAAGGACATCATGCATTTTTTGAGGGAGAAAAGCAAAAGAATTTATGTAGGAGTTCTATGGGTTTGAAAAATCATATAAAAATCTGAAAAGAATTTAAAGAGATTCCTTATCCGTTTTTTTAGCGCCTTTGTTTATGTCTCGACAAATTACGATAATTCACCCCGCCTACCTAATTTTAGCCGGCATTTTTCACAAATTTTACCGAAGGTTTTATTTTCATATTGGTTTCTTCCTTGTCTTAAATCTGATAGTAGAGAACCACAAAACAAATGACGTTTAATTTAGAAAGAATAAGAGCCCAAAGCAATTAAAAGCCAAGGAGCCCTAACCAAAAGCACAAATTAAGAGAGGAAGAACGAAAAATAGAAAAGAGTTGCAATGCTCACCCAACAAGAGCACAGCAGACTCCTGCTTGGTGGTGGAAGCAGCAAAGGCCTGGCTATTGTCATGCAAGGAAAGGCGAAGGGCATGATTCTCGGCAAGATAGCACTGCAGCAACATCCCCAGCCTCCTGCATTCTGATTCATAATGCCTACTCTTCAACTCAAGATCCCTAACATACATCTTCTTTCTCTCTCGTGAGCGAACTGCAGCATCCCTGTTCCTTAATTGCCTGAGACACGAAATTAATACATAAACTAAGAGAGGCAAACGAGAAAATGGTTGTGGAAGGGCAAAAAACTGCAACAATGATAAAGTCAAATGAAAAACGGCGAAGAAAAATCCAATAAAGTTGGAAGCTTTACACAAAAGGGCATTCAAAACCAGCTAGTTAAGTTGAATAGCACCTTGTTAATTGGATAAGTAAGCGGACAGACTGATATTAGGCGCAGAGAAAGTCGTTGTGTAAAAATAAGAGTTACCTTTTGCGTTTCTTCGTAATGGGATCATCACCAGCATCATCGTCGTCGTGGTTAGGCTGGCAATGCTCAGAAAGGGGAGGACCGGGCTGCCCCAATTCTTGGGGTTCAGAAGAGTCCTTGGCCTGTGACTGGGGCTGGGAATTTTGAGAAAGAGGACTGTTTTGCTTTGGATCACAGGGTGTGGGGGGAGAAGAGTCATAGGCGGCGTTGGGAAACTCGGGGTGGTTAGGTTGGTCCTGGAGGCTAACAATTTCAGGAGGAGACTGAGATTGAGACCGGTAGAGATTGTTATGATTATTGTCATCGTTGTTGTCGTCAGAGGAGGTGGAGGAGGAGGGATAATAATGATCGGTTAGGGGAAGTGGCGAATCGAGAAGTATGTCAGACAAGAAGTCCTCGATCTTAGAGGGATCGTGAGAGTAGCTATGGTCATCGTTCAATAGAAACTCCTCGACCTGGCCGATAGACAAAGAATCAGCGAAAGGAGGACTGGAATTGGTGGGCGGCACCGCCGTGGATGATGACGAGGAGGAGGAGGAGGAAGTAAAGGAGGAATCGGGCCCATCCATGTGCAGATACAAGACCAAATCCTCCGGTGGTGGATTAATGTCATCCCACAACAACTTGTGATCCTCCTCCATTTCCACACCCACTAGTCGTAGATCATCACCATCATCTTCCCTACCTCCTGCTGCTATATCTATACCCACTGTTTCATCAGTCATAAATACTATTATGCTCCTTGAAGATCAGCCACCCGCCAATAATTCCAACGAAATAAAATAAATAAAAATCTGGAATAAGGAAAATGAACTTTAAAAAATATAAATAAATAAACGAAACAGCGGCATGGGAATCTCCGGCGCTATTGAATCTATATATACATACAAGAGAGAAGAAGAGAAGGATGCAGAGATGAGCACAGGAAGCCGTGTCAGGGGGAAGCTACAGGGGCAGTTTCGTTGGGTAGATTTGCCTTAATCACGAAGTATTATTAAACCCGCGGGTTGGGGGAGGGGCTACTGGGCTAGCATCACCCGACCAATAGAAATCACCCCACGTCAGATGTCAACCAATTGTACATTCCCAGCTGTTTCCTTCTTTCTTCTTGGCTCTGTCCGAACACAATATGGCTTATTTTTTTATTTTTTTTCCTGGTGAGATTTCGTGGAATTAAATTAATTAATAATCCAAAAATAAACAAGTTCAAAGTTGTCCTTTGAACACAAATACTGATACGTTTGGACAAATGATTTCTATTTTTTAAATAGAAAAAGTAAGGTTTTATTTGGACAAATTATTTTTATTCTTAAATAGAAAAAGTAGGTTCTTTTCCTAAATAAAAATATCACACTTTAAATAAATTTTTATTTTAAAATTTAAAATTTAAATTTTCTCACTCAAATTTCTCTCACATAATTTGAAAAAAATTTCCCTCTTATTTTTCCCTCTAAAATATTTTTTCTATAAAAAAATACCCACCAAAATTTTCACACATTCCAATACAACTTTTTTCAAATATATCAAACTCCAAATGAAGCCTAAGTTTTTTTTCTCAAATAAAAATATCACATTCCAAAAATATTTTTATTTTAAATTTTAAATTTTTCGACTCAAATTTCTCTCACATAATTTTAAAAAATTCTCCTTTTTATTTTTCCTTCTAAAATATTTTTTCTGTCAAAAAATATTCATCAAAATTTTCACATATTCCAATATAACTTTTTTCAAATACATTATACTCCAAACATATCCTAATCCGTTTACACAATGATGTATTTTTAAAAAATTATATTAAAATGTATAAAAATTTTGATGAGTATTTTTTAATATAAAAAATATTTTAGAGAGACTAGTAAAAAGAAAAAAATTTTAAAATTACGTAAAAGTAATTTAGGTAAAAAAAATTAAATTTTAAAATAAAAATACATTTAGATATTTTATTTTTATTTTTAAAAAATTAATTTTTTTAAATAGAAACGGACTCAAAGGGAGCCAAATCACTAATCCAACATCCCCAACGAGCCAGATGAATGTCATTTTCAATTCCGTTTTTACACTTTTCTAATATAAAATATATATTTTGAAAGTACTATTTTATTATTAATATTAATCTCAGAGTAACCAGAGAGCAACAGCAGCCATATACTATTATTTCATTGACTGGAACCAGAATTTCAGCTATACCTACCAAGTGCCAACTGAACCCCGCGTGCCAAATTGTCAATTGCATTTCGTGGGTATCAACCATACCGGATAATATATTAAAATATTTTAAGTTTAGGCGCTTGTAATTATTTTAATTTAATTTTTTAATTTTAACTATATGATACTTAAATTTTATAATTTATAATAATAATATTTTTTGTCAATGCACCGTCTTTAAGCCCACTAAATTGATGATGTGACAGCCACCTTGTCAATTCAATCAATTATTAAAGTTGAAAAAAAGACAAAAAAAACCCTCATAAATAAAGCATAGAGTTTAAAATTCTAAAATAAATTTTAAAAAAGACAAAAATTTAATAAAAATTTTTACACTATATAATAAAAAATTTTAAAATAAAAAAAAATTAAACATGAAAATTTAATAAAAATTAAAGACAAAAATAACAAAAAATTGATATAGTTTGATTTTTTATTAATTTTTTTTTAAAAAAATTAAAGATAAAAATTTAATAAATTATATAAAATTTTATTAATAATTTTAATACAAACAGATAAAAAATTATTATATAATACTTTACTTTTTAACTTCAATTTTTTTTTTAATAAATACTTTATTTTTTAACCTCAATTTTTTTGTCATTTTTGTCTCTAAATTTTATTAAATTTTTATCTTTAAATTTTATTTTTAATTTAAAATAATTTATTATTGTGTAAATAATTTTATTAAATATATTTTTTTAAATTTTGTCTTTTTTATCTTTTTAAAAATTTATTTTAAAATTTTAAACCATATACTTTATATCGGAGAGTTTTTTTGTATTTTTTCCAACTTTAATAGTTGACTAAACTAACCAGCTAGCTCCCACGTCATCAATTTAATAGTCTTGAAGATAGTGCATTGATAGAGAACACTATTGTTATTAATTGTAAAATTCAGATATCGTATTATTAAAATTAAAAAAGTCAAAACAGTTACGAACATCTAAATTTAATATATTTTAATATATTATCTTTAATTATATTGGTTTGGCATATTCCATCGGCCCTACAAAGTCCAAATTGTCTGTCAATCCCAAAGCACCAGGACCAGCGTCTAGTCAATCCATCAACAATCGTTGCCTGCCTCAGTGCCTTGGCCAGCCAGGCATTTGAACGGGAATGAGCCCAGGCATTTGAATTTAGAAACACCGACTCAACCAATGTTTACATTAATCAAATGCGTGCCAAGTGAACTCACTACATGCATGTAACAATTGATCAACAAGAGCAGACGGCAGCTATTAATGTCATTGCAAATAAATTCATGAGCATCCTCGTCCATAAATCTCACACATCTATCACCTATCTCCTCTTCAGTGGTTTCCTACTACCGGCAACCAACGTTAGCGTACCAGCCTAACCCACCAGACTCCAGAATGAATATAGACAGGAAACAACACTAACACCTTACATCAGCCACCAGGTTACACATCTCATAGAATCCACCCAACACTCACCCAATTCATCTGTTATGCCATCAAATAACCACCTTCCACTTATCTAAAATGCAACTCAAATCATACAATTTGCTAAACCATCCCATAAACCAAAACAACATCTGCTACCGGTTGCTCCCTCATCCACGTGCCTTCCAACACAGCTCCTAAAAAGGACACAGTACAACCTTATCAGAAATCATAGCCCCCCAATAAGTACGTAAAAGCATCAAGGCTCTCTCATACATCTTCAACTTAACATCCATACAACAGTATTAAACATCAAAGCATAAAGAGTCCCTCGTACATATCCAACTTGCGTTTAAAGACCTGACCCAAAATTCAAAGTGTTTTGCTATCCAAAAGAATTGTTTACATAAACCAAGTTTCAGCCTGGACAACAACCATAATAAAGACCCTCTCAATGTGGTAGCACTTCCCACAAAACAAATTGTTGCTCTCACATCCTTCTATCTGACTAGAGAATAGATATCTGGACAGATGGAAAGCACCCACTATTCAATATTCCTGCCAACTTATAATGGCATGGTATAAAATACTAAGAACATGACTTTCTGTGAACTCAAAATCTAAAAATGCAAAGAGAGAGCAAAGAATGATGCATTTAACATAGATTCTCCAATCAAAGCATTGGACGCATTGGATGCAGACAATGGACTTTCCTAACATAATGTAGGTTCTTGAATGCCAAATTTCTAATTCATGCTTTCACAATCACATAAAATTTAATCAACAGAGCTGTATGATGTGCTAGTTATACCTTATTAACTTGCATGTACAAAAAAATTTTCCATCCCGATAATAGCAACTGGTTGCCGATATCTTAAAATTCCAAATCAAAAGATATCAGCAACTGAAAACAATTTGCATCTGCTCCCACCACAACATATATTTGTTTATTTACAAAAATCATGCAGAATCATCCTCTGGTACACTTCATTTGCACTTTGAATCAACACACAATCCAATGATTAAATTAGCAATTCTTCTGCAACTTGAAACTGTCACTGGTTGCCAACCGCAGATGTCGAATTGCAATATCAGCAAATGCCAACATATCGTCTGAAGTTGCTCTAGCATAAGACATGAAACTATCCTAAATCAATTATCTAAATGTAATACAATATGATTTAGTGTGAAGTGAAGTGAGATTCCAGCTCCAGAAAAATGTTAATCTTAACTTAGTCATGTAACATTTGATGCTGACCAATCGAACAGAAATCCATCCAGTCCAATAGAAAATTCACAAGTTCTGAACTCAAAAGTGAAATTGACAATTGTCTACACTAAGCAAGTGGAACCACAGCAGAACTTGAATTTAAACAGTTTCAGGAAAACCACACTAGCAGTTTAAAAACAGATGAGCCTCTATGTCCCCGTAGGAAGCAGCTAAATCTCATTATCATTTCAATTTTAAACGACAGATGAACGGGAGAAGATCACAAATGATGGGAGGGGATATTCAACACGTAAATCTAGCATCCAACCTAGCGTATTTCTAAAGATTATGAACACAACAAGAGAAATTTGTCAAAGCTAGCTGCAGATACAGATTGAAGGACAAATCAAAGAAAGCAATAAGGGGGAAAAATAAAGAAAGAAAACCTAATAATGAGATGAATGCCTCTAATTCTCCTCCCTCTCTCGGTTCCACTGCTCAATCCTAGCTATGCGCTCTTGGCTCCCTTCCCTCACAGGACTCCAGCTGCGGCTAGGACTACTGTGTCTCCTCCTTCCGCTGCCACCATCATGTCTGGCGTGCCTGTTCCTGCCACCACTTACCCGATGATCTCTATCCTTATCCCTCTCCCTGTCCCTATTATATTCTCTTTCCCTGCGGTTATAGTGAGGAGGACTGGCACTCCTACTCCGGCTCCGACTTCTCCTGAACCTGCGGTACCTTCCAAAGAGCTTCCTCCTGAGCTCCCTCCCAATCATCTTGACGTGCATGAAGTTGCAATATCCCCCGCGGTTGCAATTGTTTTCCTCAAACTGGCGGCATGTTGCCTCGCGGAAATCGGTGACGGGGGAAAAGTCGGCGATGATGGGACGGCCGGAGTAGAAGCGGCCGTGCAAGGACTGGAGGGCGGCGGCAGCATGGTCTTCCTCCTTGAACTGGACGTATACGTTGCCGATCATATGGTCAGCGAGGTTGTCGCAGACGTTGAGGCTCTCGATCTCACCGAACTTGCAGAGCTCCTTGAAGATGTCCTCGTAGAAGTCCTCGAAATGGTCCTGAATCTTGCTGGGGTCACTGGGCTGTCCCTGAGGATCGACGCCAGGGGTGATCATCTCGGGGCGCTGGTACATGTTGGAGAGGAGGAGGGTGGGGGAGATGGTGGGTCGGTTATGGAGGCGGGCGCAGCGGTCCCCGTGGCGGCAAGCTCCGATCTTGAAGTAGAAAGGGCAGTTCACTCGGTCCTTCTCGGTGCCGAAGATGGAAGCTAAGTGCTCCGCCATGGACGACAGTAGTGAACTAGTACACTAGTATCTTCCAGTATTCAGGGGGAAGTTAGTATAAGTTATTGGAAAATTATGGGGGGGATGTTTCACTGTTTTGAGGGTTTACGGTTCTGGGTTTTGTCCATTCCAAATTTCCAATCCAAATCTAATGCGAATCGGAAGCAATTGCTATTTGCTAGAATCACATGACTAACTACTACTGCTGCTGCATTAATAGGCCTGAACCTATTCCTATTTCCTGGAAAATAAAAGAACGGACGGATTAGTCATGCATGATTCACTACTTCATTTCAGGGGATGTATGAACAGAGTTCTAAAGCGATTTTTTTAATTTTTAATAAAAATTATATTTTAACCAAAATAGATTTTTTTTTAAATTAAAAAAAAGAAATTTATTTCAAAAAAATATGATAACGTACTACCCATAAACATATTAAATACATTTTAATATATTATTCAGACAGATAGGGCTGACAATTAGGTCGACTTTCGTGTTCGTAAATTACAAATTACCCTTTAAATGAATTAAGTAGGTTTACCTGTCAACCTAAGTTACAAATTACCCTTTAAATGAATTAAGTAGGTTTACCTGTCAACCTAAGTTACAAATTACCCTTTAAATGAATTAAGTAAGTTTACCTGTCAACCTGTCAAGTCGATCTGAACCTGACCCATTTATTTTTCATATTAATTGTATCTGACCTGATTTCAACTTGAACCTATTAATTTAGTGTTTTCGTGTCGTGTTAATTTGGTATTAAGTTCGTGTCATATTTTCGTATCGTGTCGCGAATTGTCACCCTTACAGATAGAGTTAGGTTGTTTCGATTTCCTTTTCCACATAATGTTCTCTGTTTTAGCATGTTAATTGAAAACACATTGAAAAACAAAAACAAAACCAAAACTTTAATCGTTCTGACCATAATTTGATTGGAAATTCGGAACAACATTGGATAGTTTGAACATCTGAAAAGGATTGCTAGCTTTAATTTTTGTGCATGCAGTACCGATCCCATCTTCACAATATCTCCGAATCCAGTCCACTCCCACGCCCTTGCACAAAGTCTACATATTAGAACATACGATGCACTCTTTATAATCGTAATCAAGCCTCACTTCAATGCTTGATATTTCCCAATGTCACATAATGTTTGCAGAATATCAAACACTACATCTTCTGAACAAAATAAGGAAGACAAAGGATCAAAGTTTTGAAGATAAAACAATGATCCTTGCATTGTCAAATTGGACACCAACAACATAAATGAATGTTGTGCGCTTCCAATAATCATCTAGGCAAAGAGCTTGTTGGAAAATTACGCAAGGGATTTTCTCTCAGTAGCTCTGTTTCCCTGTGCAAGAGAACAAACCAATCATATGCAGGCAATTTTCTTCTTTTTAAATTTTTTTTTTTTAAAAAAAAAAACCACCTCCAAGGAGGAAATCTGATGTCTTAACGCCTATGTTCACCACTTACTTCTTCAGGTCTTTGCCATCACTGTCTCTAAGCCGCAGAGCTGATGATTTACCTGTCTCCTTATCCATCTTATGAGCTCTAGAATATTCAAAAGCAGGAAATAAATTAGGAATGGATATTGCAGCAAAGACACTGAACAAGAGAAAGACACATTGACAGCTGGTGGAGGAAAGCTGACCGCCAAAAATAGATGCAGTACAAACTTTTTTTCCATGGAATTGCAAAGCCAGCAATGGTCCAAGTATTCAGAACATAACCATATTGAGGGATCAATAAGTTGGACTACAGGCATTTGAATTCTTACTCGTTACATTCGTCATCCACAAAGATCTCTATAGATGGAGTGGAAATTGTTCCTCCATTTCTATGCCCTAATCTCTGAGGGATCTGGAAAATATGATTTCAGAGTTAAATGCCAATGCAAGTAGAAAACATATTACTTTAGGGCTTAGAGTGTATATCTGACCTTGTGTGATGTCCACTTCGAAGGAATTGTGCTGTTCTCTTTGTTTCTCTCAGCTCGAGCTCCTAGACTCTGCCATGATTTTGAGTCTAACTTCGATGTTTGTGAGTGATGGCCCAATATTATATCTCTGTCAGTATCTTTGTAAATAGCTATTGAGGCCCCACCAGCCCTGCAAGATGAAATTGAACAATGAGATAATTTCACCAGAATTTCACGTATGAAAGTCAACAACTTAATATGTGTAAACTAAGCAACGTTGTTGGTAGAATTGCTTTCTAATACAAGTGGATTAATTCAAAAGAACCATCCTACACATCTTCAGAGTGTAAACTCAACTACAATGTTGTAGTAAAGGATTATCTCTATAGAACCTAAAAGATTACCGTCTTTTTCTGAAAATATGAACTTTTTATCTTCAAAAGCCATTTGATATGAAGTCAGATACTCATATTACTACTGGCAAAGGATGAAATTAGAAAACTAATTCAACTAAAAAAAATTTGAAGCAAGATGTAGGGAAGATGAATGCAGGCAAGAA
Source organism: Gynochthodes officinalis (assembly GCA_020080225.1). Classification (NCBI taxonomy): domain Eukaryota; kingdom Viridiplantae; phylum Streptophyta; class Magnoliopsida; order Gentianales; family Rubiaceae; genus Gynochthodes; species Gynochthodes officinalis. Next base: position 25,704,806 of record CM034620.1, read on the forward strand.
GACCTCAGTCCATATAACCAAGCTTACCTATCTGTTTTCTGCTTTTTCTTGGCAAAATCTGAACCATCTGCAGTTTGGTTTCCAATAGTGATAAAAGAATTATACTCTGATAGACAAAAGAGTCATAGAAGGCAAAATTACACAGTAGGACCTACGAGGTTCTCCACTAGCCAATACAGTTCCAAAGCTTCTAAGCGGGACCCGATTCTCTGTTGGATCCTCCTGACAACTTAGAAAAGTTCACAGTAAAATTGAAGTGAAAGGAGCAAATGGGATAGGACAAAAATAAATGCGTCACCCTGCGCACCTCTACTGTTTTTGGTCTTCTCATTGACCGATTCAGAAACTTCTTATAGGCTGCCTTCAATTTTTCAATTGGCTGCGCATTCCTAGTAAAGAAAGCACGCATAATAAAATGTCATTTGACATTTCAAGCAACTATACAAAAGTAATCAGTCAGCTGGAAATTTTGTAGAAAAAAAAGGCAATGAAATCAATAAATGATGCTTGCCAAAAAGGCCATATACACACTCATTCATAATAAAAGATCCTTTAATACGACTGCAATCAATGTAAACTTTCACAATCTAAGGACATTAGGAGGCTAGAACAGCAAGAAAAATGACAAAAACCTTCTCTTTTTAGAGTATGAGAACTCCTGATCAAATCCAAAGGAAAAACATCCAGAAGCACAAAACAGAATACAGGAATTTAGCTCAAGAAAGAAAAGGGGAAAAGATCATGAAATTCCAGAATGTGAATAAAACAAAAAACAATACTAAAGAATATCAGTATCTCAACAAGAAGGTATCACTTCTGTTTAAACTGAACCACAAAATCCCCCAAGATTATTTGCCGATATATGTACGTTTGTGCGTGTGTCTGTGGTTTGAATACTATGCATCAAATATTTGTTCTCCTGAATAACAGCAGGAAATGACAATGTCAAATTATAAGTTGGAAACTCACGTAGATATGCCCCGATTGAAGATTTCATTAGCACTTCTAATCTTATTCTTGGATTCCATATGAAGAGCATAAGATATGTAGAAAGAAGCGTGAGTCAGCCCAATATTGTTTGCCACGAGAAAACTATAGATGACTTCAGCATCCATACAATTTTCAGCCTACCAGCGCATTTGAAAAGCAGAATTTTAAAAGAAAATATATCAGCAGCACACTAGGAAATTGACACACTTTTCCACCCCTATACATAAAAATAAAAATTAAAAAAAAACCAAAAAAAAAGGAAAAAGTGCACCCACATATTCAAGCCAAACTTTGAGATAACGAAGATCATCCTTGTAGTGTGGTTGATGCCAAAAAGTGCGTACACATTGTTCATAGATGACTACTAACCCAGAGGAGTCTCCAGCAGGAGGGAAAGCCTCCTGAACCCATTTAATGCACCTGTACCGTACAAATTAAGAGCAGCAGCTGGTAGATCAATGGCTACTTGAATTTTGATGGAAGAGCTAGTAGTGGACTTAAAAAAAAAACAACAACAACAACAACAGCAACGAAACAAAACAAACCACCAGCAACATGGAACGAAGAGCTCAATTAACCTCAGGACAATACAAGAATACTACGTACTGGAGCCATGGTTGGAGAGGATCGTCTCCTTGATATTCATCGATGGCTTCAATTAATCTCCTGTTGCAGTTTAATTATTTAATCGGTGGTAAAAAGAGTACAGATAAATACTACAAGTATTAATGTAACAAAATTAAATTGAAGTACGTTCTAAATCGGACAGATTAAAGAAAAATATATAAACCCTAAAGAAAGCAGTAATTGAAAAGGGGAAAAGAATAGTGGCTGACCTTCGCTTGTCGAGAAGGGAAAGATGGGAATTGGTGGTGGTGGTGTGGGATTTGAGGGCATGGTTGAGGAGACCCACGTTGCGGCCTCGCTTCAATGGCCGAACATTTTCCTTGAACAGCTCCCAGTCGTTCCCTGTTTCTTTTTTTGAAGCCAAAAACGCCGTCTCTGGGTCTACCACGGACGAAAAAAACTCGTACGCCTCCTCCTTCTCCGACCAATTAACTGCCTTTGCCGCCGTATCCATAGCTAGAAGTAGAAATGATTTTTTCCTTTTTAAAGGCAATACGCCGGCCAGTCGGATCCTCCTCCTTCTTGAAAAATAAAAACAGAATAACAGAATCAATGATGGAGGGTTTTTGGTGGGGACGTGGCTAATTTGAATTTTGGAAACCTCTTTCTCTGGTAGCCGTTGAGTTAGAGGGAGCCTGGGGACAAATTTTGATCTCTGTGCCAGTATTTTTTTAAAGAGCGGTGATACGGTCGTGAAAAATAAATACTTTATATGGCAAAACTCACTAATTAAAAATTATTCTAAGGGTGCGCCTGGCAAATGTGGAGGAATGGGAAAGATAATGAAAATGATAGTAGTGGGGAATGATAGTGGAGTCTTTCATTATAATTCTGGTTTGTGCTGGGGAATGGAAATAATTACTAATAATGGTGGTTGGTTGGTGCTGGGGAATGGAAATGATTACCAATAATGGTGGTTGGTTTATACTAAGGAATGGAAATAATTATTAATAATGGTGGTTGATTTTTGAAATCTTTAGAAATAAAAATCTAATTAATTTTTTAATTATTTTTTATTCTATAATTACTAAATTACAAATAAAATTATTTAATTACTAATAAATTACTAATTATAGAATAATAAATATTCTATAATTACTAATAAATTATTTTATTAATGATGTAATATGTTAATTTTATAATTTTATATTCTCATGCTTGTTGGTTAGTTTTCAAAATCTTTAGGATATAAAAACCTAGTTAATTTCTATTTTACTTTCTAATATAATTACTAATATAAATTACTAATAAATATTCTGTAATAACTAAAAAAATACTAATGAGATTTGGTAAATGAGTAGCAATTGACTTGCTGCATGAGGAAGATTGAACATGGTCACATCTGGAAAAGAGAACAGATTTTTTTTTTCTGCAGTGGTGAGTTGAAATGGGATGCCACCCACAAACCATGGTATCCATGAAATGTGGAACCATGATTTTTTTGCTAATTTGTACATGGGAAGAAGATACACACTGGGCTTTGGTATATGACTCGCTTTATTTTTAACTACTAAATTCAAGTCATGTAATTGTAATATAATTACGAGTATCGTCCCACAGGGAGGTGAACAATTACCGGTTAAGCAATATTAATACCTATTATCTAGATCAATATGTAAAAGAATAGTGGATATAGTAATAACAAGAATAAAGTAAAAACAATATTAAACACGTTCAACTAAAAGAATTCAGGTAAATAGTCTTTAGGACTTGGGATTTCACCAACCATTAACTGTAAATTCCAATCATATAATTATTTTGTGATAAACATCCTCACAACTATTCACATAATTCAACATTATCCCTTCTCAGGGTATAATATTACTATTCAAATAATAATTATGGAACTACTTTCGTGACTCCAAAATTACTATGGATGCATGACGAACAAAAGAATACTGTGTTGCAGAAATTGAGAATTTACTATCGTAATTCACAATTTAAGTCTGAAGAATTCACGAACTAATATTGATGTCAGCTGTCGCCTCTTCATCAATACCTTAAACATGCAAATGGTGATCAAGCATTTACAAGAAGTAATACCAAATAAATCAGATATTGGATAATACCACAATTATATGAATGAAAAATTACGTAATGATGGTTACATCCCTGTCCTAAAGAAAATAAATTCAGCCACTCAACATGGCTTCCACGAAAATTAAATCTAGACTATCTCTATACTCTATTCTGTGTTCTATCGTCGTATTACTCTATTCTATTGTTGTGCGTTTTTTTTTTCTTAACTAATGCTAGTCTCCTCCATATATACTTGTTCTGGTCCATGAAGATTAGAAGTCAATATTGTGTAGAACTCGTTCGTCTGATCCGAATGATCTGATTTGCATAATCCTTTCCTTTTCCGTAATTCTGCCAACTTACTCCATGCTGTGGCATGAAAAGTTACACGCCATGGCATTAGCATTCAAGTCTTTCTTTTCTCCAACAAAATCGTGATTTTTCTTTTGACGCAAACAATCTTTTCGGTCTTATCTTTCTCCACGCAGTTTTCTTCCTACAAAATTGCAAATCAAGCTAGATAAGGCTAAATTCTCCCATAATTGGATAAGATAACATGAATATCTTAATTTAGGAGTTATCATTCAATTCACTTATCAGTATACAATTAATGAATGTGGATTAATGAATGAATAATTTCAACTAAAGCTAACATTTGAGTGGCTTTACAGTAAGAAAACATATTACTATCAATTTCAATGGTACATACAATATATATGATCACGGTCAAATTTTTTATCAGAAGGAATGAAGTCCATTCAAGAGAATAGTCAAAGTCTCCAGTGATATTCCAAGCTCCAGAACAGGAAGTCAATCTGCATCCCTTCTTAAAGTGGTCAGAGGATCCCATCTTGAATTTGCAAAGAGTGGAAACCAGAAAAAAAAAGAAAAATGGATGAACATGCTTCAGTCCAATAAAAACCAACAAAAGCTCACCAAAAAAAAAAAACGGATTCCACTAGCTTCAGTTTAGAAAAACCAGAAAAAACACACAGAAAAATGGAGCTTCAGTCCAATGGGAAACTCTTATTTCCAAAGAGTGGAAACCAGAAAAAAAAAAAAAAGAAAATGGATGAACATGCTTCAGTCTAATAAAAACCAGCAAAAGCACACAAAAAAAGGGATTCCACTAGCTTCAATCTAGAATAACCAAAAAAAACACACAGAAAAATGGAGCTTCAGTCCAACGGGAAACTCTTATTTCCAAAGAGTGGAAACTAGAAAAAAAAATAACAGAAAAATGGATGAACATGCTTCAGTCCAATAAAAACCAGCAAAAGCACACAAAAAAAACAGTATCTACTAGTTTCAGTCTAGAAAAACCAGAAAAAACACACAGAAAAATAGAGCTTTAGTCCAATGGGAAACTCTTATTTCCAAAGAGTGGAAACCAAAAAAAAAACTGAAAAATGGATCAACATGCTTCAGTCTAATAAAAACCAGCAAAAGCACACAAAAAAAAAGATTCCACTAGCTTCAATCTAGAATAACCAAAAAAAACACACAGAAAAATGGAGCTTCAGTCCAATGGGAAACTCTTATTTCCAAAGAGTGGAAACCAAAAAAAAAAAAAACAGAAAAATGGATGAACATGCTTCAGTCCAATAAAAACCAGCAAAAGCACACCAAAAAAACGGATTCTACTAGCTTCAATCTAGAAAAACCAGAAAAAACACACAGAAAAATGGAGCTTCAGTCCAATGGGAAACTCTTATTTTCAAAGAGTGGAAACCAGAAAAAAAAAAACAGAAAAATGGATGAACATGCTTCAGTCCAATAAAAACCAGCAAAAGCACACAAAAAAAACGGATTCTACTAGCTTCAATCTAGAAAAACCAGAAAAAACACATAGAAAAATGGAGCTTCAGTCCAATGAGTGAAAACCAGAAAAAAAAATAGAAAAATGTGTGCAACACGCTTCAGTCGAGTGAAAACCAGCAAAAGCACACAAAAAAACGGATTCCACTAGCTTCAGTCCAAACAAACCAGGAAAAAAAAAACAGAAAAACAGAGCTTCAATCCAATAGGAAAACTCTTATTTCCAAAGTAGGGAAACTAGAAAAAAGAAAAAGAAAAATGGATGAATGTGCTTCGGTAGTTGTTGTTAACTAAAATTTTTAGAATTTTAATATCATAATTCAATTCAAATCCTCGTAATATAGTAACATACCAAGCCTTGGCTCTCATAGCAATACCAAGCTTTGGCTGCTGAAGCTCATGCTCATCCTCAATATTAAACATCAATAAGCAAACACGGTTTATCCAGTTGCAATTCTTTCTTTTCATTTTTTTTCCTTTTTTTAAACATATATATTCTTATTATATGCACGGAAAAATTCTTCTGAAATAACAGTACAAATTCAAGGAGGCACAGTAACAATTATAACTACAACAACATTCTGCAGTAATCTGTTCACATATATAGACAACAAAAAATATACAAGACAAATCCAAGCAACCAACAAATTGAAAGCTAAACACATCCAAATTGATCCAAACAGCATCAACATGTACTACATAAACATAGCCACAAGAAATACCAGAAAAAAAATTCCAGAACATATACATACCCAAAAAAATACCAGAAAAAATACCGAAAAATGCTAATAAATTACTAGAGCAGAAAATTACCCAAAAAAGATAAAAAAAATCCTCCAAAGTCAAGCACACACGATGATAGTTCGAAGCTCAAGATTCCTGAGAAAAAAATGAAGGGGAACGGTAAACTAAAGGATCAACACATGAAAATCCAAACAAAAAAAAATAATTATGTCGAAAATGGAGGACTTTGCAGGTTTGGGCTACCGATTGTTTGCTGGTGGCTTCGGCTAAGTTTGATAGCTCACCTAGGCAAGTTCTTCACCGGTTTCATGGCGGAGGAGTTGACTTCCCGCTTGGAGGATATGCCAAGAACGAAATTGGAGGATGATGCCGCTACAATTTGTTGCTTGAGGACGAAAATGTTAGACTGAAATGGGTGACTGATGAGACGAAAATGGAGGACTGGAAATGCAGAACGAAAATGGCGACAATGAAGGAACGAAATGGAAGACGAAAATGGCGACAATGGAGAAATAAAATAGAAAACGAAAATGGAAGAGAAAATGGAAGAACAATAACCTGGGAAATGAAGGAGGAAAGTTGAGGGATTCAATCTTAGAAACCCTTGGCCAGCCCTTGGAAATGCGAAGAGGAAATATATTCAAATTTTTGGATTTCTATCGTTCATTCCCCCCAATTATGGGGGGTATGCGGATTTCCCCAAACTGGGTAATGAAAATTACTGTATGCATTCCATTCCTTTGCTCCAGGCAGCAAGAATACTATCAAACCCATTTCCTCTCCTATCAAACCCTCGCTCCAGGCAGCCCGTAATTATTCATCTATTTCATTAATTTCGGAATTCAGTGGATAATTTTAATAACATTTTATTTTTGAACAAAAAATTCTCTTTTAATTTCTTTTATTTATTTCATGTTTGAAATAAGAAGGATACACATTATCTTACGATTTCAAACCATGATAGAGATTTGAGCCAATTCTACTTTAATTGTTGAGATATTTATTAAAAAATTTCACGCTAAATATCATTAATTTTTTTCAGCATGAGTTAATTTTTGGTCAAAAAAAGGATTAGTTATATCTGTTCTCTTTAGATTTGACTTTGACCAAATAATAATTTTGGCTCTTCACTTGCAAAATAACAAGAAGAACTTCTAACTTGGATGAATATTATCCTCCTTATGTTTAGTCACAACTAAAATAAAAAGATAACTCACTATTATCCATTTTCTCATCCCACTAATCTAATAAAGTTGATTGTTGCAGATAATTATAAACAACTAAGTTTGCGTTAACAACAATAAAAATAAATATTATCTCCGCATTTTTTACTAAATACTTTCAAATGCTTGACTAAACGGAAAAAAAAAAAGAAAAAGAAGAAGAAGAAATTATTTATGTTGGATTTGAATGAGATAATTACATATTTATGACAGTCTAATTTAATAATAATTTTTTTTTTTATAATACATAATTTGTCATGTGAAGGAGAAGTCGACAATGTATCCACAAAATATAAAAGGATGTAACTTTTATGTTGTAGATTTTGCTATTCTAAGAGAAAAATCGTTATTGGGCCATATTTTAGAATTTGTTATATTATTTGGCCAGACCCAAAGGAGATAAATGTAATCGAATTTTTTATATTTATGTTTATTTTTCTAGCATGATATTCAAAATAAATACAATGTTAAAACTGTTTCAAATATTAATAGACAGATCTTCGTTGTCAATAATATTACAGAAGTAGTCCATTTTCATTAAACTACTGTAGCAGTAGGAGTATAGTCGTTAGCACTAATTAGGAGAAGTTCACAGGTTGCTCCAACACATTGCCATGAAAAATGCAATTACAAAAAGAAATGCAGAAAAAACAAAAATCCAGAACCAACAAAGCTACCAGAGGATGAACAGAAATTGAAGAAGAGGAAGGCACACAAAACCCTACAAACTACTGAATTTGTGGGATGGCGGATTGTAACCCTAACATTAGGCAATGAAAGAGAATTCTTAAAATATGCGACTGAAGTCATGGTTACATGGATGAAGAAGTCGATTTACCCGTATTAGCGGTTGATATCTTGACCTCTTTGTTGGGCACCTTAACCGGACGGAATGAGGGTGAAAGTAGACGACAGAAGACACTTCGCACCAACGAATGAAAGATTAGTTCAAATTTAGATCTACAAACAGTGAGGGAGTGGGCGGGAAAAATAATTATACAGGTTGTTGGTGGGTTTAATGCATTAGTGGTAAAGTAATTGAAATGCAGATGTGAATAGATTGGGAACAGATCGAGGATTCAAAGGCTAAACAGGGTGAAAGACCAAGACAAAGTTTCTGAAAAATTACTGTTGATTTTTGGATGTTGAGTACAGTGAAGATTCTCTATCTTTTTAAAAATTACTATTTAGTTTTTGGACGTTAAACATTTGTAAATAGGTAATTATTTTTTTGCACGTTTCAATTAGAAAATAGACTCCAAACAGCTGGTTGTCCTGAAAAATTTGTATTTGCAAATACAAACGTGCTCTACGCAGCCATAATTTTTTGGAAAGAGAAGGAACGAAAGAAATTGGCATCCACCAAAACAATTTTTGTGGAGCCTTCGAGAAATCACTAATACATATACAGTGTTTAGATAAGTCCGTCTGTCCCTGGTCTACCACAGAGAGTGAGAGGGAGAGTGACTGAGCCAGAGAGAGAGTGTGGAAAACATTAAACATTCAAAGCGCCAACCATCCCCAACACATCCCTCCTAGTCTTCTTCTGCCGTCAACTTCTCGATCTCGGCTGAGATCAACTATTTCCTTCCCATGGCAAATTTAACAACTCTGAATTTGAGTTTCATTCCTATTGCAGGGGTTGCCCGTTGGAATGGATCACCATCAGCAACAGCAGGAGTTGGAGGAGGAAAGGTGATGATGGCTGGTCCTACGTCTTGGAGGAAGTTGGATGGGACAAGGGGAAAAAACGAAAAGGCACGAGTGGTGGAAGCCAAGATGAGTGGATCAGGGAGTGGCGGCAAGTACAAAGGGACGCAGATGAGAGAGAGGCAACTGACGGAGATGATAGAAAAGAAGGTAATGGAAGCTAAGGAGGTGTGCGGGGAGGATGAAAGCAGCGACGAGTGCAAAGTTGCTTGGGATGAGGTGGAGGAGGTGAGCCAGGCAAAAGCCGATCTCCGTCTCAAGCTTGAGATCATGCATCAGGATCCTCTTGAATCTTTCTGCCAGGAGAATCCTGAAACCGACGAGTGTCGCCTTTACGAAGATTGAAGATATCCAACATTCATATGCTCTAATCCAAAATCCCATCCCCTTCTATGCATTTATGGATTTTGTATATATCTATCATCCCCTTCTATGCATTTATGTATCTTGTATATACCTATCGTCAACTTCTCGACCTAGTACTATTCTCTGCTAGGCTACTCTTCAAGTTCGTTCCCGTGTATGCGTTTGTTTTTTCCATCAACTGTGCTGGCTTGGGCTGCTTATCAGTAATTACCATTATTATTCTAATGTTTGGCTAGCATCCTAATTTGTAATGCAGTACTTAAAATAAATTTCCTAGCAAATGGAATACGAGCTATTACGCTTCCCTAGCTAGAATTAAATACTTATAATGTCATTTGGGATCTTTCACTTGCAGGGTAAGTAATAACCGAGAAATCCGACTACAATATAAACATTCAATACCAACGAGTTCAAACCTTTGCAAGTCCCTTCAAACATAATCCGCTTATTTAATATTTACAACTTTAAAAGCCCACCTTTATCCCGGCGCAGAAGAGTCAAAATCAACCATAAAAATCCAGCAAATAAAGCGACCATAAAAAATCCCAAAGAAAAGAAAAAAACCATTGCAAGCCACTGGGATCGAAATGAGCAATCATGAGATGACACCAATTTATGCCGTAGCAATAAAAGAGACGCTTCATGAACTAACTTCAATTAAATTTCACGAATACAAGCTAGACATCAAAGAAAGCCAAGTCATACAAGCTACATTTTAAAAAACCACGGAGCTAAATATTGCCTCAATTGTCTCTCCATGCATTGCGAATACATTCAATGACCAATCCAAGATGAGCAATCATATTCCTCTTGAGGTGAAACATCAAAAATCAGAATCTCCAGCTTAGGCAAAATGAGTAAATGTTATCAATCAGCCATGAAACTGCAACCGACAAACCAATGGAATTCAAATTAAACAAAGTCTCAAAGCTAAATAACTGTAAATGGGTTTAAAAAAAGAAGGAAGAAGAAGAAGACGAAGGAATAGAACCTACCTTGTTTTCCAGCAACTAGAAGTACTCTGTCCAAAGTCAACGCAGCAAAGTTCCAACAGTCATTCTCATTCCCTGTCTTCTTTAGGAGATGCAGCCTCTTTGACATCAATAGTGAAGCTATACTCCTGGTCACATCCTAAATAGGAGTCACTCATGAAGTATAATGTGTATGTCTTCTTTCCAGCTTCCATGGGAGCTTCAAAATCAAGTTTGACATTCAACCTCCTCTGCAGGGCAACCTTTTTTATAGCAACTAATTGGTTAGTTTTGACGTCACCAATCACAAGCCACCATCCTTCCTCCTTGGCTTTAGGATATCTAGGGGTATCAACAGGTCCAACTTCAGTTCTCCCCTCAAGATCTCTTTCAAGGGTTACCTTCACACTAACCTCTTCTCCAGCGCTGACATTATCACTATCAGGCACATCATACGCCAAATCAATATTCGGGAAGCGGTTACAAAACCGTGCAATATCCATCAACTGTGAGTCTGACATTTGTAAAAGCTCATGCCTCTCGTCATCCTCCATCTCAACTAGATCAAAAACAGTCTCTATACTCTTCCCAGGGTTCTCTTGGCACCTCTTTGCCAATTCCTTTGTAAAATGTGGAAGTTGGAGGAGCATGGAATCGCGCTCCCACATGCCCTGTGTTACCATCTGACTCACTTCCATTGCAAGAAGGGCAAGGCTAAGCCAACCACTGCTGGAAATAACATCAACCATGGCTTGGAGCAACCTAGACGCAGTAACAAGTACCTCTTGCTGGTCAATTGCCAAGTTTCCCCTCACCAGTTGCCGAGAGAAGTGGGCTTGCATAAGAACATTAGCCTTCACATGAGGGTCGCTGCATTTTGGGTTGTCAAAGGAGAAACGCTGGTGATTAATTAACTGCCTAATCAACTCTTCTTCACCTGGCCGTATTGGAAGTTGCTCATACTCCGAAGCTGAAGCCAAAATATCCAACAAACCTTTCAGTTTTGTTTTTGAGCTCAAAGAAGAACTAAAACGTTCAATGGTTGTGTAACTAATATAGTAGTATGAAGCTATCATGCCAAGATTCAACGGTGAAAGTAAGAAATCTTCATCAACACGAACACATTTACTCGCTTCCAGATCACTGATGGTATTCTCGACAAGCTCTGACAGGTGATCAGATAGATGCCTGTGACTAACACCCTGCAAATTATAGTAATTTGGATTCTGGGCGAGCCTCCTGTACATGAACGTCCATGTTAGGTAATCCACTGCATCTTGCTTGTTCTGAATGACTTCAACAACCATCTCAGCATTCAGATTATCATGCAGATAATGATGCAAGTGGCTTTCAACTGGAAATGCTTCATATAAGAACTTCTTGTAGTATTCTTTCCGTGGTGCATGGCAAAATATAACACATTTCCCCGAGTTATCAACAAGAGGTCGACTGGCATGACCCATCATCTGCAACAAATCAGTAACTGGATAGTCAGTATGAGCATTTTCTCTGCCATCATAATGCTGTGTTCCCATAATCACCACCAGATGCGCAGATAGGGGCATCCCCCAACACATTGAACTACACATAACACACACTTGAATCCATCCGGTTTCAAACAGAGTCTTAACAATATCTTGATCAGTACTGGTTAAGCCCTCATGCAAATAACCCACACCAAACCGAAGTGTTTCTTTCAACATAGGTTCCTTGATCCTATCTAGAAAAGGTTCCAACTCTTCTGGAGACTGTAACAAGAATATTCCTTTATCTGTATCCACACTTCCATACGTCATCAAATCCACCGCTGTCAAGCGGGTGTGCTTCCTTGTAGGAACAAACACAATTGCCGGTTTCCCATTCTTAGCATGCTGAACAATAGCCGTATATGTTGGTTTTGTCATAGCCTGCATCCTAGCTTCGAAATTTGCAATATCGATACCTTGAATATGTATTTCCAGGGGTACAGGCCTCACGCCTGGAGGAAAGTTGAAAAGACCATGAGAGGTGGCTCCAATCCATTCTCCCAAATCCTTGGCATTAGCTAGAGAAGTTGATAAGGCTACAATGCGGATCTTGTTCTCAATCTGGCTTGTGATATATCTCATTCTAGAAACTATAACCTCCAATACTGGACCAGCATGACCCCCAATCAGGTGGAGTTCATCAACAATGAAAAGACTAACTTGCTGGACATACTTCCGCTGTTTCCAGCGACGAGATAAAGCATCCCATCTCTCAGGAGTGCTAATAATTATCTGACCTCTTTCAAGCAATTTCAAATCTGTAGCTGAAACCCCAGTTAATTCAACCACTCTCATCCCCAGTCCATCTCCAAACTTCCTCTTCCAGTCATTATACCGCTCCTTAGCAAGAGCCTCAACAGGAGCAATATATACAGCACGCATGATACTGTCAGGACCTTTCTGGTGGTTCCTCAATATGGCAAATTCTGCACAAATTGTCTTCCCACTGCCAGTTGGTGCAGCAACCAGGACATTGTCATCTGAGTTGTACAGGATTGTGAAAACCTGAGTCTGGACAGGATTGAAATGCTTAAACTCTTTATATAGAGCTTCATAAGATGGATTCCGTAAAGCTGTCACAGGCAAAGGTTGCAAGTCCAACAACTCTGTGGGAGGAGGGTACTTCTCAGGTAAAATAAGGTGCCTGAAAGAAACAGGTAAAATAGTCTGTGAACCAAGCCATCTATCTGACACAACACGAATGAAGTACTGAGGCGGCAATGGCTCATAAATTGAGACTGTAAAATCCAGAATGTGATCCTCATCAATATATTGCTTCTTCAACATGAAATACTCATGATGGAGAATATATTCCCCATCATTATCCTCCACAATGACCCAAAAGGGTTCTACAAATCCATGTACTTTGTCATCCCACTGGAAATCAGGTGTAATGGTAACTTCAAACCTCAGAACAGATCGAGTGATTGGTTGAACATGTGCAGACAAATTTAGCTTCGGGAACTGATGGATGAACTTGTGGAGTGTTTTCCCCATCTTAGGGAAACGTATTAGTTCTCCTATCTCCTGAGAGGAGAGGTCATAGTACCTTTCCCAAGCCAGATCTTTCTTCTCCAGCTTCATCAAAATTTCATTTGGAATCCCGTGGAATTGACGAAGAGGAGTCTGGACACTCCACATTCGCTTGTTAATCATTTTGCACCACTTCAAAGCCTTCTCAGTTAGTTGGGCCCATCCTCTTTTCAAAGCAATTTCAAATAAAGCTCGCATAAGTCTCCCTGCACTCTGCAAAGAGGATAGGGAAAATGTAAACAAGCAGTAACTACATGGACATCTTAAAGCTATGGTAAGAAAACCTGAATGTCACCAAAACAATGAGAAAAGTCAAATATAGATTGCCACTACTTATGACATGACAAACCTGGGTTATGAAAACCATGTCAGATGTCAAAGAGAGTCCTTCAAGCTTCAGTTGTGAAATATATGCCTGAAGGAGAACATTAATCTTGGCACTAGGTTCATCAAGACTCTCTTTGATGGGAATAGGGACACGTTCCAGCAGCTTTGCCAATTCCACCTTCTCATCTTGTCTCACTGTCACGTACTTAAATTCTTCACTGAGTGAGAACAGACGACAAAGCTCAATGTCACCCATTGTATGCTTCAAATGCTCGTTGTATGTAGAAATTGTACCATGAGTTATATAATAATAGCTAGCAATGCGTCCCAAGTCAGTGACCTGGAAGTATCCACTTTTCCTGTCATATTTCACCAGGTTATTCTTGTCCAATATTGTTGCTGCTGAATGAACCTGCCGGTAAGGCGAGAGAACAAGATCAGACAATCAGAAACTAAATATATATATATATATATATATATATATATGTATATATATATATATATGAAGAAAATGTAAAAATATTAACTCCAAAATCAGTTCTCAGAGCATATTTGATCATTCCAAGTAATACCCAGAAAAACTTGCAACATAATACATAAAAACACAAGAAAAGAAACATGCAAAACAGTCCTGAATAAGTTCATCTTGTGCCTTGCCCTTTCAAAGGAGCAACGGGATTAAATAGGCAAAATCCCCAACCCCCGCCCCCCCCCCCCCCCCCTCCAAAAAAAAAAAAAAAACAGCAAAAACCCAAAACCCCAAAGATATTTTTAAAAAAAAAAAAAAAGGATGTACAATGAGTATGCTTGGGCTTTTTAAGTCCACTTTAAGATCATTGCATACGTTCAAAGTAATTAATGATCACAAAACTCGAAGTTCTAAAATGACAATCTAAATTTTCTACACGCCACATTTTTTAATAAAATATATATACGACTAGTGTCTTTCAGAGACATTTTAAAGAACATTTGGAGAAACACAATCAAAGAAATGAAGCTGAATGAAAACCTCCATGGATGACAGATGAAAACAGGCTATGATAAATACATCCAAAGCGACCACACCAAATAGAATGAAAATTAAAGAAACAAATAATTTCATGTACAAAATCCTTACCAGATCAGCTGAATAAAGATTTACAGCATCTCCCATTCTTCTTATAAGATCCTCTTTGCTTTCCCCCGCCACATTAACGGGAAGAGCATCAGCTCCCAAACCATAAAGGGTAGGATTCCGCACCATGCGAACAAAGAGATATGTATAACGGAGCCAAACACAAGCTTCTTTAGCATTTTGCACAGTTCCAAGGACAATTTCTGCATTCAACTGATCAGCCAACTTGGATATGAACTGGCTTTCAATGGGGAGTTGCTGATTCATCAGACACATGTAATACTGTAGCTCACCATGCCAGGTAATAATAATTCCTTCACCATATGTATCAAATTGAGGCCTTCCAGCACGGCCAAGCATCTGCATTACATCAAGAGGACTTAGCTCAGTCCATACTCCCTTTTCAGGATCATAGATCTGGGTACCTTTTATAATCACTGTATGAGCTGGCAAATTGACACCCCAAGCAAGAGTTGCAGTGGAAACCAAAACTTGCACATGACCGTCAGCAAACAGCTCCTCAACAATTTGTCGATCAGCCCTAACCATCCCTGCATGATGAATAGCAAAACCATATGGTAACAAGTCCTTCAGATCATTGCTTTTTACAAGCTCCGTGTGACTCTGAAGAATTTCACGGCTTGCACTGTCCTCTTTCAAGAATTTACCAAGAGTATCATTAGCAAGTGCAGTATCACGTATAGCACGAGCTGTCTTGGCTGTTTCTTTCCTGGAGTGGACAAAAATCAGCACCTGATGTTTTCCTGCATTGTTGATTACCTTCTCATAGCAAATATCATTCATCATTTGAAATCTTTGCAGAGGTTTCTTTACTGTGATTCCTATGTACTGCTGAGCCAAAGGAACAGGTCTATAGCTATTGTCAAAGTGGAAGAGACCTTTCTCGACATCAACTCGCAAAAACAAAGCCACGTCTACATAATTTGGGAGTGTAGCTGACAAGCCAACCAACCGTATGTGCTCCTTCGTAGTCTCAATTTGCCTCACAGTTCTTGCAACAATGCTCTCTAATACAGGACCACGATTATCATGCAACAGATGTATCTCATCAATAATTAGCAATTTCACAAGTTGAGTATAGGTGCGGTCCCCAGCCTTCCTTGTTATTATATCCCACTTCTCAGGGGTAGTAACAATAATCTGAGTTTCCTCAATCTGTTGACGAGTCAGTGATTGGTCTCCACTGAGCTCTTTCACCTTGACATCATATTGTTGGAGACGATTAGACAAGTTACCCACGACTTCAGCAACCAGTGCCTTCATTGGGGCCACATAAACAATTTTGTAGTTGTTGGGATTGAAAGACCCATCAGCGTTTCTGTTCAAAGCAATCTGCTGAAGGATTGTCAGCATTGCAACATTTGTCTTTCCAGCACCTGTAGGGGCACACAACAAAACATTATCCGCACTGAAAAGGGCAGTCTGGTACACTCTACTTTGAACCCTGTTTAGATGAGTCATTCCTTTGAAAGCTGGCTGCGCCCAGTCAGGCATGGAAGAGATCTTCACAAGTTCTTCATCAGGAGCTAATGGTTTTGCCTTCAAGGCAGGCACATGAATTTCTTCATACCCCTTCTTCTGGTTCCTGTAAGAACCATCTGAAAGCTCACACTTCTTAGATGGCCGCAATAAACCCCCCTGTTGTGAAGCAAGGCTGTCGAGATCGAGTAACTGGCGTTGCCCTGTCAACCAACCACCATCAGCATCTCTATCAGCAGGCCCTCTTCTTGCAAGATCCCCATCTCCTCCACTTTCATCCTTTAACCGGCGAGCCTCTTCTCTAATGCTCTTCTCCAAGTTTTTCTGCCTCTCTTTCGCAGTTGCTCTGGTGGCATGCAACTGCTCCAAGATTGCAGCATGATCTGGCCCCAATACCATCATTTCCTCTTCAATCTTCCTCCTATCCTCTTGGTCTTCAGCCCTGGCCAAACGAGTGCACCATACTATCTTCAGCCGGTTCCGCAACATATACTTGACTAGATCAAACTTATCGAACTGCAGATGCACCAACAGTTTAGTCTCAATTTCACGGTCATCACCTTCAGCAAGAATCTTGAGAACCTCCTCGGCAAGCTTTTGGCTTTGTTGAGGATCAATCTGTTGATCATAAGCCTGTGAAATCTTCCTCTGAAGCCAGTAAGCATCAATGTCCTGCACATTCAAAGTCATTCCCCCATTAGCGTCCTGCATCTCTTCATCATCAATCCCACCACCCATCTGCATAGCACCAGCACCATCAGTATCAAGGGTGTCATCTTCTTGCTCTTCATCCTCCTGCACTAGATCATAGTTACTATCATCATCCTCTTCTTCGTTCTCCTCAAATTCAACAGCAACACCTACATCATCATCAAGGCCCTCATCACCATTGGCAGCTGCAGAAGCAGTATCACCACCATCTTGGTAATCTGTGATGAATTCTCCAATGGAAACCAGTTGATCAAAGATGTGGTTGGGAATAGGGTTCAAGAGCTTCTCAATCTCCTTTTTCTTGTCAGAGGTCTTAAGGTTGCTGTTCTTCAGAACAGCTAGAATCTCATCTGCTGCACCACTAACAATATTAAGAGGCTGTCCACCTAACTGTTGTTGAATGGCACTAAGCAAGGCCTCATAAGCAGCCCTTGTCTCTTTAGTTTTTGGCTGATAGACACCCTCGTCAGTGGATGTGAGAACGCTCTCCTCCTGAAGAAGACGCCTTCTCTTGGTCTGTCTACCAGGAACGGGATCAGAAGCCAGTGTCTCTCGTTCTTTTTTCTTCTTAGACTTGCTGCGTTGGTCTTCCAATTCAGGAGGTTTACTCCTGGAGGCACGGTCACCAAATGATCTGGGATCTATCTTGCCGTGGAGTGACTCGGGCTCCCCAGTTGGCTCGTGGGTGTCACGAGGTCGAGAGTCAGTGGTGAGCACAAGGCTGGAGTTGGCTCGATACTCATATTGCTTGAAACGGGCGTGCGCCTCCGCCATCTTCAATCAGACCAGACAGACAAAAAAAAAAAAAAAGATTATGAGCTAAAACGCCAACCAAATCTAATAGAAGATTCCAAGTTTTGTAGAAAACAACTAGTAACAATTGTAATAATTACACTAGGTCTAGGAAAGCAACAAGTCTATTCTCAACATTCCTTTTCCCACGGTAGGGTTTATCCGACGTGATATGTGCCCTAGAATTCTAAACTGTCTTACGCCTACGGTTGGGTTTATCCGACATGATAGAATGCTAAACAATGAAGGGGCATATAGTTAGAGCAGCAGAATTATGCACAATGAACATGCGACGGTGAATGATTATACTTGCTATTCTCAATAAGAAGAAGAAAATGAGGCGCAAGAGATGAACTCACGGAAAGTATAATATTTTTGAGAACCGCGGCGCCAGAGCAGTGATGGCTTCTTCTCTTCTCCTCTTATGTCGACTGTCGGGGAAAAATCTCAAGGAGGAACGGGTGCTATACGGAAGGGCTTCGTTAAAAACACTTATAAGTAAGGGTGAATTAATACTACGCTACACCGCCAACGGAGGCGGCAGATAATCCATCGCCACCGCCTTAGTTGGGATTGAAAGGCTGCGGTTTTTGGATTGGGGATTAGATGGATCGACGACGACCTAGAGTTTTATGTTGAGCGAACTGCCAACTCTTTGTTCCTGTGTCATGACTCTTATAGCTTTAGGGGTCAATTCATAATAAAGATAAAGTAGTAGGCAGTTAGTGGAGTTTGGTTAATGTTAGTAACAGAAAGAGAATCGGGTGTGGTTGTAGTAAGGCGGTGGAGTAGCCTATATAAGCTGCCAATTACTTGTGTATCAAGTAGACGATAATTGATGAATGAAACTGGGAATATCCCAACTCTAAATCCTCTCTTCTCTCCAATTCATCTCTCCAGTCTTTCTTCTCTTTTTCTACTCAAAGCTCTTACTTGCTCCCGAAGTTAAGTCTCTAAACTTCCATTAGGTTATAATCCTGACATTTGGTATCAGAGAAGGCATTCTTTGAAGACCTTGGTTCCAGACAATGGCAGAGAGCACACGATACAAAGTTCTCGAAGATCAGATCAAGAAGCAGGATGGGAAGACACTAGAACTGGGGGAAGCTTTGTCCAGACAAGGTGCAGAATTTCGTGCGGATCTTCAAAAACAAAATGCTGAATTTCAGAAACAATTTCTGGAGATTCAGAAACAAATGGCTAATATGCAGTCGCAGATGCAGAAGAGTGATTCCAAGATGGATAATTTGATGCAATTTTTGAAAAAAGACAAGGTTTATGTGGAGGCTGAGTCTACACAAGGGGACAATACACCTTTGTTGCCTACTCTAGAAGTAGGATTCAGAACCAACAAGGAGGACAGATTTCATGTGGTTAAAGAAAATTGGGGGAAACCAGTTTATACCCATATTGCTTGGTTACCGAAGGTAGAATTACCGAATTTTAGGGGAGAAAACCCCAGGGAATGGCTGCGGAAATGTGAAATTTTTTTTCATGTGAATCAAGTCTCTGAACATCAGAAACTCGATGTGATTGAGTTGTACATGGAAGGCAAGGCAGATGTATGGTACCAGGGTATTAAACTAACTAAAGCACATCTTCATTGGGCGGAATTCCGAATGCTACTTATTAAGAGGTTTTCAGAAAAAGGAAAAGTTGATGAAGTGGAGGCTTTCAACAAACTACAACAAGATAATTCAGTTCTTGAGTATCAGGAGCTCTTTGAGGAACTTAGAACAATGATGTTGCTTCAGGATCCTCACCTATCGGAAGCCTATTTCATTTCCTCTTTTATCAGTGGTTTGAAGGAGGAAATCAAACCAGTCGTGCGAATGCATAAACCTGAAAGTCTGTTAGATGCGTTTGAAATAGCACACTGGCAGGAACAAGTTTTGGAGAGTGGAAACAGAAGGAGCAGAAGCACTTATAAGCAAGGAGCTGATCATGTGTTTAATTTTGTGAAAAAAAAGAATGGAACCTCAAGTCAATATACTGTCCCTACGAATACATTTAATAAAAATAAGGATCAACCTCCAGGAGAATATAAACGAATTACAGCTCAAGAGATTCAGAGAAGAAGGAACTTGGGGTTGTGCTTTAAACGCGGGGAGAAGTTTGGATTGGGACATGAGTGTAAACTAAAGCAGATTAACTTCATGGTATCTGATGAAGGTGAAGAAGATCTAAACAAAGAAAACTTGGATTTCCAGGAAGTTAATGATGATCCAGAAGATCAGGTTGTAGATATCTCACTTCATGCCTTATCAGACAACATTAAAAGGAAGACTATTACACTGGAAGGACAAATTCAGGAAGCAGCAATTCATATTTTAGTGGACACGGGTAGCACTCATAGTTACATTAACTATAGAGTGGTTCAGAAATTATCTTTTCATCATCAGGAAACAGCCCCATTCACAATCACAGTAGCTGATGGTAGCTCAATTACTAGTACAGCAGTTTGTCCTCAGCAGGAATGGAGAGTACAGGGCTACAAATTTAAATTTGATCTCAGAATAATGGAGATTGGAGGATGGGATGTTATTCTAGGAGTGGATTGGATGTTTTACTACAGCC
Organism: Gynochthodes officinalis; assembly: GCA_020080225.1. Lineage (NCBI taxonomy): Eukaryota > Viridiplantae > Streptophyta > Magnoliopsida > Gentianales > Rubiaceae > Gynochthodes > Gynochthodes officinalis. Next base: position 25,725,354 of record CM034620.1, read on the forward strand.
TTATTACCTTTGACTTCAAGCAACTGAATATTCAGTTTCAGCACCAAGGAGAGGAGCTAATGCTGCAAGGGTGTGTAGAAGATTCACAAATGAAGCTGGTGAGAGGGAAAGATGTCAAACTATTTGCAGAATTGAAGAGGAAGTTAGTAGCTGCTAAGCACCTCAATGTGGTGGTAGAACCAGAAAGCAACATACAGTTGTTTGCCAAGCTTTCCAAGTGTTCTTTTGCTCAAACTCAAGTGGAGTACCTAGGCCACATTATTTCAGACAAAGGTGTAAGTATGGATAGCTCAAAAGTGGAGAGTGTGCTCCAGTGGTCACCACCAACCACTTTAAAACATCTAAGGGGATTCTTGGAATTGGCTGGATACTACAGGAGATTCATCAAAGGGTATGGAGTCATAAGTAGACCTTTAATAGATTTGCTTAAGAAGGACAACTTCCTATGGGACACAAATGCTCAAGTAGCTTTTGAACAATTGACGAAACTGATGCTTGTTCAGAGGGGATGGGAGCTGTGTTAATGCAAGAGGAACAGCCCATTGCTTACATGAGCAAGTCATTCAACAAGCAAAACAAAGGACTCTCCACTTATGAAAAAGAGTTGTTGGCATTAGTCATGGCAGTGAGTAAATGGAAACATTATTTGATTGGGAGACATTTCATTATCAGGACTGATCATCAGTCTCTGAAGTATTTGTTAGAACAGAAGCTGAAAATTCCATTGCAACACAAATGGCTTACTAAGTTGCTGGGGTTAAGCTATGAGATCATGTATAAGAAAGGGGTGGAAAACAAGGCTGCTGATGCCTTGTCTAGAAGAATTATGGAAGAAAACATAGAGGAAGTATCAGGAACAACATTGGCAATATCATCTGCCACGCTAGAATGGGTTCAACAATTGGAGGGAAGCTATCAAGGAGATGGGGAATGCACTGCTATCATAGCAAAGTTGATGATCTCTCCACAGGCTGAACCAGGTTATCATTATGATCATGGTATTTTGAAGAAAGGTGCACGAATTTATGTAGGAAGTTCTTCTGATCTCAGGAAGCAATTGGTTCAAGAGATGCATGCCACACCATTGGGAGGGCATTCAGGTCAAAAAGCTACCATGCAGAGGTTGAAAATGGTTTTCTTTTGGCCTAAAATGAAAGAGGATGTAATACAGCAGGTGAGCAGTTGTGAAGTTTGTCAGAGAAATAAAACTGAACATTGTTCTTACCCTGGCTTGCTTCAACCGTTAGAGATTCCGCAGCAAGCATGGTCACAAATCACTATGGATTTTATTGAGAAATTACCTCAATCCCAGGGTTTTGACACAATAATGGTAGTAGTGGACAGATTTACTAAGTTTGGTCATTTCATCCCACTAAAACATTCAATCTCAACTCCAGTACTTGCAGAAGTCTTCCTTGAGAATATATTCAAGTTACATGGATTGCCATCTTCCATTGTCAGTGATCGTGATAAGATCTTCACAAGCTATTTTTGGAGAGCTTTATTCCAGCAGCTGGGCATTAACCTCAATTATAGCACTTCATACCACCCTCAAAGTGATGGCCAAAGTGAGAGAGTTAACCAGTGTTTGGAGACATATTTGAGGTGTTTTTCTTGTGACAAACCTAATAGCTGGAGCAGATGGTTATCATTGGCAGAATGGTGGTACAACACAGCATTTCATAGCAGCATTAATATGACTCCTTTTGAAGCTTTATATGGGTATAAACCGACTCCCCTACCTTTGGGACCATTGCAAGACTCAGGGGGCGCTTGGTATAAATGATGGGTTTAGGAATGGAATGAATTTGTGGAATGGAAAGGTTTGGAATAGAATGGAATGATAATAATTATGTTGTTTGGTATTATTTTGTAATGGAAGGGAATAAATTTTATATTAAAATTATAATAAAAATAGTATTTTACATTATATGATATTTAACAAATTATATCTTGTTCAAAAAATAGTCAAAGTGCATGTCAATTTGTAGAGAAAAATATTTTCTATAAATTAGTGAAATTTGTTTTTAAAAAAAAATTAAAAAAAAAAGATAAAATGGGGGTTGCAAACCATGCGCGCCCATTGGGCGCGCGTCACTTCAAAATTCAGACAAGGGAGAAACAAAACCCACCGGCGTGGGATTGGAGAAAAGGAGGGGGGGTCTGGGTTTTGCTTAAAGCCATGGGGGAGGGTTTTGACAAACCCAAACCCACAAACTAAACACCCATTTTTAGTCCATAGTATTCCATTCCCCTCCCAAACCCTCATACCAAACAGCCTGTCAGTGTTACTTGCTACTACTGACTTCATCCAGCAAAGGAATATGATCATTTCTAGCTTAAAGGAACACTTACAAAAGGCCAGAGGAAGAATGAAGCAGTTTGCTGACAAACATCGCACAGAGAGGACATTGGAGGTGGGAGATTGGGTATTCCTCAAACTGCAGCCTTATAAGCAACAGAGTATAGCCATACGTTCTAATCTTAAGCTATCTTCCAAGTATTTTGGTCCCTACCAAATTGAGGTTAAGATTGGTCAAGTTGCTTATAAACTCAAGTTACCACCAGAAGCTAAATGTCATCCAGTATTTCATGTCTCGTTGTTGAAGAAAAAGATAGGGAATGAAGTTGTTCCTATCACAGTACTTCCAGAGTTGAATGAAGAGGACATTTGTCCACTGAAGCCAGTGGCAGTGTTGCAAAGAAGAAGCATAGTTCGAGATCGCAAGATAGTGCCACAGTGGCTCATCCAATGGGACCAGCTCACTTCAGCGGAATCTTCCTGGGAGGACCAATCCTTTATCAGGCGACAGTTTCCAGCATTCCAACCTTGAGGACAAGTTGTTTTTAAGGGGCAGGGAATTGTCATGACTCTTATAGCTTTAGGGGTCAATTCATAATAAAGATAAAGTAGTAGGCAGTTAGTGGAGTTTGGTTAATGTTAGTAACAGAAAGAGAATCGGGTGTGGTTGTAGTAAGGTGGTGGAGTAGTTTATACAAGCTGCCAATTACTTGTGTATCAAGTAGACGATAATTGATGAATGGAACTGGGAATATCCCAACTCTAAATCCTCTCTTCTCTCCAATTCATCTCTCTGGTCTTTCTTCTCTTTTTCTACTCAAAGCTCTTACTTGCTCCCGAAGTTAAGTCTCTAAACTTCCATCAGGTTATAATCCTGACATCCTGCAACTGCAACTGCAGGTCCGTCCATCATTAGGCCCAATGGACTCGAGGTGGCTCGCGTTCCACACATGGTAGTTGACGACACTCGCATTAAACGCCGTCTCACTGTCCAAAGGGTCTTTTTGCACAGGCAGTGTTTATTTGTAAATAAGTAATTTTTTAAATTAAAAAAATACTTTAAATATATTTTTATTTTAAATTTTAATTTTTTCTCAAATAATTTTAAAAAAAAAAATTCTCTTATTTTTTCCTTCAAATTACTTTTTTTATCAAAAAATACCCATGAAAATTTTTACACATTCCAATACAATTTTTTCCAAGGGTATGTTTGGAGTGTGATGTATTTGACAAAAGTTGCATTGGTTTGTGTGAAAATTTTAGTAGATATTTTTTTTTATAGAAAATGTATTTTAGAGAGAAAAATGAGAAGGAAATTTTTTAAAATTACGTGAGAAGAATTTGAGTGGAAAAGTTTAAATTTTAAATTTTAAAATAAAAACAAAGAAACTATCCAAACATATTTTTATTTCAAAATTTAAAATTTAAATTTTCCTACTCAAATCTCTCTCACATAATTTTAAAAATTATTTTTCCCTCCAAAATATTTTTTTATTAACAAATACTCACCAAAATTTTCACACATTCTAATACAACTTTTTCCATTTGTAAATAAAAATACCTTGTCCAAACGGACCTTTAGTTACTTTTTCTATTTACAAATAAAAACCTCTTGCCCAAACGTACCCTAAATACATTACACTCCAAACAAACCCCAAGTGTTTTAGATAATTAGTCAATAGTTAAAAGTGATTAATTGTTTATGGGCGGGCTAATTGATTGTAGATTATAATCGTTTTCAAATTCTAATTGCAAGTATTTCAAATAGTTCGTTTTGCAAGAGCCCTTTGCTTTGTAGAAAACTAAGGCTTTGTTTGAAATGTGATGTATTTGAAAAAATTTGTACTATAATATATGAAAATTTTTATGGGTATTTTTTTGATAGAAAAATTATTTTGGAGAAAAAAATAGATAATTTTTTTTAAAAATTTATATAAGAGGAATTTGAGTGGAAAATTTTAAATTTTAAATTTTAAAATAAAAATGTATTTTGATATTTTTTTTTGTTTGATAAAAGTTAATTTTGTAAATAATAATGCTTCTCCAAACAAAGTCTAAATTTATGTACAAATATTGTTGATGATAATTCAATTGTTCCTTACTCTCTTCATTTAAAAAAATAATAATAATTGCACACATGGAGTATTATTTTTCTATGCCTTTTGAATTATGTAATTGAGAGTTTAGTTACTTTACCGCGTTGTAAGAACAAATTATGAGAAGTTTGACTCATAACAGTCATTAAATAAACCATACTAAATCATATTAAATGCACTACGGCAGACAAAAATTTTTATAGATGTTTCATATGTTTTTTAAAAAAAAAGTTCACTTTGATTAAAATATTATATGTAATTTATTTAATATAGCACTAAATGTGTAATTTTAAATTTGTATCATTACTTTTAAATAAATATGAGTATACATAATTGTTGTTAGTAAAAATATTTTAAGATTTAGTTTATAAGTGGACTATTTTTTGGACAATAAAAAGTTTTCAAAAGATTTTTTTTTATTGATAGAGTAAATTTAAATTTAAATTTAAATTATATTTTATTTATAATGTTTAAATTTAAATTATTTTGTTTCATAATCAAAAGCAAAAAATAAGGTACTTAGAACCAAAATCAAAACTAAACCAGAATTAGAATTTAACTGTGAATCAACGATTTTGATAACTAAATCGAATATTGCTCCATTTATAATTTAGTCCCAAATTTGTTGGCTATTTATAAATTACATTTTAAAATAATTTTTCAATTTCTAATACACCATTATCATTTTTTAATACATATATTATCTTATTATTATTATATATAAAAAATGCAAAAACTCACCTCATACAAACTATAATTTTTTAAGGAGTCACGAAGAATTTACGTTTGTTTGTTAAGTTAAATGAATAATAAACGAATAGATTTTACTGTTCGTTTAATAAATGAACCTAATATGAATATTCATGTGTTTGGTTTGTTCATGTTCACAAATAAATTCGTTTAATATTCATAAATAACCTTGTTTATTGTTTTTATATTAAAATAATAATATAATATATAATATATATAATAATATTAGTAATTGTCAAAATATTATAATATTATAAATATAATATAATTTATTATTTACTTTTTCATTAACGTGTTAACAAGTTAGAGCACCCACGGCAGCCCCTTTTGGGCTGCTCGTGGGTGCTAACGGCCATGCCAAGTCAGCTTGAACGCTAACTTGGCGGCACTGTTCACACAAACCGTTCGTGATTTGTGGCGTGCAGACGCCACAAACCACAAACCAACTTTTTTTTTTTTGCTCGTGGGTAGCGTTGAAATGCCGTCGTTTTGCGTCCAAAAGACGCAAAATGGCGTCATGTGTTCTTTTTTTTTTAGCTTTTTTGCTGCCACTGCTGACAGGCTCTGCGCGCCTGTCAGTTGTGGTAGAGGTGACGCACGCCCAATGGGCACGCGCCGCGTGTGAACTCTGTTGCAAATCATTTTTTGGTTTGCAACAGTCATTTCTCTTAATTTTTTTTAAAAAATAAAATAAAATTTACCAATTAATAGGAAATATTTTTCTCTACAAATGGATATACACTTTGCATATTTTTAGTGTAAAATTTAATATTTTTATTTTTGAAACTCCCTCAAAATTATTTTTAAATTACATAAAATTTGAGAATTAAATTTTGGAATTTTATTCTTAATATATATAAAATTTGACAATAGTTGCATAAATAGTAAACTTGGCGGATGAGCATGGGTCATTTTCTTATGATGGCTGTGTAAATAGTGAAGCAGTGGTTGTGAAGTGATGTGGCGTGGCTGTAGCTTGACTGTGAAAGAAAGTTGCTGTTCTTGCCTTTATTTATGAACATATTCATTTAATGAATTAATAAATAAATATAAATAAATTCAAATATAAATATAAAAAATTAAACAAATACGAATTAATTTCGAATAATTTTAAAATAGCCTCTGAACTTTTCAAAATAGCCTATCTTGTTCAAATGTGTGTGGAATGTGGTGTGGACACGTAAGATGAAAAGAAACAGTACGACGAGGAAGGGACAAAGAATGGCGAAACACGCAGCAGCCCGAGAGAGGCGGGGAAAAAGAAAAGAAAAAAAACTTTGCCGGAGGAGGGAAAATGAACCGTGAGATGATGACTCGCCAATCGAGTGGAGGGTATCATTTAAATTAAACACAAAATACGAGTAGTAAGTAGTTGGGAATTGGGAATTGTGAATTGATAAATCGTTTCAAAAGTTGCAAGCTGAGGGAAATGGATCTCCTCCATTTCCGCCACCCATTTTCATGTTCATCATTGATGTCTATGCCACCCCTACGTGAACGCAATATCCCCAGGATAAGCAAGTTTGAACAACTGAGAAGGCAACCATTTGGCTCTTCACGCTTCAAAGCTTCATGGCAAGAGGTACGCCCTACTCCCTGATCGATGAACCCATCTTCTTCCGCCTTAAATCTTAGTTATGAGAGTTAGCAGTTAACTCCCCTACAGTTGTATACTTGTATGTATCCCTCTTTGGAGCGTTATTTGTTTGTTTGATACTTTTTCCATCTTCGTTGGTGGGGTTTTGATACTATAACGATATACTACTGTAGCTTTCTGGGGTTTTGATATTCTCCGCGATTCCTTTCGCGGCTGTCAAAGCAATCGCCAATAGTTCCTTGGGGGAGTCGCTTCGGACGCAATTGCTGGAGCGAAAGAAGGTTGAGCTTCTCAATTCGTCCAGACTTAGACAACTTTCCCAGTTGGCCAGAAAAGATAGGTAACCCAAGCAGAAAACCACTTGGCTCTTTCATTTTTTTTTTAAACTTACAATATGTTTTAAGTATCTAAATAATGCCACTTTGCGTGGATTCTTTCTCTAGATTAAGAGTAATTCCTACAATCCCAAAATATTGATATTGGTTAGACAGTTTTCTGCTGATGATTATTTTGATACTTAATGCGGCAACATTTTAAAATTGCTTGGTTTCATTTATACTCCATATGAGTCCAATCCAAGTTATTGTTAGCAACTAGTTAAACACAGTTTTGCGTGTATTGACAGCTTAAGTAGGCGTAGGAATCTTTCATGAAAGAAAGTAATTCTTGCTACCTTCCAGGTTGTTTTGCAATTTCATCAAAAGTGGATGTTTATATTTAACACTGAGATATTCATTACACTCAGACTTCTTGCCTCATAATGTGAGTTTGAGGTCATTCAAAAGTTTACCTCCTGAATATACAGCATGTGGTATGGTGAAGGTCGTCCTCGATGGCTTGGACCTGTCCCATTTGACTATCCTGCCTATCTGACTGGAGAGCTGCCAGGGGATTATGGCTTTGATATTGTCGGTCTCAGCAAGGATCCTGCAGCCTTCCGCAAGTACTTTAAGTATGAATTCGTACAGTTTTCTTTCCTGCTTGTTTGGCCAATTACTGGACTCGTTAACTTGTTACAGCCTGTAACCATTTTGCAAAGATGCTGTAGTATGATGCTCAATCATAACTCCTGGAAGCAATTTTGCCAGAGCTCAAGTCACTACAAATGCTTAAGCTTCATATTCCAGTTTTTTGGTTGAAAATATTCTAATTGGAAAGTACATTTTTCTAGTGATTGTGGGTTTTTCACTTGCACTGCGTATACATGTGTATTTTTTCTAGAATCTGTTGGTACAAGGTCTTATTGGAGTAATTATCTTCTGCAGTCAGGATGGTTGTAATTGCAGTAATGCAGCAATGCTTCTATATAAAGAAACCATAGGTTATTTTGGTGTAATACATTGCTATACTTGCTTTTTATTGTATTAATGAATTTATCTGTTGTCAGACTTTCATTAAGAAAGTGGGATGTCTTCTGACAACTAGTACTTGAAGCCTTTATTTATTTTTTTTGGGTATTTATTTTTCCATTGTCAGACTTTCACTAGCATCTTTGTGGTTTCCAGCTATGAAGTTCTTCACTCCCGGTGGGCAATGCTTGCAGCCCTTGGTGCTTTGGTTCCTGAAGTGTTAGACCTGTCAGGAGCCTTTCATTTTGTCGAATCTGTCTGGTGGTGTGTTGGCTATTCAAAACTCAAGGTTAGCATCTTCTGTTCGGTTGACATGTATCAAGTCTAAGCTGATTATCGTCTATTTTGTGCACTATAATAATATTGGGTTGTTTCTCCATCTATAAAAATTCTCTAAATTCTTATCTTTGCAAACCAAAGGGTTTTCATCTGCTCATCACCATATACTTGTCCTCTTTTTCCTTCCATGTTTAAATGTTCATTTTGTTGTCACAGAACATGGTGAACAATCATTTTAATTGCCCAGGGAATGGGGACTCTCACGTTTCCATTGCTTCTATGTGAATTGACGTGGAGTGACACATAGTGAACTTATATACACTGCCCAGTAGTGTTGCTTGTCAATTAAGAAAATGTTCTTCTGTTTTTTTCGGCTAGAAAGTTGGAAAATTTATTGCCCAGTCTTGTGTACCACACATAGCATACGAGAACTTCAAGGATGTTGGAAACACATCAAGAATCTATTTGTATGTATGAAGGTTACGTGCTTTTTCCCTTTTAGAAAATATAAGCCTTGTGCACTGGGATTTGCTATTACTGATACCAACACAAGATGTGGGAACTGATTGCTTCTGAGTTTTTCCTTTGCTCATAAACTGTTAGTGGCATGTTGTTTCAAGTCGGTTCTTGCAGATGTTATTCTTTGTATAAATTATTTTTGAATGGTTATCAAGTAGTCTCTCTTAGAAGCTTATATAATTAGATGGATTTGTAGTTGTGCTCAACTCTCAGAGATTTACACCCAGAATGATTGCACCTTAATATTTTGGTCTTTTGTTTTTTATCACATTTGGTTGCCAAGGTATAGTATACATCTGGCATGTAGTGTTGGCTTTTAAAGTTATTGACTTGTATTGTTCCATTGAGGTTGGTTAAGGGAGACACATTGGACTATCTCGGCATACCTGGGCTCCATTTGGCTGGAAGTCAAGGAGTGATTGTTATAGCTATCTGCCAGGCTCTTCTAATGGTAACAACTATTTATTTTTGGTTGTCATTTTATGAAGATTGGAGTCTATGTTAGCTGTCTAAGTATTACTTTATTGGCCTTGCTTCTTTATTTATTTATTAAGCACTAGTGCAAAACCAAAGTAAGAAAAAATCAATCATGAAGCATCAAAGTTGAAGAAGAAATGGCTTTTATGAGCATTTATCTCAGTTTTGGAGAAACACACAACAGCTACTTCAAACATGTCTTAGCTTTAATTTGTTGCAGTAAAAGGCTAGCAACATAATTCCCTTTGTGTTGGAGCAGCATAGCTTTTAGGGTTGGGGGGGTTAAGGAGATTTTCAAATTTCTTGGATCCACAGTTAAAGAAACTACTAGAATTCAAAGAAAAAAACCCCGATTAACCATTTTATAAACTCTTAGTGGTATTTGCATAAAAACCTTCTGACTGTAAAAGAATGTGGCAACATCCACAGGATGCCTTCAGTCTGGAAGCAGGACTGCAGGGTCTACACTTTCCATGGCTAGAGACAATATGGTCTTCTGCATTCATATTTAAAAAAGTTTAGTAAGTTGATAGAACATATTGAGGAGGTGGGAGCATCTGGTGAAAATTAGTTACTGCATGTCAAACACCCTGGTGACTGGTGAGAGCTACATATGTAGTCTTCTTTATTCATATAGTTGGTGCTAATATTATGAAACTTATATAGCCTGCCAAGATAATTTCTTTAACATTTTAATTATCTCACAAGAGGGAAGTAGACATGCTTTTCTGTTTGTACAGATTTACCTAAGGTCCTGTGGAGTCATAATATGTCTCGATAAGTTTGGGCATATGTTTATGAACTGATGGCAGCTAGCATTTAAGGAATATTGATTGCATGGACTCAATATATTTATTTATTGAGCAAAAGAATTAATGGAAATGACATTTTGTTTGGGCACTTTGAATAGGTTGGGCCAGAGTATGCAAGATATTGTGGAATTGAGGCATTAGAGCCTTTAGGAATTTATTTACCTGGTGACATTAATTATCCAGGTGGTGTTCTATTTGATCCTTTGAATCTTTCTGGAGACCCTGTAGCCTTGGAGGAACTGAAAGTAAAAGAAATAAAAAATGGCCGCCTAGCAATGGTTGCCTGGCTGGGTTTTTTCACCCAAGCAGCTGTGACAGGTAAAGGTCCTGTACAGAACCTTCTTGATCACATCTCAGATCCCATTCACAATAATCTGGTTTCCCTTCTGATGTCTATGTAATGTGGTTAACTATTTACTATGTACATTTTAATGCATGGAAAGTTTTGTTCTTGTACATATTTTTACTCGCTGGGCAAAATGGATGGCTATAAAGACAAAACTTTAGCTACTTTCTGATAAAAAACATTAAATTTGTGTTTTCAATCTGCTTGCCATATTTCTTTTGTTAGTCTTAATAGTTGGACAATGTGTAACTATTGGACAGCAAGTTGTGTGTCGGCAAGAATTCTACAACCAACTTATAAGGTGGCATGTTGTGTAAAAGATGCGGTAAATGGGTTAATGTAGAGAAATAAGGAATTGCAGGACTTCCATGTGATTTGATGAATGTTATGCTATTAAATGATGACATTCTACTCTCTTCGATTCCCTTATTGTTTAGGAACTCTGAGTGAAAAAAGTGATAGGAATTCCATTTTTTCCAATAAAGGATATATGAATGTTCTGATTTACTAGATTAGTAATTCTTTGAGAAATTGGATGAGTTTTTCGGACTAATGAGTGCTAGTGGATCTGGGAAAAATCAGAATCTCAGTAGAGCATAATATTGGTTCATGTCCATGATTGTCCATGGATTTGGTTGGTCTAAGATTAACACCTTCTAACAAAAAAAGCGCAGTTAGTATGAATAGATTGAGCTATGCTTTAAATACCGAGCAGCTAGCTTCTGTTGTTAATTCAACCAAGGAAACAGGCTTCTGTTCTTAATTCAACCAGGGAAACAGAGATGTAACTCTATTGCTTCCCTTCAAATTTGCTGCTGAGGGGTAAAAAAAAAAAAAAAGCTTCCAATTACCAATTGACAGGGGGTTGGGGGAAGGCAGCAAACGGGGTTTCTCATTCCACTTGTACTGCTATGATCTCAGGTCAAAACAATCAGAGTAATTCGAAACCTTGTAGAATTCACTACTACAACGGTCCTCGCGTGTGTTTGTGGTACTTATGTTAATTGAGACTCTGGGGGCTCTCAGGGAGGCTCTTTTGTTTAGCCCCCACGCAATTTGGTGTCAGTTTTAGTGCTTCACTCTTTTCATCTACGCAATTTGGTTTCACTTTTCGTGCTTGCTTTGCTTTGGCTATTAAATGGATGAGCTTCAAAGCTTAGGTGTTAAATGATTGAATGATATTGAGCTTCCCCCCTGCCGCTGAGAGGATGTTGAGAGAAGTGGTTGGGTAACTGGTACCCATCTCCTTAACCAAAAGCGGTGATTATTTGTAATTTGGGAATTGACTAGCTTGTACAACACTTTGAATTTTGATTGGACAAGGTTTTGGTACCACGCATAGCATTACAGCATTAGTCGGAAGCGGTCCATCCGGATATTTGCACGCCAAGCATGAGTCACAAATCGTGGGTAGTTGCGGTTGCAGTTGCGCCACAATTCTAAAGGCATACGGCATGCCATTGTCGATGGAAGCAAAGTTGGTTTTGTAAGGAGCGAGGAGGACAAGGACACCCATCAGATTTTTTGATGGTGTTTGTAGGTTTCAGAAAGGGGACGATTGGAGGATGCGAGACAGCGTTGGAGTTGTTTCTTAGCCTAATAATAGGTATGAGGAAATTGAAAAACGACATAAAGTTTAAAGTTGTGCGGTCATCCTTTGCTAATTTTACATTTTCTTTTGTTTTTGTTCTTGATCTGGAATCTGGGTCCGTCCCAGCCTCTGACGTTGTAATCTATTGTTGCCATTGTTAAGATTTGCAAGTCTTCCCGTGTAGATGTATATATGCTTGATTGAGCTAGCTAGTGGCTTAGTAGGAGGTTAAGAATGGATTTGTTGCAGGGCAATGCGTTTGTTTGGTTCCCATTAGCAGCCCCTGTATCTTTTATTATTGTTATTATTATTTTTTAATCAATGCATTTTCCCAAATAAGTTAGGGTGAAGGCTTTTCGGGGAGAGATACAAATACCGGAAATTTGGGGAGAAAGTTGGGCTACGCACTCTCCTCGGGCACTCCTAGTCGTCATTATTGGGCTAGACACAACGGCAATATGTATGATGGTCGAAATGGTCTGGAAAGGATTCCGGGGGTACGTCGGCGTGACATGGAAAAGGCAGGACTTTCTGTTTCCGATGCGTCGTAGTCCCATTCAAAAGTTGGGGCATAACACGTAAAACAGGGCCCAATCTACTAACCATAATGAACTAACTATGCGACCTTCCCGTTTTTAATTTCATATGGTGCTACAAATTCACTTATGAACCAAGCCCCAAACGCATGCATGCCCAGCCCCAGTTTTTCTTAGGCTCTTTCTTGCCCACGAGTTTTGTGGTCCGAAATCCATTTCCAGTACTCACGATAGCACAACATGTTAGGTTATATTCCAGCCACAAAATCCTCGAGGATTGAAGAAGAAAAAAACCAAAGAGTTGTGATAGAGTTAAAAATAATGCATTGGAAGAAATTAAATTATAGAAACACGTGATGCTCTACGCAGGATCATAGATCGTAGAGTTAAAAATAATGCATTGGATGCATGCGAATGTGGTGTTGGATCTAGCCACAAAAACTCCGGAACTAGTGTTTGGTCAGAGGTTTGAAATAACGTTTGGTGCGAAAGTATCCGAGTTATCAATAAATAATGCATCGGAAGAAATTGAATTATAGGAACACGCGATGCTCTATGCTGGATCAATCTAGTTAGGACTCAGCAAGGCCTTATCATATTGGTAAGTGATTAACAGTGAGTGGATTGATCATCAGTTGACGTGCCCCTCACTTTTATTTTTAGGAGTGCGCAATTTTCAAATTAATTTAAATATTTGATTGAATTTAAATTTTTGAATTGGAATTTAATTTTTCGATTTTCATTTTTGAGATATTTTTCAATTTTAGGATATATATGTGTGTGTGATAAAAAACTATGTTTGATTAGATTTGATTTATTATATATGCGTGTGTGAAACTTTAAAAATTAAAATAATTTATAAAATTGTCAAGATGTGTATTTTAACTTTTAAATTTGCATTTTATTGTATACAACATATATTTATAAATTATATATAAATGATGTGTACGTATATAATCTTTTTTTTTTTACAAAACTATTTGGTTTACAATTATATATATATATATACAATAGACAAAATTATTAATATTATGATTTTAGTTTTATTAAATTGTTCACTATGTTAAACTTTTATTTATTTAGTAGTTTTTACTTATAATTTATACTAATTACTAATAATTCAAAATTCGAAAGTTTGAAATATCAAAAATTGCCAAATAATTTAATGTGTAGTTTTATTTATTTTTAAATTTACAATTGTTGTATAAAATACGTATTTATTTCTAAATCATATACAAATAATGTGCATATAAATAGTGTAACTATTTACTTATCTATATTGCTACTTGGTTTACATTACAATATATATATATATATATATATATATATATATGCTAATTGCTATATAGTAAAAATATATATATAATTGTTGTGATTTTAGTTTTATTGAATTGTTAAATAAGTAAAAATTTTGGATTCATTATGTATGGTGGAATATTTTTAAACTTTTGAATTGTTATATTTTTAAAATGAAGTGGGAATTTGGGAGTTGAAAGGTGGGAATTGCGGAAATGTATTTGTTGCTTCTTTTTTTTTTTTTTTTGTTATGGAGATGTTGAAGTTGGATTTTGACATTTTTTGTGTTTTTATCATGAATTTTAGAATTAGGATATGTAATTTGTGGTGAATTTGATTATTATTAATTTGATGGAATTTGTAGTATATATTTGGACTTTTTTTGTTAACATTTTATATTATGTGGTTTGTTATTGTAATAATTTGAACATTGAAAATTGATTTTATCATTGAAAAATTACTTTTAAAATAGAAAAAAGATTGTGCCCGAATTTGGCCGGTCAAACTCGGTCGGATAACTTTGATTTGGCCGAATTTGAATATGAGCGAATTACTTTTGTCCGGTTAAATTCAAAATTCGATTAATTCAAATTTAAGTTTAAAATTGAATTTCAAATTCGTTTGGTTGAAATTTAAATTTAACCGAATTTTAATATAAAAATGCCAAAACTGAACAATTCAAAAACCAAGAAACCTGACCGAATTGCACCATTACCAGTCAGTCACCTCTTCATTCGTACTTCATCCCATCGCGTAGGAAACAAAGTAAAGATGGCTGAAAAAACGAGAGTAGGATGACTTTTATTTTTGCAAGCGCAGCTAATGATAAGGATAGTGTCGGTGGAGGAAGGCCCAGCCGAGGGAGAATTATGGTTAGAGATGGGCGCGGATTACGTGGGAGTTCAAATTGACAGGTGGATAGGGTGGTGGATAAGGACCTAACGCGAAGGAAGTCAACATGGATTACAAGTTTATAACAAGCAAATCAGATAGCAAAAAACATATTTTTGTCAATTAATTCTGTTGCATAATACGCATCAGAAGCAAAGTAAATTTTGGGTAGCCTACGATATTTCTCCTCGCCAGTTGTGCTTATCCCGAACTCTCTCACACGCACACACCCAGTTGGTTACCATATTTGATATTACCACAATTTCTTTCTCTTCCTCTCTTCTCTTTCTGTATTTACTATTTAACCAAAATAAATAATCTCCATGTCTGTCAATTAACTCTCCGTATTAGCCGCCAGCCCCCACCCCACCCCACCCCACCAAGTGACAAAATATTTTATGAATATGATGAAATATCCATATCCGAGACCCACCACCAATCCATTCATGCTAAAACACGGTAGCTTAGCTTTAGCTTAGCTCGAGGCCTGAGGTGCAGATACATAATACCCGTAGTAGAAGTCTAGGAGCTAGAAACTATGGATCTATGGTACATAAAATAAAATAACGGTGTGAACCAGGTAGAGTACTAATAACTCCCTCGCGTCGTCGCGCCGCGGAAGCAATCAAGCAAGCCAGCATTCATTATTATTAACAAGCGCTCCCTCTCACAACTCGTCCCGCTCTCCTGATCTCGCTTCATCCCCCGCCATCTTCAGATCCCGATCCCCGCCTTCTCTGCCGGATCGCGTAAGTACATTCATGTTCCCCTCATTCTTTCCAATTTTCCTTTTATCTGCTTCTTTCTTCTATGCACTTTAGTGTGTGTTTCTGTCCTTTTTTTTTTTTCCCAAACCTTTTTGGTATGATATCATTCAGTATATTCGCTCATACATCCTGCATTCCTTTTTAATGAAAAGGTGGTGTCTTTTCGTGATTGATTAGGATAGCTTCTGTGGTTCGCTTCTGCCTCTTTGTTTGTTTTTTCCATTCATAATTCAAATGTTGCCTTTGTGAATTGATTTTGTTTTCTTTTTCATTGATTTCCCTTTCCAATACAGTCAAGTAGGGGTAGGTTATCTCTTCGGATCCGTTTGGGCATAAAAACAATAAACAAAATTGTAATGACGGCCGAACACCACCTTACTACGCCCACGATCACCCCGCCCGCGCCCGTATTATCATCATCTGATGCTGGTAATAAGGCGTCGTCCTCGCCTGTTGTGGATGATGTTAGCCCTCACAAATCTACTTTGACCGCCATCAAATTGGAATCATCCTCTGACTGTAATGGCAATGCCATCAGTCACACCCATGGTGGTGCCTCTGGTCCTAGGAACGATACAGATGACAATTCATATGTTTTTGTCAACAGCAACGACGATTCCTCACTTCCCCTTTCCTTAGAGGGTAATGATGATAATAGTGACCGCAATGAGGAGCATCCCGATGCGGATCCTCAGGAGTCTCCCAAGGACCTCCCAAATGGAACACCTGTCACCACAGAGACGCAGGTTGCCGCCTCCTCTATCATCAACCATGATTCCTTGGACAAGGCTGATGACATGGACGCCCCAAACCAGACAAACCAAAATTCCTTGAATGAAGCCCATGATACCGATCCCCTCCCAGCTGCCACCCAAGTGATTCACCAAAATGGAACAGTTGAAGTTTCTTCTCCCATCCAGCTTGGTCACCAACAGATTGAATCTGAGTCCTCTCCTGCATCCGGACAGGATCATCAGGACTCTGAGGGTACTGCTTCAGGATTGGAGTTAGATGTAGATTTGGCTGACGGTCCTCTACCAGATTTAGCCAGCTCATTGGATGCTACCAAGTCTGCTGATGTTTGCAATAAAGCTCAGGAAGATAGTTTAGTTTCAATCAGTAGTTTGGGGTCTATCCAAAGTGAACCCGCAGATGTCATCCAGTCTACCTTCGCCAACCAACAGAATCCGAACTCAGTTGATGAGTTTGTTGGACTCCAGGAGTCTAAAAGTGCATGTTCAGATGCTACTTGCTCTCATCCTCAACACATTGAGGTTCGGTTTGATACTGAGCCAGTTCCTCTAGTAGAAGGAACGGTGAAATTTGCAGGGCCCACAGTTATGGAGCAGTTGGAATCCCCGCAGTCTGATATGAGTGAGCAAAGGATTGAGGAAGAAATGAAGGGTGAGCTTCTCCCAGAAGCAAAGCAAAACCAGCAAACCATTGTAGAAATTGGTGAAAATGCTTTATCTAATCTGGATCAGGGGAGTGATGCTGAACGATCTGTACGTGAAGTTGATTTAATATCATCAACAGCAACTGCAACTGACACTGTTTTAAATCATAATGAAGGGCATTCGCCTGTTCCTTCTTTCAGTGATAGTGTTCGAGATACCAAAGAATCGACTGAATATGCAGACAAGAGTGAAAAATCCCTCGAATTGGATAAGTCTTCTAGCCATAATGATACCTTAGTTCCTACCCCAAGTTGTCTGAGAAAAGAAAATGAGGCTGAGGGCAAACCAATTGAAAATGTTCAGGAATCTACCGGAGAAGACAAATTTCAACAAGGGGCTTCTCCTCTTACAAATGATAATGTTGAAGAGTTCTGCGATCCTGGAATTGAAAATTCAATAAATGATGCTGTTCAAAGTTTGGAAAAACTCCCGGACATTCCTGGAGAACATGAAATTGAACTTCAGGCTTCTCTCCCAACTGAAAGTCCTGCTGTAAATACAGACGGGGTTATTGAACCAGAAAATGATCTTGTAAATACAGTTCCTGGCATTACCTCTCCTGTTAGCATTGAAAGATCAGGGATCTTGCTATCTGAAGATGTGAATGATCATGACTTGGGGGAGAGCAAGCATAGGTGCTCTGCCGATAGCGCAATCGCCAGAACTGAATTTGAAATTTGTACAGCTGATTCTGGTGAAAAGGTCTCAAGTTTTCAGGTTGATGATGCCCATGATATAACTAAAGTTGGCATTCAGGATGTTGAATGTGCAAATATGCATTCTGTGCCATCTCATGCAGAAATAAAACGTGAAGTCGAATCTGGCATAGATAGTCAAGATAGGCTTAGCAACAGTACTCTTGGATCCAAAATTGAGGTTTCTGACAGTTCCAGTGCTAGTGATGAAAATGTGCCAAACTCTGTTCCTGAGATCAAGGATGATAAATACCAGGGAGATCAATTGTCTGTTTCAGATATTCAAAGCAACGACAAGCTAAAAGGCCAAGAGAGCGAGAATATCGAGAAATCTCTCGCCAATGAAGCATCTATGTCTTCACCTGAGAATTCCGTTGCCGATGCTTTGGCTGGACAGGGTGTGGCTGTTGGGCTCTTAACCAGGCCATTCCAGTTCTTAATTCGGATGCCAAGATTTGATGATTTGAAAGTCAGAGAACAGATCAAACACGCGCAACTGCAGGTTGACGAGAAGACAAAGATTAGGGATGCTTGTAGACTTGAAATCCAGAAGCTTAAAGTAAGGTTACCAATTTGCAAAATTCTTTTACATTGCTGCATTTCCCCAAACATTATCCTACTTATGCGATCTTTGGGATGCTGTTATAAACAGGCAAACTGTCATGGTTGTGCTGCTGATTGTGCGACTGCGGTGTCCAATGCGAGGTCCGCCAAAAAGTCAGTGAAGTCTAAGCGTGCAGAGATAGATTCTCTCCAGGTTGTGCTTAATAAAGTGAAGAATGCAATTTCTGTTGATGATATTGATGCCCGGGTATGCATTTGCTCTATCACTATGTTTCTCACACTCACATGTACAATGATCTATAGACCATAATCACAGATAGCTCGCATATTAATAGCCAATCTAAATCCTTCAGATCTACAATATGGAACACATGATCCAACATGAAACTCTACCTTTAAAGGAAGAAAAGCAATTTATTCGTGAAATCAAGCAATTGAAACAGCTTCGCGAGCAATTATCTTCAAACATTGGCAGCCAGGATGAAGTTCAGCAGGCTTTTAACAAGAGAGAAGAAATTGAAGAGCGATTGAAGGTCTGTCTGCATATTCTCGCATTCATCCCTTTTTTTCTGAAAAAAAAATCAAATTTCAGTTTTTAAGGACATCTGGTGCTGTTATTTTTATCAGTTTTTTTCAAGAATGAGAAGTCCTTGGCTGAGGTATAGGGTTTAGAGAAGAGGCATATCAAGATGTAATTTTAACCCCTCTTTATTTACTTAAGCATTACTGAATGGATATAAGTGTTTTAGAGTTTGAAGAAGGAACTGGATCATCTAAAAGATGGTGTCTTAAAAGCTGAAGCAGTTGCCCAGGCCACACAGAAAAGGTATGAAGACGAGAACCAAAAGCTCAGGGAACTCATATCTCAGTTTGAAGAAGCAAATGACATTCGCCAGTCTGCCTATCATCATTTGCAAAGTTTGAAAAAAGAATTGTTTGAGAAGGTTTGTTCTTGCATGACTATCTGAATAAGGTTGAATTCATTATTTTTATGTACAATGACACCTTTCAAAACTTTTATTTAGACATTCAGAGAACCTCCTGTCTTGTGCTCTTAAAAGTGTTTCTCTATGTGATGCTATGTACAATTTAAGGCTCGCGCAGCCCATTTTGAACAAAAAAGAGTAATAGACCCCAAATTTAACTTACAAAACTTAACTGCTCCTAGCTTTTAAAGAAAAATTACTGACATCTAATCAACTCCCACCCCTACCAAAACTTTAAAGTTAAAAATAAAAAGTTTATGAAGTGTGCATTTTTAAGATGCACTCAAAATATAGTTAAGGCATGAAGAAATATCTATGAAAAGAAGCCAAGTCCTAAGGTACTTATTCTATTCATGATGCATATATTTGGTTCCAATACTGATTGATTTTAGAGTCGTTGCATTCATTTTGGAACCATTGCTTGTGTCTTGGGACCTTCTTACCATTCTGGTTTTCGTAATTAGTTATTGTTTTTGTTAATGCTGTACTTATTTGTCACTTATCTGTTTTGATACGTTCTTCAAAACTGGTTCTTCTTCTTCTTCTTCTTTTGGGAGTGGTGGGTTTTCTTATGATTGTACCTTTTTTGTTTGGAAAACCAATTATTACAGCATTATTGACCAATTCTGACCTTGCATGGAACTGCAGAATAAACAATTTCGTATATATAAGGACAATGCAGCAGCAGCTAGTGATTTTGCAGCAAGTGGAGATAGAGAAGCACTCCGCCATCTCTGTCATAATCAGGTTTGGTTTATGCTTTATTGAATAGGCTTCATTCTTTTGTCTCTTGAATAAAGTCATCAATTTATTTTTCATTCAGGTGGAGACTATCATGGATTTGTGGAACAAAGATGATGAATTCCGTAAAGAATATGTGAAGTGCAATGTGAGGAGCACAGTCAGGAGATTGGGAACATTGGATGGTCGCTCACTTGGCCCTGATGAGGAACCGCCCGTGTTGACAAGTTATGGCATTGAAAGACCAGATCGATTGGTTTCCAACCAACCCAACATTAGGTCGTTGTTGCTAACCCCAATTCTAAAACAAGAAGACCAAACGAAACCTGTTGAGGATGTTCTTGCGGATGATACTGATAAGGTGAAAGAGGGAGAAGCAAAGAGTCAAACGGCAAAAAATGGGGAAGTGGTGCAGTATACTTTGGGAAATGGCCCTACCACTGTTTCGGGCAGGGGTTTGAATGATGAGATCAGTGAGACGGAATATATTCCAACAAAGGAGGAGCTGGAATTGGCAAGGAAGGCTGAGGAGTTGAGGAAGGAAGAGGCTGCAGCCAAGTTGAGAGAGCAACGGCGGCTGGAGGAGAAATCGAAGGCTCTTGAGGCATTGGAGAGGAAAAAGAGGAATGCCGAGAAAGCCCAAATAAGGGCTGAATTACGAGCACAGAAAGAAGCAGAACAGAAAGAGAAGGTATGGATTTTCAATTTTCCAATGCTTGTGAATAGGTACATGATCCTCTTCACCTTGTTTAGTCTGATGAAAGCGCATTGAATTTGTGTAGGAACGCGAGAAGAGGTTGAGAAAGAAGGAAAGAAAGAAGGCCTCGGGAGCAGAAATTCCTGAGGGAAACAATTTTGGGGAAAGCACTCCGAGCTCTGAAGTTGTGACAGAAACAATTCAAGAGCCAGAGACTAGGGACACTTTTGCTTCAGCAACCAAAAGACCACAAAAACCATCAGTTATTACTAAGCAAAGCAAGACAAAATCCATCCCCCCACCTCTTCGCAACAGAAGTAAAAGAAAAATGCAGCAGTGGATGTGGGTAATTATTACGTGCATGCTTGTTATTTTTCTATTCGTGCTGGGAAACGTAGGCTTCTTTTCAAATCTTTCCAATATTAGACAGAGGAGCTACAGCCCATGATTTTTCTGGTTAACTTACAATAATATGAGACCGATTTAAAATTTAATAGGCCATTCTTTTGTTCACCTTTTCTCCCTCTAGCATCCTTTTTGTCATAAACAATTTTTTTTTTCCTGAAAAAATTTCCATAGTGTTATACTATCCGTGTGAACAACAGGAAACAGCAACTTTTATTGGTTATTACTTTAAAACTATATACGGAAATTATTTCATTGATCCCGTGTTTAGTATTTCTGTGCTTCGTGGTGGGTGTTTTTTTAACACCATCATCTCTTGTTGATTAGTGGAGTACATACTATTTCATTCTGTTGAGCCGCTTGTTGTTGTGTGTGCTTGTACGGTCGTGTGAAAAGCTTGGAGTTTTTATTTTGTGGACCTATGTCTGAATCGGGTGTTATTTGGGGGCAAGAAAATAGTACTACTATTGAGAATTAAACTGAGCTTCCAGTTCTGACAAGTAATGGATGGTGGATGTGAGGGGGTGGTAATTGAGGTTGGGAGGTGAAGGAGCATGTTCAGGGACGAAAGTCACGAAACAGCCACAAGGAATAGTTAAAACCGCAATATCCATAAAACCGATCGGATGGTATTCAAAAATTATGTTTAGGAAAGGGTGGGAAGTGTTTTGTGAGAAGCCTTGCGAGACGAGAAACAAACAGAGGCCTGCTATTGTTGCTCCTGTGTTGTAGTATTAACACTAATACTGAAAGTGACTAAGGAATGTCGCGTTAAGATTTAGACAATAAACTACAACATTGGTATCATCTAATAAACAATTTGAGGATGAGGAAAAGAGACAATGGCAATGGATCCAAGTTCCCAACAAGATGAAATGCGTTAACAGCAACCAACTTACCAACCATTGATTCATTGAGATTATGTGTACGGTGTACGTGTACGTACTTATTAGACGTCAAAAAGTGGGGGCGGAGTGGGCCATACCATCCTGGAGTCGTGCTATGAATGGTAAAGAAAGACAAGGAGGACCAAGGAAACTCAAAAGAAGAGTTGAGGGATGGGGGATGGCAGCCGGGGTTTTTGGGTACGGACAAATTGGGGTAAAGACCAGATGCATCCTCTTCTTGCTTGTTTAATCCTAATTGTACGCTGTCGGCCCGTCCTTCCCGCTTCACACGGGCCTCGTCCCAGAATTTCATCATGTCCATTGTCATTCATGTGCGGACGCTTCGTGTCTACTTACAGTCTTGCAACAATTTTACATTATGGATTTTTTCTTTTCTTTTTCTTTTTCTTTGTTTTTTTCGCTTAAAGGTATTCCTACATTTGCTGGGTACATTGTGAACTCGTAAATAAAAAAGGTCCCAACTCTTTACTATCACAGTACCTATGAATCCGTAAACAGGGAATGTCTCAACTCATAAATTCCCTTTTAATATTTATATTTATGTTTATAGTCTATTCAGACTCATAAATTCCCTTTTAATATTTATATTTATATTTATAGTCTATTCGGATAAGAAAACGCTCTTAGTTTAGTTCGACCCCTACATAACTAGATATGGGACTAAATCCTCCAAAACAACCAAAATATGTTCCAAGCCTGGCTGCCGTTAATGAGGTTCGAATCTGTTACTTTCTTTAGAATTACTTTCAAGGTTAATCACTTGATCCAACCCCTCGGAGCTTACATTGGGGACTTTACTATAATATATATATATATTTATAATGATTTTTTATAGTGACTAATCCGGTAAATTTGAAAAAATAAAATTATATTATTTTATATTTTTTTAAATAGGGTAATTAGTGAATTTTATCTTTTTACACTTTTCACATCAATTATTATAAAAAATCACTATAATTAGTCAATAAAAATATTATTATTCTATATGTATATATCTATGACCATGTATGTGTTAGAGATAATTTCTTTTACTGTTTGTTAACATTTTTACCATAACATTTGAAAACGATGAATACATTTCCATTCTACTCTCAACTGTTCTCCATTTAGTTTGCTGCTTGTTCCTTTTGTTGACCACCGTGCACCTCCCCTCTGTGGACTTATCCTATATGCTGTGGATAATATATGATACAATACGCTTTCCGTCCTTAAAATAATACACGATTACACAATATTCTAGTTATAAAATATAACATACGTTAAATATATTTTTATTTTTTTATCTTTGTTTTTTAAATATAATTACACAGTGTCGATCCAATTTTCTTAAATGGATTTTTTTGTAAAAAAAGATTGAAAGTTTTTTTTTTAATGAAAAGCGGATGCAGTAGTACTATAGTATTTAATTTACGTCAAATTGTTGTCATATGTATTCAGTCCTTTTCCAGTAAGGACTTGTGAATCGGGGGTTTATTTTTTTTTGAAACCTAAAAATAGTAGCAACCAGGCGGGATGAGCTCCGAAGATAATTAAATGCTGTAATGTGGGAAAACTATACTTGTCCTCTAAAAATAAAGCTAAAATTATGCAAAATAAATTAATTAAGACGAGGCACAAAGGAGGATTCGATCTCCTCACCTGTTGACCCAAGGAGTTTTTTTCCCAATAAATAAATTAATTTAATGTAAATTAAATAAATATTACTGTGAAAAAAAAATTTATTTTTAGAAAAATCGACAATTACAGTGTTGGCCTTAGCTTTAAAAAAAAAAAAAATCCAACACTACAATATGCCGACTTTTTTCTCCCATTTCCCCATTTATATTTGCGCACCTAAATTCTAAAACCTAAACCCTAAACCCTAAACCCTAAACCGCTCTCTTTCTTCAACCATCTCAATTAATATACAAACATTTTAAAAAATATATATAATTTTTCCTATGTCTTATTACGAAATAAAAATATATAAATATAATCTTCAAAAACATAATTTTTTTCTTATGATTGTTATGAAATAAAATGCAGAAAAATATTATACAAAAGTTATGTATAACAATGATTACAGAACAAAATATTCAACTCATTCATTGTGGTTAGAAATTATGGTATTACACTTTTTCTCCCTTAAAAAAATTAGTATTGAATATCATTATACGAAAAATTACTGCAAAAATATCGTTCAAAATTTAATTATTTTCATAATTTTTTTAATAACTACATTACTCAAACATTAAAAAAAAGAAGGTACAAAAATAATTGACTTCTTCCAATTAAATAATAAAAACAAAACACACTTAAGTCGATTTTTTGATAATCAACTTTGAAGTTGATTTATAGGAAATCGACTTCAACATTTTGGGGAGTGTTCCTCAATAATTAATATATTTTTTTAATTTAAAAAATAATAATATTCTATCAATTGACTCCAAAGACAAGTTATACATAATATATTTAGCTAATTCGAAATTTACATACCTGAGAAGTAAGTAGGTGTTGGTTATCCTTTTATTATGTTTGGGAGATAATACGCACATAAATATATTGCTGATTCACGTATCATCTACAAGGCAGGTACTGACTTGTACTTGTAGTCATCACATCACGTAACATTTTACATGATAACATGACTAACGCAACGCTTACAATATATAAATTATTGTAAAATATTCACTCCTAACGCGCAATATTTATTATTCATTTTGTTAAATTTTTTTCCCAAATTTAAAAAGTTTATTGTCCCAAATAAAAACTGAAATTCATTTATTATATTTACTAATAATGATAATAGATAAGTTAAATTAACAAATAAGTATAAAATTATACATTTAATAACATATTAAATGTATTGTATTTTCTAAATTAAAGAAAAAAAATTTATATCAAACTAAAGGTGAATTTTCTTTAAATAATGGAAGTATAATTATTTAAATATTTTTTTACAACATAAATGTCAATTAACTCAATTGATAATTTATTAAGAGTATTTCTTATATTATTGCGTGTGTACATGCATATGGCAAATATCATTACGCAAATGTAACTATAGATATGTTGGATATAAATGTTTTTAAACCAATGCATATAGAAATTTTAGTGCAACACATAAAATTTAAATTTGAATTTAAAGATAAACAAAAAAGTTGCTTTGTGAATTATTGTTTTAAGGAAAGTTTTAACTTTTCCTAAATACACGATTAACTGAAAATAGCTATTGTTGTTATTTGCAGCACCACACGACGCCACGCCAAGCAAAGCAAGTAGCAAATTGGGTAAAACTGTAAAAACGAAAAAGTACAACGTAAAATCATGAAAAAAAAACCAGGAGAAGAAAAAGACCAAAGAGTAAATATACGAGTAGGAAAGAAAAGAATGGGTGAAAGTGGGATTTGGTGTGGGGAAGCAGGAAACGATAGAGAAAAGTAAAAAGACAGTTGTATGTATTGTACTTGCACGTCAGAAGTGTAGGAAGGAGTCTAGTGAGAGATAGAGGAAGGGGGGAGAGACGCATCACGCATGAAAATGGAAAAAGAAGAGCAGCTGGAAATTAAATCAATTATTGTAATGTTGTCCGATTAAACTACGGAGGAGTTTTGATAAAACTGTACAAAATACACGACCTAGTAGCCTAGTACTCCTCCGTCCGTACCGCCACTATTATTACTCTCATAAAAAATAGAAATTAAAAAAAAAAAAAAAAAAAAGAAGGAGAAAAAAAAGGAAAAGGAAAAGGGAGATGAGAGATGAGTTGAGTTGAGTTGGGTTGGGTTGAGTTCAGGAGGGGAAGTGGTGCCGACAGAATTTTTGGTATTGCTTTGCATCTATCCATCCGTCCGTCCATCCATCCATCTCTAGTTGTTCTACTCTAGTTAGTATTACAGAACAATTTTACTACTTTTTTTTCCTTTTCTTTTCTGGTTTTTTCTTCCATTACCGTCCCATAATCTATCAGATCTAAGCTCCCCTTTCATTTTCTATCGTTCCCGGCGGCCGCGTTCGGTGCTTTGACTTTCCTCAAACATCTGACTCCACCGCTGACCGCCTCGGCTCAGATTTAATATTTACCATAATTATAATATTTCTTTCTTTCTCTGCATCTCCTAGAGTTTCACGCTGGTTTTGTGATTATGGATTTTTGTATACCCTAAAGGTGCGTAACTTCTTCTTCATCTCATTTTTATTTATTTTTCATCTATGCGTGTTTTTCATTTTGTGGGGTTTCTATCTTGCTGCGAAGTTCCTTTTGCTTTTGGTTGCCTACTTGTGCATGGATCTTTCAAATCCCCTACTTGTACAATTTTACTTGCTTAGATCATTTATCAACTTCCTAATTTGTTCTCGTATCCTCAATTGATTACGGGTTTTTTTTTCCCCCTAATAAATATATTTGTTTGTTACGCTGCCTTGTTAATTTAAATATACAAGTATTAGCTCTAATATTGACCCACACCTATAAATTTGCTGCAATTTTAGCCCACCACTGCTCATTATTCTTCCTTTTTCTTTCCCAAACTGTTTGGCATCCAACCAAGCAGGTCTTTGTGGGGTTTAATTTTTGGAGTAGAGAGGGTTTTGTACCAAAACATGGAAGAGATTGGTGCTCAAGTAGCTTCTCCAGTTTTCATGGGCCGCCAGTCGTTTGCCCCCAGGTTCTGTGACCCACATCCCGTGCCCAAAAAGCGCAGCCTTCCATCACTTGCACAGCAGCAGCTGCAGCAGCAAAAACCTCCCCGCACCTGGAACCCAAAGCAATGGGAATGGGATAGCACCAGGTTTATTGCCAAACAACGTCAATCTGCTGCTATGACTCCCGTACAGGTGGAACAGCATGATACAATAAGGGAGGAACATAATACTGCCACGAGTTTCAACAGGTCAATGTCTACCTCTGCCCATGTAGATGAAGGCTGTGACAATCTTCGGCTTAAGCTTGGTGATGGAGGTAAAGGTGAGGCCGGCAGCAGCCTAAATTCAGCTGAGGAACCTGTGTCAAGGCCCAATAAAAGAGTCAGATCCGGATCTCCCGGAACTGCTAGCTACCCTATGTGCCAAGTAGATAATTGTAAGGAGGATCTTTCTCATGCTAAAGACTATCACCGGCGCCATAAAGTCTGTGAGTTACACAGCAAAGCAACCAAAGCATTGGTTGCAAAGCAGATGCAGCGGTTTTGCCAGCAGTGCAGCAGGTCCATTTTCCATTTACCCCTGGGCATGCAGTTTTCTTTTCTTTTTTTTGTTTTGGTTACTTACCTTGATTTTATTTCACAAGCTCTCCACAAGTACAGGGATCTTGTTTGCATGTTGATCGGCTTAAGCTTCTATTTCATCTCTGAGTATCATTAGTTTCTGGAGCTAGCATAAAAATCTATGTTGCATATGTTTATCACAGGTTCCATCCTCTTACAGAATTTGATGAGGGTAAGCGAAGCTGTAGGCGTAGACTTGCTGGGCACAATCGGAGGAGGAGGAAAACACAGCCAGAGGAAGCTACATCTCGAGTAGTTGTCTCTGGGAACCAAGAAAGTACTGGCAATGGTGACTTGGACATTGTCAATCTGTTGGCAGTACTGGCTCGTGCTCAAGGTTTAGAATCTTATTAATATGTGTAAATCTTGTCTATTTTTCATATCTGGTGTTTTCTTTAATAAATTTTCAAGATTTATGTATCTTTCAAGGGGAGAAAATAAACATTTCAAATGAACTGTCTGATTTATTTTTTTGACTTGATTATTCTTGCTTTCAATTATTTGATGAAATTAAGTCGGTAGTGGTCAACCCCCCTTCCTGGCCTAAACTTGCATTGCTGACTCATGATTTATTCTATCCTCTGTATCTACTTTTACGTCATCTCGGTGCATGCATTGTTTGTGCCAACGTGACTTAGTTGAGACCATGACTGTTGTAATTGGCCCCAAGATGTTACTCGGCTTTTTGGTTACACGTTCTTGGCTTCTACTTGTTTTCAAACTAATATTTTCATTTTTGTTATTCCAGGAAATACTGAGGACAAGGCTACTAGTGTTATATCAATGCCTGACAAAGATCAGCTTCTTCAAATTCTTACAAAAATACATACCTTACCCCTGCCCTCAAATTTGGTGGCAAAGTTGCCCATTTTTGGAAATCGGTGTAGGAGCATTCCGAATCAAGTGCCCTCTGACAATCAAGGCCCACTGAATGGAAACACTTCTCCCTCAACTATGGACTTACTTGCTGTTCTATCGGGAACTCCTGCAATCTGTACTCCTAATGAACTGGAGACACCACCAGATAGAAGCAGCCGGGGGAGTGACTCTGAGAAAACTAACTCCGCTTGCTCTGATCAAGCTATGTGTCTCAATTTGAATGCTCCAGCTTTGAAATCCCCCTGTATTGGCGGAGAGAGAAGCAGTTCGAGTGAGCAGTCTCCGGTTGATGATTCAGATTGTCATGCTGAGGATATACATCCAAATTTACCGTTACAGCTCTTTAGTTCTTCACCTGAGGATTTTTTCCCACCAAAACTTCCTACTGATCGGAAGTATTTCTCTTCTGACAGTAGTAATCCCTCAGAAGAGAGATCACCTTCATATTCACCACCTGTTGTGCAGAAGTTGTTCCCAGTACATACCTCTAGAGATATGTTGAAGCCTGTGAATTTGTATAGCAGAGGAGATGGTGATGCAAATTTTAGAGCTACTCAAGACAGTGGTTGCAATACGTCACTTCAGCTTTTTGCTGGTTCAACTCTAGGAACTGACATTTTTTCAGTGCGAAATTCACAGTATCAGGCTGGGTACGCTTCTTCTTCTGTTTCTGATCACTCACCATCCAGTATGAATTCTGACACCCAGGTAGATGACAATTCTTGCTCATTATATTCTTGTTACTGATTTCTGACTTTGGTTTGAAGCTTCTGTTTTAAACATAGAATGTGGAACTAAACAATCATGACGTGTTTTGAATAATCAGGATCGTACTGGGAGGATTATTTTCAAGCTTTTTGATAAGGATCCGAGCCATTTGCCTGGAACATTAAGGAAACAGGTCTGAAATTGGTCTTTGATCATGAATTCTTACTGAACTGTACCCATGTTAGTGTTGGAATATTGACAATGTATATTATATCTTTTCAGATTCACAGTTGGCTTTTGAACAGCCCATCGGAAATGGAAAGCTATATCAGGCCTGGTTGTGTGATTTTGTCAGTTTATGTATCTATGTCATTAGCTTCGTGGGAACAAGTGAGTGAAATGCTAAAGAGGTTTCGGCTTTATTTGTATGGATTCTTGTGCTGATGATTTTCCAATGGGTTCTCTTTTGTAGTTTGATGAAAAGTTACTTTACTATCTCAAGTCGTTGATCAGCGATTTTAATACTGACTTCTGGGCGACTGGGAGGTTTTTAATGTACACAGAGAAGCAATTAGCTTCTCATGTGGATGGTGAGTGCTTCTTGAGTATGGTTGTTTTTGTCTTAGACTAGTATGTTTTAGAGCAATTATGAATTGCTAATTGAGATTTTTCATAATTATTGTGGCCTCCATTTTGGTTTTAAAGTTACCTTGATATCCTCTTGTGGGTTTAAGTTTTTTTTCTCATTTATCTTTTCATCCCTGTATTTGAAATAGAATAATAGCAACTTCTATCTGGTACTCATAACAGTCATTTTTGACTTATAAATGAATGTTTGCAAATATGGAAATGTTGGGGCAGTTTATAAAGTTATATGAAGCTTGAAAGATATCTCTAATTTCCAAAACTAGAGGGAAGGCCCTCACATTTATTATCAACTTTGAGGGAGGATTGTGACTTTTGTCGTATGTACCACAAGGCTGACTTGCTAATCATTTCTTTTCTATTACCTTTTTTTTTTTTTTTCCATTTTATGTGTAGTTATTGATTTGGGATTGTCAATGTGTTATATAGGGAAGCTTCGCATTTACAAGACCCGTAAAGCATGGTGTTCCGCAGAATTGCTATCTGTCACACCTTTAGCAGTTGTCAGTGGCCAAGAGACCTCTCTGTTGCTTAGGGGGCGAAATCTGAATGTCTCGGGAACAAAGTATGTAGACCACGTGTAAAGAATAAGCTATTTTTTGTAACCCCTTTAGTTCTTTTTCTCACAAATTTTTTGCTTTGGTTGTCTTTCAGGATTAATTGTTCTCACACAGCAGACTACACTGTTAGAGATGATTCTGGACTTGCATGTCAGGAATCTGAATATGATCTGATAAGCTTGTGCAATTTTAAGCTTCGTACTACAGCTTCAACTGTATTTGGTCGTTGTTTCATTGAGGTGGTTCTACAGTTGCAAATGTTCTATTTCAAACTGGCCTCCTAATTTATATAGTGTGAAATGTTATTTATACCATGTAAATTTATCATTTCAATAAACAGGTTGAAAATGGATTGAGAGTTTCCAGTTTTCCAGTTATTATAGCTGATGAACTTATCTGTCAAGAACTGAGGCTCCTGGAATTCGATGTTGGTGAAGGTTCACAATTGGACTATAGTACATCAGCCCATCATCTTGAGGGTCACAGGAGACCTGGACCAAGGGAAGAGGTTCTTCATTTCTTGAATGAGCTTGGATGGCTATTTCAGAGGAAATGCAATGCTTCCTTTCTCGAAAGTCCGGATTATAAAATTAGTCGTTTCAAGTTTCTCTTAATATTTTCAGTAGAACGCAACTTTTGCTTTTTGGTGAAAAGTCTTCTAGATATCCTACTTGAAATAAACTTGGGAAAAGAAGGGTTGAGGAGAGAGTCTTTGGAGATGCTATCAGAAATCCATCTCTTGAACAGAGCTGTTAAGAGGAAGTGTAGGAGCATGATTGATTTACTTTTAAACTATTCTGTAGTTGACCCTTGTGAGGGCTCCAGGAAGTATTTCTTTGCCCCAAACCTTGTTGGACCTGGTGGTATTACACCTTTGCATTTGGCTGCCTGTGCTTCCAGATCGGATGAAATTGTTGATGCGTTGACAAGTGATCCACAGGAGGTACTTCTTGTTGCGCTTGATGGCATTTTCTCTTTCATAAAAAAAAAAAAAAATTGTATGAATTCCCTTGTTGCCCTTAGTTTCTGAGACCACAAATTTTGCTATCTTTGATATATTTGTTGTTTCTTCTTGCCAATGTCATTCAGTATATGATTCTGAACTTTAGTGTCGGTATCTATTTAAACTCAATAAAGATATTGGTTCTACACCTACAAATACCAGGTTCAGAGGTGATTGCATCATAATATATGATCTTATCGAAAAGCTTTATGAATGTGTGTGTATAGTTTTTATGAACTTTGTCAAACAATAATTTCCATATTTTTAATTTGTTGACTGTAATTATCCAACGTGCCTTGGCTGTGCAATATATTTATCCACTCCCTTGATGTAGATTGGGTTGCGCTGCTGGAAGTCCCTCCAGGATGCATGTGGGCTTTCTCCTTTTGCATATGCTAGAATGAGCAACAATCACTCTTACAATAAGCTAGTGGCGCAGAAGCTTGCCGAAAAGGAAAATGGTCAAGTATCAGTATCAGTTGGATGTGAGATTGAGCAATCATGGTCGGAAGTGAATCAGGAAAGCAGGATTACTACTCACGTGAAAAGGGCCCATAATTCTTGTTCTAAGTGTGCATCTGCAGCAGTGAGATACAGGAGAATTCCCGGCTCACAAGGCTTGCTTGACCGACCTTACATTCACTCTATGCTAGCTATTGCTGCTGTATGTGTTTGTGTATGCATTTTCTACCGGGGTGCCCCAGAGCTGGGACTGGTCGAGCCCTTCAAGTGGGAGAACTTGGATTATGGCCCTATGTAGTTGGGATTGATTGTATGTTGTCAAGATGAAACGTGATTTTGTTCTTGGTAAATTACTTGGTAGCAGAAGCACGTGAAGGTGGTAAGATTACTCGTCATGAGGATGCTGCTGTTCTCTAAATGCCTAATGCAGTTTGATGTAGGACAGGACAGCTATTACTTCTGCCAGTGGATATAAATCTTCTTGGGAGGTTATTTGGAGTCTATGGAGGAGATTCAGTTGCCTATGGTCTCAGTGTATTGAGGGAGTAGAGAATTGGTGCTCAACTAATCTAATTTCCTGACGCCTTCTAATGTGGAATTTGTGGGAATCATATGAGATGAAAGGTCCAGTATTGTGATACATGACGAGGTTGCGCCAAAGAGCCGTGGCAGCGTAAGCGGTTGCAGTGAGCGCCAAAGGTTGTTGTTAGATAGCTTAATGGTTGGGCGTTGATGTCCTTGACTCTGTAATCATTTTGTGTTTATCTGGATTTTTGAAGTACTGACTGAGGTCGATTGTCGCTGTAAAGAATTAGTAGGTCATCAGGAATTACAATATTTCTATAGTAGTTCTTCTATAGTGAAATATATATATTTTTTACAATTCTATTACAATAATAGATTCCGAGGGTCTTTCTTGGTCAGTTTGTTCCAAATATTTCCTGCCTGTTTTTGGTGAAAGTGGTGGGTGCGGCTTAAGTTATTGTTGTAGGAAGAAGGGAGACTTTGGTTATGATCGTGGCAATGTCTTTTCGATGGTTTTTGTTTTTGCTTTTTTTTTTTTTTAAAATCTTTTGGGCTATTAAATTTCCTTTTTCTGCCTTAAAGAAATACATTTGTGTAATTGTGGCATTAAATTGTAGAAACTAATGTCAAAAGCGGTGAAGCCTGGCCGGTAATTAGAGAAGGCTGAAATTGAAATTCAGCGGCGGTGCCGGGGCTTGCTTCTGCAGACAATTATTTAATAATAATAAAAAACAGTGGTCAGGCTTCAGCCCTCAGGTGGCGTGCTGCTCCGGAGCCGGCGACTGCGACTCCTTGTAATATTCTGAACCAGTGCTTGACCCACACCTTCTCCGAATCCCTCAATTAGACCTCCAATAAATTCGATGACCACTTGGGATGCGAGACGAGCAGCAGTCCCAAGCATGCCTTTATTGGGCTTTTCTGGTTCTGCTATCCCGTTTGCTCGGAGCCCGTTGATCATGCCCTTGGCACAAACCGCGTGCAAATGATAATTACAAACAGTGCACCGGTACATTCGCCCTGCTGATCTTTTTCTCTTGCACTCACCACATAATGCTGCCTGCTGTCCTCCTGCTCCCATCATATTGTTATTACCATTACTATTAGTATTACTGATCAGCTGAGACCCTGGCGGTAGAAGTTTCAACGAGTGCTGATGGCCATTGCTCGGTCCCAATTCCTGAGTTGGAGGAAAAGTCATATCGGTGGAAAACTTAGCACAGCAAGGATGCATCTGGAAGCCACACGCTCTGCATCTGAAGGTAAAACCTTTGATGGACTTGCCACAGACATCGCACTTTGGCCATGATATTCCAGCTTCATCACAATTAACGATCATCATGAGTTAGCCCTTGAGAAGTAGTATTCGACTCACAGAAAGAAAAACTACACATTTGAGTCATAATAATCATGAATAATTGGTAGTAGTAGTAGTACTTGTTTTACATATCTAGCCCCTAGCAAGTATGTACCTTGTTTGGGCCTTGAATGGAACACAAGTTGGTGTTGGGGATGGAGGGTATGCCCCCTAAGTACCGGGGGAGACAAGGCGCAGAATTCGTGCAACTGAAAGTCGCATTTTTGGCATATGAACCTCTTACCGGCGCCATACTCTTTGCAGCCTCCACACACGAATAGATCAGCAGGCACCGTTATTTGGGCAAGGGGGTGATTTGGGTGAGTATAATGCTGTATTATAACTTCTTCTCCGCCGGAAGCGTCCGCAGGTTGAGGCGAGGTAGGGAATTGAAAATCTATGCGGGGAGGGTTGCCACCAATAATGCTGGTGACTGAGGACTCTGTAGATACAGAATAATAATGATAAGGGGGAGACCCCGGAAGTTGCATTTGGGTTTGCGGGATTCTTGCTGGAGATTGCAAACACAATCTATTTAACCCAACTTCTTGTAGTATTATTATTTTTCTGCCACACTGCAAGCAACTGCGCCACTGCTTCCTGCTAGTGCTGGTAAATAATGCTGCTTTTTTCTTTCTTTTTCTCTCTCTTTTTATTATTTTTGGTGGTGGGAACTGGGAAGTGGGGGTCTGTTTGGTGTTTCTTAACCAAGACTCATCCTTTAATTTCCACCATCAGAAGTAATCCCTACATCGCCTGATTCTGCAATTTGGAAAATGGGAATATGTAGTACTATAAGTTATGCTATTCCTGGCCAAAAAAGTCAATAACAGCATCATTGGTCAGTGGCGTGGTCTAGTAACTCGTAATAAATGAATCATTATGTACCCTGCCCTGCTCCATCATTACCTAGTAATTAATATACTAGAAAAAGAGAATAACAGGAAAAATTAGTAGTGGTGGTGGTAGATGCAGGTGCTAGTGCTGGTGCCGCTTTTGAATTTTTGACGATGGATCAAAATTAGCATTAGCTGGCAATAATTGGTAGATTCTTATTCGGCCAGAAGTTGAAATGGGGAGAAAAAGTGAAGGCAAGCGGCACACGGGATTAAGTTTCCATGTCTGCGTTATATGACATGCTGGGCCCAGTGTTTGGAAGATTCATTAATTGCAAATTTGCGAGCATAATAAGAAGAAATGAGGCGACAATCGCTAATGTTATAATTGCTAGTTGCTGCTGTTGTACAATGCGAAGCGACTCTCCTGGGATCTCCTACCTCGGCTCCTCCTGGGTCCTGCTGCCTGTTAGTATTATTTAGAAGGCAGATAAGTATTGGTAGATGATACTAGTCTAGTAATTAGAGTAGCACTGGCAGTGATATTTATTTTTAGAGAGCCAGAGTCCCACGAGTAAAGTATTTACAGATTATTATGGATCCAGACCCGACCATGTCTAAATCAATGATCGTCTAGTTGCTTCTTCTAAATTGCCAGCCGCAGAGTAAAAAGAAATACATAGTTATTAAACTGGCAATATATTTATACGCATATAATAGGATAATAGGATAATAGGATAATAGGATAGGAGTGAGTAACTCAACAACAACAATAATAAATGGCGGAATGGATTTGGAAGGATATTGGAGTTGCAGTAGGGAGTCAGTGAGCGTTAGTGTTGTTGTGGTACTCCAGTACTCCTACTCCCCCCATTTTAGTATTTTGGACACATGGGAGCCTTGCGTTTTTGGTCCATTACTTGCCGCTGCAATTGATCCTAAACTGAAAAGTGAAAACGACCAACTCTCAACGAATAAAGAAACCAATTCGCAAATACTAGTCGTTGTATTATGTATTGTTACAGAGATTTGGTCTGACTGACTGACTGACTGACCGACTAATGTAATATTAACAAATATTTATTTACTACAATCGTATTAATAGGGAGAAAAAGAAATAATGTACTAGTAATGAGCAGTGAGTAAAAATAGTACTGGCACTAGATAGGAGTAGTTGCCCAGTTGGTGTTTGGATTTTGGATTTTGGATTTCGGATTTCCTGCCACCACGACCACCACCACGCCTCATGATTTAAATGATCATCATGCCACAGTGTCAGGTTTGATGTACGCGTATTACTTCACCGGAGGCAGGTGCACTTACTACACTACAGTTGGACATGGAGTTGACCTACTTTTGTTACGTAGTCTTACGATTACGCCCTAGGGGGGTGGGGGAGTTTAGGTTACTTACTAGCAGTCGATAAGATAAAGATTATACTACGTACTAACAAAGGTCCAAGTTCCCATGCAGATAATTGATAGGGCATGCTGATGTGGTTATTATTCGTGTATAAATGTGTGCGCGCGTGGGTGTGCATATATGTTACCTTTCACATTTTTTTCAATTGGCTTCGCCCGTCCGTCCGTCCGTCCGTCCGTCATCATTCGTCAGTAGATTTGGTAGATTTGGCGCGCAAGTACGGTGGTCCTCCTCCTCCTGTTTACGCTGGTATTACCCATCATTCTTCATTTCAAGTGCAGTATTAACTCGCTTGACACTAGTGTTGTGGGTACTGATTAGCGGGGTGTGAAAATTGAAATGGGAATCCTATTCCTTCTGTCTGTCATTTGATTACCACAAAATCACATTTAATGCTACAACTCACTCCTTTAATGCGTATATACTTTTCCACAGCCCACACCCCTCCCCAGACTCCCGAGATTCGAGATCATCGGCTCTGCCTCCGCCGATTATTACGAATTCATCAATGTCCCTCTTGACTTACACAAGCCTACCCTAATTATAATTATACTGCCACTATACTAGTAATCAAATTTATTTTACTAACGCTACTAGTACTTCTTTTCATACTTTATTTCATTTCAACTGTCGGTGATGGTGGGTGTGGTCTTGTGGGTGCCTGCCTTCTTCAAAGCCAGCCAGAGACCCAGGGGAACTCCTGGGGATCCCGTTTCTATCCTTCTACCTCCTCCCTACGCCTGTATATCACTATATGTTGTGTATAAATGAGCAACCAAGCACACACGCTCACTAACATTCTAACAGAGCAGAGAGGGGACTGAGAGTAACTGGATGGAAGTAGATTCGTGGAAGGGAAGACAGAGACTGCCCGAGCTTCTCCTATCATTTTATACTGCTATGACAACCACGACTCCTTTGCCAAAGCTAGATCGTCATTTACTACTGAGCCTCATGTCTCCTCCCTCTTCCACTACTCCTTCCCCTCTAACTGTAAGTGCCATTGCTTTCCTCAATGTACTGATCATAATTGCCTGCATTTTGCACTGTCTTTCTCAATCAACAGAAACAGGCTATTCATCTTCCTTGGATGTTGCAGCAGGATCGGCCTTCCTTTAGTCCCTCCCCTGGGGATGCTCTAAAACTCCAGATGGACCCACGATTTGATTCCAGTATTATTCTTTCGCATGCTTCTTCCACTTCCACTTCCACATCGAAGGTCAGCTCACGATGTTGTTCTTCTTCTTCTGGGCACACATAATTGCATGTTATAATTATTTATTATGCTCTCCTCTCTACTTGCAACCTTGTGCCTCCAATCTTTTACGTTTTTAAACATATTTCGCACCGACCATGTAAAAACTCGTGTCATTCTTTCACTGTAAGCTGCAGAACCCAATTTTTGAGTTCATCGCATCACCAGGATAACTAGTAGCACTAGAACTTATGATGTGAGATTTTTAATATACACCCACATTCCATTACGTCTAACAAAGG
This sequence comes from Gynochthodes officinalis, assembly GCA_020080225.1. Classification (NCBI taxonomy): domain Eukaryota; kingdom Viridiplantae; phylum Streptophyta; class Magnoliopsida; order Gentianales; family Rubiaceae; genus Gynochthodes; species Gynochthodes officinalis. The sequence continues at coordinate 25,762,552 of CM034620.1, forward strand.
AATTTTCTTTTTTCTAGAGATCACTACTTTGATTAGTTGTACATGCCTCTGCTTATTGACATCAAAACAGGCGCCTCTTACAGTGTTTGGTCAATTCTCAAGGTCACTTATTGCCATCAAATTCCAGTTCTTGCAATCTCTCTCACTCCAGATTTCAGAGTCCAGACTAAATGGCTACCTGACCTAAAAAGTTATTTGTTGTGGATTGCAGTCTTCTGCGGAACTCATGAAAGAGATTGCAACACTTGAGGTTCAAATACTGCAATTGGAGAGTTATCTTCTATCTCTTTATCGGACAGCTTTCCAACATCATGTCCCAGTTTTAAATCGAGATCACGGAACACATATTAAAGACAAGAACAGATCAGACATGCAACTTACTGCTTCCCCATCATATTACGAGATGGATTGTGCTTCTTCACCTAGTGATTTTAGCAATCATGACCAATTACTTCATTATCGCTCGTTGCCATGTTCAAATGGTCAGACTAAAGCGGCTCCAAAGTCGGCATCTGGAATGGCTGAAGATGTATTGCCACACCTAAAAGTTTCACTTTGCAATATTTTGTTAACTTGCTGTGTCATCCTGTGCTCATCTTGTCTTGCTTCCTTGGTATTCTCTTATGTCCTTTAATGATATCAATGATATTTTGTAGGGTGAAGCACAAGTTGATTCTGGACATCGTAGCCTTGCAGATCATTTTGGCACTTCTCAAACAGATTATGCCCTCAATTATCCTGCTAAATTGTCCGAAGAAATTGTAAGATGCATATGTTGTATTTACTGCAAATTTGCTACCCCTGCTGTTCCTCAAAAAGGCTTCTCAATGTCCTCTACTTCATCGATGTCCTCTTCAAGCACGTTTTCTCCTAGAAATATTTCTGGCAGTTGGAGTCCTCAATATAGCGAGGAAACTAAAGGATACTATGAAGGCCTTGGAGATGATACCAGTCCATATGGTGAAACAATAGAAGTTCTGAAGATATGTCTAGATGATGATAGTTTCAAATATGCAGCTACAATGCTACAAAAATTCAGGTTATGTCAACATAAATATGCTTTGCTTGCGTGTGTGTGTGTATTTTCTAATTCCAGTGGACTGATTCATTATAATATTATGATACAAGAATTTGGGTTTTGTCATTCACCAACGACGCAAACTTACGTATACAAATGTTTGCTTAAGGTTCTTATAAAGTAAGTGTAATATTAAAAACAAGCTTATCTATTACCAACTTAGTTAGAGTTTGGATTCCTGAGTTATTTATTCTTTAGTTGCGAATGTTAGTGTAAATTGTTGTGTTGTGTATTGAGCACTTCTTTCTTGAATGGAAAGAATTTCACTCCCTAGGCTTGCCATGGGTATTTTCTCAGCCATGTGTACTCGAAACTGGGGTCAACAAAAAAACAATTATCACTCATATTTTGATATATAAGAGAAGCTTCAATTCCAGAATAGAAGTTCTGTAGTAAATGAATGGACTTGAGAAGATCTTTAATGAAAGTTCTCTTGTGTGCAGGTCACTAGTGAAGAGTCTTGAAAATGTTGACCCAAGGAAGATGAAGCGTGAGGAAAAGCTTGCTTTTTGGTTAAATATTCACAATGCCTTGGTGATGCATGTATGCTTCTGGAGCTTTCTTTCAACTATAATTTGTTCCTGGCATGATCCTTGAGGAGAACGATTCTATAAGTTTCCCAAACCCCACTCTGATAGCAGAAGGGGAAAAAAATGATGTGTTCTAACAATATAAATGTCTAGGCATAGCAATTGAATCACATTTAACCATAAAATGCAAGTTCATTATACCTGGATGTAAATTACCTTGTTTCTGGTGGATGCTATTTACATTTGGACATTTCTTGCAGCTCCTCAGTAAGATTTAAACTACATAATTGAATTCTGTCCTTCATATACAACTCCTGGAGCTCGTGTGATCACATTACTGATTGTCAATGTGGGCAATCTAGCTAGTATCTGCACAGCATCTACTTCTTCCAAATTGTGGTGCAAATGGTTCTAAAATGCATCCCTCTTTATGCATTATGTTGGCCTGTTATCACTGACAGTGCAATGATGCTCTTGTTCAGCATCTTTCATTGCTTGATGTGTCTTGTCAAATATTTGACTTTTAATTGCAGGGCTATTTAGCGTATGGAACTCATAACTTTGTTAGAAGTTCTTCCATTTTGAAGGTATAATTAATTTATGCAAATTTTTACTGGTCCATTTGTCTACTCATTGCTACTCTGCAGCCATATTAAACCCATACGCAAACTTCTTTCAGGCAGCTTATAATGTGGGTGGACACTGCATAAATGCTCATGTCATACAGAGTTCAATCTTAGGAATCCGATCACACTACTCTGCACCAGTAAGTTTCCTTACCTATATTCTTGTAGGGGGTGTGTTTCTATGTATCTTTGTCTACTTCTATATATATTTAAAAACGGAGGGACACATTTCAAAACATAACTTTGCAAAAGCATTCAAATTATAACCCGGGGAAAAAAAATAACGGATTAAAGCTTTGAGATGAGGAAGTCATTTGAAAATGATCAATCACAGTTAATAACCGATGTGTACTCCAAGACTCATTGTCATTTGAACAAATTTTTAATCTACGAAACAACCAAGAAGATTTTGGAGAGGGAAAATTGGGCTTGTTTTGGACCTATGGCTGTCTGTATATACTATATAGTTTTTCTCAGATATTCATGGGTATGTTTGGGCAGTTGCTCCCTTTGTTTTGTACACGGTCATAGGGAGTAAACATGGTTACACAAAATTGCACTTCAAAGCATCGAGAAATTGTGATACACTACTAAAAAATGAACTGTGTGATGGATAGGGAGTATGACATTATTGCGGCTCTTGCCACAGAAGAAATTTTTTGTTAGGATTGTCCTAGTTTAGCTTTGTACCATTGATAACTTTTGCGGTCGATCTGTGGCAAACTTTCCAACATTTCTTCTCTAACTCAAGATTATTGCAGTGGCTACAGACACTACTGAGCCCGAAGAAGAAGTTCATGGCTGGGACTGCAAAACACATATATTCCCTCGACTATCCCGAACCTCTGGTTCATTTCGCACTATGTTCGGGATCATGCTCCGATCCTTTGGTATTCTTTAGTTTTAAGTGTAAAATATGTTGGCTTTTCAAGTTATGTTGTATGTGTGCATCATCTGAACAGGGAGGGCAATGTGTTGGGTGCAGGTCCGGGTATACACTGCGAATAATGTATTTCAGGATCTAAAGGTTGCTAGAGATGAGTTCATTCGGGCTACTGTTTACATCCATAAAGAAACAAAGTTGTACCTGCCAAAAGTTGTGGCTTATTTTGCAAGGGAAATGTCAGTGGGAATGAATGAACTCCTGGGAAATGTTTGCACTTGTCTTCCAGAGCTGCAGCAGAAAGCCATCAGAGCATGCATAAAAGGTAGAGAGGAGAGGTGTATTTCATGGATACCTCAAAGTTCAACTTTCCGGTTTTTGATCCGAAAGGAAGATGTCCAAGGGTATATGCTTTGTTAATTATCCGATTTTCATGTATCTTGATACCCCTTTAGGTGAACAGTGGGAAAATGAAAATCACAGGAAAGGTTAATTGTATAGAGAGACAGTTGCAAATGTAGGAGTATTAGAAGTGAAGTGAGCGTTATTTGATCTTTTTTGGTCCCTTTCCAGAATCTGCTTGCTTCCGTCTGGAACTGTTTGATCTTGTGTGCCCAAGCAAAAAAGCAAAAGAACTTGTTGATTTTGGTTGGAAAATCGATGAGCATGCATTGGGTGCTACTGAACGCATTTTAGCTTGTTATTAAAGTAGTCCTATGGGACTTACCAGTCGTAATAGTTAGTTATATTGGTTGCGTCGCGTGTATTGTCATGAATGAAAGTCAGATGTTCCCCACTTTCTCTTTAATGATCAGTTATTAAATTTACATTTTCACGAATTCCTTCATAGTTTTATTAGAGCATGAGAGGTTGGATGTGGAACACACGTAAATTTCAATAATTTATCTATTTTAGCATCTAGTCTTGGACATTTGAATCACTTGATCAATGATGTTTTTTTCTTTAGCTTTTTCTTCATTATGGAATTAATTCACATAAATTAGGCTGTGATTGATTTGTATTTTTAATCGTAAAAATTAATTTTTTTAATCATAAAAATAAAATATTTAAATAATTTTTTTTTTAATTTAAAATTTAAATTCTTACTAAAAAATTTTATTACATTATTTCAAAAAAAAAAATTTGTCCCATTTACTTTGAGCAATGATAGAGACATCGACTAAATAGAACGACTTTTTATAGTGACTGATGTGTAACATCAACATGTTGTCCATGTCAATTAAAATTTAATGTCATTATTCCTTAAAATACTCCATCTGCAATTTTTTTCCTACTTTAGTCCTCCATCGGCGACCTAAAAACAACGGCAGCGTCTTCTTCTCTCCACCGACCACACTATTCTGCAATTTTGTTCCTTCAAGCCCTCACTTCCATTTTAGTTTTTCAGTTCTTCAACTGTGCCCTTTAGAAAAACACACACAAATTCTTCTCTCTACCCACTTTTCGCCAGCCTCAACATTGTAAATATACATTTTTAAAGAGTAATGATAGAAACAACGACTAAATAGAGCGACTTCTTATAGTGACGGAATCACAAAGAGCGAATTCATCAAATCACCAGCCCAAAGTCCAAACCAAGCCACATGCCATAACACTCAATAAGAAAAACAAATGCAAAACAAAAACACACATTGACCAACTTCAACACCCCCCAAACTTGACGAAATCCCGAGCGAAGTCCACGAAATTAATTAAAATCGGTGAATTCCGGATTCGAAAACTTCTCTGTCCGATAAGAAGTCGCTCTATTTAATCGTTGTCTCTATCATTACTCTTTAAAAATGTATATTTACAATGTTGAGGCTGGCGAAAAGTGGGCAGAGAGAAGAATTTGTGTGTGTTTTGCTAAAGGGCACAGTTGAAGAATTGAAAAACTAAAATGGAAGTGAGGGCTTGAAGGAACAGAATTGCATCGGTGGAGAGAAGAAGACGCTGCCGTTGTTTTTAGAAGGTCGCCGATGGAGAACTAAAGTAGCAAAAAAATTGCAGACGGAGAATTTTAAGGAATAATGACATGGAATTTTAATTGACATGGACAACACGTTGATGTTACACAATCACTATAAGAAGTCGCTCTATTTAGTCGTTGTCTCTATTATTATTCTTTTAAAAAATAGTAATGACTTGGAGAGATACGTTGATGATAGTACATATCAGTTGCTATATTTAGTCGTTGTATATATCATTACTCATCTACTTTTTCATATTATTTTTTTTATAATTTTTTTTTTTAAATTTTCATATATTTTTATACAAAATTCTTAAATACAAAACAATTCAAGCACATTTTTTCACAAGAAACAAAAAAAAAAAAATCGGCGTTTATTTTTATATCAACTATGGGGCTCAATGCACATCCAATCGTCAAGCGTTTGAGCACGATTCAGATACTCGCCAGCAGCTACTTTCCCGTTAAGAAATATCGTAAATTCCTTTGCTACTCCTCCACTTACTTTAATCGTCAAACATTGGCACACTACGCCCCAAATTTCAAAATTCAAATTCAGAGTCCGTCCGTCCGTCGTCCGGAAATGGTTCTCCCGTTGTAATCTATTTTTGAGTTGTTTTTCATATGCTGCTTCTTATATTTCCATGCCGTTGTCTTTTTAATCTCTTTGCGATGTTTGCTTTCTTAGTATGGGAAAGAAGAAGACGACGAAAGCAGCGGCGAAGAAACTCGTCGGAGGCAATTGGAGAAATCTTTGGATTCCCATCCAGACGATCCATCTCTCCACTTTAATCTAGTAATCTTTCATTACTATTTCACTTTTTTTTTTTGGGGGGGGGGGGGGGGTGGGGGGGGCGTGCAAAACCCTATTGCTGTTGTTTCCGTTTTCTCAAACCCCTAGCGTTACCAGTTCACTATCGAATTATCAATCATGGCATGGGTCTCTGCAGGGTTTGTTGTTGTGGGAAAAGGCTAGGGAGGAAGCGAAAGCCGCGGAGCATTTTGTCATTTCGGCCAAGCTCAACCCCCAAAACGGGACTGCTTTTAGATATTTGGGTGATTATTATGCTCGCGTTTCCCCGGATTCTCAGAGGGCTCTCAAGTGCTACGACCGTGCCGTCATTCTCAATCCTGATGACTTCCTTGCTGGCGAACCATTCTGCGATTTGTTGGATCAAGAAGGAAAGCTCACCTTACAGTTTTCTGTTTGCACCGAAGCTTCCGATAAGTCCCCCAGGGCGTTTTGGGCTTTCCGCAGATTGGGATTCCTTCTGGTTTTGTCCCTTAACACACCCCCGGTCAACTGCTTCTGCCTTCTTCCTTCCATTACCTGCATTTCTTACTTGTTTCGTTCCATTTTCAGGTCCATCAGAAGAAATGGTCCGAAGCTGTTCATAGACTTCAGCATGCCATCCGGGGCTATCCCACCTGTGCTGATCTCTGGGAGGTCTCCCAAATTTATTGTTATTCATTTCAATTCAATCTACTCTTTGTTACATTAGCATATATTTGGCATATCTCAAACAACTTGAGTTTGTTGTTCTTTTGTCCTCTGTTAGTGTAGGCCTTGGGACTTGCTTATCAGCGACTGGGCATGTTTACTGCCGCATTAAAGGTGATCTGCCTTTTTTCAAGTTTTCTTTTCACTAATGTGTTTGCATTAACAGCAACTGAGCTTTTCTAGAGTTTCTTTATGGCATTGGTGAAATTTCCTTCAACAATTGATTTGGGTGTTAGGAAACTAACTCCTTTGTTTTCCCTAACAGTCATATGGAAGAGCTGTTGAGTTAGAGGAGTCAAGAATCTTTGCTTTGATCGAAAGTGGAAACGTTTCTTTGATGTTAGGTTCATTTAGAAAGGTAAAGCTTGTTGTTAGCTGTATATTTTTATAACAGTTCAATTGCAATATTTTCTCTTAATAAGGCCAATTTATATAGTATCTAAATCTTTAGTTCTTTATTATACAGTGTTTCGTGCTTAGACTAGTATATTTTGTCGGCTAGTTGAATCCTTGATTATTGAGACTGATTTAGTTGTTTCATTTATTGTATTTTGGGTGTCTAGTCTAGGTTCAATGAAGCATTTTTTAGTCCTATTTCCTTTTGTCTCTCTTAGTCAAATTTCATATTCTTTGCAAGGTCATCTCTTCCGACTGTGACTTTTTATTCTGCAATTTTTTTTTTTTTGTGTTGTGTGTGTTGAAACTAGCATAATTTGTTAAACGTGTCCTCAGTTCTTCTTGAGAGAATTGGTTCTGACAACAAAATTTTTTAGCATTCTTATGATTTTGCAGTCAACCAAGATTGGTTGATAGAATAAGTGGTGGAAGATACATTGCTTTTCTTATTGATTTTATGTTTCCCTTGTTTGAGTTTTGGGCTTGAGGGTATTAATTAAGTCTTAATTCAATGTCAATAGTGGCTTCCATTACATACCACACTTATAAGGCTTCTACCATTTGCATGGGATAATATAAAGTGAATGTTTTCCCATCTCGTCTGGATTATTATTGTTATTAAGTTCTGTTGTCTTGTCATGAAGGGAGTTGAGCATTTTAAGCAAGCTTTAAGGATCTCACCTCAAAATGTTGCAGCAAATTATGGGCTTGCTTCTTCTGTACTCGGTTTGGCTAAGGAATGTATAGATTCCGGTGCATATAGATGGGGAGCTTCACTATTGGAGGTTAGTTTTCCTGAGACTTGAGAAAGCAAATCCATGTAATTGTATCATTGGAGGTGTCTAAAAAAGGTACTTATGTATCTTCTTATTTTTGCAGGAGGCTTCTGTAGTAGTAGTAGGAATTATGTCATTAGCGGGTAACATTTCTTCTATCTGGAAGCTGCATGGCGATGTTCAGGTAAAATCATCTTATGACTCTTTCGTGACTTTGACATCATGCTTATAGCATTGATCTCATCTGTATTGTGTTCTGCTATGTTGCTTTCATTTGTTTCCTTTGATGTTTCTGGTAATCACTTATGCAAAATGACTTATGTCTGTCTTTTCAGCTATTCTATGCAAAATGTTTTCCATGGATGGAAGATAGCCAGGGCTTAGAGGCTGACAGTCAAAGTTTTGATTATTCAATCATTTCATGGAAAAAAACTTGTTATCTTGCAGCTGTATCTGCCTTACGTTCTTATCAGCGGGCTCTGCATTTAGTTCCTTGGCAAGCTAATCTTTATGCAGATGTTGCAGTAGCATCAGATCTGGTTCTCATTTCAAAAGAGAATTGTAAAGAAACCCTCAACTCTTGGTATGTATTCAACCTCAATTCAAGGAAAACAAGTGCACTTGTTTGTCTTCTAAAGCAATAGCCTTATTTAACAGGTCAAAGTCTGAGAAAATGTGCTTAGGGGGCTTATTGCTTGAGGGTGAAAATTATGATTTCTGGGTGACATTAGGATGTTTATCCGATCAGACTGCCTTGAGACAACATGCTTTCATCCGCGGACTTCAGTTGGATGTTTCTCTTGCTGTTGCATGGGCATACCTTGGGAAGGTAATATATCATAGTTCTGATTTTAAGAAAGATTGACTGCAGTAAATAAAGGTAACTGTCTGGCACAAATGAGAGATACAATTCAACTGATGCTAAATTGCTACTCTATCCTTTTCGCTGCATGTGTTTCTCTCATTCTCTCTCTTTCTCTCTCACACACACACACATACACACACGCATGTGCACACAGAAGCATCCATAAATCGAGATAGCTCTTTTATTATTCTTCTGCTATGCCTATGTTGGATCATTACAATAGCTTTTCCTGCAGCATTCATTAAGTTTGTTCAACACTGCTTTATAACCTTGGGGTTAAAGATTAATTTATGTAGACTCTATGTCCAACATAAGTGAGGCTGCTTAAAGTAGGCACAAGGGGTGTTTCATGTGTTCCTGTTTACCTTTTGAATTATGAAGTGCAATTATGGATCTTGATCAATGCATTCTATTTTGGAACTGAAACCTAAGCAAGATTGAGATTGGCATTCTTTTTGACTGTTGTTTATGCACTACACCCAACTGAGGTGGGAAATTTCAGTTACCTATTTTAGTTAGCTACCCACTTCTATCCATAACCTGATTAATATCACGGGACTTCATAATTGGAGAAGGTTGAGGCTTGACACTTTTTGAGGCACCTGTATGTAAGTTGTTGAATCTCGGCAGCCTTCTTGTGACTTGGGAACTTGGAAGCGGGATACTGTTTCCTGACCTCCTGTGACACTAACATATCTGCTTAGGAGGTCTAACATTGGTGATTACAGCTCTACAGGCAAGTGGGTAGAACACAATTGGCTCAGCAAGCATTTGATCGTGCTAGAAGTATAGATCCCTCGCTTGCACTACCTTGGGCTGGTATGTCAGCTGATGCTGAAGCCAGGTATATAGAACCTTCATGGTAGATATATGATATATCATTTGTGTGCTTAAAGAACTTTTGCTTGATTGAATCTAAGTCAGTCATTTTTCCAGGAATCTCAAACCTGATGAAGCATATGAGTGTTGTCTACGTTCTGTGCAGATAATGCCAGTAAGCCCACCCTCTCTCTCTTTCTCTGTATGTATGTATGTATATATTCTTGGCTGTATCCATTGTGTTGGTGACTATACTTAGAAGGGAAAGTGGATCCTCTCCATCACAAATGATCTATTTTTACAAAGACACTTGTAAGGAATGCCACATGTATTAGCTAGGTGTTAAGTGCCTAAGGTTGATTTTTGTTGACGAAGCTTGCAACTACACTTGGTTTCATGTGATTTTCCACTTATAACTAATTTCCTTTAGGAAATAAAGGTAAACCTCTTTGGTTTCTGATTCATAATCCGCAATGAATCCAAGATCAATGCAAACTTTCTCAAGTTGACATAAGATGAGTATACAGATATAAGAACGGTTATGTAAATTCAAATTATTTTCTGTTTTTTAATTTCCTTGTTTTAAAAAATTTGTTAAAAAGGTGGTGGGGGTGTTTGCCTGCATAAAGTACTTAGGACTGTATTTTCTCTCTGATGCTCACTTTGTTAGTATTATCGTAGTGAATTTGCTGAAGCTGAATGGTTCTGATATTACAGCAATGTTGTGCATGTAATTATTTGAAGATTTTGAGTGAAAGGAGCAAACTTATGAGCCCAAAAAATAGAATAAAATACTGTTTATGAGTTATTTCAAATATAAATTTTGAAAGAAGATTTTGTTCTCTACAAGCAGTACTTTTCTGTGCAATGCGAATGCTTCGTTTATCATTGCAGCAGCTCTTTTTTGTTTTTTTTTTAACAAGTTCTGCTTATTATGATTTAGTTTATGTGATCATTGATACCTGTTTTAGATGATGAACTTCATTTGTTTCTTATGCTGATTGTCTTTGCAACAAATTTAAATTTTTATATACTAATCAAGTGGTGCTAAACAAGGTTAGTCTGTGGCAAGCAAATTGAACGTTTGATGATTGGTAAATACATGTGGCAAGCACTTGAAGTTGGATAGCATTAAAATGTAGTTGAGTCAGATTTTGCAGAATCAACTTAGGACTGGGTCTAGGCAGCAATTTGTTATGATTTTAGTTTTGTTGAAATGATGCACTTTTGAAGTGCCTAACCCCCTAAGTAGAAGAAGTGCAGTAGAATTTGAAATTAGTTAAGTGCTGTCATTTGTCTGAAAGTTCAACATTTTGTACTAACAGCTACTGTTCTCAAGCAGATTGCTGAGTTTCAAACTGGTCTTGCAAAGCTCGCTCTATATTCTAGTTGCCTGCCATCTTCAGAGGTACTTATGTGTTATTTGAGACATAAGTAATTATCATCATTTCACTTACAAATCAGGTTAACTACTATTACAGGTATTTGGAGCCATCCGGCAGGCCTTGCAGCGTGCACCCCATTATCCTGAATCCCATAATTTGAATGGGCTAGTGTGTGAAGCACGATCTGATCATAAGAGTGCCGTTGCATCATTTAGGTTGGCACGACATGCGTTGAACTCTTTTTATGGTGAAGTGGCGAAATCATGTCTCAGAGATATTTCCATTAACCTTGCAAGGTCACTTTGTAAGGTATGATCTCACATTGTGTTTTAATTTTGGAAGCAACTGTACTTGATAGTCTAATCTGTTTGCCATCTCCAATTATTGCAAATGAGGTGTGCTACTGCATAAGTGGTTGTGCCTGCTTTCAAATTCATTTATCTGTTGCAGGCTGGGAGTCATAGTGAAGCTGTTCAGGAATGTGAGCAGCTGAAGATAGAAGGTCCGAATTACTGCCATATTATTGTAGTATACATCATTGGATGTTCACTTGCGAGTTATGTTTCTGTGCAATATCATGCTATCTGGGAAAGGGGTACAATTATATATCCAACCTGAATTCCTACCTTATAATATGAATTTCAGAAGAGATCTTATTGTGTCCATAAAACAATTTAGAATTATGTGTTAGAAATAATTTTTACATAGCAGTTCCTGATGTTGATATTTGCTCACTAAGTGACTTGTGAAGTCATCGAAAGATTTGAGGGTGAAACTCATGGATCTTCTTTGATGTCTGAACTCATTTTTCATGGTTATTTTTTTTCCAAAATTAAATGTTGGGTTAGATTTTTTTGGCTCTTAGATGTTCTCGTCTCTTTTATTGAATAGGTCTGCTTGATCTGGAGGGATTGCAGATATATGCTTTATCTCTATGGCAACTTGGCAAGAATGATATGGCTTTATCAGCAGTTAAGACACTTGCAGCCAGGATCTTATCAGTGGAATCTAGAACTGCCTATGCTTCTATAATCTTCATTTGCCGATTGACGTATTACATTTCCGGACAAGAATCAGCAATTATCAATATTTTGAAATTGCCAAAGGAGTTGTTTCTGAGTTCAAAAGTTTGTTTTGTAATATCTGCTATTCACGCTCTGGATCGAAGTAATCAACTTGAGTCACTTGTTTCTCATAGTCGTTGCTCTCTCGCATCCAGTGAAGAGATTATTTCAATGCAATCCCTTATATCACTTGGTAAACTAGTACGTCTGTCCTATTCCTTTTCCGTGATTTTTATTATGTTTGAATAATTTTGAGTCTGATGTGATTTTTCTAGGATGAAATGCACAATACATCTGCTCCTATGGTTTACAGGTGAAATATGCTTCTAACAACTGCCTTGGAATCCAAAATGGAATTGATCACCTGAGAAAAGCTCTTCACATGTATCCTAACAGTGGTTTGCTAAGGTAACAGAATAAGTGGTCTTTATGACATGGAGCTTCTTACCATTTCTTTTTTGTGCTGGATGGAGTTAATGCTAATAGAGATTTGACAATTTCTAGCAATTGGTCTCTGGTCTGACTCGCTCATTGCTTATAATATCTGCTTGCTGAAATCTAGACTTCTCTCTTGGTTTTTAGTTATGGGATCTACACTTGTCAAAAAAATTTCCATTGACTAGGAAAATGAAATTTTGTTTTTGATTAAAACCTAGTCATTTATACCTCTTCTGCTCATATATGTTGGTGATAGAAAGTAAAAGATACAACACATCTTTTCTTTCTATGTTACTTTTGAATTCCTGAACTTTAAAAAAGTTTATTTTTGGTTTGTATAGACTACATTATGATTTTTAGGAATGACCCAATAGGAAAAGGGGAAAAGAAAAAGTCAGTAAAAGGAATGTGGTATTTCTTGTCGAAACAGTGGTCTCCGTAGGAGTATTAGATGGATTCTGTTTTTTTTTATGTGTTGAGTACTTTCAATAATAAGAGCAGAGTTTGGTTGCTCTGGATGTAAAGAATACCTGGCAAGTAATGATATTTGTAACTGTGAGAAAATAATTGAAAGATAAATTGCAAATAACGTTTGGAGTCATAAGAATGTGATAATTGTGTCAATAATATCTGAGGGGTGATATTGTGTTTTAATATGCATAATTGTAGATTGTAAATGTAGGACACTAATAGGCAGGATTTTGGTGCCACTCCATGCCAAAAAGAAAAAAGAATGCAGATTCTAACATTGTCAGTTTAGAGCACAAAGTAAGAGTTGGGGGATGAATTTGTATAGTACTAAAGGGAGGTTTCTCTAACCCTCAGATTTTGAATTCCAAATTCAGGGGATGCACGTGATGAGTTTGTATGTGAAAAAAATGAGTTGGTGTGAGTGGTTTGAACAATTTTTATGGTCTCCTGAGGGCCAGTGATTTTTAGAACCTGAAAGTTTAGAGTATTCAATCACTGCTGTTTGGTAAATGTTACAAGTTACACAGTGAATAAATTTTTATGCTGGTTTTCTAGCGTCTGTCAAGTCTAAATGAACTGCTTAATCTTGTAATTACAGATTGTGTTTGAAATCGTTGTGATTCTTCATTTGTCCTTGGTAAAGTGGCAGCATGGGCTAAGTCTTTTATTCTTCTTTGCCAGGGACATCAGTCACATCTCCTGATCAAATTGCTCTAAACTGATCTGTGATCTCATTCTGTTTAAGTGCCACTCTTACCATATGTAATTTTGTGGGAATATCTGGGTGCTTTACAATATTTTTGTAGAGGAGAGTTGAGAAAAGTATTTCTGAATCAACCTGGCTGCAATGCATTTCTGGATTTCTTTCTCTTGTTATTGATGAGTATAGCGCTTCTGAAGTTTTGATGACTTAATTTGTTTCTTCCAGAAATCTTCTCAGTTATCTCGTATTATCCAGCAAGGAATGGAAAGATGTTCATCTTGCAACTAGATGCTGTGTTGTAGATGCTTGCGACCATCAGAAGGAAAGTGTATTGAAATCTGCCGTTGAGATCCTAGGTGCTGGAGCTGTTGCTTGTTATATTGCGGGAGAAAGCAATGAGAAATTCATATTCTCCAGCTGTAGAAGAGAGTATTTTTGTGGAACTAGAGCTATCCACCATCTGCAAAAGTAAATGATGCTTCGCCCATACCTTTGAAAATGTATTCTGCTTGTGACAAGATTTATTAGATTTAGCTAATCTTGTTTTCTTGGAGATTAATGACAAGTTTTACTGGGCTGTTCACCCTTTTGAATCAAGTTAAATAAGTCTCCAAATGCTCCCCCACTTTAAAAGTTTCATTTGTCTTCTTCTAATGGCATATTGGGGATATTCTCTAAGTTAATAGGAACCATGGATTAGATGTATTGTAATGCCATTGGCCATGTGGAAAAGCTTGTATGTATTTGTTGTCATCAAAGCCTAGGGCCTAATTTTTTTCTTCATTTTTTTTTCTGAAGATTTTAAGTCCTTTTGATGAAAAGTTTGGTTAAAGTCATAAGCTTTTCTTGTTTTGGTTCCTTAAACTTGTAGGTGCCTGCATCAAGAACCTTGGAATTATGAAGCAAGGTACTTGCTTATACTTAATTATCTGCAAAGGGCACGCAAGGAGAGATTTCCTCATCATCTTTGCACTATTCTTGAACGGCTAATTTCTGCTACTCTTTCTGAAAATTTATGCGTAAAGCAAGAGTACTTGCATGAATACCAGAGGTTTCAGCTTCTACTTTGTGCTGCAGAAGTTTCCTTACAGCTTGGAGATCACATGGGCAGTGTGAGGCATGCCGTGTGTGCTTCAGAGCTTTTGCTTCCTGATGGCCATCTCTTTTATGCACACTTATTACTCTGCCGTGCCTATGCTGCTCAAGATAATTTTATCAATCTGAACAAAGAGTACATGAGATGTTTGGAGCTCAAAACTGATTGCAATGTTGGTTGGATTTTTCTTAAGATAATTGATTCTCAGTACAAGATGCAAACTGATGATACTATTTTGGCAGTAGGGTTTGAGGAGTGCTCCAGAGAAGTCAGGAATTCCCGGAATATGTGGATGGCTGTATTCCATTTGGTGCAGGGTCTTGTTGCCATTCAAACAAAAGATTTCGTAGATGCAGAAGATTCTCTTGCACAAGCTTGTTCATTGGCTGGTGATGAGAGTTGCATATTTCTGTGTCATGGTAGATATTCCAAATCTGTGTGTTTTACGGTCGAAATTTCAATCTACATATTTTGTGATTTGTATCGGTTTTATCCATTTAGTTATAAATAGTGACTATTTTTTGCACCTTCTCCATGCTACTCATCAAAATGCAAAAGGCTGATTTCAAACTTGCATTTAACTGGAGTTGGTAGGATGGGACATTAACGTAAAGCATAGTAACTGTACGAACTTTCTATTTTGCTTGACAAGATTAGCTGGAAAGTATTTATTCTCCTATAAACAGTTCTTTCTCTTTGCACGGGCTTATTTGCCTGTCCATTTTCTGGCATGTGTCTGAATCTGGTTCCTTCCAAGTATTTAACATTAAAATATTGGTTATTGAGCAGGTATTGTTTGTATGGAGCTTGCCAGACAGCTGTGTGATTCAAAATTCTTGTCAATTGCTGTTAGAAGTCTCAAGAAAGCAAGAGAAACTTCTTTTCCTTTACCTATGGTTTCACTACTCCTTGCCCAAGCAGAAGCAAGCCTTGGCTCCAAACTGAAATGGGAAAAAAATCTTCTTGATGAATGGTTTTCTTGGCCACCAGGTTTGCTTTATGTAGTCCATCCAAATCTGTTATTCTTTTCATGGAGTTTGATATATTGGAAAGCATGTGGTTTTTCAAGCTTTGATTCATTTGTTGAACTGTAGAAAAGATAATTCCATCTAAGGTCTTGCTTAATATATATCTACTTACTAGGTTTATAAAGGATTTAAAGATCGGATGTTTCGGCTTGGAAGTTCATGACCTTACAAGATATGTATATGTTTCAGTTTGCCTTTGTTAGAGTGCAAGTTTGGATGTGCAGGATAGGATGAGTACCAATTGGTAGGATGTTCTTGTTGTCTACATTACAGTTTTGTCTGGCCCATCTTTCACATGCAACCTCCATAATTGGATATTTCTGCTGGGTGTATTAGTCTCTCTGAATACATGGCACCATCCTTATAGGAAGTGGAGAGTTACTTTTCTTTACTCTTTTATGTATAAAGAAGGAATGAAGGTAGATGTGTAGCAATATCTGACTTTACCCTCTGATTTTCTTAACGATTCTCTTTGTTATATTGGTTGCAGAGATGAAGCCTGCAGAACTCTATTTTCAAATGCATTTGCTATGTAGTTCCAACTCTTCAACCACTCTGGGGTCTTCTCCACTCAGATGGATTCTTCAGGCAATCCATTTGAACCCTTCGTCTTTGAGATATTGGAAAGTTCTACAGAATTTTACTCGGTAATATCAGGTATGCACCCATGCAAACCGGGTCCTTGCAGACTTCTTTATTGATAAGCGTAGACTTAATTTTCAAAATACTTCAATGGTTGATAGGTCTTTGTTCCCCTCTTTACTCTGTTGGGTTTAGGAGGACTGTTGGGGGTTCTTCTTCTTCTTCTTCTTCTTCTTCTTCTTCTTGTTTTTCTTTGGGAGGGGGGGGTGGGGGGGGTGTGGGGGTGTTTGGTTGGGCGTGTGGTGTTTGTAAACAGAGTGCAATTCCTGGCTGCAGTAGTGTCCTAGTGGAGCTTTTCTGTCATCAGCCACTTATTTGGCAGCAACTGCATTGCTGCTAAAATCTCTTTCGTCATTTAACTTATTAGATGAAAGAGAGTTGTTTTGGTAATAATTTAATAGCTGCACCTGCAGTGATGTGGAAATTTGTGATGGTGCTGAAGCTTCCGTTTTATCTGAGATTTAATGAAACTGCTAAACAGAGATCGATGTTTAGTCAATGATGGTTTTTTGATGTGTGTTGAAAAAAGCATTTCCCTAAAGTTAGTTAAATCTGTGTTCTTAGTGTGTGAAAAAATGCATTTGCGCATGTGGATACGCTCGTTTCTTAAATTTTGGTGTGTGTCTTTGGGGGAGCGTTTGTGTGAGAAGTTGAGAGCTTACTTTTTAGAACAGGGCGTTGTGTCCGGATGGAAAATTGACCCAATTCAGACGAGCAATCCATCGGGTTACATTTATTGCTTATAAGTAGAGGGAATAATATAATATTATCCAATTCATAAATATAGGATATCAGTCTAATTCAATATGTCAAATGGTTCCTGTATCACATTTTAAAATAATGTTATTTTTCAATGTGTTAAAATTGTGGTACGTCATAATTAAAATAAAGGATTTGATAAAATAGGATTAGATTGAACCAAATTCTGATTTTCTTTTTATTTCGTTTAGTATTTTACTCTCTCTCTCTCTCTATATATATATAAGATTTAAAATGATTTTGTAATGATTTTATTTATAATTTATATTTTTTTACATTTATATTATTAGCGTATCAAAAATAGTGTACTGTTTGTTATGAACTCCTATTGCCACTAATTTTGTAGTTGTGATAATTTGCATGACTCCCATTATTTAACTGTGTGATGGTTCTTTCAGTGAAGATCTCAGGGATATGTGCAAAGAGGATTATGGCTCAATAGTACAATTGATTTTTATTTGTATTTCACACAGGCTTTTGAATGTGTAAAATATTATATGAAATTGATTTATTTACCAAAAATAAAACCTTAAAACATACTCTATCTTCTATTATTTCTTAGACAATATTTCAGTTTCAATTTAATTTTACAGTTTTTCCTTGAATTTATTTATCAAAATTTCTATTTTTATTGAAAAATCAAAGATTATAACACTTGAAACTGTTTAATTTTCTAAATTTTATTTTTTACAGTTTTTCCTTATTATTTTTTATTCTCACAAAACCAAGCTAATTATTTTTTATGCAAAATACCAAGCTAATTATTGCACTATTAATTTGGATTTCAAACTTTCGATTTTTGTTGAAAAATCAAAGAATATAACACTTGAAAATGTCAAATTTTAAAAATTTTATTATTTCTAATATTTCACAATTATTTTTTCTCATTAAAGCACGTGGATGTGATTTAAAATAAAGTGCATTTAATGCATAATTTATTTCTTTCTCAAAATTTCAATTTTCATAAAAAAAAAATTATAACCCACGAAACGGTGGGATTTTAAAATTTTAAAGTTTTACACTTTTGGCTGAGTAATTTTTATTTCTCATCAAACCAAGTAATTGGGATGCAAAATACAAGCAACTATTGCAATATTAATCTGATTTTCAAACTCTCGATTTTCATCAAAAAAAAATCGAAGGGTGTAGCACATATTCTATTTTCGGGTGTTATATTCTATTTTTTAAAATTTTTTTACAATTGTTTTTTATTTCTTATAAAAGAAAGTGAAGGGAATGCAAATTTGAGGCTATGTAAAGTAGAATGACTTCGTTCACCTATGTTTTGATTTTTATCACAAAATTGAAAAGTATAACCTACAAAACTATGGAATTTTCAAATTTTTAATTTGTTTTGAATATTTTTTATTTCTCAAGGGGATGGAGTACAAAATACATGTTGCATTATTAATTTGATTGTTAATGTTTCAAATTATTATGGTAGATCAAAAGTTGTAGTTCGTGAAAATATCAAAGAGGAAACACCCAAAATTGTCCTCTACATTTCACCGAATAATCTTTTTCATCCTTCACTTTTAAAACGGGAACAACTAGTCCTTCAAATTTCAAGGACTAAAATTTGAAGGAAAATTTCAGGACTAAATGTTTCCGTTTATGAAATTTGAAAGACTAAAAGTTTTCGTTTATTTCAAAAATAGTACAAAAAGTTTTAATTTATGAAATTTAAAGGACTATTTGTTCCCGTTTTAAAAGTGGAGAATGAAAAAAATTATTTGTTAAAATGTGAAGGACGATTTTGGGTGTTCTCGTTTTAAAATTTTCAATTTTAAAATTTTTTACACTTATTTTCAATTTCTCATTAAAGCAAGTAAATGCGATTTAGATTAGAGTCCATTCAAGGCGTAATAAATTTCTTTCTCAAAATTTTGATTGTGATCGGAAAAGTAAAGATTATAGTACACATTTTTAGCCAATTATTTTTTATTTCTCATCAAACCAAGTGACAAGTGAATGTTGTGCAAAATAGCTACCAATTATTGCACTGTTAATTCCGATTTTCGTCAAAAAACTGAATACCATGGCACATGAAAATTACAAATTTTCAAAATTTCTAGTTTTTTATTTCTCAGTAAAATACGGAATTAGAATGGTTTACAAATTCTTGGCATTCTATCAGGCACGATATGTGAGGAACGATAAATGAGATGCCTCAATCATTAATTTGTAGTTACGGAATTCCAAAATGGTTTACAGGGCCTAAAATTATGCACTTTCAGAGTTACTGGGGAAAAAATATATTCCAATATGTAAGGAACATTCTATTATTGAAATGGTAGATCGTGCACGCTATTGAAGTGATGAGCTTCATCATCAAGTACACCTACTTTTTCTGCAGTCAAACTACCGTTTCATATGCCACTCAAAAATATCCAAACTTTTATACAAAATATCACTAACAAATGTAGTTCAAAGTAAAAATGTCATTGTCTGGTCTATACTTCACATTTCACAATAATTAAAAAGAGTTGAACTGGGGAAAACTGTTTGGATAAATGTGCATATTTGAGCAACAATAACCTAATTTGTGACTAAAGCTAGACTGATTCAATGAATAGCTAGCAATTCATCAATCAAGCTTACACTTATGAAGGCACTGGCTGCACAGTGATATGAGAACAAAAAACATACCCATGAGAAAAAGCAGCAACACTGCAAAAGTCAACGAAAAGAAATCAAAATCAGAAAAAGGAAAGAAGAGATTAATAGTGTAAAATTTGAGGCCTAAATAAGCTTCTCCTACTAGAAACAAAGGTTTGATGGCTATGATTCTCCCACTGCACCATCTAGAATGTGACAGCCCTATGATTCAGTTCTTGGTACTAATGTAATGTGACAACCACCGCCTGACCATATTTGCCCACTTCACCTATATCTGTGTGAATTGCTCTAGAATCTATTAATCTGCTGATTAGCTTTTTCTCCGACTCCCTAACTAACTTGCTACGTAAAGCCTGCATAGGAGCACATGCAAAAGGAATGCCTCTATGAAACTGGGTTAAGGAAACCAGAATTCACAAAAAGCTTGTGCACACAAACCAATACAAAAATTCCTCAAGAAGAGCACATTATTCAGAAGACAAAATGAGAAAAAGGAAACTACCTCCTAAAGTGCAAAAGAACAGGATAGCCAACCGATATCGGACAATCCATGGTAGTTCAACTTCCAGTGTACAATACTTTTTATACTTTCCTTCTATCTGGGTTATTTTAGATTCTGTTGATTGGGATCCCAGTTGTGATAGAGAGATGTTCATTCCAATAACAGGCTCTCCTTTCTCATCCCTCACTTCCAATTTCAAATTCACAGGAGTAGCATTCCAATCGATCTCAATAGTTCCAAAATTTGGCTTCCCTAAAGAATATTCACATCTTAACTGAAAATTTAATGCCTCGAGAAAGTCAAAGTCAAACTCAATAAAGTTCATGTGAAAGCATACCATATGTACACGAACTGTATCTGCAGCTTTTATCCATCACTCTCATAGTAGTCGGAATCAACTGTGCCACAAGTCTCACAAGCAAATGGAGCGGGGGTGGGACTGCCTTCTCCACCGCCTGGGTAATGCCACTTGATGTTATATCATATAAGGGGTATCCAGCAGCACAATCATGCCTTGCAATCTCCCCAAAATGAACATCCCCACTAATGAAGAATACCCCTTCCCTCTGGTTCAAGAGGGTTAAAAACAGGATTAAGAGTTTCAGCATGAAATCAAAATAAAAACAAAGATAAGATAATATTCATTCTTCCAGATATTTGAAACTTGCAAAAATAATAAACTAACTAAATCTCTTATGACCCATTCTCACATATTAAAAATCAAAAGAACTACAAAACAATTCTAGTGCACATCAGAAATGAATTTAACAATTCAAAGGAAAAAACAAAGTGACTGTTTTTTGCAACCAGGAAACAATAACCTTAGTATTAGATATCAACTTAAAAAGACGAGTTCTTTCTTTTGGAAAACGCCCCCAGGACTCCATGTAAAACAAAGGGCCAGTCATTGCTGATAGATTTGATATGACCTGAAAGAATAAAAGCTGTGTGAAATCACAAAAGTATAGTTTCATAACAGGTGCTGAAGGACACTTGTAAACAGAAACCTTCACCTGCCCCTCTTTCCATTTTTGGCTCATGCTAACTAACAAATATAATATAATCCAAATGGCTTGTAAAAAAGATTAATAGAACAACAAATTAGTGACTTTAGTTTCTTCCCCTCACCTGTTAGATGCAGTGAACTAGAAGTGCAAATAATCAAAGCTCAGAGTTTTCAGTCTCACTTGATCCTAGACTGTTAAACATAAAATAAATTAAAACATTTCTCCAGCTTGGATGAAAATCATCCAACTGTTTAGTTGAGCCACCCTGATATGGATTATATCGCATGGTTTAAGACAGAGTGCCACTCAATTGGGAACTAGTTAGCAATTGGAAAATAACTTGTGGAAACAACCATTAATCATGTATCAACTTTAAAGTTGCAATGAAGCAGCCACTTTTACATGCGCATGTACATACATGCAGATACATAGCGGTAGACCAGAGGATTAACCCCCGCGATGTAGGTGAATACATCTGAAACATGAGTCATCATATATATCTCCACATGCACTAGGCTTCAGAGTAATGTACATACTACAGAAAAATAGCTTTCAGGTTTTCTTAATTGCATTAGATAATTATGAATGAAATGCAAAGCCCACAGCCAGACATGTTTCCCACTAAGTGATGGATAAAGCAACCAATTGTAGAGCCAAAGGGACAGAGACTACTAGCAACCCAAAATTTCAGCTATCCATAGAACTCAAAAAATTAAATAGATGTCAATTGAAAGTTAAAACCAACTACATAGTGTATACTCACCCCATAGAATGACTAAAAATAGTCAGTCATCCATAAAACTCAAAAATTCAAATGTATGTTAACTGAAGCTTTACAACCAACTAAATTGTGCATGCTCACCACTTAAGTGACGAGTCATTGAAGTATTTCTTCCCTTAAAATAGAGCCCCACTTTTCAAATTAACCATGATTTTTCAAATTGCAAAGGACCTCTTAAAGTTCATTAAAAAGTCAATACAGTTCTGGGAACTTAATATTGTCAACTTAATTCGAAGGCATAACTTGCCAAACCTACAACATTAGTTTACAAAAGTATCTTTAAACCGAGACATAGACAAAATATAGAGAAACCTTGCAGAAGCAACGAATGAAAGAAGAAGCAAGTTCCCAAGAGGAAAATAACCAATATCTCAGCACACTATATACATCATACTAGTGTACTATCAATGAGAAATTTGACTAATCAGAAATCACAAACAAATCCCCCTCAGATAGACTGACGTACTTACCTGGATAGAAGATCCAATAATAGTTATGGCTGTGGTACGACCTCTTAACTCCTCCTCCATCCATTGCCACTGCAAATCTCCCAGAATACTTCCATCACTAAATAAAGGGTCTCTATGATACCTAGTATCCAAAAGAATAACCTGGAGAACTACAATATTTGTTATTAGAGAATAAAAATGAGTATAGCTCAGCAAGGGGAAAAGCCTCAATTAACACAAAACACGAGATCGCAAATAGTGATAAATATACATATTTTTTATAATACCTTCACCTGTCTACCCGCAGGGCCAAAAGTATACGATGCATAGACACCAGCTTGCTTGCGCCTATCCCCATGTCAGTCAGGTAAGAAGTTAAAATTAGTAATAGTAAGAAGTTCACGAACAATTGCAATGTTTTACAAATAATTTGCACGGTAGCGCATAAATGGGGACTATATAGGCAACACTGGGGTAGATGCAGAGAAATAACAGTGGCAGGGATAGAAAACTACTTATTGGGAAGAGTGAGGGAGACCAAACCGTGGACTATCTTGGGGTTCATCCAAAAAATCTAGTAAAAGCCTTTGATTAGTAACTTTGGCACTGAATTCTTTTCCAGCATCGTTTAATCCATAATCATGGTCATCCCATGTTCCAATAACCTGCAATTGATGATTTGAGAATTAAAGATGACTGAGTAGTAGTAGTATGGGGCATAAATGTGACAGTAAATATTTTAAATTAATTAAGTGAAAAAAAGGGGGAGCCATAACGTTGGGGGTTTGGTCCTTGATACCTTGGTGTTGCGACGAAGAGTGAAATAACCGGGACTATTCTTGGCCATGAAATATCTGGATTTCATTTCATGCTCGGATGAAGGTGAAAATCGGGGAACATTCTTCCAGGGCCCAATTGTTCTTTCTTTACCGAAAACCCTAAATGGGCGCCTAATGTCGCCATATATATTGTCGCCCAACCAGATGAAAACATGGGGATTGAAATCCATAATAGAATTCCATATCATAGGCTTGGGCATCGCCAGATCATGCGAACCGATTCAGACGCAGCCTTGTAAGTTACAATTATTCAATTTGATATTGAAAAAAGAAACGATGCTTTCGAGTCGAAAGAAGAATCTACCTCGGGAGGGGAAGAGCTGTGGTTGGAGCAGGATCCAAAGGCAATTCGCGAAACGAGAGAGTCGTCCCTTGAATCTTCCAAACCCGCAATGCAACCGCAAATGGCGGCACACACAACAAACACAATACTAGCAGTAGTCCGTTTTAAGAACCGCCGCCGCTCTTCTTCCGCCATCCCACGCGTTTTTCTGGCGGTCGAACAAATCTTTATCTGGAATATTGAATTGAATTCAAGAGACACCCCAAAAATTTAATTTGATTCCTGCGGACTTTGGGTTGATTTCACCATCTGGAACTGGAATTGGAATTGGTAGAGTAAAACCCAGAGCCAGAGTGTACCTCTACTATTCTAACCTCAACCTCCAAGGAAGATGAATCATCTTACGCATTGCATCTCCCAATTCTAACCTTAATGCCAAGTAAATGATCTGCTGCACAGAATGGAAAATTAAAACGCAAGTTTTAAAAATTCAATTATTATTGGGTTTTTCTCCAGATTTTCATCACAATTTGATTGTTCTTGTACATCTCGTTCAAACGAGGGGAAAAAGATGAAATTAGAAAATAAATCATAAACGGGTTACTTTTTAAATATGTTGATTTTTTAAAAAAATCCTTGAATTTTTTTTCTTATTTTTTCAAACTTTTATTCTATTGAGTAAAGAAAAAAAAGGAAATTGAAACACAAATAAGTTAATTTTCAAATATATTAATATTTCCAAGACCAAATGTATAAAATACGTAGTTTGATTATTTTTTCACATTCTGCAAACTAATTATCAAGTTTTCATATGTTCTCGTACTTCTCACAAAATTTGTAAGAAAAAAAAAACACAAAATTAAAACACAAACCAGTGATTTTCAAAGATCTTGATTTTTCTCATAAATCAAATGTTGTAATCTACAAAATTTTAGACTTTTTGGCTTTTATTGAAACTTTTATTTTCTGAAGTTTTATCACGATTTGGTTTTTACCATACTTATCATTCAATTATTAATAACATAAATTGAAAATCAAAGTAAAAAAGAGTTATTTTTCAAAAACTTTATCTACCACAAGAAATCAAAGATATATATATACTTCAAACTTATTTTTCTAAAATTCTCATCACAATTTAATTATTATTGCATTTTTCATTCAATTTGAGAGAAAAATGAATGAGAAATTAATGTATATGATTTTTTTTTTGAAAGATTTTAATTTTTTTCGTGAAGGTGAAGGATATAATCTATAAAATTTGAGATTTTTTGGACTTTTTTTTATCCTCTTATTTTCTCATATCTGAGGGGAAAAAAAAACCAGTAAGAGCGACAAAATGTGCAAATTTCGTGCAATTGTGGCTACAGTTGTTTATTGTAGCCACATTAAAAATATACATACATATATAAAATATACATACATATATATATATATATATATTATTTTTATTTTTTTGGTATAGCTATCTCTTTGGCCCTAGATCATTGGGGTTGTGTCCCTATGTTAGAGTTAGTGTTGAGCTAGATCATGGACATAAGATTGCTGGACTTCGAAACCAGTGGTGTTCCAGGGTGCTATCGGCCAGGCTTCAATACTGAGGATTTTTGCCTAGTCCGTAAGCACGTGATGATACGCAACATAAGCCCGCGTAGAGATAGGAGTTAGGGCCAGCCAGTACTGCGCAGGGTAATTTTGCCTAGTCCGTTGCTTCGGTTGTTGCTCAAGGGAGTTGTGCAAATAGAGGCCAATAAATTAGAGATTTTGTTGCTCTTAGGCTCTTAGCTAGGTTAACTAGGAGGTGCATCCCGTTCCATCAGGATGCTATGTCTTAATCGCGATCTATTAGGTTAGGTTAATTGTGTTAGAACGAGATCTTAAATGACCTTCTCCTGTACTGTATTAACTTTGTAATTTTAACAGTTAATACAATCTGTTACTTTTGGTTAAAAAAAAAAGAATAACAATTTGATTGTTCTCTCACTTCTAATTCAATTCATAAGAGAAAATAAAAAAAAAAATCACAAATAAATCTTCGAAATTGAAAAATAAGTCTTGTCTACTTTGATTTTTTTTCCTAATTAAATTTAATAAAGTGGAAAAAAAATTTGTGAACTACAATACCCTCTGAATTAAAGGAGCGGTTGATTTGTTTAAAGAAATGGGAAAGGTATTGATTGGTTTATTTAAAGAAATGAAAAATGTAATGAAAATGATAATAGTGAGTAATGATAGTGGATTATTTCATTATAATTGTGTTGGCTATTTGTATTGGGAAATGATGATAATTACAAATAATGGTGGTTGGTTTGTGTTGGAAAATAATTATAATTACCAATAATGGTGATTGGTTTGTAAAATCTTTATAAATGAAAACCTAGTTAATTTTTTTATTTTATTTTGAATTCTAAATATACTATAATTACTAATAAATTATGGTATTAATAATAAAATATGTTAATTTTATTATTTTGTATTTTCATCTCTAATGTAGTATAATTTTTTTATTAATTATGTTTAAATTGTTAATTGAATATGCCAAAGAGAATTGAAAAATTGTTGTTCTGGTTGGCAATTGTGTAAAATTGTTGTTGAGGTTCATGCAGAAAGTAATTGACAACATCATTGGTTTACTTGATGCCTTTCAAAGGTCCAAGTTATCATTCTAACACTCAATTATTGAATTGTCCCTTTCTATAAACTCATAATTTGACAAATTGGTTTGTTCATTACACTTTGGAAGTGAAAACTAAAAATGTCTCATTGAACTCATCAAAACTATGTGCAATGCGAGATTAATTAATTATGAATTTCCAAATAAACTTCTTATTTCTGGATACCCTAACTAGTGCTTGGCAAAAATATTCTAAGCGAAAAAAAGGAAGTAATCTTCTTGCATGATTATTGGTTATAAAGGTTTAAATTCTGCATATAATGAAAATCACATAAGAAATTTTCAATGGCATCCTAAATAATAATTTCCAAATGAAAATATCTCATTATTTAGTTTGTCCATTCTACAATCTCAAAAGTTATAATCTTAGAAGATAGCTACATTCCACATCCATACTTTTGTGAACACAAAAAATTCAAGAGCGTCTATCTATATCAAACTTATTCTTACTTCTAAAATATGAGTTAAACATAAAATACATACGTCATCCAATACTATTTACATTCCAAATAAATTCATTGCTACAAAATAATCAGGTTAACAAAATAAGGTTTGTTTTCCACACCTAAATACAATATTATAATTACAAAATAACCAACTAATACAAAATAACCTGTTTACGTTACATCAATAGCATCCAAAATCTATATTAATGACCAATCAAGGTTTTGACAAATATCTAGGAAAGCACACAAAACATGTTTCACCATTAGACATGCATATATGAACCTGTAAAATTGATTGTAAAACACGTCACATGAAGAAGTAGTAACTCTATATATTCAAAGTAAATAAACAAACTACATTCAACATGTGAAGAAAGTGGAATTTCATTAATTACCAAGAATGATAAGTCCAAATTTTTGTTTGTCTAATAAAATGTAATAGCCAAGAAAGAATCATGCTAACTAATGGAACATTTCTAACATGTTCAAGCCTTCAAATGCATTGAAGAAATTGGAATCCAACAATAAACAATACTTGGATCTCATGGAATTTCAAGTTCAAAAACAAATGGGTATGAATAAATTAACCTTGCTCTAAAGTGTGCATGTAAACTAGCACAAAAGCCCCAAATATCAACATTTTTATACTCATACAAAAGTAGTATCAAGCCAGGAGGTAACAGTACAAAAGCTTGCTCTTTACATCTATAGCATTATACTACTCAAAATTTTAATATCTAGAAAGGGAAACCCAGTTGAATAACATATCTTAAACAATATTTCAGTACTGCAATGAACTAGAAACTAAACCATGCATATAGAAAGGAAAAATATTTCCATATGGCAGATAGGATATATATGCACTGGAGCGTTCTAAATTTGCCAAAAAGACAGTAAGCAATGAAAAAAAATTGATATTATCTTCCAATCACATCATGCTTTCTAGTATTAATATCCATAAAAGAAAACAACTCCAAATTATCAATTCAAAAATTAAGGCTTTGTTTGGAGAAATTTATTATTTACAAAAAGTTAACTTTTCTTAAACAAAAATAAAACACCCAAATACATTTTTATTTCAAAATTTAAAAATTTTCACTCAAATTTCTCTCACATAATTTTAAAAAATTTTCCTCATATTTTCCCTCTAAAATACCTTTTCTATATATAAAAAAAAAACCCACCAAAATTTTCACACATTCTAATACAACTTTTATCAAATAAAACACAATCCAAACGAAGCCTAAGAGTTTGGAGGCAGCCCTGTGATATCAACATTATATCAAAAAATATATTCTGTATTCACATATAATTCACATTCACATGAAAAAGTAACAGCTAAAAAGCTTATAAAGTCCAGACAAACATCAACTTTCATCACAATCTCAGTCTAGACAAACTCAATCCACCGCGGAAACTCCTGTTGTAGCCACGCTCTGGCCTTTGCCCCACGGCCAGAGCAGAAACAATTGAAAAAAAAAAAAAAACAAGAGAAGGAAGTGAAGAGGGTCGTAGCTAGAGCTAATCTCAGTACAGACAAACACAATCCACCACAGAAACCCCATGTTGTAGCTACGTCGTTGCCCAACGATTAAAAGAAGAAGAAGAAGGAAGTGAAGAGGGTTGGGGCCAGATTAGATCTGGCTGCGAAAACCCCTTTAGCAGCCACGCAAAGGCAGAGTAGAAAAACAATAACCACAACAACAATAACAAAAAGGAAGAGGGTGGAGTAGGTGAAGAAGGTCGAGGCCAGATCTAATTCGGTAGCAAAAACCTTTTTTTGGCAGCCATGCTACTGTTGTTGACACTCGCGACCAAAGTAGAAACATAACCTTGATCCAGTGCAAAGTTTGGAAATCCCTCTTCATCCTTCACTGTTGTACTATATTTCTTATCTTTGATCTAGTACTGCAAAACCCAAGGCAATAAAAAATCACAAGAAACACCACTTAATGAATAGTGAATCACTTCGGTTAGTCAAAATTGAACACAAAAGCTAAAAATAACCCTTCTTAACCTTTGAAGACAGCTGGTTTAAGGACGAGAATGGAGAGGTTTTCTTTAGAAATCCTTGGGCAGAGCGGATGGATAATGTGGGGACATAGAAAATCTTTTTTGGGTCAATCGCTCTCATTTTTCCCAAATTTGGGGGTACGTGGACACCTACCTATAAGGTGGGAAATCAAATTTACTATGCACAAGTCATTTTTTTCACCAAGCGCTTGTGTTTGCTTTCATTCTCATTCCTTCTCTCCCAAGTCCCGAAAACAAGCGTGTCCGAAGTTTTTTATTTTTTTATTATTGTTTTCCTTGGTTTGTTTCGTAGCGGTGACTGAGTTTTCGGCCCGGGTCCGCGCTCCACATTGGGGAAAAAAATTCTGGACTGGACCGCCTTAGCAGAGTGAGTATTTTTGGGCTTAGGAGCAGTTGGAAGAGAGTAATTTTGTCTAAAATGCAAGCACTTTCTATATCATCGCCGTCGGCCTCCTGCCTTGCATGCTTTGGTGGTGGCGGTGAAAGTGGAACTGGAACGGCGAACATCAGATTAAAACCTCTCCCCACTGTACATCATCTGTCGATCATCCACAACCCTTCATATCTCATGGCTTCTGCTTCAACTATAGGTACTGGTACTGGTAATGTTGTTGCAGTACCCAAATGGGTCCAGAAGACTGTTACCATCTCCCCACAGAGGCGAGGCTGTCATCTTATCACCTCTAAGGTAACAAATATGGTGCAGTATGCATCACCCTCAACCTCACACGCGTTAGGTTTAGGTTTTGGCGGTCGATTCTGTGAGGGCAAACCGGCCTGGGACCAATACTTTATAGCATAACATTGATTACTTTGTATCTGGCCGTCACTTTGCTATCTTTGAGCTTCTTGAAAGCTCCCAGAACACTTTTCTCTGTCCTAATCGCTTTAGCTTTGGCTCCTACGAGATTCTTGTGTTCTATCTGATGCTTTAATTGCTTTGATTCCAGTACATAGATTGCGATTAGTTGAAGCCTCATTACTTTCCTGGCCACGTTATTGAAGCCTTAGTTGCAGTAGGTTGTGAGGCTCACATAAGTAATCTTCTGATAAAATAATTCTCAGTATCAAGCTTTATCTTGAGTTCTTTTGCTGCTTACTTTCACAGATGTTAAGTGGTACTGATCCTCATCTTTGTATTTTAGATTTTGAAGGAAATTGGGCAAGATTTATCCGGGTTCAAATGTGGTTTGGCACATCTTTTCTGTAAGTATAGGATGAGCACTCCTGTTAAAAGATAATAATATTTACAGTTCCCCTTCTTGAGATTTGAGGAACCCTAATCTCGCCCTTGTATTTTTACATGTATCAAACATTGCTATTACAATTATTCCGGTCGTTTAATCTAATTTAAATACATGTAAAGGGTTGGTTGTTTGGGGGGGAGGAAACTGATCCTTCTCCGATCCTCCTTTTTCCTGCTTCCACGTCTCTTCTTCCCTATCCAGGCATACACCTTTGCTCCTCTTCTCTTTTGCCACCTGTGTGTCCCTTTTGTTACTCCCCAACCTTTAACATGACTATCCCATCTTCTTATGTGAATCCATTTTATTGCCATTCTCCATGGCACCTGAACCAATATCTGATTGTGCTAGTATATGTGACTGTGTGGTTGTCCATGTCATGTGCACTTATTTATTTTTACGTGCAACAAATCATGTTTCTTGTTTTTGTGGTTTATTTGTGAATGTGACTGTTGGTTCCTGTCCATGTGTTAATGGGTTTATTGTGGCTATGAATTGATTGTGTGCGTTGGTAGTTTTCTATGTGTGTGTGGGATTCTGGTGTTTTGTGTATCCTGGTTTTCTATGGTTGGAGGAGGGAATTGATAAATGAGGGGGAAGAGGAAGACAGATAGAGGAGAATGGACATTTTTGATGGTGCACTGTTCTGAGTACACATTATTTTAGGAAGTCAATAATTGTAATTGCCCTTTCTCCAATAATTGTAATGGCAAGGGGTTATTTTGTAGCTGGATGTTGAGTTAAGGATTTATAGTTTCTTAAGTGTTTGTGGCATAGTGGTAATCCAACTAGAACTCAACCCGCTGTGAGCGTAATTAACCTTTTGCTTGTATTGATCCCAGCATTTATTTTTCTGTCTCCTTTTATGAAACAGTGCAGCACACCAGTGCTTCATTGACCATAAATGAGAACTATGATTCCGACGTTCGAGTTGATACTGAGACATTTCTAAACAGGATAGTTCCAGAGGTTAGTTTGTTATTTACTTACTTAGATGCCACACCATATGCTGCTTCCTGGCAGCTTTCATTTATTGTTGGAGCTTGATTTCAGGGAATTTCTGCTCCATGGAAGCATACGCTTGAAGGTTCGTCTGTGGCTTGTCTCCTAAGAGCAAAAATTTGCTCTTTACTTGCTTTTTGATTCCTTTGCATGTGGTAATGCATATGCTTCCTAAATATTTTTATATGAAGAAACTATGTTAATTTATAAGTTAGCTATGTGATGAATCAATTTGAGCAGAACACCATTGTAAAGTGGGTGTTCATTTGTTGGAGCAGCTTATTTTCAATGTAAAGTTTAGCAAAGTGGGTATTTTGACCCAGAAATAGCATTTTAAAATTAATTAAGTGCCTGTATGTAATTTTATGACTAGCATCACCATCCTCTTAACAAAGTGGAGGAAATACATTAATGTTGTTGATGCTGTATGAGTCAATTTGAAGTACTTTAGTCCAAGTTCCTGAAGTCTAAAGGGATTGGTGACCAAGTTTGCAATGCTTGAATGTTACAAAGGGATGCAGAAATTTCAAGTGCTATGATGAGAAACATCAAATTGCATTTAGCATGAGAGTGGCTGTTTATAGCATGAAGTTAGGAAAGTTGTACAAAATTATCAGAGCAGTTGCTAACAAAGTTCAATATGCTGATCTCAAATCATATAACTTTGCAGGTCCAGATGACATGCCTGCACATATCAAGTCATCAATGTTTGGCTGCACTCTAACGTGCGTGTTACTCATTCACTTTCATCAGGTTTTGGTTATCTTTAATTACTGATAATAAGCCATTGACAATGTTGATGGATGGTGCAGGATACCAATTACAAATGGAAAGCTTAACATGGGAACTTGGCAGGTATTTCAATCTTTGTGCTGATATTATTTTCTCTAATCGTAAGTGTGTTAAGAAGCTAAGGTTAGACGCTTCCATGATTGTTTTCCAGTCCACTTCTTAGACAATTTGCCTCTTTTTGTGCAGGGGATATGGCTGTGTGAACACCGTGACTCTGCAACTGCTCGCGGAATTGTGGTTACTTTGAATGGCGTATAAGTTACTGATATGGAATGCCAACGCAGCTATGCCGACGTGAAAATGAACAATCTTGTCATTTTGCATAACATTATCTTTGTCTAAATATGGTTCTAAATGTAGTAAAATATGAAGGCGGCTGGCTGTTCATTAGCTATTCAGAGTGTGATGCTGCTTTATTTTATTTTTGTGGCATGGTGAAAATCTTAACTGCAAAGGCGGTATAGGTGCCAATGGTGGTGTTTACGAAGAGAGGACGACGGCATTGGTCAATGGTCATACATTCATATAATGATTTTGGATTTAAAATCACGGCAATTTTCTCCTCTGATGGCGTTGACGTGCACTGGAGGTTATCTATAAACATCTATGCATCTTTTAATAATATTCTCTCCGTTTGGGAAAATGTATAATTTTTTTCTCTGTTATAAAGTATGACATATTTAATGATATATCATTAGATATAAAATTTTTTAATTTTAATTCTTACATTGTAAAAGAATATAAAAGAAGTTTTAAAAATGAATTCAAGTCTTGGATTTTTTTTTTTCCAACTGAGACAGAGATGCAAGTTTAAGCAAGGTTTAAACAGAAAATGCTAATATGAAGATTGTTAATATGCATCTTTACTAGCAATTTCAAATAGTTTAGAATTAAGGTGATAGTTGAGATTTGAAAAAACCAAAAAAAAAGAGAAGGTAAATGGTTATCGAGAAAGGGTTAAATGTGAATATATTTAAGAGGAAGTAGGGAGAAATGGGAGGTCAATGCCCATTTTGTCCATATTGTACATCCTCATCGCCTTTCTTTGCCTCCATCGTCCTTTCTCTTGCTTGGCCTGGCCGACCATCAGCTTCTCGATGTTGTCAAATCCCGGCACTCTACCTCCATTTGGACCATTCGGATGACACGAATCAAGAGTAAGCAAGTGCGCAACAATTGCAAGAGAATGTTTATTTCTAAGGTAAGATGCTAGTCTATTAAAAATATAAGCAGCGATGGAGTTACTAACTGCCGACAGATATCCATGCAACAGAGAGAATACGTGAATGACAAGAAAAATTGCTTCTGCCAATTACGAGATTTTTCTTAATAAGTTCAATGATCATGCTGTATACTGTAACTTTCCAGTTCCTTAGGGGCAAAACTTATGTTTGGATTGTGTTTCATTCATAACAAATTAATTTTTTCTTAAACAAAAATAAAATATTCCAACACCTTTTCATTTCAAAATTTACCTCCCACAATTCTCTTCACATAATTTTAAAAAAAAATTCTTTTTATTTTTCCTCCAAAATACTAAATCTACCAAAAAAATTTCACCAAAATTTTCACATATTTCAATACAAAATTTTTCAAATAAATCACAGTCCAAAGATAACAAGATGCCTTACCGAAAAACCGACCTGTCGGATTCGAACCGACAACCAAGGATTTTGTAAAAGCAAAACCTGTCAAACACTAGTTTTGCCAAACCCTTTTACTCTTCCATTTGAGCTAAGGTCGGCGTAAAATGACACCACATACCACTGCTTTTGTACAGACATTCCAGAGCTATGTGTTCGGGTTCAACATTTTTTTATTTTGTTTAGTATATTTTCGCTGTTCTTGGAATAAGAATGCTTATAGCGATTTCCATTCACATTTGAATAAAAGTGACCTTCATTCTCCCACAATCCGAAAACACTCAGAATTCGTTTGGTAAATAAACTACCAATTTTTAAATTTTTTTATTACATTTAATTGAATTTTTTTAATTTTTATTTCAACTCATTTATAATGTCTACTTTATAATATTTTCAAATTATGTAAATAAACTATAAAGTTCAAACTAAAATTTATAATATATATATATATAACTAATTCCAATTCTAGATTAGTAAAAAATTAAATATCATACAAATTATTATTCATCCCATGTATCATCTAGACTAATAGACTAATTATATGCCTACAATCACCCAATCTAACATATTAAATTAATGAAAATTAATTGGTCATATCTTTCAAATTCTATTTTGTAACTGGGTTTATTAAGTTAATTATAGCTTTTCTATACTGTTTACCGTTAAACTGCGCACTTTACTGTTTGCTGTTAAACTGTGTCATTGGATTGCTGTTCCATACGTCATTTCTGAAGCTGTAACAGACTTTTAGCATGGACCCTAAGAGGAAAATGAAGTTAATTTTGTATACACGTTTGCACGACACTAAAAAACATAACTGCAAAGTTAACACACTAAATTTCGTATAGAATTTTGATTCGAGACAGAGAAGGGGGCTTTGACCGAAGTTAGAGAAAGAGGTAGGAGCACATACCAAGGGGCCTTCATAAACCTTCATTTAGCAGTTTCAATAGATAAGCACTACTTGATTGTTCCTGCGCCAGAAACAATGAAGAAAACAAATAATTGGGATCTGTATGATCTCCTATATTTAAATAAAAGTTGGTGCACTCTGCCGTCAATTTAATGAAAACTCAAAATGGTTACCTATAGACAGATTTGGATCTTTAGGATATGAGAACCAAAAACCTTATTAAGGAATATCTATTTTTATATAATGCTTCTTCCTCTCGCATCCCCTATTTATTGATGATTCAAACTGGCACTGCTGTGAGTCTGACAGATTTTACATCATAACACCAATATGAGGCTTATGATCATATCATTGAGATAAACATTTTACATTAATTTAACCAACAATTGCAATCTCACACTTTAAACCCAACTTCATGCTTCCAAGGAAAAACTGGGTGCAACTTGATAGACTTCATCCTTCTGCTTTTCCGTTTTTTAACAAACCCCCCACCACACACCCACACAACCCCCCCCACCCCCAAAAAAAAACCCCTTCTAGTGCCCTTCATAAAAGGAATTTTCATCCATCACAGGAAACTTACATGGAACAAATTAAAAAGTAGCAGTGGAATCATGAACACGCCCAAAGGGAGGGGGATTGGTAGTTTATCACCAAAAGTGAAAAACAAAAAAAAACAAAAACAAAATAAAAAAACCTTTATTCCACCATGTGAAGTTGGCCAAAAGTAAACCAACAAACAAAATAAATTGCTCAAAAAAAATTAGTTAAAAAACTGAGTAGGAAGCTCGATGGCCCCTGAAATATTATTGACACTCAAAGTTACAAGCAGATGAATATCTACAGAACTTTTATATCTCATGATTTTGATGAAGGAAAATTTAGATACGCTACAAACTAGAAACTTCTACTGTTAATGACAAAGAAAATCATGATTGTTATGTCTGTATCAGTTATCTAATTTGTATACCACTTTGACAATGACGCTATAGGGTAATTTTATACACAACAAGGCTCTGAATTGCCCAAAGTGCAAAAATGGAAAACACCAATTTTCAGTTCTTAAGAGAAGAAACTCATCTGCAACTGAGAAATATCTACAAGAATATGCACAACTCATCCTTCATAAGGCAAACATTTAAAACCGAAAATGCCGCCATCTCATACCTCTTATACAGCAAAATGTATGGTTAACCTGAAACAACATAAAAGCATCAACAACCAGGTTAGAGTAGATCTCAACACCTATCATTTATATGACTATGCATATTCCTTGCAATTTTGAACATACGCAATCCCTAGCTTTGATTTCTGGATGTAGGTGCATCCATTTCCAAGCAGATGAGTGTTTACTTAACCACTATACCGTCTCTCATTCAAAACTAGGTTTCCATACTTACAAAAAGACGAAAATGCACTAGGCAATAAGATCTGTTGAGAACGCACAAATATGCAGATTCCACCAAAACTGACCAGCAGAATTTATATAGAAGAGCCAGAGGGAGAGAGGAATGAAGATCCTAAGAGTTTTTAGAGAACAATGACCAATGAGCCTTGGGCTTAACTTTATCCTGTTTCTCTATCCATAACCTTAAAAAGGGTAGCCCAGTACATAGAAGCTCCCCCATGTGCAGGGCCGGGAAAGGGTCAGGCCATTAAGGCCTATCCATAACCTATGATTTAGCAAATTCAAATTTCATGTCCCAAATTCAGAAGAACCACCACATGTGACACCAGAGGAGATGAAACTTTTAGGCTACTCTTCACTCCTTATTCTTACTCCAAAACCCACTGCTCTAAGCCAATACACATCAACAATGTGAAAATTTCTCAAGCCTTGACAATTGGCTTTGCAGAGAAGTGCCAACTGTTTAAACAAAATAAGCACTAAAACCACAACATTATCTCTATAGATGATGCCCATTTCATGTACTTCAATTTGAATTGATATGAATACAATTGTTTATAGCAGCTTTAAAGCAAACATGTACTGAGTAGAAAAGCAAGATGATAAAACAGCAAAACCACAAAAGTGCGCACACACACGAAAAAAAAAAAAAGGAACAGCTAAACACCTACTCAAAATCAACAGCTTCCAACTCCAAGCATCACCTGGGAAAAATAATGAATTACAAGTAAGAAAAAATTTATACCTATTTTTCAACATAATGATTGCATGACAATCAATACATGAACAAACCAGTACAGCTACTTAAGCTTCTCAATTGAGTGAGCCATGACACCTGAAAACCAATGCAATCCATCAAATTAATGTCTTAAAGTGAAAATAATTGCAATCAACATAATGAGTGCATGACAATCAATACATGAACAAACCAGCAGAGCCACTTAAGCTTCTCAATTGAGTGAGCCACGACACCTGAAACCAATGCAGTCATCAACTTAATGTCTTAAAGTGCAAATAATTGCAATCAACATTATGTTGGAAAGCAAAAAGTGCCGGCCAGAATATAAGCCCCCTACTAATTACTGATGGAACAGAGTAGTTTGAACCAGGAAAAGGTTGGCTTTCCACACGGCCACAAAATACAAAGAACTCATATTGACAAGCTAAGTATGATCGTGGGATTTAAAGCTGACTAAAATGTCTTTTTTACTTATTTAGTTTTTGGTAAACATTTTGAAGTATCATAACTACATGAATCTGTGATGCGTATAACAACAACAATGGTTTTCGATGTTTGCAAGATGGAAAAAAGCCTCAAACCAAAAGAACAAACATTAATGTAATAAAACCAGGAGTAACACATATTAAATGGTCAAGCTATACCGTTATTGCTATTGAATTAAATGATAGGTTTGTGCATGTACTTCTAAATCTGGAATGATATTGCTTGAACCTTTAATTACCTCCTTGAACCACAATTACAGGGGATTTTTTTTTCCTCCAGAGGGAACTTATAGTTGTAAGTGATTTCTTCTCCGGCAGGAATATGACGTTTTGCATAGATGAAAATCTTTTTTTCACCTTCCACAGTTATGACCTTTGTATAGCAATTAGGCTGCGAGACAGAATTTCAATGTGACAGAAGATGTCAACATAAGGTCCACATATCAAGCCACAGAACCATAGTTCTAATAACAGTTACCTCACACGAATGGTTTATGAACCTTGCAATCCCACCACGCTTCGTGGCATCAACCTGGAGATATAACAGCCAAAAATTGTTTAGCAAAGTAAGATGAAAATAACAAACTGTGAGGCATTCCCTTTATGCTTGAAAAACTATAAGAAGATGAAACAATAATTTTTTACTTAAAACCTAGTTTACAATAAATGTAAACCTTAGTAAGTATATTGTTGGCACTAAGAGAACCCCAGAAAATATATCCGACCATGGTTTACATGAAACTGCACACAGACAGCTACAACTCTATAGTTTTGCGAATGACAAAATGTCTTCAATGGAGCATAGGGCAAGAAAATAGCCTACAACTAAGTGCCTCCTTTCCCTCTCAAAATAAGAAAACAGAAAGAAAGAAGGAATCCACCCATGGTGAACAATAAAAGTTGGACAATTAAATTACAGAAGCACAAAGGATAGTGATCAAGGAACGCAGAAAAAATTGGACACAAGCTGCTAGAGGAATTAAATCTGACACTCAGTACAAGTTCCAACCATGTAAAAGAATTTTCAAATCTTTTACCAGCTTCTTAATGTACACACGAGACAAACTAAACTGATAAGTGAAAAAGCATATACAAATTTAATGCAAAAAAGAAAGTTCGAAAAAGGGGCCTCAATGCATTGGCTTCCTCAAATTTCTAGCAGCCTAATGTCCCGCTTCAGCCAAGAACAAACAAGTAAAAGTTGGGGTCCGTTTGGAAAAGGCATTTTTATTTGCAAATGGAAAAAATTGTATTGGAATGTGTGAAAATTTTGGTAGGTATTTGTAGATAGAAAAAGTATTTTGGAGGGAAAAATAATTTTTAAAATTATCTGAAAGGGATTTGAGTGGGAAAATTTGAATTTTAAATTTTGAAATAATCATGTGTTTGGATAGTTGGTTTTTCTTTGAGAATTTACTTATTTGCAAATGGAAATGTGCTGTGCAAACAGGCCCTTAGATACTTTATAAATTGAATTGAATAATTTACAGCATCTCACCCACCACATAACCATCGTCCAATCGGAAAAGATAGCTGCTCCCAATTCCAATCTTTTCATAATGCCGCTCACGTATGTCAGATATCTAATAAATCAGAAATATCAAAAGGAAATTAAAAAAATTCCACAGAGGCAAAGATGAAATAAAATGGCAGAAGTAAGTAATAAGTAATAAACAAATATGGACAGGTAAGATAAAGACAAAAATTCAAAAACCATTTGAATGCACAAATCCAATTTGAGAAAAGAATGACTCCAGAAAGGTCAGTAACAAAAGTCGGAGCAACAAAATATAATGCACTAATATATCACAAAATGTTGAGCTCCATAATAGCAGGTGCTCTCCAGGCAATACAGCAAGACATCACTTACACGAGGGCGAATTAGTTCTCCAACATATTCAATGACGAAATCCTCCGCCTCAATTGGCTCCAAGGCAACAAGACCCCAGTCATGTATCTTGCTTCGTTGAAAGCGTAAACGTTTTTTCCTTGCCTAGAATCTTCACACTTTCAATTCAATAGCTCTCAACACAACAAAAACAAATGCTAACATTGCCTCTCTTACCTTTAGTTGAGTAGTTTTCAAAAGATCGGCACCCTCAGCAGCAACAAGAAGGTTGCGCAACTTAACCCTGTTTGTTCTAGCAGAAAGTCCCTTAACACTCGCCAACTGAGAAACATTAGTATCTGAACTGCTAGCATGATTATATTTAGTCCCCCTGGCACATGCCCTATCAGCAGGGTTTGCATTAAGTGACCATTTGCGCCATTCCCAGCCAATGATTGAGCATCGAGCACAGCCCTCAGACTGGGGCCAGGTTTTCAACATTCTGGATTTGCCTGTCTTCTTTATCTTTTTCAGACCAACATTCCTAGATGATGCTTGCCTGACAGTTCCTTTGTCAGGTTTCAAAACTTTTTGAGATTGTAGTTGTGCAAGATCATCAACCAAATGCTTCCTTTTTGGTTTTACTGCTTTACTTGCCACATCTGAAAAAATGAAACCCCAATAAATGATCAAGAAATAAACACCCCAACCTCCAAAAAACAAAAAAGATCAAAGTACAAAAAATCTCTCCACAAGTATGAAGAATGTCGTCAAAAAATCAAATTAAAAGGAAATTTTAAAAAAAAAATACTAACAATTAGGTATCTTCTCCGAGCAACCAGAAGACCTCACTTCTGTAATTGCAGATTTTTTGCTCCCACAGCTAGCAATTTTCTCAACAACTTTAGCATCTTTGATAGAAAATGAAGTATTCTTCCTGCTGCTGCTTGGAACATCTACAAATTTTGCAATATCTGGTAACAGATACTTCATCTCGCATTTGTAATTCCCCTCCCCCGCCCCCCCAAAAAAAAAAAAAAAAAACAGAAAATACCAGGTACCTTTAATCTCTTGAGGCTCCTTTTCCAATTCTTTACCAGGTATCTTGTCTAAGAAGAAGCAACCGTCACGCGCACTTTCAGTACCACACGCATCACTTTGGCAATTTTGTAGCTCAAGTGTTTCAAAACTCATATTTGCGTTTTCCTTTCTAGTGCTATCTGGAACCACTTCAGAAATTTCATGTTTCTTTAACTTCTTAACCAATTGCTTGCGTGCTTCAATCCTTCCAGTTGTGGAAGAGTGAGAAAAAGATCCTGAATTTCTCCTAGCCAACTTTTTCTTACGGTAATACGTCTGCTTCCCAGTCAAGTCAGATACAGCAGAAGATCTCTCCCCATGTTCATTGAATCCAATAAAGGAATTCCCATCAATTCTACTTTTCAACCCCTAGAAAAATGAAGTGTGAGGATGTGCTAAAAGGCAGACTTGTCATTAGCCATCCCTCTTTATAAGCAAATAAAGAGTCATAATATCATGCAAACTACTGAAGAATATGAGATTGTTAACTTTCCACACTAGCAAATGACAAGCAAGAAAATAAAGTAACCCTAAGAAAACAAATCATCAAGTACCTCACAATCATCTAATTGGAGAAATTTCTTCAACGTTGTTAACGAAGCTCCTGATATAACATCATCAACAAACAGCGGTTTCAACTCTCTGACCACATCATCATGTATCTTTAGCCGGAATATCCTCATGACAGCATCTAAGGTCATCCTGGGAGTACATTCACCTGATCTAGAGGGTTTAACTCTAGAATTTAGCGATGAAAAGCAGGTTCTGCTATTGCTCTCAAATTTGATAGGCTGGAGCTTATCAATGACTGCATTACTGAATAAATTTTCTAATGGCACATACAAACTACTAAATACACTTGGCAAAATATTAGTTACAGAAGTTTGATGTTCGTTAACAGTTTTCTGATGAAAGGGCTCTTCAGATTGAGATGACACCTCAACATCATTAGATGGTGAGGTTTTGGAAACAGAAATAGTCCCAGGTGAATTGTGTCCAATTGTATAAGCATTCAAGCAAGAAGCAAGTTCAGCAACCTGCTGATGAAAATAAAAACCTTTCAACGGATGAAGCAATGGGATAAATAAAAGAGTAAATGAAAGGAAAAATAGCCACTCCTGAGTACAAGGTTTCATTTTAGATTTCCTTTTTCAGTTTTTCTGGGGCAGGTGAGTAGGAAGGGGAAACAGTGTGGAAATAGAGACATCAAGATTAACATAGAAAAAGCTAATTGTCTTCACCTCAATTACTTTCACATCTCTTGCAGCATCAACTAACTTCCTCACTTCTTCCTCCAAAAGGTTTTGAAAATACGGAACCAATGACATCTTTGCAGATAAATACAGATCAGCCAAAAACATTTCAAGGATGTCATCAGAAAAACTTGAATCCACTACTGTTGCCACCATTTCAAATCCAGGGGGAAAATCAGTTTTGCCAGCAGAGGACCCTTGTTCCACATGCCACTGTATGCATGCATTGCATTGCAGTTCAGACACGGTGTAGAATCAAAGCACCACAATTACACAGGGAAAAGAGAAGAACAAAACTCACATCTTCAGGTGGAAACCTAGTGAGTGATTCAGGTTGCCGCTTAGGAAAAATGCCAAGTTGCAGAGAAATTGTAGGAGTGTACCAGCGTTTCCGCTTTCTCCATCTGGAAGAATGTTCTGCAACAGTGTCATAAAACACAGCATTCCACATGGCATCCATGCAAGAATCAAATAACCTCCTGCAAACCACAACATATGCAGCCCAAAAATTCTGAAAACTGCCAACAGATTTCAAGCAAGCTGGAAACCTTGCTGTACTGCGACACTGCTGGTAAATGGTACTAGATACTTCAGACTCACACGAAGTAGTAGTACTGTTCTTCTTCCCATTAAGAGTATTGGACTGTAAAAAGAGTAACAATATGAGTGCATGCTTCAAACAAGAAAAGAATATAAATCATAGAGCACAATGCACAAATACCATTCTTACATCTGGCAAGGAAGTTTCAATGCACTGTTTGATTGTTTCAGGCTTAGACTGCTTGTGAGCTTTCTTTGTTGCAAAAAACTCCACAATTATGTGGCTCACAATCTCATCTAATATAAGACGACGAGCAGTTTTCATGATCCCTGAATGAAGCTGGATGGAAAGCTCATTAGATATTTCAGATGAGAAGTTAGTAGGCATGGCTGTCCTTTCACCCTCAGCGTTAGACAAATAGGCAGCCCCTTGCCAAGCCATTCCCCAGGTATTCACTAAAGACTGCAGAGTGAATGGTTCAAATTTGTTTTGCGCATGGTAGATCTGCATAAGATGATATGGCATTATAAGATAACAACTATATAAGGCTAGAATACCACAAGGTCTAGAAAGGAATAGCCCGTAAATTCTGCAAAAGATTGCAAACACTGCACCATAAGATGCTCTTAAATTCAAAGACAATGGCACCTGGTTGAAAATACAATATCCATAGGCATAGCTTACCATCAAGGTGTTACGGAGGTATCCAAAGTGACACCAGGAGTATAGTTCTATGAGTGTGTGTGGGCCATGTTTCCTCCCATCATCATCCTCAAACAACCAACAAGATTCACCTGACTGTCATTGCAAGCCAGGAAAGCCAGAAAACAGTGAAGTTAGTTTTTGCGTCAACATGTAAGTTAATTTAAGTTGTCTGCATGAATATAAAAATGCATACAGAGAAGCATCCTAGATAGCATAAACATATATATATTTGTTCAGATAGATGTCTACCAGTGGCATGGATTGAGCAATAGACATGCGAGCTTCTCCACGAGAAGAAACAAAATGCTTGGAACCAGAACAGTTGCTTGAATTAACAGAACAGTCCTGTCTTCTTGAAGGCAAATCAAGAGAAAGAGCCATAGCACTAGACGCAGAAGTGGCTAAATAAGTAAAACCTGTAGCAACATGGTCAGGAAATTGCTTGAAGTACTTCAAGGGTACATATTTGGCCAGAGATCCATTCAGAATGGGATAAACAAGAAGCTCCTCGGGCAAGAAACCAGTAGCCAAGCCCTCATACAACTGCTCCTGAATATAGGGGCCACACATCTGACCGTTTTGATTGACATACATCCATCCAGAAACATATGAAGGCACAGTACAAGCAGCATAGCTTTTAGGATATGAAGGTCCACTGACATCAAGAGCCTGGGAAATATTGCCACTGTTGCCATTTGAGTGGCAGCTCATCTCAGTTGCAGAATATGTGCCAACTTGCTCATCACGATCGCAGCAAGATGAAGAAGCGCGGATGTCATTCCCGGAACTTGGGTAGTACATAGTAAAATTAAAAAATAATAATAATTAAAAAATTAAAAAGAGAAATCAGTATGATGGAAAGGCGAAATTAAAACCAACACCATATTACAAAATTAAATTTACCCAATGCGCAGTTCTGCTGAGGAATCGATATCGACGAGATGGTCTTCTGAAAGATTTGTGGAAGCTAAATTCATCCTCTTTCTAGGAAATAAAAAGTTTTCATTGTCTCGGAGGAGGCTGTAGTTGGTGTTCGCCTGGATGTGGCGGCAACAATTTGAAGAAACCATGAATTGAATTGCCCGACGTATCAAACTCCACACTATCCTCTGTACAAACCAACATCCCCCGATTACGTCCTCATCGTAATACGTAACTGAGTACTGATTTTTTTTTTCACCAAATTACTAATTGGGGAATCAAAATTACACTCGGGATGAAAGAGCCCTAGAATAAGTCTAAACGCCTCAGGTCTTACTCCTTACCTAGAATCGGCAAAACAAATAACTAAATTCAGGATGTATGGATATCGATATCTACGCATCAGAACACACAGTACTTTGTGGACAAGGTAAATGGGAACCAACCTGATATGATATAATTCCGACAGTGTCGACGATGCCAATTAGAGGAATTACCAAACGCAGATGAGGTCCCCTTGGTGCG
This sequence comes from Gynochthodes officinalis, assembly GCA_020080225.1. NCBI lineage: Eukaryota > Viridiplantae > Streptophyta > Magnoliopsida > Gentianales > Rubiaceae > Gynochthodes > Gynochthodes officinalis. The sequence goes on from CM034620.1 coordinate 25,806,291, forward strand.
GGAAGAAAACGAATCGGGGCTAGGGAGGCGGACGCTAAGCGGCCCTGTAATATAGAGAGTAAATTAGGAAATTGCCAGCTTGACCCTGTAATATGGGTTTATCATCTTTACGAGGCGAAGTTTTTGCTTTTGTTTTTCTTTTCCCTCTTTTCATTTTTCCCATTTTTGTTGTTGATCCATTGTGAGATGAAGCCCAGAGGAACCACCATACACACTGCCAGGGCTAGGGGTTTCAGAACCCAAGAGACTTACACTGGAATATGCAGATGTATTAGTAATAGAATTAAAGCCACCATATGAGTCTAAAGGTTGTGAACTATATCCAAAAGGAGAATGAAGAGGCCCAAATCCAGGAGGAGGAAGAAGTTGGTCATGAGTGGTAGCATTTTGGGCCAAAGGCCCAGTATTAGTGTTCCTCTTAAGTGGACCGTTGCGTTGTTTGGGCTTCCAATTAGGGAATAGCCTGAGAAGTTTGCTGTGAAATCAGAAGACCCTATTTGATTGAGGAGATTGACAAGTTTTTGTTGTTGATCCATTGTGAGATGAAGCCCAGAGGAACCACCATACACACTGCCAGGGCTAGGGGTTCCAGAGCCCAAGAGACCTACACTGGAATATGCAGATGTATTAGTAATAGAATTAGGGCCACCATATGAGTCCAAAGGTTGTGGACTATATCCAAAAGGAGCATGAAGAGGCCCAAATCCAGGAGAAGGAAGAAGTTGGTCATGAGTGGTAGCATTTTGGACCAAAGGCCCAGTATTAGTGTTCCTCTTACGTGGACCGTTACGTTGTTTGCGTTATTTTGTGTCCCCCACTTTTGCACCCCGCGCCGCCCATTCTTTTGGCCTGCATTCACAATTTTAGTCCAGGTGGTTAATTTTATATTCTTTCTTCCGGCGAAAAAAAAATAATAAATTTTTTTACATAATTTTATATTTTAATCTTTAATTTTTAATTGTGAGTTATAAATTATTATTATCAGTAAAATATTATAAAAATATTCAAAAGTAATTTTTTTAAAACAAATTGTATATTAGAATTTAAAACATACTTTCATTTAATATAAATTTTTACAACAATTCCAATCTCACAACTTTTACAACAAAAGTATTTGAAATCCAATTCATATCAGTCATGATAAAAAATTTATTTTTGGGAATTTTTTATTTAACGATGTGCTAGAATTTTAAATAAAAATTAAAAAATTCCTGTTAAAAACGTAAAATATCTTTAATAATTTTAACAAATTGATAATAACAATCATGTCCCTTTTTCAACCTCAACAAATTAACATTTTTTTTTTTGAGGGAGGGGGACACAAAATACACTAACAGTACATTTGGTTCATTGTAATTAATAAGGTTGGAATTAAATATAAATTTGGTAGAAAATGAATTGAGTTTGAATTGAATTAAATGGGCTTTTTGATAATTTGGTTCAAATGAATTGTATGAGGTGCAATCATTATTCTTGTGTTTAGTTTGGATGAATAGGACTCATGAATAATATTAAAATGACTAAAGTATCCTTATCTTAAACATTTTATTATTAAGTGATAAAATTATGAGAGATGAATAAGAGTTAGAAAATGATGTGAGATGAATAAGAATTAGAAAACGATGTGAAAGGAATAATTGTTATAAAATGACGAGAGATAAATGAGAGTGAGAAAAATAATAAAAATGAAAGTAGGGTGAGAAAATGATGAAAGATAAATAAGAGTGAGAAAAATGATGAGTAAGAAAATTATGAGAGAGAAAATAATAGTGAGAAAAATGATGAGATAGAAAGAATAGTAAGAAAATGATGAGAGAGAAAGTAGATTGAGAAAAATGATAAGAGAAAAAGAATAATGAAAAAATTTATGTGAGAGAAAGTAGAGTGAAAAAACTTATGAGAGAGTAGAGTGAGAAAACTAATGAAAGAGAAAGTAGAGTGAGAAAAATGATGAGAGAGAAAGTAGATCGAGATAAATAATGAGAGATAAAGTAGATTGAAATAAATGATGAGAGATAAATAGAGTGAGTAAAATGATAAAATTGAAAGGAAAATGAATTGGAAAATTCACACTTTTAATCCCTAATATTTTATCCAATATCACTTTTAGTTTTAAATGTTTTAAATCAAACACATTTAGGTAGTGTTTGGTTAGTGGGTTTGGATTGGAATATATTGAAATGGTAAGAAAAATTAGTGTTTGATATATAGGTTTGGCTTGAATTCTACAGGAACAAAAACCATGGGGTTAGGTTTTGATCAAACCCAAGGAAAGGGGTGGGTTTTGTTGGAAAAGGTTTTGGGCCGTATATAAAACGACGTCGTTGGGAACTAAAAATGTATAAAATATTGAAAACTAAAAGTGTAATTCTTCCAAATAAATTTGCCAATTATGGGATGCATCGAATTGGAATTCATAACTAATGAGCATGAATTCCAATTAAGGCTTTGGGTGTCCTTGGAAGAGTTTCAATTCTTTTGAACCAAACAAAAGAATTAGAGTTGAGTAAAGAATAAGATTGTAATGAATTAATAATTTCTTTGAACCAAACGTGTCGTAATATCATATTTTAGTACATAATTGATACATTTTGTATATAACCATTCACGTTATTGGGTTTGACATGATTATACAAGAGAATATAATATACTATGATCATCCTAATAAAGCATTTATCGGGCACCCAATAAAACTAGTCCTCACCGGTCTGTAAATCGATAGTAAGCCACAAAAAAAAAAGAAAAAAAAAAGTCGGAGATGATGATATTGGTGTAGTTCAATCATAGATGATGATACATTCAAAGTGAGCCGGCCGGCCCGGAGCCAAAAAAATAGAAGAACGCATGCAATTAATTTGTAATTGATATGTTTTATTTGCAATAATTTCAAAGCAATCGCTAGTCTAAGATTTGATGGAACTGAGTGCAGGTCTAGTCGCTGGTTTTCATCCCGAGTATGGACAGCAAGGGAGGTGCATTTTCTGCTGCAAAAACTGTAAGTCGCATGTTAATTTCATTGGTAAACGATAATTCATTTTGTTACAAATTGAAACAACAGAACGTCTTGAAGTACTACTTTGCAGCCCCAGCGGTCCGTGCAGCTGAATTCAAGCAGTAGTACTGTAACAAGTAGGCAAGTTTACCAGATATGTGGCGATGAAGTGGGCTTCACACTTAATGTTTATAATGCGGATTGGGAGCCTTTTGTGGCCTGCAATGAGTGCGCCTTCCCTATATGTAGGACCTGCTATGACTACAAGCGCCGAGAAGGCACCCAGCTCTGTCCTCACTGCAAAACCCGCTTCAAACGTCTCAAGGGTACTTTAACTGCTCACGTTGCTAGCTCGTTCACTCCAACAGTTACAACCTAGCTAGAAAGAGTAAGAGCAGTTGACAATTGCATTCTGCATGATCACTTGCAGGGTCTGCTAGAGTGGAGGGTGATGATTCTGATGAAGAAGGCAATGATATCGATGACATTGACAATGAGTTTAATTTTACAGGCCATCCGAGGGCCAGCGGTGATGCTGCGCGGCCTCTAAACCTGCATAATTTTTTTCCTATTGCCCTCTGCTACTACTAGTTTTGCTATTATAATTTTTTTTCTTTTTGTCTTTAATATGAGATGCCAGTGATTAGTTCATGTCCATGATTTTAATTACTATTATTTGTGTGTTAATGCATCACTTTTAGCAGATTTATACTGATATACCTTTCCAGCAAAATGTATTGGTCCCGTCCGTTTTAAAGCCTACTCCTGAAGGTGATGGAAGCATAAAAGTACATGCGCTTCCTCTTCCCGATCGTAGCCTCGCGTGTAACCAGGTTAGTTTCTTTTTATTTCGACCATTTCGCATTCTGATGTGGACCAAAATATATATGAATTTACAGTGAAAACTAGATCCCTGGATCCCTCCAAGGATTTGGCTGCTTATGGCTACGGAAGCGTAGCTTGCAAGGAGAGGATGGGAACTTGGAAACAAGAACAACAGAGGCTACTCACAATGAGTAATTATAGTAGTGATAGTAATGATTGGAACAATGAGGACGGCCTCTGTAAAAAACACAGAGAGTTTGGGAAATAATCTGCTATCTTTTTCAATCTCATTATACAAGACGGAGCGTTACATTTACATTTATAGACTATTCTATACTAGGTAGATAATGACTAAATACATAAAGAGATAATTACATAATATACACGGATTATCTTAGGTGCTAAAGAGATAATACTAGGTGCTAAAAAGATAATACTTTGCTGTAATCTTTAACACTCCCCCTCAAGTTGAGGATTTATATAAATCAAATACTCCAAGTTTGGAAAGAAGATGCCAATGCTGCTTGCTGTTCAGTGCTTTAGTTGACAAATCCGCTGGTTGCTCTTTAGTGGATATGTGATGTATTGCAATGATGCCTTGTTGAAGTTTTTCTCTTACATAATGGCATTCAACCTCAATGTGCTTGGTACGTTCATAAAAAATCGAATTTGCCGCTATTTTCTCTACAGCTTCATTGTCACAGTAAAGTAAGGCAGGTTGTTTCGTATGAAATCCAAAATCTTTGAGAAGTCCCATGATCCACACTATTTCGGTAGTTGTAACTTACATAACTCGATATTCTGCCTCAGCTGATGATAAAGATACGGTGGGTTGTTTTTTTGAACGCCAAGATATTAAAGAATCTCCAAGCATAATGCAAAAACCGGTGGTCGATCGTCTTGTCATTGGACATGCACTATAATCTGAATCACAGAAAACTCGTAATTCAAACTTAGAGGATGATGGGAACATAAGACCAAAACCTGGGCAACTCTTCAGATACTTGATTACTTTTAAAGCTGCTTCCATATGAGAACGCTTCGGACTGTGCATGAACTGGCTAAGAAGTTGAACTAAAAAACTGATATAAGGTCTGGTAAGATTCAAGTAGATAAGTCTGTCAACTAATCTTTGATATACTGAAGGATCTTTAAGAGGTGGATCGTCAGCTTTCTCATTTGAACATTGGTCATATTCAACGCTTGTGAATTTTTTGTTCTGCTCCATAGGACTAACGGAAGGCTTAGAACCTGCTAATCCAACTTCAGATATCAGCTCTAATGTGTACTTGCGCTGACTTAATGAAATACCATCGGGAGATCGAGCAATCTCAAGCCCAAGGAAAAACTTCGACTGGCCAAGATCTTTCATGTAAAATGTGGCATGAAGATATTGTTTAAGATCAGCTATACCATCTGGATTGTTGCCTGTAATCAATATGTCGTCAACATAAATAAGTAATGCAACAAAAGATGAACCCTGCATTTTAGTGAATAATCAATAATCATGGCGTGATTGAAGAAAACCATGCTGGAGGAGGGCACTAGTAAATTTTGCATTCCATTGTCGAGATGCTTGCTTCAACCTATATAAGGATTTTCGCAGTCGACATACTAATTGATCCCCCTGAGTGTGGAAGCCGGGGGGTAGTTCCATGTATACTTCCTCAGAAATATCACCATGGAGAAAAGCATTCTGAACATCCATTTGGAAAAGAGGCCAGGCATGAACTGCGGCAATGGTGAGAAGCAGACGAACAGTTACATGCTTAGCAGTAGGAGAAAATGTATCCTGATAATCAATGCCTTCTCTCTGATTGAAACCTTTGGCCACTAGTCGAGCCTTATATCGCTCAAGAGAACCATCAGCGTTATACTTCACCTTATAAACCCATTTGCATCCGATTGGACCACGACCAGGAGGCAACGAAACCACATCTCATGTATGGTTAACTTGAAGAGCACGAAATTCATTTTCCATAGCCGTCACCCAATTGAGATTGGTGACAGCATCCTGAAAGGTGGTAGGTTCCTGGATGGCGGATATGGAAGCAATGAAGTGTTGGTAGGGAAGTTGACAATTGGCCATTGACAAATATTCAGAGATAGGATAGAGAGAGGTACAAGATGTGGAGGGTAAGGTAGGACAAACATAATCAGGGCTCCAGATGGGAGGTTGAGTGACACGGCTGGAGCGGCGTAGAGATGGTTCTATGACGGAATTGTGTGTGGCCGATGGAATTGAAGGTTGAGCATCTGGAGATGTAACAGGAGTATCAGCCGATGATGTAGAGGTGGTGGATATATCTTGAGGAGGCGGAAGATCCTCAGGGAGAGATGATGGCAAAACAGTCTCGTCGGACCATACAGCTGGATGTGTCGAAGAGGGCAGATCGGTGGGTGATTGTGTTGAAGAAGTGGAGGAAAAAGGAAAAATATCTTCCTGAAAAATCACATCACGACTAACAAAGAATTTCCCTGAAGATGGGTCATACAGACGATAACCCTTCTGAGAAGGAGGGTAACCCATAAAAATGCATGAAGTAGCACGTGGACTAAATTTATCACGTGCTCCCAAGGTAGTGGCGTAACAACGACAACCAAAAACACGAAGGTGTTCAAGGATAGGTGGTTTGCCGAACAGTATTTGAAATGGACTCAAACCCTGAATGGATGAAGAAGGTAAGCGGTTAATAATATATATCGCAGTGAGGACACATTCACCCCAAAATTGGGGTGGGATGTGAGCTTGAAACATCAAGGCTCTTGCAACGTCTAATAAATGACGGTGTTTGCGCTCGACAACCCCATTTTGTTGAGATGTATGAACGCAAGAGCTTTCATGAATGATGCCTTGACTAGCAAGGAAGGAGCGACACTCCCCAGAGAAGAATTTGGTCCCATTATCAGAACGAATGCGTCGGACAATGGAGCCAAATTGAGTAAATACCATAGAAATGAAGTGTTGAATTTTGGAAAAAACTTGTGATTTTGAGTGTAAAAGGAATAACCATGTAGCACGAGAAAAATCGTCAACAATGGTAAGAAAATATCGTGCACCATCATGAGTGGGAGTTCGACGAGGACCCCAAATATCCATATGGACTAATTCAAAAGTGGATGTAGTAGCAGTGATTCGTGTTGGAAAAGTACTGCGAGTTTGTTTAGCCAAAGGGCAAATTGGACAAGAAAAAGATGGAGGACGCAAAATTGATTTCCCATGAGCATGATAAGTTTGGAGGGAGGAATGACCTAGGCGGCAATGCCAAATATCATAATTATTTTTATTGATAAAAATTGAATTACAATGGGAAAAAAATTGAGGAATACTAGTAGTATTCTTCATGGAATTTAAATAACTTTGGAAAACAGAATAAAATGCAGTGGGAATGGAAGAACATAAAAAATACAATCCCCGCTCTGCCGAGCCCGATCAGATCCCCAGTCGTATGGTCCTGGAAAACACAAAAGTCATCAAAAAATATGGCCACACAATTATTATCACGAGTGAGTTTGCGTATGGATAGCAAATTGTGTTTAAAACATGGTGCGTAAAGAACATCTGTGAGATGCAATTTAGGGTAAGGTCGGGAATGGCCAATATGAGTTACAGGACTAGTAGAATGATCAGGCAAAGTGATGGAGATAGATGTGATACAAGGGAAAAATGAATCTAAAAGAGGTAAATTGCATGTGATATGGTCGCTAGCACCTGAGTCGATAATCCAAACCGATTAAAAAAAATTTAAAAGATACAGTGGTACCTGAGAAGTTTGTTGTGGAATCAGAAGACCCTATTTGATTGAGGAGATTGACAAGTTTTTGTTGTTGATCCATTGTGAGATGAAGCCCAGAGGAACCACCATACACACTGCCAGGGCTAGAGGTTCCAGAGCCCAAGAGACCTACACTGGAATATGCAGATGTATTAGTAATAGAATTAGGGCCACCATATGAGTCCAAAGGTTGTGGACTATATCCAAAAAGAGCATGAAGAGGCCCAAATCCAGGAGGAGGAAGAAGTTGGCCATGAGTGGTAGCATTTTGGGCCAAAGGCCCAGTATTAGTGTTCCTCTTACGTGGACCGTTGCGTTGTTTGGGCTTCCAATTAGGGGGATAGCCTACAAGAAGAAAACAGGCCTCACAAAGGTGGCCCGTTTTCTTACAATTGGTACAAACAGGCCTTGGCCCAGCAAGTGAGCCTGAAGGAGGCAGAGGGCCGAGAAGTCCATTTGAGGGGGCTGGCCTAGAAGGCCCACTGGAAGGCTGAAGCCCAATTTGAGAAGACATTGGTCCAGAACCGTGAAGACCCATTTGCTGCCAAGAGGTCGTCTCTTTTGTTTGTCCAGGGAACGAATTTTTCTGCATTGCAAAAGCTGCTCCATCTCCGGCGAAGTGGCTGTCCGTGGCGGTGCGTTGGTGAAGGTCTTGTTTGGCCAGCGCATGTTGCTTCTCGAGGGAGAGAAAATCATCACGAGCCAAACACATGAGTTCGCAAGGTGCAAAACTCTTCCGGAAGGGCAAGCAAGAATGTCATGGCTCGGTCTTCATCTTGGTGAGAACGGAGGCGATCATTTACTTGGCAAGTGCAGTGACCACAGGTGCAGCGAATGGGCAGCTGTTGCACATCTAAATCGGTCCAAAGGTCCTTGAGACGAATGTAAAATGCAGTAAGGTTGGAACCCGACGCACCGACAGTGAGCTTCATGTCGCTGATGGCTTGCTTGATTGAAAAAGGTTTGGGATCCACTTACTTTGTCAAAGCTATCCTTTAACGTATGCCAAATGGACGCCACAGTTGGAAGCCGAGAAACCATAGCCTCCAGAGATGGGTCGACTGAATGTGTGAGCCATGTCTTTGCAGCGGCTTGGCATTGGTCCCAGCGATCAGCTTCAACACCATCGCTAGGTCGTTCGAGGGTACCATTGAGAAATCCCAACTTATTTCTAGCCAAGAAAACTGTCTTCACTTGATCACTCCAAACCTGCCAATTACCTTCGCCTGTTAATTTGGTAGAAACAATGCTCCCTGTCTGAAGATCCGCGTCAGAGAGTAGGTATGGGTCACGTGGAGTTGATGGATTCGCAGCGGTGGTGCCGGTTGTGAGTGCGGCGGTGGTATTAGCCATTTAGTCGTTGCAATAGATGGCGAGGATAGGTTGGTAATTAGGTAGAGAAGCCGAGGGCAGAGTTGGAATTTCAAACTCGTTATTTTTAGTTTGAGAAAGGAAGAAAGAAATGAAAAAAAAAAACTAGTTTGAGAAAGGAAAGGAAAAATTGAGCAGAGCAGTGTTAAACCAAAGGCTCTGATATCATGTAAAAAACAGAGAGTTTGGGAAATAATCTGCTATCTTTTTCAATCTCATTATACAAGACTGAGCGTTACATTTACATTTATAGACTATTCTATACTAGGTAGATAATGACTAAATAGGGATAATTACAAAATATACATGGATTATCTTAGGTGCTATAGAGATAATACTAGGTGCTAAAGAGATAATGCAATGTTGTAATCTTTAACAGCCTCGTTTCACTATCGTAAGCTTTCCCAAGATTCTCAATCTCTGTCTTGAAGAAATACAAATTCTATATTTAGCTAGTTCTCAACAACTCCATGGAATGGTTAAGAAAGTAGGCTGCGGATTTCTAGAATTGCAGTGTCAATCTTTCTTTGTGAACATATTGAACCGAGTCTTTATATTTATGTTCTCAAGTTGGATATCAAGCTGAATGAATTTGTCTTCCTCTCCATTTTCATGTTCTGTAACTGCACCTGCCATAATGTTTTCACTTTCCTTGGTAAATTAGATACAACGTGACTGATTTTGGATGATTTTGTGGCCGTTCAACAAGGATGGATGAAGGAAGGCTATCATTATCAAGAAAATTACCAATTCCGTCAAGCCAAATCAACCCATACCGGATGATTATTGTGATCCGACTGGTTGTTCTTGTGTTTTTCTTCCACTACCGGCTAATGCTGTTGTATATTTCAATAGAAAAAAGGCAATCCCACATTGGAAGTGTATAACAACATAGAAGCACTTTATATTGATTTGTCTTTGAGTGGACTTGTGACCAAGAGAAATAGTGGTGGGCTCGCGCGCATGAGAGTGGGACAAATTGGGCCAAAGCAGTCCAAAACGATGGATTTGCCCCCCCCCCCTGCGCGTGGGTTACACACGGTCCAGCCCAAGTTTTACTTTCTCTTGTAAGCCTTTATTTTTGCAGCCTATCTGTAAACCCAAGTTTTACTTAACTAGGTTTTACCAATAACTATTACCCAATTTTACTTAGTCAAAACCCTATCTTAATTTGACCGAGTAGCTCGTATTACCGGTTGTGGGATTGTTGACCACGTTGTGCTCCAACGACCTCAACGTGCATCTAAGTTTTCTCAGACTTTGTTGCATGCAGTATTATAAATACTGCCAATCCCGATGGACAGGTATGGTTTGTGTGATCTGAACTCCGGATTGGCTAGTTTGATTGCCGGTTGTGGAGTTTGTAGGATTTGTACCGGAAGTAGGATTGATGGCTGCGGAATTTGTAGGATTTGCGGCGGCGGAAGAAGGGTTGGCAGCATCTGCGTTGCTAACAGTAGCCATATTGTTTCTTTAGATTCACTAAGTTATATTTACTTAGAAATAAAGATGATGCATATGAGGCCTTTATTTCTTATAAAACTGAAGTAGAAAATCAACTTAGTAGAAAAATTAAAAGAATTAGATCGGATAGAGGGGGTGAATATCTATCACTAAATGAATATTGTGAAAAAGAAGGGATAATTCACGAAGTAACTCCCCCTTATTCACCTGAATCTAATGGTGTAGCTGAAAGAAAAAATAGAACACTTAAAGAAATGATGAACTCTATGTTAATTAGTTCTAGTGCACCTCAAAGTCTGTGGGGTGAAGCTATTTTATCGATGTCACTTGCAAAATAGAATTCCACATAAAAGAACCTGGAAAAACACCATATGAGTTGTGGAAAGGTCATGCACCTAACTTAAAATATTTAAAAGTGTGGGGTGTTTAGCTAAAGTAATGTTACTGAACCAAAGAAAAGAAAAATAGGTTCAAAACATCGATTGTATGTTTATTGGATATCTTTGAACATAGTCTGCATATAGATTTCTTGTGTTAAAAAGTGATGTGCTTGATTGTAACACTATAATGGAAACAAAGAATGATGAATTCTTTGAACACATTTTTCCACTTTCTCGAGAAATTTCTCATGCACCTCTTGAAAATAACAGAGAAATCAATTCTGATGAGGAATTGAGAAGGAGCAAAAGGCCTAGAAAGGAATTCTCTTATGGAAATGATTTTTATACTTATCTTATTGATAATGATCCGTCAACTTTTGTGACGATTTCTCCTTCTGATTCAAAATTTTGGATAGAAGCTATTAATGATGAAATGAACTCAATTTTGAAAAATAAAACTTGGATTTTAGTTGATTTACCTACTGGTGCAAAACCTATTGGTTGTAAATGGATTTTCAAAAGAAAATATCATCTGATGGTACAATTGACAAATATAAAGCTCGGTTAGTAGCAAAGGTTTTCTCAAAAACAAAATATTGATTACTTTGATACTTTTGCACGATATCAAGGATTTCATCTATTAGAGTTTTATTTGCTTTAGCTTCTATTCACAAACTTTTTATTCATCAAATGGATGTTAAAACAGCATTTTGAATGGAGATTTAGAAGAAGAAATTTACATGACACAACTCGAGGTTGTCTTTGTTTGAACAAGAAAATAAAGTTTGTAAGTTACTAAAATCTCTCTATGGCCTAAAACAAGCTCCTAAACAGTGGCATGAGAAATTTGATCAAATATTATTGAGTGATGGTTTTTCATCAATTGAAGTGGACAAATGTGTATATACAAAAACTATAAATAGTGATTATGTGATTCTTTCTTTGTATATAGATGACATACTCATATTTGGTACTAGTTTGAATGTTATAAATAGTACTAAATGTTTCTTATCCTCAAACTTTGATATGAAAGATTTGGGTGAAGCCAACGTTATATTGGGTGTTAAAATCATAAGGAGAAGCGATGGAATTATGTTGTCACAAAATCATTATACTGAGAAACTTCTTAGGAAGTTTGAAAACTATGATGTGACAGGTGAGCACTCCTTATGATGCTAACTCCCAATTGAAAAGAATCGTGGTGACCCAATTGCTCGGTCTAAATATGCTCAGTTATTGGGAGTCTGTTGCATTTAATGAATTTCTGAGGCTGATATAGCCTACGCAGGTGTGATCGAGTAGATATACTCATAATCCCAATCATGAGCATTGGTCTGCTTTAGTCAGACTAATGAAATATTTGAGAGGAACCATTGATTATGGTATCCTATATAGTGGATTTCCCACTGTATTAGAAGGATCTGATGATGCTAACTGGATCTCTGATTCAGATGAGACTAAATCCACTAGTGGCTATGTATTCACATTTGGTGGTGGTGCAATAGCGTGGAAATCAGCTAGACAAACTATTATTGCTAGATCCACTATGGAGTCAGAGTTTATAGCTCTCGATTTAGCTGGTTCGGAGGCTGATTGGTTAAGGAACTTCTTAGCAGGAATTCCTCTAACCAAGGGGTTAATGCATCCTGTTCCTATGCATTGCGATTGCCAAGCCCCAATCGCCATAGCGAAAAATAAATCCTATAATTGCAAAAATCGACACATGAAATTGAGACATGATGTCGTAAAGCAGCTGCTAAGAGATGGAATAATTTCCATTGATTATGTGAAGTCAGAAGTGAATTTGGCCGATCCTCTGACTAAACCCTTGGGAAGAAAATTAATTCTTCAAACATCGAGGGAATTGGGACTTAAGCCAATAAGCTGTCAATAGAGATGGTAACCCAACCTATGTGATTGGCGATCCCAGGAAATAGGTTCATATGGGTAATAACAAATCTACATTGGCAATGAAACACTTATAACATTGTCCCTTCTATGGTGTGTGTGTTATAACTGCTACTAAATATGAGGTTGAGGTTATAACTCTTAATGAATTCATATTCCGTATGGATGGTGTATTTAAAGCAGTATACACTTGATGATTCACCTATATGAGAGTGGAGTGATGCCGCTCCTATAAGATTTTGGCTAAAGTCTTTAGAGCTCTCATGAACAAACCAGGCACGCACATGGCTTATTAGCGCAAAAACGCGTCGAACAGTAAGATAGTGGGGGTAGCATTGTGATTGATAAGATCTCTATCTTACAACAATGATTTATCGGTTCATAGAAATTTTATATTTCACCAATAAATCAGTAAGATATATTTTATCAATCTAAGTTTGGTTCATAGTCCAAAAGACACCAAACTAAATGCATTTGCACCCAGACATTCCAGCAGAACAGTTTTATCTCAGTTTTTTCTTTTGAAATACGTGGGGGATTGTTGTATATTTCAATAGAAAAAAGGCAATCCCACATTGGAAGTGTATAACAACATAGAAGCACTTTATATTGATTTGTCTTTGAGTGGACTTGTGACCAAGAGAAATAGTGGTGGGCTCGCGCGCATGAGAGTGGGACAAATTGGGCCAGCGATCCAAAGCGATGGATTTGCCCCTGCTGGCGTGGGTTACACGGTCCACCAAGTTTTACTTTCTCTTGTAAGCCTTTATTTTTGCACCTGTATCCAGAAACCCAAGTTTTACTTAACTAGGTTTTACCAATAACTATTACCCAATTTTACTTAGTCAAAACCCTATCTTAATTTGACCGAGTAGCTCGTATTACCGGTTGTGGAATTGTGCCCAAGTTTTACTTAACTAGGTTTTACCAATAACTATTACCCAATTTTACTTAGTCAAAACCCTATCTTAATTTGACCGAGTAGCTCGTATTACCGGTTGTGGAATTGTTGACCACGTTGTGCTCCAACGACCTCAACGTGCATCTAAGTTTTCTCAGACTTTGTTGCATGCAGTATTATAAATACTGCCAATCCCGAGCCTCAAAGTACACTGGAAAAATTATTGCTTCCTCTCCTTCCATACTCTTCCCCTCTAAAAACTTGTTCTGCTAGTTTTAGTTTTCTTACTGCTCCTGCCGCCCTCAAAAACAAAGAGGAAGCCTTGTTTTATCCTGGGGAAAAATTCCTCAACTATCAGGAATTGTTTCTTTTGGTCAGTGCATATTTTGCACGACTCAAGTGTCCCCATCTATTTTCTGAATATTAACCATCTTTTCTTACAAATGCATCCTGTGAAGGACGCTTATGCTATTTGGCTAGTATCTGTGATTTGTGAAATTTGGTTTGCTATTTCATGGATTCTAGATCAATTCCCAAAATGGTTTCCGATTAATAGGGAAACTTATCTGGACAGATTGTCTCTGAGGTTAGATTCATCAAAATTTTATCCCTGTGCTTCCTGTTATATTTGCAAATGCCTAAGTTGGTTTAATTGCATGTTTTCAGATATGAAAAAGATGGCCAGGTTTCTGATTTCTAATCCTGTTGTTGGTTTGTGTTTAGCTTGGTTAACTTATATATCGTTCAACTTTTGTCCGCAATCTAGGTTGGCTGGATCTACGGTTCAGTTCCTGAGGATATACTTACGGGTTTTAAAATGCATTGCCATGGATGGCGATCCATATATTTTATCCCCGCCAGGCCTGCGTTCAAGGGATCAGCACCCATCAGTCTATCTGATCGTCTCCACCAAGTGCTTCATTGGGCTCTTGGTTCGATTGAAATTCTTATGAGCAGGCACTGTCCTCTCTGGTATGGTTATGGGGGTGGTTTAAAATGGTTGGACAGAATGTCATACATAAATGCCACCGTGTATCCATTGACATCAATTCCGCTATTGGCATATTGTACTCTACCTGCCATCTGCTTGCTGACAGGAAAATTTATCATCCCGGAGGTACTAGAAATGCAATGCCACATGCCCACATCACATGTATTTATGCATGCATCTCTGTGCTTTTTAGCACATGTTCTTTTTAGCTCATTTGTATTGCTCATGCAGCTCAGTAACGTTGCTAGCTTGTGGTTTTTATCACTCTTCATTTGTATATTTCTGACAAGTATCTTGGAGATGAGATGGAGTGGCGTAGGTTTAGATGAGTGGTGGAGAAACGAGCAATTCTGGGTGATCGGGGGAGTTTCTGCGCATCTATTTGCTGTGTTCCAAGGACTATTGAAGTTCTTAGCCGGAATTGATACCAAATTTACAGTAGCGTCAAAAGCAGGAGGAGACGATGCTGGCTTCTCAGAACTTTGTGCATTCAAGTGGACTGCACTTCTTATTCCCCCAACTACCCTGTTGATAATAAACTTGATTTGGGTTGTCGCTGGAGTGTCCAATGCAATAAACATGGGATATAATTCTTGGGGACCTTTGATCGGCAAACTCTTTTTTGCTTTTTGGGTCATTATTCACCTCTACCCCTTCTTGAAGGGTTTGCTGGGTCGGCACAACAGGACTGCAACAATCATTATAGTATGGCCATTCCTGCTTGCTTCCAGTTCTTCTCTATTTTGGGTTCGCATTGATCCATCTTCGCCAAAGTCGAAAGGTCCAGTTTTAGAGGAATGTGGACTAGATTGCTATTCGCTGTGATTTCGGTGAATCTGGTCTGGATTACTTCATGCATCAGCAAAAGAAGATGATCAGGTCAGATAAGCTACAGCGTAACACGCCAGGATAGCCGATTGATTACTCGTGTCTTAAACCCAGCCGATAATATCGTCGTCCTACATTCAGGGGAGTTTGGTATAAATGGTGGGTTTAGAAATGGAATGGATTTATGGAATGGAAAGGTTTGGAATAGAATGGAATGATAATAATTATATTGTTTGGTATTATTTTGTAATGGAATGGAATAGATTTTATATTAAAATTATAATAAAAATCGTATTTTACATTATATAATATTTAACAAATTATATATTGTTCAAAAAATAGTCAAAGTGCATGTTAATTTGTAGAGAAAAATATTTTCTATAAATTAGTGAAATTTGTTTTTTAAAAAAAATTAAAATAAAAAAATAAAATAGTGAGTTTTGAGAAAAGGAGGGGGTGGATTTTGCCTAAAGCCTTCCCCAAGGGTTTTGATAAACCCATCCCCAAAACAAACACTCAATTTCAACCTATACCATTCCATTCCCCTCCCAAACCCTCAAAACAAACAGCCTCTCAAATCATTCAGTTGAGAAAATTAGTGGGTAAATACTCGAAGATGATCAGGCCATGTAAGCTGTTCATAGATGGCTGTTTTCATATGACACCTCTCCATTACAAGTGATTGACGGCGCCGGCAAGTAAATTATGTTTTTGTTATCTCTTTTTCTAAAACTAATACAAATTGGGATTGATAGGAAATTTCACCGAAATGTTAGAAGGAAATATACGTGTGTGCTTGTGTTCACGGTCTGGCGTTGTTTTCTCGAGCCACCGGCTTCAGAAGGCACAATGAATCAGTGTCCAGGCATACATCAATGATGAATCTAACCAAAACTGATTGCCTGTTTGAATACCAGCAAGCATGCAAATGATTCCACCTGTAAAGTAGATAAGATCGATTTCCCTTTTGGCACTAGGAAAAAGTTTGCTAATTGGAATCAAAAGAATTATCCACCACAATCCAGTATACGTAAAATATTGCACCATCCTCAAGCAAAAAATAAAATTTACTCATACCATTGACAAAATGATCAAGAGAAGGAGACCCTCCTGAAAAGACATGAAAGAAGGAATTGAAGGTATTATATCAAAGCACTTTCATGTGTCTTTTTCGTTGAGCTAAAAAAACACTTTCATGTGTCTGACAGTTAGTTACACATTATCACTGCAGAAAAACTCAAGAATGAAGAAATATGTTCCGAAAATGTGTGGGAAACTGATGCAATATTGCATTTCAAGAGAATGGAGTGCAAAAAAGAACTTTAAGAAAACTTCAAACATGAACTAACATTTGGAAGTATCAAAAGATGTAATCAATTTTTCCAGTTGCTTAACCCCAAGCTTGGAAACTAGTTCCATGGGTACAAAATGTTTAGTTTGATTTGCAAAATCTTCATCCTTATAATTGTAGAGCTGCTGAAGTCTTCTTGCTTCAGCAGTAGCAGCATCAGCTTCTGCACTCAAAGCGTTAGCTTCTTCAAGGTCTCCTAAATCTAAAGCAGCTGATCTTTCTGCTGTAGCAGCATCAGCAACTAGAATTAGCCTCTGGAATCTAGCCATTTCCAACTCTTTCATCTTCAATAACAACTGTGATTCGGTTTCCTCAAGTCTCTGGACTCCATTACAGATCTGTTCTTCCAACTTTTGAAGCTGCAATGTTGCGTCCTCCATTTTTAAGTGCAGTCCTTCCCTTTCCACACATAGCGTCTTCGATTCTGCTGCTATTCGTGCTGCTTCTTTAAAATTTCTTGCAGTAGCCGCCACTTTCTTCTCTGCCTCCAGCTCTGGAACTCTTTTGTCTATGAAGAAAAGTCTCTGCTTAAATGATTCAACTTCCTTTTGGATGCTTGATTTTGATGAGGATAACTCCTACAAGCACACACTAGCATGATTTCACACACACATACAAGCACAGCCCGTAGAAACAGAGAGATTGTGTCTGAGGTATCTGGAATTCAAAATGGTTACTAACATGGAAATACTTGAGTGATTCATGGAAAATTTTCATCAATATGAGAGGGGGAAAAAAAAGAAAAACTATGTTCTACAACTGACATTTATTCACAGCTTACACACTGGAGCATAGCCATCCAATTGTAGAAACTTCATTTCCTACCACTAACTGGAGGAAGTTTCAGATTTTAGTTGAACCTTGTGCTTGCTGTACTGATCTGTGATACCTCCATATTTTGGAGTATAGGATCTTACGTGAATTGGTATCATTCTCTCGTATAATGATTGAGTTGGTTATGAAGACATGTATATTGATCTTCTTCTTCTTTTTTCAATAATCATTAAATAGCTAGCCTTCGTTAAAGAAATCTTAAGAAATTTTTTGGTGCACAAGACAATATTTGAGAAAGAGAGATTTTAGGCTCTCAAATTGTATATCATGTGGACAAAATCATTTCAAGGAGACATCTGGCATAATTCCTAATAGGTAGGTAAAACATGATCACTTAACTCTTGAAACAAAATCAACAGCAAAACATAACCTGCGGAAAAAATTTAGAATTAGATAGATACCTGCCTGAAATAAGAACAAATGACTTAGTATTAGGTCCATTCATGGTTGATTATAAACCTCATGCAGCCAACCATATTCAACTCCAATCCTATCCTCTTCAACCTAATTGTTCACCTATCCTCCCACAAACCAGTAGATTCAGTAATACATAATTTGTTATGTACATGCTGGAGTTGTAAGAACATTCCAAACAGAATTTTCTTTTTTTTAGAAAAGGAACACAGCTGGTGAAGCAGAACCAACCTGGAGAGAAGTTCTAGCAGCAGAAATGTCCAGCCTAAGAGTATTGACATCTTCAGTAAGTTGTTGCTCAGTCTTGGAAAGCCTCGTTTTATTTTCCATGAATTTCAAAGTGAACTGCATCAGGCTCTTCCGAAGCCCAACAACTTCTTGACACATGTTTGCTTCATCTGCAGAGATTTTGGAGATTTCTCTAACCTTTGTACCCCTGGCTTCCTCCCAAGAGAGGTCATCATCAATTTGTTTCTTCCTTTGAGATAACAATTCGTACTCCAAATCCAGCTGACGAAGGCCTGACTGAAGATTGTTATGCTTTGCATCCAGGCCTGAGTGCATCTCTTCAAAGTTAGAGACAATGCCAACAATCCTTTTCTCAACTGTTTCAATATTGCAATTATTTTCTGCTATTTCCACTTCCTTTTCTTTCACTAAAGCATGCAGTTTCTGTAGTTCCTCTGTCAAAATTTCTCTTCTCTTGTAAAGAATATCTCTTTCTTTGTGATCATCTTTAGTTGAGTGCACAATGGAGTTATGCAAAGCTAATCGTGCCTCATTCATCAAATGAGATTCAATTTCTAATTGTAGTCTCTTTAGCTCTACCTCTTCAACAGAAGATATCCACTTCTCCATTTCTCTAGAAAAAGCAGCTTCTGCATTCTCTAGGACCAAATCAGTATTATTTGAAGCATCCTAAAAAACCAAAGAAGATTGGTTTTTCCATCGTCCGATGCAATCAACAAATATTGAATAAATTTTCAGTGCATGAAATAAAAGGGTTAGGATAAAATTTAGTGCAGAAATAAAATAATAAATAGTAATGAAAAGGTATGGACAGAACTCATACAGCACTATGCTGGTAAGTTCAATGAATGTCAACAACTAAAAAGCATTATCTTTATGATGTCAGAACTGGGTGCATTAAAGAGCTTCTCACTAAGATGTTATGTTATCCCTCTATAATGATCCCACAGATTCTCACAAGGTGCCGTCAATGTTATTAGCAGCTTATTTCCACCCAAACTAGTTTCCCTCTACTTCATTCACTTTCAACCCGCTTTCAATTATCTTGTCTTTCATAATAATGACCAAAATTGAAAATGATTTTGTTAATAGCTTCCCATACCAAAAGATGCTGCCAATTGAAAAATACCAAATATGCAATTTAAGAATGTGAAAGAATGTGTTCAATCGACTCTTCTGCTCAAATTAAAGTTGCAATAGTACATACTCCACTAGTTTCACTAGGCTCACCATAGGATACCTAATCCACTATTTTAGTTTATGCATCCATGAAAACTCTGCCCATGTGACTTGTTCTTTTTCTCGTAATTACAGTTTGAACTGGTTTCTAAATATCCTTCTAAGATTGGGCAGGAACAAGTTCATCAGCCTCAGAGTGGTTAAAAATAATAATAATAATAATTTATTCCCCTTAAGACCACATCAGCGTAGGTCAGAATGTGGGGGAAAAGAAATGGGGATTTTAATTACATTGCAAAAGAAGGGTTGTATTGGCTCCCTTAGACTAGTTAAGCCACTCCCCTGTACATTTAAAAAACCTCTAAGACAAAACACATGTCCAAATAACATCAATACTGAGAAGGAATAAACAGGTAAGGGAGAAGCTTGGCTTCAAACAAAATTCCCATTATGAGAATCATTTCATTTTTAATTACTTTAGAATCTGAAACACTATATAAATCTACTTCCAGTACAAGAAAATTTTTTAAATGTAAATGGAATTCACAAGACAAACAACACTTGTGGACAGCATTTCAAAATGCATTTTTCGAAATAGTGGTGGTGAGATAAGAGATGTATTGAAAACTGAAAAAGTGTTTTAAAAGGTTGTCCAAACAAGCCCAGGCTGCTCAGGCAGTCAATAGGTCAAAAAGAAAGCAAAAATAAGCGCTTAAGTCTTGCTTCCAACTACAAAGGGAAGGCTGAGGAAGGGCAGAGAGGATTGTCTTCAAAACTACACACGTTTTCAATTGCCCAAGGGTTACCACACAAAAATCAGTGTTTGTGCACAAGAAAGTGCTTGGCATGACAGCCCCAGCAAATGGCAATCATGTCATTCGCAATTGCATAAGAAGTTTTGGAGTCTACAGAACATAAATGCCACACCAACTGTTGGTTGTTTGAGACGGTTGACAAAATGACAATTTACACTTCCAAAACTTTCTAATTTACACTAGCAAATGCTACAAAACAGTGGTTGATTGATACTACAGAGCCTAAATCATCAACCCTTGCTGCTAACAAAATTGCATTGGTGTGGTTGATTGATACTACAGTCTATAAACCATCAACCTTTCTTCTAACAAAATTGCGTTAGTCTGCTGGGAAAAATTAGAAAAATTTTCTGAAGCTTGCTATGGATACTTTCAGAAAGGAAAGAAAAATGAAAGGGATAAAAGTGAGACGATGGAATGTTTCTTTTGGTCATAACTCATGGAAAAAACATTTACTTTATATTAAATTTGTTAAATCCAATTGAGTTATTGGGTTTGCAGTGCTAGCAGAAGAACTAACCAAGGAAAATTTCTGAAGCAAAGAAGCACATTCCTCCTCAGTTTGAACCTGGGATTCCAGAGCCTCTCGCATCTTGGACTCAAGAGCATCAGAATGAGCCTCTGCATCTCTGAGGGAAAGTAGCAAAAGTTCCCTTTCCTTGTCGGCGGAAGCAAGACTGTCACCCAACCGCTCGGCTTTCTCAAAGTCCTCCGCTTCACAAGCTTCCTCCAGTTGCCTCTCCAGTTCTAAGTACTTGGCAGATGCCTCAGACAGAAGCTGCGCAGCTTTTCTTCTTTTTCTGATGGAATCCTTTCGAGCCGCGGAGACAGAAGATACAGCTCGGCGAGCACTATTGAGCTTCTCGGCAATGAGCACCCTCATTTCTTCAAATCTGATCCCGATTGTGCCTGTGCCGGTGCCGGTGCCCGTGGTGGGTTCCGACATTGCTGGTTCCACTTCATTTTCATTCTGAAAGGAGGAAGTTGCTGTTGCTGTCGCTGCGGGGTGTTGTTGTTTTTGTTCTTGATGACTTTCAATTGGAACGGGAGTAACTAGGAAGGGGGGGTGATCGTGATCTTGATGTTTTAATTGTTGATGATTGGCGTTGGAAATATCATCTTGATCTCTAACTCTATCATCTCTTCCGTATCCAATCCTTAAACCAGCAGCTCTCTTCTTCTTTCGGGAAGAGGAGATTTGTAGGGTGGCAGAGGAGGGCCGAGGTTGATCTTCTTCCAATATTTCTTCTTTTGCTTTTTCTTGGGGTTTTTCGACAGCGATGAGACTGAGATCGGCGAATAAGTTCTCATCGAGGGGCGGGGGTGGGGGTGGGGCCGGAGGAGCTAAAGCAGAGGAGGAAGAGGATATAGACAAAGAATCATTTACGCAGGCAGGGTGGGCTTCTTCGAAGGTTTGACCCTTATTCTGATGATCGTTATCAGTAGTTTTTTGTTCAGATTCAAGATCAGGATCAGGAGAAGAATCGGATACACCAGCACCAGGTGTTGGAATACTAAAAAGGACCATCCCCTCGAACAGAGACTCCATATCGTCATTCTCCAGCTCCCCCGAAGCCATATCTGCTAATTCTTCAGCTTCTTACCCTTCCTCCTAAATTCTTTTCTAATTGAATAAGAAAAAGCCCCCAGCCACCCAACCAGCAAGCAACTACTAGCAAATTGCAAATAGGAAATAGTAAGCTGGCTATGAGCAGCCAGTCTTAACCACCATAATGACTACTTGCTTACTTCAGACGACGGGATTCATACCTCCTACGCTCAAGGGAGCATCGCACGATAGTTTTTAGTTGATGACGTTACCTAAGGCCGCCAGAGGCATCGCGCCGCAGCGGAGACGGAGACACTTTTATTAAATTGTAGTACTATGATCCCAGGCCCAACGTCCCAGTCCACTTGAAATCGTGAAAATGGGTTTTCCGATTATGATAAGATTATGTAATGATAAGAATAATTTTTTTTGTAGAATTTATACCGTCTGATTCTTTTATTTTACAAGCTAATTAGATTTTTTCTCATGTATTAGCACGGCAGTGTGTTATTATTGAAAAAATATATAATATTATATAGTTATTTTGAAAAAATAGAATTGTAATCTTTTATTTTTATTAAAAAATATATTTTATATTAAATTAAAGAATAAAAATAATAATTAAATTTTTATAGAAAAGTTTAAAAATTTATGTATATTAAAAATCTAAATATTATTTAAATAATATATTAAAATTTTGAATAGAGGAGAATGTCAAATTTCAAATTTTATTAAAAATTTAAAGTGATAACACATAAGAATAAAAATATGAAATTATAATATAATTTAATATAATTACTTATTTACAAATAAAAAAAATTATAAAATATCAAATAAAAATGTCTCACAAAGGTGGTGGGTTGTAGTGATCAACCTCGGGCGACTGTTTACCAAAAATACATGTCCTCAGAAAGTTGTAAAACCATGAATGGAGACTAATGCATGTTCAATGTCAGAAGGCCAAGTAAATTGATGACCGAAGAGCCAACAACTAAAGTGCCGATGAACGACGGATGTATGGTTTTGAATTATACCAATGAAATTATGTTTGCTTACCAAATTCCACTTCTATATACCCTCAAAAAGTCTAATAAGCTCTTGAAAATATCAAAGAAGTAAAGAATTCTTCCAAAAATTATGAGCCTAACTTAATATATTTATAATATATTAAAAGTGCTTCTAAATTGATCTTATCTTTTTTTTTATTATAAAAATTTCATTTTTCTTTGTTGATCAATAATGTAATTATTGAATAAAAGACTTTTTATTATTAATTTTTTAATATATTTTATGAAAAAGTGTTCCATTTTGAAAAATTATTTTATAATACATAAAAGTATGTATTAAAAAAAATTAGGAGTTAATTAAGATAAATTCAAGTTGGTATTTTTTAATTTTTATCTACTCAATTTATAATATATACAATTAAAAAAATACTTTTTTAGTATTCCTATAAAAGATTTAGAGGCTAGTATATCTGGTAGTATTTTTAATTAGTACTAACTAACATATTAAACAACTTAAATTCAATTATAATGATATAAATGTAAATTGACATAAATATTATTAATAATTTATATAGAAAATTAGTTGAAAATACTATAAATAATAATTACAAAAAGTTTCATGGTAAATGAAACTTATTGTAATTTTTTGTTTCAATATGAAATTAATAATTACAAAAACTTTCACAATTCAATGAATGTCTTAAAAGTAAATATTGAATCGTCTTGTCTATCTTGGTTTGATAAATGAATTTTTCTCCAATTACAAAGAATAAAGGAAATACTCATTTTTCACCAATTACAAAGAATAAAGAAAATACTCAACTGATAGATTAAAATTGTGCTCCATCCGTCCTAAAAAAAGAGTCAACTTTTGTTAAGATATAACATTTAATTAGTTATTAGATACAGTTCATTTAATGCACCATTAAATATATAAATTTATGTTTTTTAATTTTGAGTATACATAATTATTATTAATATGGACATTTTAGAAATTTGGTTTAAAAGTCTTTTTTCAGACAAAAAAAAGTTTTCAATATCATAAAAAAAATTATTCTATACCCAATTTATGATTTCCTAAGTTTCCCATCTTTTATTCATAAACCAAAAAATATGTTGAGACAAATCAACTTTATAGATCTTGAAAGGGATGGACTTGATGGATCTTGTGAGGGATGAATATTAGAGATATGACTAAATAGTTCTGAAAATGGAGGATATAGAACTTTTTTTGAGATATCACATGTGATATAAAGCTTCATAACTTGTTTTGATAAGTTAATATTCAAATTACGTGCATTTTTCATGGCGTGTGATAAATTGATAAAAATTATAATTTAAATTCAAATAAAGTAATAAGGATAACAATTTGTATTTGGATACAATTTGAAAGTGAATGAAATATATCAAACTACTCAAATAAGAGTTCTATTTAAATTAAATTCATTTATTAGATTACTCAAATAACAATATTAAATTAAATTTTATAAGAGATGGTAAATAAAGATGAACATGTGTCTTGATTATAATAATCAAATTTGCACACGCATTAAAAAAGAAAGGTTAAACATGACAAAAAGATAATTTTTCTAGTGGTTTGACAAGAACATGATAAATGATATCAAAGCAAACCAAATGCCATGATCAACAAGAAATGTGATCAGCAAAAAATGTTACAAGAAATATAGAGATAACCACCAAAATGGTCACTTACATATTGGTGAATGAGCTTTTTACTCTATCATTTTTAAAACGAGAAAAAATAATCCCTCACATTTCATGATTGTACTTTTTTTTGTCCTCCGTTACTATTCCGTTTGTTTTTCTATCAAATGAGTCCTCATGCACTACACATGATTTTTTAACCATGGGCAAAGTTAGAATTTAAAAAAAAAAAAAAATCAACCCACCCCCTTCTATCCCCTCCATCTATCCTGAATCACATCTCACTTGTTTGCAAATCAGTTGAGAAATCCATGAATTTCTACACCAATGTTCTTGGATTTGTCCCCATTTGAAGGGCCAGATCATTTAATTTTGATGGACCTTCGTAGATTCTTCATAGATATCATATTATTAGTCTAGAATTTCCCTTATTTGTTTTCTTCATCAAATTAAATTTGGATTTTGATTTCTTTGTTTTTGGTTCTATTTATGTGCAAGTTGTTTAGCTATGGAATCGGAATTCATTTGTTGCAATCTGAAAACCCGGAAAGCTTGCCTTCTACGTGTTTGATGAATTGCTTCATGGCATGGGGTTATCCGCTTCAAAATGATTTGCCATTGATAAAGGCATCTTGACATTGTTAACATTGGTTGACGTAATAAAGTCCCAAGTGCTTGTCATAATAAATTTTAGAAGCACATAATGATTCAGAGAGATGTGACAACATATATTTGTTATGCTTGCACCTGATGATTAAGATATGCCTAAGATTGTGGGAGGTTCCACATTCCAATTTGCTTGGTTACAATTTGTGGGATTTGTTTTTGTTAGTTTGTTTAAACAGCCCATAATGACATATCAAAATCCCCAACTTTGTTCTTGAATATAACGGAGGGCACATCTCTATGCAACTGGCAGCTTTTGAAGTTTGCAGTATTTGATCATGCGAAAAATGAGGAAACCTAGCATTGGTTATGTTCCGAGTATAGCAGATGCATCCATCACAAAATGTCCATAAAAAAACATGATCATAGCCAACTAACAAAAGCAGACGTTATCCCCTTGTCAACATCCAAGGCATTCAAATGCGTAAGCACGCACTTGACAATGATGGTAGAATCAAATGACCAATTTGCTGCCTAAATGCCTAAAATGAACTCTAGTTTTGGTTTTACCAATATATAGCTTCATTTAACCAACTTGAAAATTCTACAAACTAGAATAGACACTCTTTGATGAGAAAGTTGAAGAAAGACATGTAAGTGATCACAAACTAGAAGTGTAATGTGTCAATCAATGATGAACCAACAGGTCACAGGTTATGGACTTGTCTTCAAAACAAAGAATAGTAGAATAAACAATCCATTTAAATTGCAGACCACAAGATCAAGTTAAGGAAGCTTCAAGAATGTGATTCTGCAAGGGATGCAATAACTCTAGGGAACAGAGTGGCTACAAGCATTCCTAGAACTAATTTGTCAGTGAAACCAATAGTTTTGGCGCATTCAGGATCAAAATGCAGAGGTTTGAGTCCAGGTTGAGCTTGGAATATTCCACAACATCTGATTATGAAAATGTGCGGGCTATCTTCAAAACGTGTTCGCCTTTGAGCACACTCGGCACAGACGATGAATGCAAGAAAGCGGTTAAGGAGTTAATGGGGTTAGCTTAAGTATTCCTCTGAAGCAATTCATCAAACACATAGAAGGCAAAGCAAACATGCCCCAATAATGGGAATTCCGATCACACCAGCTAGCAAAAGATGCTCAAAGAAGGTGAGATATCCAACTGCGAGCAAAAATAGTCGCCAAAAAACATCAAAGCCATGATCAACAAATTAATTCAGACTTTTTTGGTTGTACATTAAATTCATGGCACGGGTTTTTATTGTCTCGCTAGTAAATGGCTAGGGAGCAAGGGATGAATGTGAAGCGCATGATAATTGTTGAATAAATAGTTTCCATGGAAACATTTATATGTCAAATAATAAAAGGGGTTTGAGATTGCAATATGAAGCTGAATCGTGGCAATGAAACCTCTTGTATCCCATAGATGAACATTACCAAGAGCAGGGAACATGTAAAATATCAAAGTAGCTATGCTAACTTGAAGTAGAATGAAATTGTCCGTGCAAAAAAAAAAATCAAATGGATAGGAGGAGGAGGATTGGAAACATTAACTCAAGATTTCTCCGGCATGCTTTCCGAGTTTTCAGATTGCAACAAATGAATTCCGATTCCATAGCTAAACAACTTGCACATAAATAGAACCAAAAACAAAGAAATCAAAATCCAAATTTAATATGATGAAGAAAATGGATAGGGGAAATTCTTGACTAATAATATGATCTCCATGAAGAATCTACCAAGCTCCATCAAAATTGAATGATCCGGGCCTCCTAATGGGGACAAATCCAAGAAAGTTGGTGTAGAAATCTATGGATTTCTCAACTGATTTGCAAACAAGCGAGATGTGATTCAGGATGAATGGAGGGGATACAGGGGATAGAGGGGAGTGGGCTGATTTTTATTTTTTTTTTAATTTCAACTTTATCCATAGTTAAAAGGTCATTTACGTGCACGAAAGTTTATTTGACAGAAAAATAAATAGAATAGTAACAAATTACTAAAAAAAGTACATTCATAAAATGTTAATAAAGAACTAAAAAATTTATTTATTAATATGTAAAAATCTATTTTAGTGATTATCTCGAAAATATATGTTCCAAAGAACTACTGAAAATTCAAACACATGTTACCGGAAAGTACTGAAAGTCAATTCATATCAATAATTAAACGCAACTTTTTTTTGTGTTTCATAAAACTACTGAAAATCATTTCATATTAACGATTTCATGCATAGTTTATAAAATTATAATTTATAAATTATATGATTATAATTAAATGATTTTATTTCAATTTTTATTTCTTATATATTTATTTATTTATTTATATTAGTATATATTTTAATTTTAATTAGATATAGAAATTATATTTTATATTTTGACAACTATTTTTCATCCTACTGTATAGGGTCAATTATGTAAACGATTAAACGTTTATCTCATTATATAGACTATATTTCGCTATTACTTTCATTTCATAATAATTCTTAAAAACTCAGTACTAAAACTTAGCAAAAATTCACCTAATGATCTCAGTATTGAAACCAAAACATAAATTTTTTAAATCAGGAGCTACATGAAAGAATACTTTACACAACGGGCAACCCCAACAGTCTTCCACATTCCACATAACATACCACTTGTTAATGCTTCTCTCTCCGTCTTTTCAGTTATAAAATGGTTAACAAAAATAAAAAAGGCCATCAATATCTTGGTGGTATAAAAAAAATAAAAATAATAATAATAATAATAAAAAAAACTAAACTCTAACTAAAAACAATAAGAACAATCAAACCATCAAGCTCATTTGACTGCTTCACAAATGTCACCTTACTCCTTTGTCTCAGCAGCTTCAATGTCCTTCACAGGAGCTATTTCCACTCCTTCCTTCAATAATCTAAATTCCTCCTCTGTCAGGCTATTTTTTCCACTAGGCGTGGTCTTCGCATTGGACTGTTTCTCAACCTCCACAGCCCAACTATAAACCACCATGCCGACGACTGCAACCAGCATTCCCATGATATTCTTCAATGTCAGCTCCGAATCAAATAACAGCCATCCCAATGTGAGGACACATACAGTTTTCATGTGACCTAAAACCTGGAAGGAAACGGCTGAGAAGCGCCCAATACAGAGGTACTGACTCACATTGCAGAAAACAGCTAGAGAGCACGACAGAAGAATAAATAACTGCACATGTCACAACCAGATATTAGATGCGCCCCTGATATGATCACCTCCAAAGTCATCAAAGTAAGAGAAAACTATATCATAAGTGAAAAGCTTACAATAGCGCCAGTAGAATACTTAAACTCTAATATAATTCTTCCAGAAAGATAATAATCAACAAAAGGGCCGAGCACAAGAAGAGAAGCTGTTTGGATGGGTGCTGTTTTGCTCAACAACTCAAATGATCCAATTGAGTACTTCTTCTGCAGGGAACCTATTGACTGCATTGCAAAATATATTTCTCCTTAAATAAACCTGTGAAAGCCAATTCAAAAGCAAATATTCTGAAATCATCAAATATTGTTGCATGGTAGGGCTATGACCACTTAATCTTTTCCATGAAGCTCTCCGCAGAATCACTTTTAGATGAGATTTAAGTATCCAATTACCTAGAATATATTTGTTTCACTCAACCGAAAGCTATGGTTACGAAAATATAAATGAATGTAAAGAATCTATGTCAAGGCAATCAACTCGACTCAACAAAGTCTGCTGACACAATCAACTCAACTCAGTAAAGTCTGGCCTAAGGATTCACAGTTGGCTACATCATTTGGTAGTTGATTCCATTCAATGTTATACTTCTGCACTTCCCAAGCATGCATTAATTAAAAGACCATGTTTGATTTTGCTTACAAAATGATCGGAGAAAACAGAAATGCAGCTCAAATGAATCCAAGCAATAATGATCCAGCCATAAAATAAGGAAAAGCCTAGCAGAACAATACCAAGAATGAATTTTCCATGTTTAATAAGGCTGGCTGTGGACAATTTCTGATGCTTATACCACTTATGCCAAAATGACACTCAATGAAATTTTAGTTTAATAATTGGGAGAGTAAATTCAGCTATTTAGTTTAAGGTTTTTTAAGAACTTTAGCATCTAATGAAGGAAGAAATTTAACAAATAATAGGAAAATAGCTTCAAATCCCTATCTTTCTCAGAACTAAAATGAAATTTTTAACAAAGAAGTGGGACACAAATCCACATGCTTTGCCATCTTTCCAGGAGTAAAAGTTCAGAACTCAAAATATTTCGTCTTTCCATCTATACCATTAATAAAATTGAAGCAAAATCCTACGAACAGTTCAACATCATGAACTTTCACATGCAACCTCAAGCCTCATGATTGTTAATTGAGAAAACATAAGATGTTCATTCATGCATCTTCAAAGCCTTCTGGGTGTCAAATGAATAAGCATAAGATATTAAATATCATGTTTAAATTACCCAGGTATCATCACAAAACTACAGTAACTGGAATGGAGAACATGAGGATGCCATTTTTGTTCAACAGTCATAAACCAGTAGCTCCTTAATAACTAAAATAAATTATCCTTCATCCTTTGTGATGGAATATCATATGTCAGCAGGGATTAAAGTACATTGAAATACACTTACAATTTGTTGTAACGATGTTGACAGCACAGCAACACAAGCACAAATGAACCCTTTAACATTGACCTTGACATCAGTAACAGTGCAAACACCCACACCTATAACCACAACCACAACAGACATTTTAACTTCCCTCGAGTAGTGCTTATTATGAAGTATCCACTCCATTACACAGACAACTGGGATCATGCTCAATTTTGAGATCTACACAGAAAATAAAAGCACATCAGTTTAATGTACAAAGAAACAGTTTTGAAAGAGGGAAAAAAAAAGGAGGAAACTTAAATAATAGAAACTAGGAAGATAATCTCTAAATGAGAAAGGTTTTTTTCAAGAATTAGAAATTTGTAATTCCCAAAGAAGCTTGTGAAACTGTGCAGAACCAAAGGAATAGATTTACACCCACTAACTTTTCAAATAGAACATTTAAAATCTGGTAAATGATATATAAAATACTAACAATTACAGTTAAACATACTCAAAAATGAAGTTAATTACTTATGCCATGGATATGTCTTCTTTCATAGTCACACAAAGGTGTTTGACTTCAAAAAATGACAAGACTCAAGGAAGTGAACAACAAATGCAGATGCAAGCGGTACCTTAGTTTAGAATCGAACCATTAACCTCGATTCTTCTTATCATGTGTCTATTAACTGTAACACGATCTCCTTCTCTTCATTTGTTCTTCTTTAACTTTATGGTGTATTTTCTGACAATAATTCCTTGAGGTACATAACAATGAAGCCCTTTCTTATTTTATTCTTTTGATGTTAAATCAGAGTAGTATTCACAAAATAGTATTCCCCATATACGGGAGGTATAAACCACATATCCAGATCAAATAATTCATCCAAGATTCGCTGCATGCAGGAAAATCTTTCTGGTCCAAGAGAATATATAAAGCTAAATCTGGTACTTTAAAATACTTAGAGGGCGACTCTAAGCCTTCAAAAGATCTCCAATTCCTTTCATTCAATTATACCAAAAACACATCAAGAGCAAAATCCGAGGTTTTTGGTCTTCTGTATATTTTCCCTGTCTCCTACAACAAAACATGACAATGACTTCCACAAATATTGAACATCCTTCCCGAGCTTCTTTTTTCCCTTTTTTTTTTTTGAACTTTTGATCTAAAAATTCAGAATCTCTTGGTTGCAAAGAAAATCAGGCTTCTATACAGACAACAAAAGTAAATTCTAGCAGCATCAAAATATACAGGACACTTGACCATTTCAACAAGAGTACGGAGTGTACTGCACTTAAAATTAGATGAATAGAAATGTAGATAGATCCTACTCTTATGCAATTGTATAGATGAAAAGTAGAAGAGCAAACGGAATATATTATTGTAGGTCATACTTGGTAAAAGCCAACGGAGTTAAGCATAAGACTAAGGTTCATCCCTGTAATGGACATATTTGCAACAACCGAAAACCAGAGAAGCTCCCACAAGGGAATATGCTTTGACGCAGATAACCCTGTAGCATTTGAAACCATCCCAACAAGTGCAGTGACAGCAAAATGAAACCCCGTCAATGTAGTAGCTGGAGGAAACCAAGAATAAAAATGTGTGAGTAATTGTAACAGTATCATAAAAGTTAAAAATATGAAGCTAGCTTCTTAACGATTGTGGCTGGAGCTACCAAAACATGCTCTATCACTGTAAGCAGATTTGAGTCAAAAGGTCGCCATAAAAATCAATGCAAAAGCTGGCAGTATTGATTAGAAACACAACCCGCCATCCCCCCTCTAGCTTTACAAATTAGTCCCTCCCTCACCAAAAAAAGGTCCAGTTTGGTCTTTTAGTTATGAAGTACAATCCACTTAAATGATCATTAAATGCACAATTTCTCAAACTCTTTTTGGGACAGGGAGTATATAAAAATAGATGTGGAACACAGTATGCCGTTGTCTGTGTATTAGATCTTCATGGATGCCGCATGAAATAGTCATGGAAAACAATAAGCGCCAGTTCAGTAATCAACATCAAGCCCCCATCAAAACAATCTAACAAACGATTGAAAAGAATGTATAGATAAAAGACAAAGAGATCAACCCAAACAATACAATAAAGAAAAGGGAAACGTAGCATACGGTAAATTGGAATGGAGAGACTAACCAAAGCTGAAAGCATAACCATTGGCAGACATTAGCTGCTTGTTGGCCATAATAATTCCAACAGAACTGACAACGTTCATTGCCCATGCGCCCACATCGGACACCGCAGATTGTTTCTTCTGGGCCTCCATTTTGTATAAAGAGTATCACCAGTAGGCCCACCGCCCCGATTTACCTAGGACTGAGTAAAACAGCAGCAGTGATGGAAAGCACCGACAGGCAAGCAGAAGAGATCCGCAGCCCCTCAGCAGAGAGGGGAACGGGGACGAACAGATCTCGCAATATGAGAAAATTTAGGAAGTAAAACAAGCAACCTTTTATAAAGAAAACGAAACTAAGTACACTATTTTTTTAATCAAATAAGGAAAGAATAATGTAATGGAGGGCAGTATACATATATATAGAGCTAAAAGAAGTGAGGCAAGGATGAGGTGAGAGCGTGATATAATTGTGAAGATGGAATGAAGAAACCAAAAAAAATGATTCAGCAGGATGGTGGTTTGTGATCACTAATGTATGTATACATGTATGGAGAAGTCGGGAAGAGGAGGAACATGTGATGCGTGCGTTGCGTATTGCCTTAAGCGATGGGGATAATGAGTATGAGAACGCGAGCAGAGAGAGAAACAGACAGACAGAAAAACAAAATGGGTGAAGCCTTTGAAGGAAGGAAGATCTGGACAGTATAATTTGTAGTTCGTATTCGGTTTTACGATGTTAGAGAAGAGAATGAGAACAAGTGACTATATGCATTTTTATTTCGAGGCCTTTTTAGGTTTTACCATTATACTTCCCTCCCTTGGAACCCAGAATTGAACATCATTTTAATTCTTTCTTTTCTCTTTATTTTAATTACAATCTAAATCTCTATTTATTCTCTCAACAATTTATCTAATCTAATCATCTCTAATTGTATTTTTTAATTATTACTCATTTTATTTTTCACATGAGAAGATAAAAGTTAAGTTATTATTGTTGTATACTAACACTTTATTTCTTAAAATCATTAATGTCATTTGTAATTTTTTTTAATGTCATCTACAAAATATAACTAATTATCGTAACCTCAACTCTAGAATCAGCATTTTCAGGGATTAGCATACTTAAATATATTTATTATTATAGATATTATACCTCCTCTGTTCTAAAAAAAAAATCCTTCCAAAAATATTTTTTTGCTCTGAAAAAATCACTTTTAAAACATAATTCTTTTAATATCTTTACTAATAATAATTATATATAATCATAACTCAAATTTAAGAATATGTAAAATCAGATTGAGCTCAAATGATTTTTTTTCGAAAAAAACAAATAGATGAAGTATGTGATATATGTGAACTATCTTCTCTTTTCGTTCTTCTTCTTCTTCTTTTTTAATTTATTTTTTATTTTATATAGAGCTTAGAGAAAAAATCCAAAATTCACATACTTTCTCTTGTTTGACCACTTCATTCAAACGCTTTTAAAAAATGTATCGTAAAACGAAAAACAAAGAAAAGTTGCTTAACTAGATAAAAATAAATGGTAATCATTGAAAAAAAATATAAACTAAGAGTATAATTTTTATACCAACTGCAAGTACCCCAAGATAAACTGTTTTAAAATCTACAGAAATTTGATAAGTTGCAGAGTCTATTTTAGTACATTGTACTATCATGGATGATTAAAATATTTTTTGTAATTTTTTTATAATATCAATCACAAAATAATTATTCATTAGCATCTTAACTTTTCAGCATAATATACTTCAAAAAATATTAATAATTATTATAATGTATCCTTTTCAATTTCCCTTGTGATTTATTCAATTTCAATAGTAAAACTGAACCTTCCCAACCATCAAATCTTACATAGACTGGTGATTTATTTTTATTGGTAAATATGAGGATTAAAGTTGAAAAGCTTTAAAATAAGTGAAGGTCAGATTGAATATATAAAATTTCACTTTAGCAATCGCATTTTATATATATATATATATATATATATATATATATATATATATATATATATATATATATATGCATAGTTTATATTTTATGATGTAAAATACAGCTAAAACTCAATGAAAAATTTTATACAATAATTACAAGGCAAGTGATGCTTAATGGATTATAATTTTGGGATGCTGACTATGAAATGAACACAAATAGAAAATAAGAGTAGACTGAATGAGAACGTTAATATGGACATGTAGACATATCATACTAAATATAATAAGCAAAAGCATTAAAAAAAAGGTATGAGTATCCGACTAGATAACAAAAAATGAGAGAAACACATTTAAAATAGTTTAAACTCATGTAAAAGATTTTTAGATGCACCAATATAGTGTTTAAATAGTATAAAATTATTAACTAAAAATAAAAGTGAAATGAAAAAAATTAAAAAGGCTCAAAAAGAAACTATTAAAATCAAAACAAATTATTCAAATTTAAATAAAAATATGTGTTTTACAACCTAAGATAACAGGATTAATAACAAAACAAATGATGAAATTTAACCAAGTAACAGTCTTGCGAGATAACAAGATTAATTTTTAATTGAAATGAATATTATCCTCAATCATTTTTAGTAACAAATAAAATAATTATTTTAAAATAAGATAGAAAATAAAAAAATAATAAGATAACTTGTTATTTTATATTTTAAATCTAATAAAGTTTATTATTGAGGATTGTTGCATCAACAAAATTTTCACTAACAATAATAAAATAAGTGTTACTCCCTCCGTAAAAAAAAAAATTCACTTTGAAAAAATTTATTTGTCCTACAAAAGAGTTAGCTTTTGGAGTGAAATTTTTGTATTACCTTTGTTAATAATACAATGTATAACCCAATTAAAAAATAATAATAAAATATAAAATTATATTTAATTATGTATTAAATATATTGTATTTTGTAATTTTAAAAAAGTTATACCAAATGAAAACTAGACTTTTTTTTTTTTGGAAACAAAGGGAGCATTATTGTATTCTTTACACAGATAAATTCAAAATTAATAGCACTCATTTAAATAAAAAATTTTAAAAAGTGATATATTTTAAGTTTGGATGATATAATTATATACTTATAGAAAATTGATTTGATAGTAAAAAAATATTTTATGAGTACGCAATTTATCTTACAAAGGGCAAACCTAGCATTTAAAATTTTTACGTTATACATGTGGTCATTCTAAGGGAAAAATGGATATGTGACCAAACTTCAAATCAATTCTTTAGGATGAATGTAACTAACCCCATTTTATTTAAGGCAGCATACCTCATTGGATTGTTAAAGCCATAATTACATAAACTTTGCAACACCCTTGCTCTAGTTTTTTTTATTTTTTTACCGAAACAGTAGTTATGTTACCAAGCTGAATGGCAAAAGATATATAGCTAAGAAGGCTAAATGAGATTCACGATGGTGAATTAAACCAACCCCATGAAAATATGCACATCTGCTAAGGAGGAATACGCCCTACTAAATCGGAAAAAGCAACAATACTATTTAAGACAAAAGAAGCACTCCCAATAGGGGACAAAAGAAAACACTCCCAAAGGGAGACAAAAGAAAATAAAATACTTGACGAAATCGGGAAAATACATCCTATCGAGTAGAGACAACACACTGACATTAAAACTAAAAAAACTAAAAATTAAAACTAAAACAACTATCGATTAAGAAGACTAGCTCAACTAGGAGTGGTCACCACCAATTACATGCGAGGAAAGAAATTGAACATCTCAAACCTAACTCTCTTCCCACACAATCCGTAATGATCCCGCAAACATTGAATAGCGTAGTAACCACACCCTTGGTCTAGTAGGACTATCAAATCTGGAATCTTGAAGATGCGCCACAGTAGAAGGAAGCTAATCCTAGTTTCCGTGCAAATAAAGAGATTCCTACAGTTCATTCTTAATGTTTTTTTCCTACTTCCTACTAGTAATAGTCGTTTTCACTGAAATCCTTAATTGAATCAACCTTCATAATCAATGCTTATTGATGCTTAACGCCTGCGTTCGTGATTCCAAACTTTTATCTCAGAAACACTGTGAAGCGGAACAGTCATTGACAAAAATAAAGATAACCAGGAAACAATTTCCAACAAATTGACAAAAATATGTTTCCGCCATGGGAAAAACACATCCGCAGCTTTCCTTTGCCGAGGGCAAAGGCTACGAGGTTGACAGAGCATACTAGTATATTGTATAAAGATCCTCCAAGAAAAGTTGGGATGTCAGCCAGACAGGTAACGCAGCAGCCTGCCTTGGCACAAGAAATAACAGAGAGATATCACTCCTCAACAACCCCCTCCATTGAGTCTATTCCATAGACACCGATTAATTTATCACCATAAACACTACACCACACCTCTTAGCTATGGCAAATGGGTTCCCTCACCCCCACTACCCAACATGGTAATATTTAACACAACTAGGTCTCAACTTCTAGAAATTGAGTACCTCAACACGGTATATCTGACACAACTAGGATCAAACAAGAATACATACACCCAAAAAAAAAAAAATCCTAATCAAGTAATCAACCCCTTCCCAAGCTTATAAATGTCTCTGAGCGCCAGGTGGTGCTGTTGGCATTGGAAAATTGAAGTTGAATGAACCACCACCAGAGAACTGGGGAGCCTCCACGTAAGGGCTCTGGAAGATGCAATCACACAGGAATTAACAACAATAAATTCCAACGCATCGTAATGCAATTATGCCTTAAAGCATCATTTGATGGTCAAAATAAATAAATAAATAAATAAATAAATAATTTGCATCAGACAATAATATGACTTGAAAAATGTATATGTGACTCGTACTACTACGTGAGATTTGATCATTTGTAGAGAATGAGGAGAGTGAGTCATGCTACAAGCAGAAGAGATTACAAAGACACTCGGGGAACCTTCTAATCAGTTACATTTTATGCCATTTTTCTAAAAAACTCTAGAAATATAACACTGCAGGAAGGAGAAAAAGTGTCTGAATTAACCACGTTAAAAAGAACTTGTACTTTCCTAGGAAGGAATTTCTTAAAAAAGGCTCAAAGGTCATTAGACAAGATAAAGTCCTCAAAGTAATAGGATAAAGCTTGGGTTTGGGTTTTTTAACATGAAGCAGAACACAATATCAATAAGTACCTGTGATGAAAGAGGTGGGCCTACATCATCAGCATTTGAAGATTTTGCAGGATTATTCACAGGAAAGGCATCATAAATTGGTTCACCTCCATTCAGTCCATGTAAAGGACTGTTTATTGCCTTTTCAGTTTCATTCTCATTGGCAGACTTTGCCCTCTAATCAATATGATTTATTTTTGAACCCAAAATAAAAATTGACATGGAACAAAAAATGTCAGCTATTAGGCAAGCCAGGTGAAAAGGAAATTGAAATAACAAAATGATAGAGAGGTATAACAAGATCTAGTACCTGGAAAATTTTCCCAAGTGTTTTCAATCCCTTAGCTCGTGCACGAAGTTCCTCTTTCTTTGCACTGTTGTCCTGTAGAACCTAAAAAGATTGCTGCAAAAATATCACAAACTGAAAGGAAGACTGTTACGAGTAAATGATTAAAATTACAATCACCATTTGACAAACACGGGAGAGGGTTGCTTCAATATCAGCAACATTTAGCTTCCACAGTGAATCAATCATTAATTTCTTGTGAGATTGCATGTATTCCTCAAGCTCTTCCTCAGTATAGTTTCCTTCCGCATTGAGTTGCCGTTTCATATCCTCTTGTAGCTGAATCAAAGCAATTGCACCTAAGAAAAAGTATCACATAGTCAATTTCTCATCGAAAGAAATTAACACATCAGAGCTATTTTGCAGGCCAGCACCACTGAGCATCCAGAGAGATGAATTGATACGCTTAATATTCAATATATATAAACACAAACACACACACACAAAGGTGATGAATCTTCCCAGAACAATATCAACTTTTAGTTCCCTCAATCTCCAAAATGCTTTTCTCCACTCATTTTCCTTATCCTCTTCTCTCTGTCTCTCCATCTAATGAATTAAGTTGATATTCTTTGACATAGGCACAAATGAAAGCACTAATGAAATGTTATAGAACAATAATTAAATACATCACATTTTGATCATTCCTACGATTACATGCTAACCTGTTGCTGCAGTCACTTGGGACTTAATAAAATGGCCTTTGTTTCTGAACCACTCAGCTATAAATGGCACACCCAGATATATTGCCTTCTTTCCCAACTCTTTAGCTGCCTGCCTTGCATATATATACCCAATCGTATTCAGCATATCGACACCATAAGCTGTGAGAGACCATCAAAATGAATGAGAAAAGATACTCTATGCATTCAACAATATGCTAATGAAATCAAGTGTACTGTTATATAAAGGACATTCCTCCTTTTTTTTTGAGACCCAGGGATGGTGTAGTAAGAAAGGAGAGTTGCCAAAACCCAGATCTTGTGTTTGAGACCCAGGGACGGCCAAAAAAAAGGGGACGGCCAAAAAAAGGACATTTCAATTCTGTTAAAAAAGGGTTAATTCTATAAATTACAGTAGAAGTAGGGACAATTTACCCTCATAAAGAGAAGGTGAGAGGAAAGTAGGGAAACCAAAAGGAGCAACAACTTGAAAGCAAACAAAAAAAGACATGAAAAATCAAATCGAGTACCCGTATAGTCACATTAACACACTCAAATTCAAAATAAGAGCAATGTAAGATACTTTCCTTCAGCAGATGTAACAAATGACTAAAATGATCTTCTATTAAGAACCATGTCCATGCGAACTTTAGCCCAGAGCAAGAGAAAAAGTGATATTGGATTTTAGCAACAGTTGAAACGAAAAAATAATCCTATCAATATGTAAAACACATCATGGACAAAAAGAAGACTTTACAGATACACCATGAAGATGCAAATATTATAAATCAGGAATGAATAAATTGAAAGATATTGACAAATACAGGCAGATAAATGATCTCCAACCTTGAAGAGAACAGGAGGCAAGAAATTAAATTATAACATAAATACATCATTTGGGGCCCTACCCATCCCATTCTGTTTTAAGCCAAAACCCATTACCCCCAAAATCTTATACTATAAGGAATCTGACTATAAATTAATGCCAATAATCATGACCTCAGAGTAGTGATGCTTTCAGACACCAATCAACCAAGACTGCACAACTCTGACTTGGGTTTGTACTGTATGAATACCATGTCAGAAGATTACTTGCTAAATCTGCTGATGGTGAGCTGAAAACCAAGATGTGGATACCTGGTATCCTGAACCACAGAGGTTGTCCATCATCCAGACTGCCTTAAAACTGAATTGGGATGGTAAGGTCTTACTCAGACTGACATTGGATCCAAGAAAGTTCTGAAAGTAGAAGGGTCCTGGTAGATAATAATATTTGCTTCAGCTTGTTCAGCATGACAGCTAATCCCTGACAATTCCCGTGAAATTACATTGTGATGGAAACTGCTCTTGGTAATACATGCCAAGAAAACACTCTGGGTGCAATCAGGGATTGTAGTTAGATTAAATGGAAAATTTCATAATCCTCCCCATAGGAATCGCTTTAGGACCAAAGTCTAATGGAATGGTAAATTGGAATCCCAATGTGTCTGTGAGATTTTGAAGAATCTGGAGACTAATGGGCATATTCTAATTCAGTATCAGGAATTACTCCAACAGATATTGTTATGAGATATGCTACTGCACACTTGGTTGGTTTAAAATGGGCTTTGGCCCTCCGTACCACATGGGCAAAAAAAATAAAATAAGAATAAGAATAAGAAAAAAACCACCCCAGGCTTCAGTCTGCATGGTCCTATTATAATCTAAAGCACTGAACTGCAAAAATCTACTATCAGTTTTCTATTCATTGAACTGCA
Organism: Gynochthodes officinalis; assembly: GCA_020080225.1. Classification (NCBI taxonomy): domain Eukaryota; kingdom Viridiplantae; phylum Streptophyta; class Magnoliopsida; order Gentianales; family Rubiaceae; genus Gynochthodes; species Gynochthodes officinalis. The sequence continues at coordinate 25,846,042 of CM034620.1, forward strand.
CCAACAGGCATTCTTGAAAATGCAGATCACTGCCATGCATCGATACAGAAATGAACGCGCTGGAAAGTTTTCAAGATGTAGCAATACACCACCATAAGTCCAAGACAACAAGATCTTAAACCTCCGATTAAAAAACCGTTTAAACAGCAATAAAAGACCCAACAAGACTTCTAACTTTAGTGAAGACCTCACTCTCCATTGTCCATTAAGATTTTGAACCCATTAAGCACCCTTCGTGAAAATTAAACACCCTTTGTGAAAACAGTTCCACTTTCCCATTAAGATTTTGAACCCATAAGCACCCTTCATGAAAATTCTCACTAAATATGAAAATTTCTTGGAGAACTGACACATTGGGACTTAATATTTATAAAGAACCTGAAAAGTCCTACTCCCTTCATTATGCCGAAAACACCATAAAATTTTACACACAAGCTATTCTATCAGACTTGAGGGCCAATAAGTCTCTGAAATTGACCAACCATCAGGACTAATTTGGCCAATTGTTTCTACTGAATAGGAGTCAGCTGCCGTCATGCATCACCTTCTTCCAAGCTTTGTAGAAAGCACAGCATTTTCATTCATAAAGGCTGTACTTGTGATGGTCCACGAAGATCCTATCTAAGACTTATCCAATCCCAGAACAAGAGAGAACATAAAGGACCACTACACAAATCAATAGAAAGTAAAGCACAAAGAATTAAACAGAAACATGAACATTTAAAACATCTTCAGTTGTTCCCCAGATGAGATATAATTTCGAGTGGGAAAAGATAATCAAATGGCAACAGTGACTGGCACCAATTGATGACTAGATGAAGGCTATGAAGAAAAGGACAAACAATTCATAACTCTTTAACTTAAAATCTGTGGAAGTTAAGATTTATTTTGACATGATGTGCAGCAGAATAATTAAATAATATATGTTTTCATAGAAGATGGTAGCAAGACATGATCCATATAGCCGACTCCACATAGGATCCATGGCTTAGCTGCTGTTGTTGTGCAGCACATATGAATATGATGCTGCGGAAGAAGACAAGGGTGAGACACACGAACAGCATCCGAATAGTTTATCCAAAAATTAGGAGAAAACCATGACAGCACTCATAGAAAGAAGAAGTAATCCAACATCTCAGAGGAGTTATTCACCAATATTAATGATCAGCTCCCTAAAATCTACTACACCAGGTCCTTTATATAGAGCCTCTTACTGGCTAAAACTAACCAGGATTTGATAGCCAAACCCTATATAAAAGCTACTTTCCTAAAACAATTTGAATCTAACTAAACTAGTAATTATCAAGGCCGAAAAAGATCATCTTTATTATAATTCTAAAACACTAATGGGCTTATTTTATTTGACATTTATTGAAGCCCAAAGTTACTAGGATATGTACCACATCAGAATATTATATATAATGAATGAAATCAGACCTGCATTAGAGAGCCTTGATACCTCAGCTTCAGCATGACATATGAAGTCTTCTTTATTTCCTTGTACATATAGATTTAGTCTATCTTTTAATATTTCAGCAAGCTTCTCTTCTCTTTCCTTCTGAACGACCTGATGTGTAGTAAATAGTCATTAATATACAAAAGATGACATTACATTGCAATTCACAGTGAAATTCTTCTAACCAAATCTTAGGAAATAGGAGATGCCTGCACCCTAACTTCTAGCAATGATAAACTCCAAAGTTACCAGGACACAAAAGAACCACTGATAAAAAATAAATAAATAAGTGCATGGTAAAAATATAAACAAGTACAATAATGGAATCATACCCGCATTTTCTCTTGCAGCTTTTTAGTATCAAACTCTTCACCTTCCGTGAAGATATCCATTGAAGCCATTGATGCCATGGCAAGCTGCCCAATATATTCCTCAAAAAGCTCACTTCCAAAAAGCATGGCAAATATTGCTGCAGGATCAATAATAGCATCTCTGCAGGAAACACAGAATAAAGTTTTGGTAAAAATCAAATCAATAACAGCTCATTCCTGTAGGTTTGAATCTACATTACCCCCTTGCAATTAGGATTCAAATGGATCATTTATGTTTTATATTTCTCCTTTGATCCTTTGTCCTTTTCATTTCACATCATCTCGATACCTCATCTCAAGTGCAGCAATGACAGCACCTGCTCATGCTACCTTTCAAAATCACCAACACACCTAACATCCCTTTCTCAGTGGATTTCAAATCTAGGGGGCAGAGGAATATCCAATCAATTCCTGCTAAATTTAGCAAAAGTTTGGTGCAATTCTTTAGCTGAAAAATGGGTCATGTTATCTTCTTTTAATACAGTCAATAAGAAGTTAGATAAATGATTATTTATGATAAAGTCTATTAAGCAACACAACTGGATGGTTGCCTACATCTAATTCTGCTTCCAATTTTAGGGCATGAATTATATAGTTCAATAAGTCTACTCTCACCACTCTGAGTGAAGAAAGTTACTAATGCAATGATAGAAGAGATGCAGTGCTGCAGGCAGCCACTTAAATTGAAGAATTACTTTAGGGGCAAGAAAGAAAAAATAGATAAGGAAAACAAAGATAAATTGAAGAAACCAACAAATGAAAGAAAATTTGCTGTGATGTTTAGAGATAAAAGACAAAGGAAAGATGATGATATCTGAACATTCAAGAGGTCCACGCAAATGATCAGATACAAATTGCTCCAATTGTTAAATTAAGAAAGAAATTACATACAATTACAGAGAATGGTGTAGACTATGTTAATAATCAACATATTTATTTATAGGAAAAGTTTGACTTTTTCCTGTCAACTTTTTATGCTACAAGGGTGTTTTATGTAATTTAACCATTTTAAAACCAAACAATAATAATGAAGCACCAGATTTCAGAAAATTATCATTTCAATGAGTTGAATGAGAAACTGACGTTGAAATTCCAGCCTTCCCATAATTATCATATGCTTGACGTTGTGCAGGATCACTTAGTACTTGGTAAGCCTCTCCAAGAACCTAAAATAAAAATGAATAGATTACTGGAACAAGAAACTATGGTGCAGATTATAAGAAGTCAGTGAACAAGCATATTAAATAAACCAGGAAGAGTACTTCTAATAAACTAAATATGATAGAACTTGCTATTCTAAGGGAATTGATAATTATTATTCCTCTTCTCTAATTATTTTCTTTATCATCCAACTCACAGCAATCTGCAAGAGGGACCAGAAGATCATGAATGATGTGCCAAGGCTTCTATCAGAAATGTAGCAACGAAGAAAAATTAATTCTAAGCAAATGAAGAGGCCTTTCCATAGCTGGTAAACAGAGTCTTACCTGAAAATTTTGGGCTGCTTGAGGGTTATTTGGGTTTTTATCTGGATGAACTTGCCGGGCCTACAATGCAATAGCAAATAACAATAAAGTAATGGACAAGGTTGTTTTCTCCAAATGATTGTTTTCTCCATTTTGATAAAATGAATTTGCATTGATCTCCTAGGTTGTAGCAAGAAATAGCTTTTGAGAATATACCACCAAGGAAGTTAAAGGAAACAAAGAGGAGAAGCAATCCTCCAGACAAATAGACAATACCATGTTTTCTTCCCACTACTGAACTATAACATGATTAGACCAATTAAAAAAGTAAGCAACCTGAGCCACAGAAGGGCGTCCCTAATCATATGACAAAAAAAAGCATACAGGTAAGACCATCAAGGATTCTTCAAATTCTTTCCCGATCAATAAACATTAAATGTTGAGGTGTAATTAAGACAAAGAGAACTCCAATTAGCGTGGCAACGGCAAAGATTTAATTGTTGAAGTTAATTGTCAACTGAGAATGCTAAAATCATGTAGACCAGAAAAGAGTTTGAATACCAACCACCAAAGCACAATGATAAAAAGCAAGAGGAAACAAAAGAACAACAATAGCAATATTAATAACCCAGAAAGAACTTACAGTTGCAAAAATGAAGCATTTTTCTTTTTATCATGCTATTGGCATGTGCTATGAGTTACAAACATATGATTGTAATTGGAAATATACTCTAGGAGAAGCCAGAAGTTAATAGACCGGGGAGAGTTAAGGAGAATGAAAATGAGCTGCTCAGTCGAGACCCTTACCCAAGGATCCTTTCCTCCAAAGAGGAGAGCTCGGAAGTTTTTATTATTCTAGTCAGGCGGCCGATGCTATGCTATGTTGCCTCAAGGACCGGCAATGCTGTTCTCTCATTAGAGGAGGATAGTATGCTTAACAAGAAAGATTTCGATGAGCCCCTAAAGCAGTGGAGAAGGTTTTTTTTTTGTTTTTTCCTTACCAGGTGGTGGATAAGGTTGCACAACTGAAGGGGAACTTCAACCTCTAAAGTTCTTTCCATATTCCATAATACATACATACACGAGCGGAAAGCCAGATATTAATGTTCATGTAAAAGTTCAGGAAATATCCTAATATCGGAATTGGACCTCTTCCCACCAATTTACTTTTTACAAGCTAGATTTAGTCCACAGACAAACAACAGAGGGGTTTCTCTCATACATAGGCATAGACAAAAACAAGGGCAAATAATAGATGCAGACAAGTCCATGGGATATGCCGGAATCGGTAATACTGCTGTAATAATACCTTAATGTAATAAGCCTTCTTAATCTCAGCTTCGGTGGCGTTTGGGCTAACCCCAAGAACATCGTAATATTCAGTCTCCTTCACCATCTGTCTGTCTTCGACCGCCGAGCTGCCCTTTCTAGCTCCTTCTGCCTTCTATCTCCCCGAATAATCCAACTGATTAAAATCAATTTACTGAGAAGTTGCCGCCGGCGTCTTCAAGTGCCAGGTGACTTGACTTACTACATAACAGGGGAAAGCTCAGAAAGCACAGAAATTAATTAAAATGATGATCAATTGATAAACCCCAACCCTCCTTCCCTCCCTCAACACTCTCTTATCTCAAAACTGAACCCAACAATGTCAGTGCAACATTCACACAAACGCGGTGAGTAACTAATCTCAATCTGACACTGTCAGAGGCCTCTTTTTCCTATTTTAGTTTGAATCCTTCGGACTTGGTTGACTACATATGGGCCGGGCCCCAAGTCCTCGCAGATGTGTTAATAACAAAATCCCCCTTCAAATTTTTCTCTGTTTGGTAATTGCCCCCTCCTTTAGTACATTGTGATCAATCTGCCCTCTGACCTTTTACTCCTCATAAAAGTGAAAAAGAACACGAGGCTTGATTCTGGAATAGCACACCAATCACGCATTCATGTCATGTAGAGGATAAATTGAATTTTGAGTGGCCAGGAATTAGAGAGAGGGGAGGAGGAGAGTATTGTATCGGATCATGTCGAACGCAGTCGTGAATGGGCTTGCAGGAGCCGGCGGAGGTATCGTTGCTCAGATAATCACTTACCCTCTCCAAACGGTTATCTTCTACCATTTCTTCCACAGCTTTCGCATACGTACATATATACACACACTAGTAAATTATTACTACTGCAAGCCACAACATACGCCAAACACCACGCCACCACACTACAAAATAGCTGGCTACAAAATGGCTGCAGAAGATATGTCAATTTGAAATTGCAGGTGAATACCCGCCAGCAAACGGAGCGAGTTGCTAAGAAGAAGGCTTCGAATTCAGCTATTCCCCGCCGAAACCAGTCAACCGCGGGGGGCACCCTTCTTCTGATTTTTCAGGTTGGTCACCTCCACTCCGTTAACCCTGTCGTTGTTATATGTATGCGCTCAAAATATTCCACTCTCCCACCCTGCCAGTCACGATTATCAGGTTATCAGGAACGAGGGCTTGGGTGGACTTTACAGCGGCCTCAAGCCTTCTCTACTAGGTACTGCTGCTTCACAGGTGAGGTGCCCCATAGTCCTCCCTTCCTCCCCTCATCGTTTCTTATTGCAAGTACATTTTGTGCTACAGCCCTTATCCCATGATCCTGACGCAATCTTACCTGTCTAAGGATCCCAAGTTTGTCTATAAAGAGCGGATGTAATTGTATTAGTTTCTATAATTGATTTCCTATGTGTAGTATTAACGGAAGATAAAAAGGAGATTTATATTTATGGATAACTTAAAGCAATCATCATATTCTGCTAACCCTGAGACAGTTTAGACACCTAACAGCATGTTGATACTTGAAATATTTGTCATTCCTATAATCCAAAGCCTGACGTATCTGTCATTCCTTTGCTATTTAATTCTTGGGATTCTTATCATAATGAGAAGAAAGTTAGTCATTATTTTGCTACATAATACTTTCTCTGTGATCACCTTGCTATGCTGCCAGGGTGTCTATTACTACTGTTACCAGGTTTTCAAAAATAAGGCTGAGGCTATTGCAGCTAAAAATCTGAGAAAAGGACGGGGAAATGGTACTGTTGGCATTTTTTCCTGGCTTGTGGTTGCAGCTCTTGCTGGGTATTCCACCTATTTAATTGTCTCCTATTTAATCGGCATCTCTGTATAACTCGTAGGGGGCCATCAAGAATTGGTTGATAAGGTTTTCTTTTGCGCTTTTTTTTCTTTGCTATCCACTGTGACCGCAAGTATGAGGCAAAATAATAAACACTCCTGTGACTTATTACTAGAGATTCTGCTTGTGCTTGTATCTCATGGAGAAGGGTTTTCAAATGTAGGTCTTTGAATGTTTTGCTGACAAATCCAATTTGGGTTCTTGTGACACGAATGCAGGTATTTGTGATATATTATTTATTGTAGTCTTGTTTTGTGGAGGGAGATTTATCATCCTTGATCTAGCTAACTGCATGATCTAAGTTAGGGTTGCTTGATATCCTAAACCCAATTCCCTAAACACAATCTATGTTGTTAGTCTAAACAGTGAACAATATTTGCTCTAGCTGATTACCATTATTGAATTTATTGATTGATAGGAAATTGTCACGGGAAGAGGATTTAGTTCTCTTATTGTATAAGAGTAGGGATAAAGGTGATGATGATGATGATGATTGTATAAGAGTAGGGAGGGAAGGGGATTTGTTGTTGGTTTCTAATGCTTTCTTGTTCTTTTGTTTCCAAATTCTTACAGTCTCTGCCCATGTACGTGTTATAAAACTGGTACTGGAAACTTGGAAGAACCTGTCGTTGAGTGACGTGTATATTCATGAAGAGAAAAAAAGATTCAGATTTCATGGGTTTTTAATTCCATTGGTAGAGAATTTCAGTCACATGAAGGAAATAAAAAATATAGACCATTTGTTTGACATATAAATTGTGTGTTTGTTTCTTTCACAGTTCAGTTTGTAAAACACTTAGTGTTCTAGTGACCAATAGGCTTAATCTTGTTAAATTACTGGAGTGTCTATAAATTTCGAAAGTGAACATTGCTATTTCATACTTCCATATAAGCTTGATCATCTTCATGTCTTTGTGGGTGAGAAGTGTAACTTTGTTTGCTTCTTAAAGACTCATACTCAAGCCGAAATAAAGATTGTGGAGGCCAAAAGGGAAGCGTTGTTAAGAGAAGTTAGTGACAAGACAGATTCAGATACTTTGCAACAGAAATTGGATCCGCTGGAGTCAGTAAAGCCTCAACCGTATGGAACTTTTGATGCGGTTTGTGTCATTTTTATTTTTAACTGTACTTCTAAATAGTTCGCCACAATATACCCAATCCTTGCCAAATTTTGTGATAACTGTCACCAATTTTTTATTGCTAACTAGTTTTGGCAATGGGACTTGTTCAACGCTTATATTGCTTGCATCATCTGTCCACCTGCCTTTTTATTATTTATAACTTTTTATGTGTCTTTATGGTTATCATACCTATTACTCCGGCAATTTGGTTTATACTCCTAAAATCTGGCTATTGCCCTCAACAAGATATGAATATTGCTGTTGGTGATTAATTTCCACGATGCTCTGCATCTGCAGTGCTTTAAGTTGGTGTAAAATGAGGCACCTCATTTGCTGGCTCATTTTTGTCTGAGGATGGGTTGAATATTGTATGGTTGTATGCAATTGGTTAAATGTGTTTTTGAAACTTTGAGTGAAAGTATGAATTGAATGGATTGTAGAACTGTTGTGGATGAATTTTGGCACAATCCAATCAGGAGTTGTTAATGAATGGCACAAATTTCTATCAAGCCTACACCATTTTCAGTTTTGAATGCCAGGGGGAAACAACAGTTGCATTTTAGTAACAAACTGCCCATTTCTTTTGTTTTAAATAGAAATTATTTGTTTATGTCATCCATAAGCTATTAGCAGGCATGTGAAGTTTACGCTGAATCAGGAATTAGAGGGTTTTGGAAGGGCATCATTCCAACATTGATCATGGTACATTTTTGTTTATTTCTACACAATCATATCTGTTAGATACCAGTTGCTGCTTATTGAAAATGTTGTTTTCACCTGGCAGGTCTGCAATCCATCAATCCAGTTCATGATATATGAAACTTCATTGGGCCATCTCAAGGCAAAACGTGCAGAAAACAAGAAAGCAGTGAAAGGCATAACTGCTTTGGAGGTATCCACTTTGCCCCCGAGTCAAATTTCAACAAAATATTGTACTACTTGCAATGATTGTTTTGGGATTTAACATCAGCTTTTTCCACTGTATGAGGTGTTCATCTAGCTGATATATCTAAAAACCACATTGCCCTTTGATCTCAAAATTTTATCTGACCATATTTACCTATATCAAATCTACATCTCCCTTGTCTTCAGTAGAAAAGTTGTGTTCCCTTTTCCAATTCAATGGTACTCAGATCCGGCTCTTCGACCACTTCTAATCTTAGTTCTGTATACTATGCACAGGTTTTCCTATTTGGTGCATTGGCGAAACTAGGGGCAACCATCTCAACCTACCCTTTGTTAGTTGTGAAGGTGATAACATGTTTTGGTGTACAATGTCTGATCTGCTTATGGGTTAGCTATTGTAATTCAAGATGCACATTGATAATAGTTTTCTGGTATGTAGATGAAACTCTTAATAAAATGCCTTGAGCAGCAATAATGTATGACAGTATAATGACACTAAATTTATGCAATGACTAGCTATAGAAGTGGGCCATACATTTAATCTTGCAGAGATCATTGCACAATGGCATAATTTAGGAGTTCATTTATTTTCCTGACTTCAGCTTTGTCTTTACTGGACATCATAGTAGCCTCATCAATGGTCCACATATATAGATATCTGCCATAATATGGAAAGCATCAATTGAGAACAGTTGCCGGCCATTAGGCATCAAAGGGCCATAGGTGTATATATCTGCCATAGCAAGCCTATTCATATCCACCATCTGGCAGGCCAAGGCTGGCAAAATAAATAAATAAAGAACCAGGCAAATCTATATTGCTGCTATTTGCAATTCATAGAAAGCTGCCTAGTTGTCACTTATCAGAGTTTTACCTACAATTGCACATATCATCTTTTTATACAGGTGTGTAGCTGAAATTTACTGCGGTGAACTCCTTTCTTTTAGCTGAGTCATAAGAGTTCTTTTCTGGGTTCTCTTCTCTCCTGTCCTTCTGCCTTAGATTCTTCAATCCTGTCTTATTGTAGCAAGTGGGAAAAAGAGGAGCTCTATGAAGTTCTATTGGTTATTAAATTTTGTTCAATTTAATGACAGAAGGGAGACTCAACATGCATATGAGCATGTGCATGTGTGTGCAGCAAGTATTTTGCCTTCCTTTCTTGATATGAATCAACTAATATTATTACAATTTTTACTTTTTATGCAAAAAGCAGCTTCAATATCATGGTTTGTTATGACGAATTAGTTTTGAATTTATTACTTACATTTTATTGGATAACTTTGCAGTCAAGGCTTCAAGCAAAACAGGAAATAGGTGGTAATATCTGCCAAAGATATTCAGGTTGGTTTTGAGTTGTTCAACTACATCTCGCAAAGATATTCAGTGCCTAAACCTTGTACTTTGGACCTATTCTCAATTGATTCGTGACTTTTTAAGGTTGATTTTGGAAAGCGCTGTTTCTTTAAGAGTTTTTGATGTAAATGTTTTTACAAAAGCCCAAAGCAGCAACTCAGAGGTTGCTTTTTATAGAATTAACTGTTTTTCAAGTAAAGCTAAAATTAGTTGAGAATTTTAAGTCACTGGATTTTCAACAGTTGAGAAAAGGCCCAAGCTAATGATTGCTCAAGTGGTAATTTAGTTTTTATATGTAAGGTACAATTGATGCCATTATGAAGATGATTCGCTATGAAGGATTGCGCAGCTTCTACAAGGGAATGAGCACAAAGATCGTGCAGAGTGTACTTGCAGCCTCTGTGCTTTTCATGGTCAAGGAGGAGCTTGTTAAGGCTTGTACAGTATTGATTAGTAGAAGACGTGAAATTATTCCAAATATGGTGAAATGAATTGGTCCTGGTGTTGAAGCTCTGATATGCATATATTTGCAGCAGAGGTGATACCAATCAGGGCAGAACACTAAAAAACCATAGGAAATAAATTTCATCAGATTTTTACGCGGACAGACGAGATAGTGAAGTAGTGGAAATGTCCAAGGATAATTGGCTTGAGAAGTTTATGCCAGTTTCATCTCAATCTTGGATTCTTGGCCACCACAAAGTAAAGATGTGTTCGACCCTAAACGGTGAATCCAGTTATATTATCATCGAAATATAACTGTTCGTATATAGGATTTTATATCTAACAAAGTTCAATAGTTTTATAAGACGCTCTAGTTCTAGGGTCACCTGTGCTTAGAGCCATTATATATGTATAATGGCTTGTGAGCTCTATATGTGTTTTTATGTAAAAGTGGAGTGATAAATGGGTAAATTATGATGAGCTGGGATAGTTATAATTTAATTCAATCAATATAATTAGAATATATTTGGGTTGAGTTAGATTTGAGTTGAATTAAATTCAATTAATCTAAATGATTAAACTTATTATTTTAAAAAATTAGGTTATCTAACCATTGGTGGGTTAGATATATAGCCCATTTTACCCATAACATATTTAACCTAATCCACGAAATTTTCATATATTTGTCTATATTGATTAATAATTTATATATGATTTAAATTTTCTATTCTTATTATCCTACTATTGATAATATTATTAATCCAAATTGATTTTGCATGGAATCTTAATTCTACAAACTATGATTTATACAATAATTCTTTCACAATACAACTATTTGAAATATGAATTTTGAAATAAATTATTTTGTCCATTAAAAACGAATTTAAAATTTGAATATGAATTTGTTAATTTATTGAAAATGAACTAATGATTAAATTATATTTAAAATTGAATATATGGAATTATAATAATATAATAATTTATTACTCCCTATGTCTTAAAAAAATGAGATAACATCCAAAACAGTCACTCACATATTAACGAATGAGTTTTATCTGTCACTATTCTGTTTATTTTTCCATCAAATAACCCACGTGCTGACTTTCTAACCAGGAACAAAGCTATAATTAAAAAAAAAAACTTTTTAACCATGTTTTTTTGTTTGTTATGCCGTCGCCCTCCAGACGAGCCCTATAATCCATGCAGCCCGCCCATAGTAGATTGCCCCCACCCCCTCCCTCTTCTCTCCTCTCTCTTCCTTTGATGAAGATAAGGAGCGCACAAACGGCCATAATGGAGAGAAGGACATGCAAGCTGTGCATGATCAAGTGTCTACACCCGCACGTCGCTCACAAGACCTTTTACGTGACATAAGTGGTCAAATGACGAGGTCACGTACAAGGAAAATGTAAGAAGTTTTGGCTCAATTCATACGTGAAATACATGCTAAGGGGGAAAAACTTCTTCAACATGACCGAGTCGTTAATGTACTAAGTGTCGTGGACAATCCATAATTTCGGTCATGTAATTATTTATTTTATTTTATTCTAGTAGTTATTTCTTTTTACGTGTTGGAATATGATTTATTTATTAAGCCAGTTTAATTAGTACATTTTCATAGTGGGTTAGGATTTAATTATTTATTTAGTGAGAGGATTGAATTTGTCAATTAAAGGCAAGCAATCCAAACCCTAATGGGTTTTGAATCAGTTTGGCCACACTTGTATCTTATTTAAAGGCCAGTCGGTTGCTACTTTTAGAACAACTTTAGAAATTACAAAACTTGAGAGCTTTACGTGCTTTTCTTCCAGTTCTGAGAAAGAACTTGTTTGGGTCTATTCGGGAAAGTCGATTAGATTCAATTCAAAAGCTGAATCTTTGATTTTCTTTCACTCGAGGTTTTGTGCGTACTTCTTGGTTCCGTTGGGTAGCTTCAAATCGTTGGGGTTTGGGATATTGCTCGCGGGGTTATGGAGGGCTATAGGCAGGGTTCAATCCACAGGTTAGGGTTGGGTGTTGTCTCAAAGAAAGTAGTTCAACAAGAAGGACGGTTCGAGAACCTACAACTCTGATAAGATTCGGGTTTTACTCCTGTTGGGTTAAGATTCGTATCAATTTGGTATCAGAACTTACCTTTGGGTTGCTCTTCTTTGTTATTCATATCCCTTGTTCTATGTCTTTTGTGTGTTCTTGTTATTCTTGTCCTACCCGTGCATAAACCTTCTTTTCCTTAATCGTATTCGTATGTTTTATTGTTTTTCTTGCCCTACCCATGCTCAAACAAACAAAAAAATGAATCTTGTGGCTACTGTTATTGTTATTCTGTTTGAAGAAAAAAAAAAAAAAGAACAGCAACGTTGGAAATCTGTCATCAGCTGAAAATTCCCGTACTTCATTGCCACATAAACTTGCAAGAATTTTTCCCGCTTGTTGGCTTGGAGATTTGAGTCGAAATTTTTCATAGAATCAAATAACATGCTGATGAATATTTGAGAATTTTTCTGGAATTTTTGAAATTTTTCTTGATTTTCTTTTGAGCCTTGATTTCCATGATTCTTGAAAATTCTCGGAACCTCACTGCCAGGTAAACTTGCAAGAATTGTTTTTTACTATTGGATTTGATATTTGAGCTGAAATTTTTTAAAGAATCAAAAAACATGCTGAAGAATCTTTGAGAATTTTTCTGGAATTTTTGGAATTTTTCTCGATTTTCTTTTGAGCCTTGATTTTCGTGATTCCTGAACATTTTTGAAACCTCACTGCCAGGTAAAATTGCAAGAATTGTTTCTGACTATTGGATTGGGGATTTGAGCTGAAATTTTGCATAGAATCAAAACACATGTGAATAATCTTTGAGAATTTTTTTGTAATTTTTGAGAATTTTTTTTGGAATTTTTCATTCACCTTATTTCTACAATTTGTGCAAAATCAGTGATCTTGTTTCTTCCAAATCTTATTGTTTCTTTTTGTGTGCCTGTCATTCTTTGACCTCTAAATTTCTTGTTTGCTTTGAATTAAGTTTAATTGCTTAACCTGGAGGGGGCTTTTGAGCTTGTCTTGATTAGAACTTCAGGAAAAGTGCGGAGTGAAGTGAACTACTCATCAACCCTACTACTAAAATCTGAGTGTAGCCTTTTATTGGTATGTGAATTACTCGGGTTATTAGTTAGGGGAAGTGAGGTAGGCTGTTTTTGGAACTAATAACTGTGTAGGTTTTAAGTTCTTTCAAATGGCGACAAATCTAGACCAAAAGAGACAAAAAGAGGAGATTATAGTTGATGGAACCTTGAAGGCGATACTATTGTCGATCCGACAAATCAACACCCGATTGGATCATCTTGAGTTATCTGTGGCGTCCTATCAAGCGTCCCTCAATAAAGATATTGGTTCTACAGCCAAGACCAGTAATTAGGACGGTGCTGACCAAGTTGTTACCAAAGGAAAGAAGAAGAAGACCAGAAAAACGGAGTCTTCAAGTTCAGAAAATACCAGTGAGAAGGAAATCGACCCTTCAAATTCAGATCTTTCAAGTTCAAGTGAAGATGATGATCACAATACTAGAAGCAAAAAAAAGGGGCAAAGACGGTTTCAAGACAACAATCTTACCGGTATAAACTGAATATACCTGAATTTCATGGCAAGAATGATCCGGAAGCATACATGAACTGGGAGGAGAAAGTTGACAGAATATTTGACATCTATGAATATTCCGAGAAGAAGAAGGTCAAACTAGCAGTGGTTGAGTTCTCTGGACAGACCTTAACATGGTGGAGAAAAATTTGTCGTGCAAGGCAAGAGGAGATGAAGAGACCAGTTTCTTCTTGGATTTCTCTCAAGAAACTCATGAGGAATAGATATGTCACACCTCATCACAAGAGAGCCCTGCTTCAAAAGCTCCAAAACTTATCTCATGGGAGCAAATCTGTAGATGAATATTACAATGAGATGGAGCAAGCCATGATGAGAGCGAATGTGGAAGAAGGCGAAGAGACCGTTATGGCCAGATTCATGATTGGGCTTAACCGGAGTATAGCTCATCTGGTGGAGTTGCATCACTACAATGACCTCAATGAATTGCTGCAAATGGCTTTGAAGGTAGAGAAGCAGCTCAAGAAAACCCCTCAAACTGTGAAGAATACACCACCACTACCTCCATGGCAACGCAACACCAACAACAATCGACGATTTGGCAGTTTCAATTCAACAAATCTGACTGGTGGTCCATGGAAAGGAGCCTCGAGTTCTAATGGTGGAAATGGGAAGAAGTTTACACCACAAACTTCTTCAAAGGTAACTAGCTCCAACATTTCATCTGGTTCAGCTTCTAATAAGTCTAGTGCTTCTGTTCAATGTTTTAGGTGCCTTGGGCAAGGACATGTAGCTTCTCAATGCCCTAATTCTCGAGCTATGGTGGCATTGGATGATGGAACATGCAAGAGTGAAAGTGAAGGAGATGATGAATCATATGCTGGCATGCCACTTCTTCTTGAAGAAAATGACGAAGAATGCGAACCACAACCTCAAGAAACCGAATGTTTGGTCACATTGAGAGCATTGAGTGCTCAACCGATTGAGAGAGATTCTGAAATCCAACGCAATAATATTTTCCATTCTAAGTGTTACATTAAGGATACATGTTGTATGCTTATTATTGATGGTGGATCTTGCACTTAGCTTCTACTTATCTTGTAGATAAACTGAAGTTGAGGACTACTCTTCATCTCCGGCCCTACAAGCTGCAATGGATGAACGATGGTGACGAAACCCGTGTCACTAAGCAGGTAATGGTAACTTTTAGAATTGGCAATTTAATTGATCAAGTGCTTTGTGATGTGGTTCCAATGTAGGCTAGTCATATATTTTTGGGACGTCCGTGGGAGTATGACTGTCACACTAATCATGATGGGAGGTCCAACAAGTATCACTTAGCCAAGAATGGTAAGAGTTACACCTTAGCCCCTTTACCCCCAACCGATATTGGTGAATTCCAAAGACAACATCGGGTCAAGCATTCAGAGTGGGTACAAAAGGTGAAGAAAGTTGAAGGCATCAAGACCAGCACTCAATCCGAAGATTTCAAGGAGGCCAACCTTACAAAACTAGCTCGGATGGGTCTATTTCAACTATAAGTGGCAAGGCTGTTGTGAAATGTGAAATAGGAAAGCCTTCCAAAGAAATGGTAAAAGGTAGTTTTTATGCTTCAATGCAAGATGTAGATAGAGTTTTAAATGCACATTGTGACTTTGTTTTGATTATGTTTCAAGAAGCTTTATTTACTACTGATGAACTATCTAGCGACTTGCCTTTGCAAGTCAAATCTATTTTGCAGGAATTTGAGGATGTTTTTTTAACAATCTTCTTAAGGGGTTACCGCATTTGAGGGGGATTAAACACTAGATTGACCTCATTCCTGGAGCTGTGATTCCCAACCGGCCAACTTATAGAGCAAATCCTGAGGAGACAAATGAGCTATAAAGGCAGGTTGAGGAGTTGCTTGAGAAAGGTTATGTGCGAGAGAGCTTGAGCCCGTGTGCAGTTTTGGTTATTCTTGTTCCCAAAAAGGAAGGTACGTGGAGAATGTGTACTGATTTTAGAGCAGTTAATAAAATTACAATCAAGCATAGACATCCCATTTCACGCCTAGATGATATGCTTGACAAATTGCATGGTTCGAAAATTTACACTAAAATTGACCTTAAAAGTGGATATCATCAGGTTAGGATTAAAGAAGGTGACGAATGGAAGATTGCCTTTAAGACTAAGTTTGGCTTGTATGAATGGTTGGTCATGCCATTTGGCTTAATTAATGCACCTAGCACATTCATGCGTTTGATGAATCATGTACTTAGGCACTTTATAGGCAAATTCGTTGTTGTATACTTTGATGATATTCTGATTTATAGCAAGAACTTGGATGATTATGTTGTGCACATTAAATCTGTTCTAAGTGTCTTGCGTGTTAATCATTTGTATACCAACCTGAAAAAGTGTACCTTTTGTGTGGAAAGTGTTGTTTTTCTTGATTTTGTGGTTAGTTCAAAAGGTATACAGATTGACAAAGCAAATGTTGAGGCAATCATCTCCTGGTCGAGACCAATAACTGTGCATGAGGTAAGATCTTTCCATGGTCTTGCTTCTTTGTATAGGAGGTTTGTTAAAGATTTTTCTTCAAAAGTTGCTCCACTTAATGAACTTGTTAAGAAAAATGTTAAATTCGAGTGGGGTAATGAGCAAGAAAAAACGTTTAATCAATTGAAGAGAGATCTTACTACTGCTCCGATTTTAACTCTACCTGATTTTAACGCTACTTTTGAGCTTGAATGTGATGCTTCAGGTACAGGTATAGGTGCAGTTTTGAAGCAAGGGGGCTACCACTAGCTTACTTTTCTAAAAAATTGAGTGGTGCTGCTCTTAACTATGCAACTTACGACAAGGAGCTCTATGCAGTTATTCGGGCTTTGGAGACATGGCAACACTACTTGTTGCCCAAGGAGTTTGTCATACATTCAGATTATGAATCTTTGAAGTACCTGCAGGGAAAAGGTAAGTTGAACAAGAGGCATGCTAAGTGGAGTTCATTCCTGGAGACATTCTCATACATGATCAAATACAAGCAAGGTAAGGAGAATGTTGTGGCGGATGCACTCTTACGAAGATCTGATCTCTTAAGTTCTTTAAACACTAAGCTTTTAGGATTTGAGTACATGAAGGATTTATATGCTACTGATCCTGATTTCTGTAGTGTTTATGTAGCTACTGAACAAAGAGCCTTTAGTAAGTTTTATAAGGACAATGGGTTCTTGTTCCGTGAAAATAGATTGTGTGTGCCTAGTTGTTCACTTAGGAAGTTGCTTGTTCGAGAGTTTCATTCTGGAGGTCTCATGGGTCACTTTGGCGTTTTGAAAATGTATGATATTTTAATTGAACATTTTTACCGGCCTAACATGAAAAGAGATGTAAAAAAGTTGTGTAGTTCGAGCATTGAGTGTCGTATGGCTAAGAGTACATCTCAACCTCATGGTTTATATACTTCCTTACTTGTTCCTTATGCCCCTTGGACTGACATTTCGATGGACTTTGTGCTAGGATTGCCGAGGTCACAAAAGGGTAAGGATTCAGTTTTTGTAGTTGTGGACCGTTTTTCTAAAATGGCTCATTTTATTCCTTGCAGAAAGTCCAACGATGCAAAGCATGTTGCTGACTTATTCTTTTGGGAAGTGGTTCGGTTGCATGGAGTGCCACGAACTATCGTGTCGGATCGAGATGTCAAGTTTCTGAGCTACTTTTGGAAGACGTTTTGAGGTAAGTTGGGTACCAAGTTGCTGTTCTTCATAACGGGTCATCCTCAAACGGATGGTTAGACTGAGGTAACGAATCGAACTCTTGGTACTTTATTGTGTGCATTGATTAAGAAGAATCTTAAAGGGTGAGAGGACTGCATTCCAATAGCTGAATTTGCATATAATCGTACTGTTCATGCTACTATGGTTATTCACCTTTTGAGATTACTTATGGTTTTAATCCACTAACTCCTCTTGATCTAGTGTCATTGCCTAGCAATGAGCAAGTTAATTTAGATGGTGCAGCAAAAGCAAAATATGTTCGTGACTTGCATGAGAAAGTGCATATTCAGATTGTCTGGTGCAATGAACATTATGCTCGCATGGCCAATCGCGGGATGAGGTAAGTGACGTTCAAACCCGGTGACTGGGTTTGTGTGCACATGCACAAGGAACGATTTTCAACTCAACGAAAGACAAAGTTGCATCATCGTGGAGATGAACCATTCCAAGTGGTGGCACGCATAGGCGACAATGCCTACAAACTGGACTTACCTGGAGATTATGGCGTTAGTGCAACTTTCAACGTGGCTGATCTGTCCCCTTTCACGATTGATTTAGACTCAAGGACGAGTCCTCTTCAGGAGGGAGGGACTGATGAAGATAAGGAGCGCACAAATGGCCATAATGAAGAGAATGACGCGCAAGTTGTGCATGATCAAGTGTCTACACTCGCACGTTGCTCAAGAGACCTTTTACGTGACATGAGTGGTCCAATGACGAGGTCACGTACAAGAAAAATGCAAGAAGCTTTGGCTCAACTCATATGTGAAATACATGCCAATGAGGAGAAGCTTTTTCAACATGACCGAGTCGTTAATGTACTAAGTGTCGTGGACAATCTATAATTTCGGTCATGTAATCATTTACTTTATTTTATTTTAGTAGTTATTTCTTTTTACGTGTTGGAATAGGATTTATTTATGGCATAATATATTAACCTTCCTGCAGCGTTGAAGATCGTTTAAATGCGACGCGGCGGGATATAGTGTACACGGTGACCGCTTACAAGACCTAAGTTTCTTATTCACTCATTAAATTAAAGGTCGGGCGTCTGCCCGTTACAATTGAAAAAACGGACAAAAAACATACAGTGTCTAAGTTCAGGCCATTTTAATATATTAGGCCTTTATTTATTAAGCCAGTTTAATTAGTACATTTTTCTAGTAGTTTAGGATTTAATTATTCATTTAGTGAGAGGGCTGAATTTGTCAATTAAAGGCAAGTAATCCAAACCCTAGTGGGTTTTGAATCAACTTGGCCACACTTATACCTTATTTAAAAGCCAGCCGGCCGCTACTTTCAGAACAACTTTAGAAATTACAAAACCTGAGAGCCTTACATGCTTTTCTTTCAGTTTTGAGAAAGAACTTGTTTGGGTTTATTCGGGAGAGTCGATTAGATTCAATTCAAAAACTGAATCCATGAGTTTCTTTCACTCGAGGTTTTGTGCTTACTTCTTGGTTTCGTTAGGTAGCTTCAAATCGTTGGGATTTTGGGGTATTGCTCGCGGGGTTATAGAGGGCTATAGGCAGGGTTCAATCCACAGGTTAGGGTTGGGTGTTGTCTCAAATAAAACAGTTTAACAAGAAGGACGGTTTGGGAACCTACAACTCTGGTAAGATTCGGGCTTTACTCCTGTTGGGATAAGATTCGTATCATCCCTTCTCCCTCTTCCCTCTACTATGTCCTTTCCCGTTGACCCCAACCCTCACCCTGTTGCACTCCATCAAAACACAGAGGTTAGGATTGTTTACAGTCTACACATACCCTTTACTTTGTTTTTCGTTTTGTCAACTCCATATTAGTTACTAAACTTTGCACAAATAAATTTCTTAACAAATTAGGAGACGATACACACGGTGTACTATGTTTGGGCCTTACAGTAAGTGCTCGTCGAATAGCTTGGAAAATATGTCTCACATCCATATGGAATGTGAGAGAATGCAACAGTTTGGGGTGCGGGCTCTCATCTGATGCCCATCCAGTGATTTTGGTTGCATGTCAAGTTTTCTTGGACTGCCTATGTTTTCTAAATTATGCATGGGATGGGGTCGACGAAGAACGACACAGTAGAGGGAGGGGGTGGGAGGTGATCTACGGTAGGCTTGTTGGGGGATGGGCTGTTGGGATGATAGGGCTTGTCTGGGGGGCGATGGCATAACAAATGAAAAAATATGGTTAAAAAAGAAAAACGTGCATTGTTTTTTTTAATTCCAATTTTGCCCCTTGTTAGAAGATCACGTGTAGGGGTGGTCAACAGTTCAGTTTTCGATTTATTCGGTTTGGTTTATTCGGTTTGACATTTTGGAACCCTCTACCTGAAAATCGAACATAAAACCGAATAAACCAAATCGAATTTCTTACTGAACCGAATAAAACCGAATAAGAAATTTAGTTTCTTATTCAGTTTATTCGGTTTCTTATTCGGTTTGGTTAACCAAATAAATCGAATTTCTTTTTTTTTTTTTTCAAAACTTCACAAATAATTCGATTTGAAACCTTCACAAATAATTATTAATTTATTAGTGTTATAACTTATAAGTTATAATATATAAGTATTATGCTATTAGTTATTAGCCTATTAGGCATTAGCTAAGTTTGTACTTATTAGTTATTATTCAAAACTAAGATAGTATTATCTAAGTTAATGCTTAATTAGTAATTTAGTACTTATCAGTGTTAACTAAGTTAGTATTAACTAAGTTAGTACTTATCAGTGTTAACTAAGTTAATATTAACTTATGTATATTAAGAGGTTACTCAACACTAAGTTAGTATTAAATAAGTACTAACTAATTTAGTGTTTAGTTCGTTAGTAAACTTAGTACTCATTATTCATTAATCATTATTAGTTATTAACTTATTACTATAGCTAAGTTAGTATTAAATAAGTACTAACTCATTTAGTGCTTAGTTCGTTAGTAAACTTAGTACTCATTATTCATTAATCATTATTAGTTATTAACTTATTACTATAGCTAAGTTAGTATTAAGTATTAACTAAGTTAGTACTTCTTAGTATTATAAGTTTAACTAGGTTAGTATTTAGTTGTAATAATAATTACTTGATTGATAATAACTAATTATAAGCATTAATTATCATGATATTTGACTCGATTTAAATACGTATAATTAATTTGCAAATCATAAATAATTTAGAATTTTGAATAAATAACCGTTGGTAAATATTATATAGTTATAATTGATTACTCAAAGACTCAACACTCAGGCATTTAATAGTTAATACTTAGTAATCACTTAATTAACAACAATAAGTTATTAATTATTGACTATTATATTGAATAATTGATGATATTATGAATCTATGATATTTGATTCTAGTTAAATATATAAAATATAATAATCGCATGCTATGTAGTTACACGTTAGTACGCTACACAACCTATAGGCCCTACACCTTTTATATGTTTAACATTTTAACAATTTTGTCAACTTATGCATTATTTTATTTTTCTTTATTTGTAATTTGATATTTCATATTTGTTTAACTGTTAAATAAATTGATAAATTAAAATTATAGTATAAACTATAAATTGTTTAGTAATTAGTAATGTATAGTTATATACTATATTAATATTACTATATAATTATATATTCATTATATTGTCCATTATCATTAATATCCATATATGATAAATTTTATAATAACAATAAATTAATTATACAAAAAAATATATACATAACTACAAAGTCTACAATGTTTTTATAAACTATAAACCATAACTATAAAATAACATATATTTATATATATACATTTATAAAATAACTATATGTGTGTGTGTATATATATATATTTATAAATTATATATATAACATAACTATATGTATATTTATAAAATATACATATATATATATAATATTTATAAATTATAAAATTCGGTTTATTCATTTTTTTATTCGATTCGGTTTCCTTATTCAATTCGGTTTTCTTATTTGATTCGATTTTCTTATTCGATTCGGTTCCTTATTCGATTCGGTTTGGTTTTCAGAACTCTAAACCATAAACCGAACCGAAAACCGAACCGAATAAATCGAATTTATTTTCGGTTTGGTTTATTCGGTTTTTCAACTTGGTTTTTCGGTCGGTTTATTTGATTTAACCAAACCATGACCACCCCTAATCACATGTAGTGCACGTGGGGTCATTTGATGGAAAAACAAATATAATAGTGACGGATGACTAAAATAGTACGTTTATAAAATATGAGAAATTATTTTTTTATTTGAAAACGAGGGACTAAAAAGTTCATTCGTCAATATGTGAGAGGTTGTTTTGGGTGTTATTTCTAAAAAAATAGTTTTTTTTTAATTTTGTATAACTTTTGTTAAGTTACAACGTACAACACAATTAATGTGCAATTAAATGTATAATATTACGTTTTTATTTCTTAATTTTTAATTTTGGTTATACACTATCATTGTTAGTAAGTATAACACAATGATTTTACACTAAAAATTAACCATTTTTTTTGAAAAAAAAATGAAACTGAATTTTTTTTTTGAATAGAGGTAGTATTTTACTAGTAATGTGTTTTTTTTGCTAATAATAAAATAAATAATAATTGTACATATGTTTTTAAGGAGTATTTGAATGAAAATTATATTGTCATTTACAAAAAATTGTTAATACAAAATGAAAGTTCTGAGTTATGAATAAATAAAATTTAAGTAAATAAAGAAGGACATATAAATATTTATAGTATTATAGAGTTTATTTTACAAAATTTAAGTAAATGACAAATTTTAAGAATATTAAAATCATTAAATAAAGAAAATGACGGAAAGAGAGAGAAAAAAGTTTATAGACAAATTAGTTCGGTCATAAGAGTAAGCTTATTATTCATTTTCAAGTTGACATTTATATTATGCAAGATAGTAATTCAAAACATAATTCAGTATGCAATTTATGCATGTTCTCTACGTTATTGTAAGATTGTAAAAGTAAATAAGAATATTGCATCTAAAGTGCATAACTTGGCGAATAATATATTAAATACTTGAATCTTTAATATATTACATCCTTTTGGTAAAAAAAAATAAAAAATCTATTAACCTTTCAAAGTCACTTAATCCATTAAAACATTCAAGTTTTAATTATGAATCAAGCTTAATTTATTAAGCAATATCAAACAAGCCTTATCAATATTTATGAATGCTAAAATCTCATTTGTTGTTTCAATTAAATCAAAATCTAAAGTAGTCCCTTGTATGTTTTCGGTTGCAGCATTTTTTTTTCAATTTTGTCATAGACGGGGAGATTTTACTTTTAAGATAAAAACATTCCAAGCTATATCCATTAACATTGCATTGAAATAAAAATTTCATTTTTTTAAAACAAGATTCGCCTACCAAAATTTATTTTAATACTTTTTAAGTTCCAAAAATAAAGTTTATAAAACTTTAATTTGTTAAAACAAAGTTTATTTTTGAACAAATTTTTTATAATATTTGTACACAATTAAAAAATAAGAATAAAAAGTAAAAAATTATATATTTAATGATGTATTATGTGTATTATATTTTATAATTTAAAAAAATTATACTCATTTTAAAGTGATTTTTTTAGAATTTAGGAAGTATTAAAAGAATGATCTCTTTAGTAACTTGCAATTAAATCGTGTCTGCACTGCCGTGGATTTTTTTTTTCTCCTGGTCCGTCAATTTAAAACTAAAAAAATCTTAAAGTGAAGGCTGATAAGTAAACACGTGGCGCCGGATATGCTGCAGGACGGTTGTTTTAATTAATTGTTGATTGTTCTTATAATACTGCGAAATTTCGAACAAATTTCTTTATAACATATTTGGGGCATGATTTTTTTTTATTATACTCAAAACACACGATCTTCGTGGTGCGTTTTAGTTTCATTTACGAATTTACCTCTAAAATCTAGATCGGCAGTGCACCGGAGGAGAAATGAATTTTGCTTTTGCAATGTCTTCCGTCTTGGGGCAGCCACTTGTCGTGCCTTACTCGCCTTGCAGGTGGAAAAAGAGGAGATTGAGGAACAAATCACCAAGAGTTGCTCTAGTTGAGGCAAGGCCTCGACCGCCGGTTCCGGTGACCAGAAACAAGGATGATGGTGCGGTCAAGATTATTGTTTCTGAAGTTTCCATCTCGTCGTGCAGGGACCGAATGGAGGATATGCAAGCTGAAGCCAGGGCTATGGCCCGCTCAGCTAATGCTTCTGTCTATAGCAGCGAACTCCTGGCGACCAAATACGGCTCCCGTCCCATTAAGGTGATTACAGGCTGAAAATGAAAATGATGTGAGAAGTAGCGACAAATTGTTTCTGATCTACACTCTTTCTTTATCTTCAGGTACTAAGCAGGGCGCTGGAAATATTTTTGGGGCTAGGTTCATTTGCCATAAACCTTTGGTTCGATCAGTTGAACGACGTAACTGGTGTAAACAAAAGATTGCGGGCCATTGAGCTAAGGCAAATTTTCACCAAATTGGGGCCTACTTTTGTCAAAATTGGTCAGGGCTTATCCACTAGACCCGATCTGTGCCCTACGGAATATCTTGAAGAACTATCGGAATTGCAGGTTTCTCTAATTTCCTCTGTTATGGACTCATGGGAGCTTCTATTTGATTCACAGAATTATTTTAAATTAATGTGCACATCACACTGTTGTTGCTTGGGAGAGATGTATTAGGTTACGGAAACGGGTGTAATGTCAATCAGTTATTCATTAAATGTTTAATTGGGTATTTGGATCAATATGGAGTTTAGTGTTACTTATCATAGTCTTGTACTGTTTTCAGCTAAATGATAACCAATTAAAGACTGAGCACCCTTCTGTACTTCATCTTTTGGTGGATTCATTTTTGTGTATCAAGATACAGGATTGAATCCAAACGGTAGCATAGCTGCAGTAATTCAACACAAACACTTTCATTTTTTGTTGCTTTCGTTAATTTTATTTCTAGGCTTGTGTTGTTGTTTCAGACTTGCATTTGTCTGTTGGTCCTCCCGACCATTATCCCATACTCAGTCCGTTTGGACAAGGCATTTTTATTTGCAAATGGAAAAAGTTGTATTGGAATGTGTGAAAATTTTGGTGGGTATTTTTTGATAGAAAAAGTTTTTTGGAGGGAAAATTTTTTAAAATTATGTGAGAAGAATTTGAGTGGAAAAATTTGAATTCTAAATTTTGAAATAAAAATGTGTTTGGGTAATTTGTTTTTGTTTGAGATTTTCTTATTTGCAAATAAAAAAAATGTATCCAAACGGACCCTTAGAAATTCAGCAATTAGAACACGTTTCTGAACCATATTGTTCAGATTTGTTTCCATCGATGATATGAATTTTTGCTGTTTGTTATCATTTGTAGTCAAAAGCCTTTTTAGGCATATTGTATAACTTTTCCTCTAGTGTTAAAGAGCTTTT
Organism: Gynochthodes officinalis; assembly: GCA_020080225.1. Classification (NCBI taxonomy): domain Eukaryota; kingdom Viridiplantae; phylum Streptophyta; class Magnoliopsida; order Gentianales; family Rubiaceae; genus Gynochthodes; species Gynochthodes officinalis. Next base: position 25,871,085 of record CM034620.1, read on the forward strand.
GTAAAGTTACAGCTTGTCACTGTTAGAACATTATACATTTCTGAAATGAAGTGGAGTGACCTCCACCCCCAAAAAACCAAAAAACCAAAAAACCAAAAAAAAAAAAAAATTAGTGCTCATACCAGTTTCATTATAATGTAGGATGCTTTGCCTACATTTCCAGATGTAGAAGCATTTTCCTGTATTGAACGAGAGCTGGGACGACCACTAGATTCAATCTTTTCAGCAATATCTGCATCTCCAATTGCAGCAGCTAGTCTGGGTCAAGTCTACAAAGCCGAGCTAAAGTACTCAGGACAGATTGTTGCTGTGAAGGTGCAGCGGCCTGGGATTGAAGAGGCTATTGGATTGGACTTTTACCTCATAAGAGGCTTGGGTTTCCTTGTAAATGAGTATGTTGACATTATTACCAGTGATGCTGTTGCTCTCATTGATGAATTTGCTTGTAGAGTTTACCAAGAGCTGAACTACGTGCAGGTTGGTTGCTTGCCTTTTGGCATTTTCAATTAAAGCATATTTCTCATACACACACGCTAAACTGGTACTTTTATGACATTCTACTGGAGTTGATTTTAAATTTGACAGGCTTATGCAGGAGGGGCAGAATGCAAGGAGGTTCAGGAAGTTGTATGCTGACAAAGAAGATGTCCTTGTCCCAGATATCTTCTGGGACTACACAAGTGGAAAAGTTTTAACCATGGAGTGGATTGAAGGTGTTAAATTAAATGAGCAAGATGCCATTGAGAGGCAAGGGCTAAAGGTCTTGGATCTGGTGAACACAGGCATCCAATGCAGTCTTAGACAGTTACTTGAGTATGGTTATTTCCATGCTGATCCTCATCCTGGGAATCTCTTGGCCACGCCTGAGGGGAAGCTTGCTTTTATTGATTTTGGAATGATGAGTGAAACTCCCGAGAAAGCAAGACTTGCTATAATTGGTCATGTTGTGCACCTAGTTAACCGAGACTACGAAGCTATGGCTCGCGATTATTATGCTTTGGATTTTCTGGCCCCTGATGTAGATGTATCTCCTATTGTTCCAGCACTGAGGGACTTCTTTGATGATGCACTTAGTTTGACTGTGAGTGAACTGAACTTCAAAACTCTAGTGGATGGTCTGGGTGCTGTTTTATATCAGTACCCATTTAACGGTGAGATTCTATTCCAATTTTTATTTATTATCACTATGTGCCAATTATCCCAAATTGACATTCTGTTTTTCAGAGGAATATTCTCTTCTCCTTATGTTACTTGTTATGAGTTTTTGTAAGCTATTGTTTACTGGTGTCAAATATGCATTAATGACTTCTCAATCCATCCCAAATCAGAATTTAAAAAGTTGTTAGGTGCACTTTATTTAAGTAGTGTAAGGTTTTTATGATCATATAACTCTGTTGCTTTGACTTGCAGTTCCAGCTTATTATGCACTGATTTTGAGGTCCCTTACTGTTTTAGAAGGTTTAGCTCTGTATGCTGATCCTAATTTTAAAGTGTTGGCTGCTTCGTATCCATATTTTGCTAAAAGGCTTCTCACAGATCCTAACCCTTATCTCAGAGATGCTCTTATAGAGTTGCTTTTCAAGGATGGGAGGTTCAGGCATGTAATGTTGGCGTATTTTTTTTGTATATATTTCTTAAATTGGTACATAATAATTGCTGAGTGCAGCTGGTGAAAGGTACATGCTTTAAATTTTTTTATTGCTTCAGGTGGAACAGACTTGAAAACCTGCTTGTCCAGGGGAAGAAAGACAGGGATTTTTCTGCAAAAGATGCATTACAGCCAGTCCTCAAACTGTTGCTTGACGAGGATGGCGAAACACTGAGGGTCCTAGTGGTTAAAGAGGCTGTTTGTGCAACTGAAGCTGTTATTTTTGGTGCATTGCTTGAATCTTACAACGCGGTACCTCAATTTATGAGGACCTTTATTCTGAGTGACAATGTACCTAATCCTTTTGTTATCAGCAATGCTGAAAAAGAAACCATGATGGAGCTTAGGGCACAAGTATTACGTGTATGGGAACTTCTGCGAACTTCACAGAATTTTGACCCTGCTATATTGCAGCCCATACTGCAGGTGCGACCCATATACTCTCCATTCATTGATCATTTCCAACTTTCAATATTGGAATGCACTGGCTTGTAATGATTGAGGTCAAGAAAATTTTCTACTCTAGATTATATAAAGGTAACTTTTGAGTAATTTTGTTCGTTCACACTTAACATTCCATTACTTCTTTGTACTTTATGGCAAGATGTAAAATACAGATTTCGTATTTTCACTTGATTTTACACAACTGTTGTTAAATTACTTCTGCTATTTGAATTTAGAGAATAACGGTAATATATTGTGGAAAATTTGGGAGAAATATTTATCAGATATACTAATTAGGTCCAGCCAAAATTAAGTTTTGAAGGACTAATACTTCATGAAAGGAGACAAAGAGAATAAGGGATATTTTGTTAATGAAAGCATTATCTAGGTAGACTAGAAGTTGGCTTAACCAGTCGATATTAAAAGATAAGATATTGTTGATAGTTGTGAAGATTATAGGTTTTGTTTCCCATGAATATATACGTCAATAATATTTGAGTTCAATTGAGCTAACTACAACTGAGTACATGAGCAGGTGCTTCAACAACCTGAAGCTCGCAGTCTAGGTGGTCGGGTATTTGGTGGAATAACTCAACGCCTTGCAGCCCGCTTGCTGCAACAAGTTCTTAGAGCTCCGCCAAAATTTTCTACTCCAATGCCATGAGTAACTTTTCCTACTGTGTCAACTGTTTTGATAAGCCGCAGGTTGGGGATATTTTTTATAACAGGCTGGTGCAAATAAACTCTTGTACACAAGTGCATTATCCACAGTACTGAAACAAAGCAAATTTAACTAGGTAAGAGACAAGGCAAATTCACTCAACAGTAGTTTTATATTGTTTATTGCTAGCCATGATATCTTTGGAGTGATTGAAGTCATTGGAATTTATTCGTTGGAGATCAGGAACTCTAGTTTATTGCAACAAACCATTTCTAGTTAATCAAGATGGAGGTCCTTTGTATCCATGTAGTGATTTTCAGAGCAATTCACCTTGTGTTTTCCATACACGTATAAAATTTGTGGTTTGTGGAGGTTGGCCACTTTGGCTTGCGGCTGCTTGAATGAGTTTTATCTTTGGTGTGCGCTGTTTTTTATTTTCGATTTTGACTGTTGGTAGCTTTAGGTTGGCTAGTGCAGTTTTGGTGGGCTGGCGATTTTGGCTAGCATCTGCTTGAAAGGCTTTTGCTTTTGTGCTGCTGTGGTTTTGGTAGGATGTGCTATGTATACTTTTGTGCAGTTTGGGTGGTCGTGTATTTGGTGGAATACATGGTACCTATAATTATTATAAAAATGGTACTTATTACAAAAATTAAGAAAAGGGTACTAGAGAAACACGATTTATTATATTTTTCATAAACTTGGTATAATTTTCATAAATTTTTGGGTGTTTGTGAGTTTTTAAATTTATTTTGGAAAACTTAAAAATAAATTCGCAAAAAATAGACTTTTTTTTAAAAACTCTTTGTGCTCCATTTTTTAATGTAATTCTGAAGCTTCGATTCCTTATGCAACAGTGGTATTTTTTTCTCACATATTTTTTAGAGCATATTTCATTTTTTGATCAAATTTTTGAGTGTTTCTATTGCATGACAGAGGGTAATTTGGTCCTTTCAATGCTTTCATGTGTTTTCTCATCCCACTCGTACGTAAGGGATTTTTAGACGGAAAAAAGAACGATTTCAACCCAACTAATTACATTTGCTATCGTGTACTAAATTTCACACATGACCTACTACATTTTGCACATTATCTATTACAATTTTCAGACAACTCAATACAAACTTCAAGGAGCTTTCCAACCTTAATTTTACTAGTTTATTTTTTTTGGTGAATTTGTGATTTTTTTTTCATTTTTTTGAAAGTTTTTAAAAATAAAGTTGCAAAAATAGGTATTTTTTTTTCTTCATGTAATTTTGTAGCCCCAAATCCTCATGCATCAGTGGTATTTGTTCATACAATCTTTAGAATAGATGCGATTTTTTTTAATTTACAAAAATTCAAATTACACGAATTCTGAAAAGTAGGGTTGGCTATCTTGATACATACATGAATCGGATCGATTAAGTTGGTCTGATTTAATTTGATCTGAAGAAAATAAAAATAAAAATGATAACATTGGTTATAAAATGAGAATGAATATAGTTTTTGGTAATTGATAAAAGAAATTAAAGTTGATAAAAACACATATTTGAAGCATATATTTATAATTTTATTTAGATAAATAGGGAAATTTTTTTCGAATCACATTATTATTTTTTTCGCGTGGTCTTCCATACCAGTAGTAGCGTAACCGCTCGACTATTCAACGACGCATGCAGTAGAGTTGCGGGCGATAGATCCATCCGCTATTCAACGCGGCAGAATGGTGGCGACGCTATTCATCGCTTGCAGTTGATTGGATTCACGCCACGCTGGCGCGTGCGAGTTAGAGATTTAGTTCTAGTTTCTTACACCACAGGTCCTTAGTAGTGGGTCACTTGAGATGCGTAGCATTACTTGTGTATAGTATTAGCGTCCCGATATAATTAGGCTTTTGTATTTTGGTACTTTGGGTTGTTCCTAGGTTGTCCAAGTCCTCAACCCTTCCCGTTTTGTGCGGGTTTAAATTCGGTTGAACTTAGGTCGTTTAGGTTGTCAACCCTTCCTGTCTAGTGCAGGTTTATTTTGTTTTGTTTTTCTTTCTCTTCTTGTTCGTCGGGTTGCTCTTCGGGGATTTTGCCCCTTTGTGGGATTTTGTTTTCGTGGGTTATAGCGCTGTCTTCAGTAGCGACACCACGAAACTCTCTACGCCCTCGTGACTTGTACATTTGCTATTGTGTTTTTTAATTTACTATTGTTTCAAAAAAAAAAAAATCCAAACTATATGGGTCGATTTTGAATCGTGATCGGCACAATTCATGTTGGACCGGATCAATATATTTGAATAGCCCTACGAAAAAGTGAATTTTTTTGCTCAAATTTTGGAGAGCTTGTATTGCATCACACAGAGAAATTCTGGTTCATTCATGTGTTGCCATATTCGACATATACGTGAAGAAATTTTCGCATAGAGAATGAATGATTTTAGCAAAATTAACTACTATTGCCAAACAGTGTACTATATTTCCCACATAAGTTACTACATTTTTGAAACTACCTACAACAATTTCCACATAACTTGTTACATTTTTACAAACTTAGTGTGATTTCACCCAACATTTCGCAAAATTCCCCAAAAATTTGTTGAACATCAAGAAGCCTTTTAAGTATAATTTCATTAGCTTTTAGGTGATTTTTTTCTTTTAGAAAAATTTTTTTTTGCTCAATTTTTTGAGCACTTGTAATGCATCACACAGAATCATTTGGGACCTTTCATGTGTTTCCTCATACCACACGTGCATAAGAAATTTGCGGATGGAAAAAGGAATGACTTCAATTCAACTAACTACATTTGCCATATAGTGTACTACATTTCCCACATAAATTACTACATTTTCCACACTATCTCTTACACCATTTTCGATTAAGTGAAAACAATTTCACCCAACAAGTCGAAAAATCTCCAAAAAAATTGTTGAAAGACAAGAAGTTTTCCATGTACAATTTAATTAGTCTTTAGCTGAACTTGTGAATCTTTTCATGCGGAAACACATGTAATGCATTACATAGAATAATTTTGGTCCAGTCATGTGTTTACTCATCCCACATGTGCGTAAGAATTTTTTGGACGAAAAAAGGAATGACCTTAGCAGAATTGACATTTTTTCATACAGCCTACTACATTTTTCACACTACCTACTACAATTTTCGCATCGTAGAGTACATTTTTTCACATATTTAAAACAATTCCCTTCAGCATCTTGAAAAAAATCCAAAAAATTGTTAAAAGTCAACAAGTGCTCGAAGTATAACATCATTAACTTTTAGTATAATCAGGGTTGTTTAGGGTTGAGGGTTGAGGGTTGAGGGTTGAGGGCTTAGGGTTGAGGGTTTAGGGTATAGGGTTTAGGGTATAGGGTTTAGGGTTTAGGGTTTAGGTTCAGGGCTGGGGTTTAGGTTTGGGGGTTTAGGGTCAGGGTTTAGGGCCAGGGGCCTAGGCCTAGGGGTTTAGGCTCAGGCCTAGGCCCAGGCCTAGGCCTAGGCCTGGGCCTAGGGCCAGGGGCCTAGGGGCCAGGGGCCCAGGCCCAGGCCTGGCCTAGGTCAGGCCCAGGCCCAGGGCCCAGGCCTGGGGGCCTGGGGCCCAGGGGCCTGGCCTGGGGCCTGGGGGCCTGGGGCCTGGGGCCTGGGGCCTGGGGCCTGGGGCCTGGGGCCTGGGGCCCAGGGGCCAGGCCTGGGCCTAGGCCCAGGCCCAGGCCCAGGCCCAGGCCCAGGCCCAGGCCCAGGCCTAGGCCCAGGCCTAGGCCCAGGCCCAGGCCCAGGCCCAGGCCCAGGCCTAGGCCCAGGCCCAGGCCCAGGCCCAGGCCCAGGCCCAGGCCCAGGCCCAGGCCCAGGCCTAGGCCCAGGCCCAGGCCCAGGCCCAGGCCCAGGCCCAGGCCCAGGGCCCAGGCCCAGGCCCAGGCCCAGGCCCAGGCCCAGGCCCAGGCCCAGGCCCAGGCCCAGGCCCAGGCCCAGGGCCCAGGCCCAGGCCCAGGCCCAGGCCCAGGCCCAGGCCCAGGCCCAGGCCCAGGCCCAGGCCCAGGCCCAGGCCCAGGCCCAGGCCCAGGCCCAGGCCCAGGCCCAGGCCCAGGCCCAGGCCCAGGGCCCAGGCCCAGGGCCCAGGCCCAGGCCCAGGCCCAGGCCCAGGCCCAGGCCCAGGCCCAGGCCCAGGCCCAGGGCCCAGGCCCAGGCCCAGGCCCAGGCCCAGGCCCAGGCCCAGGCCCAGGCCCAGGCCCAGGCCCAGGCCCAGGCCCAGGCCCAGGCCCAGGCCCAGGCCCAGGCCCAGGCCCAGGCCCAGGCCCAGGCCCAGGCCCAGGCCCAGGCCCAGGCCCAGGCCCAGGCCCAGGCCCAGGCCCAGGCCCAGGCCCAGGCCCAGGCCCAGGCCCAGGCCCAGGCCCAGGCCCAGGGCCCAGGCCCAGGCCCAGGCCCAGGCCCAGGCCCAGGCCCAGGCCCAGGCCCAGGCCCAGGCCCAGGCCCAGGCCCAGGCCCAGGCCCAGGCCCAGGCCCAGGCCCAGGCCCAGGCCCAGGCCCAGGCCCAGGCCCAGGCCCAGGCCCAGGCCCAGGCCCAGGCCCAGGCCCAGGCCCAGGCCCAGGCCCAGGCCCAGGCCCAGGCCCAGGCCCAGGCCCAGGCCCAGGCCCAGGCCCAGGCCCAGGCCCAGGCCCAGGCCCAGGCCCAGGCCCAGGCCCAGGCCCAGGCCCAGGCCCAGGCCCAGGCCCAGGCCCAGGGCCCAGGCCCAGGCCCAGGCCCAGGCCCAGGCCCAGGCCCAGGCCCAGGCCCAGGCCCAGGCCCAGGCCCAGGCCCAGGCCCAGGCCCAGGCCCAGGCCCAGGCCCAGGCCCAGGCCCAGGCCCAGGCCCAGGCCCAGGCCCAGGCCCAGGCCCAGGCCCAGGCCCAGGCCCAGGCCCAGGCCCAGGCCCAGGCCCAGGCCCAGGCCCAGGCCCAGGCCCAGGCCCAGGCCCAGGCCCAGGCCCAGGCCCAGGCCCAGGCCCAGGCCCAGGCCCAGGCCCAGGCCCAGGCCCAGGCCCAGGCCCAGGCCCAGGCCCAGGCCCAGGCCCAGGCCCAGGCCCAGGCCCAGGCCCAGGCCCAGGCCCAGGCCCAGGCCCAGGCCCAGGCCCAGGCCCAGGCCCAGGCCCAGGCCCAGGCCCAGGCCCAGGCCCAGGCCCAGGCCCAGGCCCAGGCCCAGGCCCAGGCCCAGGCCCAGGCCCAGGCCCAGGCCCAGGCCCAGGCCCAGGCCCAGGCCCAGGCCCAGGCCCAGGCCCAGGCCCAGGCCCAGGCCCAGGCCCAGGCCCAGGCCCAGGCCCAGGCCCAGGCCCAGGCCCAGGCCCAGGCCCAGGCCCAGGCCCAGGCCCAGGCCCAGGCCCAGGCCCAGGCCCAGGCCCAGGCCCAGGCCCAGGCCCAGGCCCAGGCCCAGGCCCAGGCCCAGGCCCAGGCCCAGGCCCAGGCCCAGGCCCAGGCCCAGGCCCAGGCCCAGGCCCAGGCCCAGGCCCAGGCCCAGGCCCAGGCCCAGGCCCAGGCCCAGGCCCAGGCCCAGGCCCAGGCCCAGGCCCAGGCCCAGGCCCAGGCCCAGGCCCAGGCCCAGGCCCAGGCCCAGGCCCAGGCCCAGGCCCAGGCCCAGGCCCAGGCCCAGGCCCAGGCCCAGGCCCAGGCCCAGGCCCAGGCCCAGGCCCAGGCCCAGGCCCAGGCCCAGGCCCAGGCCCAGGCCCAGGCCCAGGCCCAGGCCCAGGCCCAGGCCCAGGCCCAGGCCCAGGCCCAGGCCCAGGCCCAGGCCCAGGCCCAGGCCCAGGCCCAGGCCCAGGCCCAGGCCCAGGCCCAGGCCCAGGCCCAGGCCCAGGCCCAGGCCCAGGCCCAGGCCCAGGCCCAGGCCCAGGCCCAGGCCCAGGCCCAGGCCCAGGCCCAGGCCCAGGCCCAGGCCCAGGCCCAGGCCCAGGCCCAGGCCCAGGCCCAGGCCCAGGCCCAGGCCCAGGCCCAGGCCCAGGCCCAGGCCCAGGCCCAGGCCCAGGCCCAGGCCCAGGCCCAGGCCCAGGCCCAGGCCCAGGCCCAGGCCCAGGCCCAGGCCCAGGCCCAGGCCCAGGCCCAGGCCCAGGCCCAGGCCCAGGCCCAGGCCCAGGCCCAGGCCCAGGCCCAGGCCCAGGCCCAGGCCCAGGCCCAGGCCCAGGCCCAGGCCCAGGCCCAGGCCCAGGCCCAGGCCCAGGCCCAGGCCCAGGCCCAGGCCCAGGCCCAGGCCCAGGCCCAGGCCCAGGCCCAGGCCCAGGCCCAGGCCCAGGCCCAGGCCCAGGCCCAGGCCCAGGCCCAGGCCCAGGCCCAGGCCCAGGCCCAGGCCCAGGCCCAGGCCCAGGCCCAGGCCCAGGCCCAGGCCCAGGCCCAGGCCCAGGCCCAGGGCCCAGGCCCAGGCCCAGGCCCAGGCCCAGGCCCAGGCCCAGGCCCAGGCCCAGGCCCAGGCCCAGGCCCAGGCCCAGGCCCAGGCCCAGGCCCAGGCCCAGGCCCAGGCCCAGGCCCAGGCCCAGGCCCAGGCCCAGGCCCAGGCCCAGGCCCAGGCCCAGGCCCAGGCCCAGGCCCAGGCCCAGGCCCAGGCCCAGGCCCAGGCCCAGGCCCAGGCCCAGGCCCAGGCCCAGGCCCAGGCCCAGGCCCAGGCCCAGGCCCAGGCCCAGGCCCAGGCCCAGGCCCAGGCCCAGGCCCAGGCCCAGGCCCAGGCCCAGGCCCAGGCCCAGGCCCAGGCCCAGGCCCAGGCCCAGGCCCAGGCCCAGGCCCAGGCCCAGGCCCAGGCCCAGGCCCAGGCCCAGGCCCAGGCCCAGGCCCAGGCCCAGGCCCAGGGCCCAGGCCCAGGCCCAGGCCCAGGCCCAGGCCCAGGCCCAGGCCCAGGCCCAGGCCCAGGCCCAGGCCCAGGCCCAGGCCCAGGCCCAGGCCCAGGCCCAGGCCCAGGCCCAGGCCCAGGCCCAGGCCCAGGCCCAGGCCCAGGCCCAGGCCCAGGCCCAGGCCCAGGCCCAGGCCCAGGCCCAGGCCCAGGCCCAGGCCCAGGCCCAGGCCCAGGCCCAGGCCCAGGCCCAGGCCCAGGCCCAGGCCCAGGCCCAGGCCCAGGCCCAGGCCCAGGCCCAGGCCCAGGCCCAGGCCCAGGCCCAGGCCCAGGCCCAGGCCCAGGCCCAGGCCCAGGCCCAGGCCCAGGCCCAGGCCCAGGCCCAGGCCCAGGCCCAGGCCCAGGCCCAGGCCCAGGCCCAGGCCCAGGCCCAGGCCCAGGCCCAGGCCCAGGCCCAGGCCCAGGCCCAGGCCCAGGCCCAGGCCCAGGCCCAGGCCCAGGCCCAGGCCCAGGCCCAGGCCCAGGCCCAGGCCCAGGCCCAGGCCCAGGCCCAGGCCCAGGCCCAGGCCCAGGCCCAGGCCCAGGCCCAGGCCCAGGCCCAGGCCCAGGCCCAGGCCCAGGCCCAGGCCCAGGCCCAGGCCCAGGCCCAGGCCCAGGCCCAGGCCCAGGCCCAGGCCCAGGCCCAGGCCCAGGCCCAGGCCCAGGCCCAGGCCCAGGCCCAGGCCCAGGCCCAGGCCCAGGCCCAGGCCCAGGCCCAGGCCCAGGCCCAGGCCCAGGCCCAGGCCCAGGCCCAGGCCCAGGCCCAGGCCCAGGCCCAGGCCCAGGCCCAGGCCCAGGCCCAGGCCCAGGCCCAGGCCCAGGCCCAGGCCCAGGCCCAGGCCCAGGCCCAGGCCCAGGCCCAGGCCCAGGCCCAGGCCCAGGCCCAGGCCCAGGCCCAGGCCCAGGCCCAGGCCCAGGCCCAGGCCCAGGCCCAGGCCCAGGCCCAGGCCCAGGCCCAGGCCCAGGCCCAGGCCCAGGCCCAGGCCCAGGCCCAGGCCCAGGCCCAGGCCCAGGCCCAGGCCCAGGCCCAGGCCCAGGCCCAGGCCCAGGCCCAGGCCCAGGCCCAGGCCCAGGCCCAGGCCCAGGCCCAGGCCCAGGCCCAGGCCCAGGCCCAGGCCCAGGCCCAGGCCCAGGCCCAGGCCCAGGCCCAGGCCCAGGCCCAGGCCCAGGCCCAGGCCCAGGCCCAGGCCCAGGCCCAGGCCCAGGCCCAGGCCCAGGCCCAGGCCCAGGCCAGGCCCAGGCCCAGGCCCAGGCCCAGGCCCAGGCCCAGGCCCAGGCCCAGGCCCAGGCCCAGGCCCAGGCCCAGGCCCAGGCCCAGGCCCAGGCCCAGGCCCAGGCCCAGGCCCAGGCCCAGGCCCAGGCCCAGGCCCAGGCCCAGGCCCAGGCCCAGGCCCAGGCCCAGGCCCAGGCCCAGGCCCAGGCCCAGGCCCAGGCCCAGGCCCAGGCCCAGGCCCAGGCCCAGGCCCAGGCCCAGGCCCAGGCCCAGGCCCAGGCCCAGGCCCAGGCCCAGGCCCAGGCCCAGGCCCAGGCCCAGGCCCAGGCCCAGGCCCAGGCCCAGGCCCAGGCCCAGGCCCAGGCCCAGGCCCAGGCCCAGGCCCAGGCCCAGGCCCAGGCCCAGGCCCAGGCCCAGGCCCAGGCCCAGGCCCAGGCCCAGGCCCAGGCCCAGGCCCAGGCCCAGGCCCAGGCCCAGGCCCAGGCCCAGGCCCAGGCCCAGGCCCAGGCCCAGGCCCAGGCCCAGGCCCAGGCCCAGGCCCAGGCCCAGGCCCAGGCCCAGGCCCAGGCCCAGGCCCAGGCCCAGGCCCAGGCCCAGGCCCAGGCCCAGGCCCAGGCCCAGGCCCAGGCCCAGGCCCAGGCCCAGGCCCAGGCCCAGGCCCAGGCCCAGGCCCAGGCCCAGGCCCAGGCCCAGGCCCAGGCCCAGGCCCAGGCCCAGGCCCAGGCCCAGGCCCAGGCCCAGGCCCAGGCCCAGGCCCAGGCCCAGGCCCAGGCCCAGGCCCAGGCCCAGGCCCAGGCCCAGGCCCAGGCCCAGGCCCAGGCCCAGGCCCAGGCCCAGGCCCAGGCCCAGGCCCAGGCCCAGGCCCAGGCCCAGGCCCAGGCCCAGGCCCAGGCCCAGGCCCAGGCCCAGGCCCAGGCCCAGGCCCAGGCCCAGGCCCAGGCCCAGGCCCAGGCCCAGGCCCAGGCCCAGGCCCAGGCCCAGGCCCAGGCCCAGGCCCAGGCCCAGGCCCAGGCCCAGGCCCAGGCCCAGGCCCAGGCCCAGGCCCAGGCCCAGGCCCAGGCCAGGCCCAGGCCCAGGCCCAGGCCCAGGCCCAGGCCCAGGCCCAGGCCCAGGCCCAGGCCCAGGCCCAGGCCCAGGCCCAGGCCCAGGCCCAGGCCCAGGCCCAGGCCCAGGCCCAGGCCCAGGCCCAGGCCCAGGCCCAGGCCCAGGCCCAGGCCCAGGCCCAGGCCCAGGCCCAGGCCCAGGCCCAGGCCCAGGCCCAGGCCCAGGCCCAGGCCCAGGCCCAGGCCCAGGCCCAGGCCCAGGCCCAGGCCCAGGCCCAGGCCCAGGCCCAGGCCCAGGCCCAGGCCCAGGCCCAGGCCCAGGCCCAGGCCCAGGCCCAGGCCCAGGCCCAGGCCCAGGCCCAGGCCCAGGCCCAGGCCCAGGCCCAGGCCCAGGCCCAGGCCCAGGCCCAGGCCCAGGCCCAGGCCCAGGCCCAGGCCCAGGCCCAGGCCCAGGCCCAGGCCCAGGCCCAGGCCCAGGCCCAGGCCCAGGCCCAGGCCCAGGCCCAGGCCCAGGCCCAGGCCCAGGCCCAGGCCCAGGCCCAGGCCCAGGCCCAGGCCCAGGCCCAGGCCCAGGCCCAGGCCCAGGCCCAGGCCCAGGCCCAGGCCCAGGCCCAGGCCCAGGCCCAGGCCCAGGCCCAGGCCCAGGCCCAGGCCCAGGCCCAGGCCCAGGCCCAGGCCCAGGCCCAGGCCCAGGCCCAGGCCCAGGCCCAGGCCCAGGCCCAGGCCCAGGCCCAGGCCCAGGCCCAGGCCCAGGCCCAGGCCCAGGCCCAGGCCCAGGCCCAGGCCCAGGCCCAGGCCCAGGCCCAGGCCCAGGCCCAGGCCCAGGCCCAGGCCCAGGCCCAGGCCCAGGCCCAGGCCCAGGCCCAGGCCCAGGCCCAGGCCCAGGCCCAGGCCCAGGCCCAGGCCCAGGCCCAGGCCCAGGCCCAGGCCCAGGCCCAGGCCCAGGCCCAGGCCCAGGCCCAGGCCCAGGCCCAGGCCCAGGCCCAGGCCCAGGCCCAGGCCCAGGCCCAGGCCCAGGCCCAGGCCCAGGCCCAGGCCTAGGCCCAGGCCCAGGCCCAGGCCCAGGCCCAGGCCCAGGCCCAGGCCCAGGCCCAGGCCCAGGCCCAGGCCCAGGCCCAGGCCCAGGCCCAGGCCCAGGCCCAGGCCCAGGCCCAGGCCCAGGCCCAGGCCCAGGCCCAGGCCCAGGCCCAGGCCCAGGCCCAGGCCCAGGCCCAGGCCCAGGCCCAGGCCCAGGCCCAGGCCCAGGCCCAGGCCCAGGCCCAGGCCCAGGCCCAGGCCCAGGCCCAGGCCCAGGCCCAGGCCCAGGCCCAGGCCCAGGCCCAGGCCCAGGCCCAGGCCCAGGCCCAGGCCCAGGCCCAGGCCCAGGCCCAGGCCCAGGCCCAGGCCCAGGCCTAGGCCCAGGCCCAGGCCCAGGCCCAGGCCCAGGCCCAGGCCCAGGCCCAGGCCCAGGCCCAGGCCCAGGCCCAGGCCCAGGCCCAGGCCCAGGCCCAGGCCCAGGCCCAGGCCCAGGCCCAGGCCCAGGCCCAGGCCCAGGCCCAGGCCCAGGCCCAGGCCCAGGCCCAGGCCCAGGCCCAGGCCCAGGCCCAGGCCCAGGCCCAGGCCCAGGCCCAGGCCCAGGCCCAGGCCCAGGCCCAGGCCCAGGCCCAGGCCCAGGCCCAGGCCCAGGCCCAGGCCCAGGCCCAGGCCCAGGCCCAGGCCCAGGCCCAGGCCCAGGCCCAGGCCCAGGCCCAGGCCCAGGCCCAGGCCCAGGCCCAGGCCCAGGCCCAGGCCCAGGCCCAGGCCCAGGCCCAGGCCCAGGCCCAGGCCCAGGCCCAGGCCCAGGCCCAGGCCCAGGCCCAGGCCCAGGCCCAGGCCCAGGCCCAGGCCCAGGCCCAGGCCCAGGCCCAGGCCCAGGCCCAGGCCCAGGCCCAGGCCCAGGCCCAGGCCCAGGCCCAGGCCCAGGCCCAGGCCCAGGCCCAGGCCCAGGCCCAGGCCCAGGCCCAGGCCCAGGCCCAGGCCCAGGCCCAGGCCCAGGCCCAGGCCCAGGCCCAGGCCCAGGCCCAGGCCCAGGCCCAGGCCCAGGCCCAGGCCCAGGCCCAGGCCCAGGCCCAGGCCCAGGCCCAGGCCCAGGCCCAGGCCCAGGCCCAGGCCCAGGCCCAGGCCCAGGCCCAGGCCCAGGCCCAGGCCCAGGCCCAGGCCCAGGCCCAGGCCCAGGCCCAGGCCCAGGCCCAGGCCCAGGCCCAGGCCCAGGCCCAGGCCCAGGCCCAGGCCCAGGCCCAGGCCCAGGCCCAGGCCCAGGCCCAGGCCCAGGCCCAGGCCCAGGCCCAGGCCCAGGCCCAGGCCCAGGCCCAGGCCCAGGCCCAGGCCCAGGCCCAGGCCCAGGCCCAGGCCCAGGCCCAGGCCCAGGCCCAGGCCCAGGCCCAGGCCCAGGCCCAGGCCCAGGCCCAGGCCTAGGCCCAGGCCCAGGCCCAGGCCCAGGCCCAGGCCCAGGCCCAGGCCCAGGCCCAGGCCCAGGCCCAGGCCCAGGCCCAGGCCCAGGCCCAGGCCCAGGCCCAGGCCCAGGCCCAGGCCCAGGCCCAGGCCCAGGCCCAGGCCCAGGCCCAGGCCCAGGCCCAGGCCCAGGCCCAGGCCCAGGCCCAGGCCCAGGCCCAGGCCCAGGCCCAGGCCCAGGCCCAGGCCCAGGCCCAGGCCCAGGCCCAGGCCCAGGCCCAGGCCCAGGCCCAGGCCCAGGCCCAGGCCCAGGCCCAGGCCCAGGCCCAGGCCCAGGCCCAGGCCCAGGCCCAGGCCCAGGCCCAGGCCCAGGCCCAGGCCCAGGCCCAGGCCCAGGCCCAGGCCCAGGCCCAGGCCCAGGCCCAGGCCCAGGCCCAGGCCCAGGCCCAGGCCCAGGCCCAGGCCCAGGCCCAGGCCCAGGCCCAGGCCCAGGCCCAGGCCCAGGCCCAGGCCCAGGCCCAGGCCCAGGCCCAGGCCCAGGCCCAGGCCCAGGCCCAGGCCCAGGGCCCAGGCCCAGGCCCAGGCCCAGGCCCAGGCCCAGGCCCAGGCCCAGGCCCAGGCCCAGGCCCAGGCCCAGGCCCAGGCCCAGGCCCAGGCCCAGGCCCAGGCCCAGGCCCAGGCCCAGGCCCAGGCCCAGGCCCAGGCCCAGGCCCAGGCCCAGGCCCAGGCCCAGGCCCAGGCCCAGGCCCAGGCCCAGGCCCAGGCCCAGGCCCAGGCCCAGGCCCAGGCCCAGGCCCAGGCCCAGGCCCAGGCCCAGGCCCAGGCCCAGGCCCAGGCCCAGGCCCAGGCCCAGGCCCAGGCCCAGGCCCAGGCCCAGGCCCAGGCCCAGGCCCAGGCCCAGGCCCAGGCCCAGGCCCAGGCCCAGGCCCAGGCCCAGGCCCAGGCCCAGGCCCAGGCCCAGGCCCAGGCCCAGGCCCAGGCCCAGGCCCAGGCCCAGGCCCAGGCCCAGGCCCAGGCCCAGGCCCAGGCCCAGGCCCAGGCCCAGGCCCAGGCCCAGGCCCAGGCCCAGGCCCAGGCCCAGGCCCAGGCCCAGGCCCAGGCCCAGGCCCAGGCCCAGGCCCAGGCCCAGGCCCAGGCCCAGGCCCAGGCCCAGGCCCAGGCCCAGGCCCAGGCCCAGGCCCAGGCCCAGGCCCAGGCCCAGGCCCAGGCCCAGGCCCAGGCCCAGGCCCAGGCCCAGGCCCAGGCCCAGGCCCAGGCCCAGGCCCAGGCCCAGGCCCAGGCCCAGGCCCAGGCCCAGGCCCAGGCCCAGGCCCAGGCCCAGGCCCAGGCCCAGGCCCAGGCCCAGGCCCAGGCCCAGGCCCAGGCCCAGGCCCAGGCCCAGGCCCAGGCCCAGGCCCAGGCCCAGGCCCAGGCCCAGGCCCAGGCCCAGGCCCAGGCCCAGGCCCAGGCCCAGGCCCAGGCCCAGGCCCAGGCCCAGGCCCAGGCCCAGGCCCAGGCCCAGGCCCAGGCCCAGGCCCAGGCCCAGGCCCAGGCCCAGGCCCAGGCCCAGGCCCAGGCCCAGGCCCAGGCCCAGGCCCAGGCCCAGGCCCAGGCCCAGGCCCAGGCCCAGGCCCAGGCCCAGGCCCAGGCCCAGGCCCAGGCCCAGGCCCAGGCCCAGGCCCAGGCCCAGGCCCAGGCCCAGGCCCAGGCCCAGGCCCAGGCCCAGGCCCAGGCCCAGGCCCAGGCCCAGGCCCAGGCCCAGGCCCAGGCCCAGGCCCAGGCCCAGGCCCAGGCCCAGGCCCAGGCCCAGGCCCAGGCCCAGGCCCAGGCCCAGGCCCAGGCCCAGGCCCAGGCCCAGGCCCAGGCCCAGGCCCAGGCCCAGGCCCAGGCCCAGGCCCAGGCCCAGGCCCAGGCCCAGGCCCAGGCCCAGGCCCAGGCCCAGGCCCAGGCCCAGGCCCAGGCCCAGGCCCAGGCCCAGGCCCAGGCCCAGGCCCAGGCCCAGGCCCAGGCCCAGGCCCAGGCCCAGGCCCAGGCCCAGGCCCAGGCCCAGGGCCCAGGCCCAGGCCCAGGCCCAGGCCCAGGCCCAGGCCCAGGCCCAGGCCCAGGCCCAGGCCCAGGCCCAGGCCCAGGCCCAGGCCCAGGCCCAGGCCCAGGCCCAGGCCCAGGCCCAGGCCCAGGCCCAGGCCCAGGCCCAGGCCCAGGCCCAGGCCCAGGCCCAGGCCCAGGCCCAGGCCCAGGCCCAGGCCCAGGCCCAGGCCCAGGCCCAGGCCCAGGCCCAGGCCCAGGCCCAGGCCCAGGCCCAGGCCCAGGCCCAGGCCCAGGCCCAGGCCCAGGCCCAGGCCCAGGCCCAGGCCCAGGCCCAGGCCCAGGCCCAGGCCCAGGCCCAGGCCCAGGCCCAGGCCCAGGCCCAGGCCCAGGCCCAGGCCCAGGCCCAGGCCCAGGCCCAGGCCCAGGCCCAGGCCCAGGCCCAGGCCCAGGCCCAGGCCCAGGCCCAGGCCCAGGCCCAGGCCCAGGCCCAGGCCCAGGCCCAGGCCCAGGCCCAGGCCCAGGCCCAGGCCCAGGCCCAGGCCCAGGCCCAGGCCCAGGCCCAGGCCCAGGCCCAGGCCCAGGCCCAGGCCCAGGCCCAGGCCCAGGCCCAGGCCCAGGCCCAGGCCCAGGCCCAGGCCCAGGCCCAGGCCCAGGCCCAGGCCCAGGCCCAGGCCCAGGCCCAGGCCCAGGCCCAGGCCCAGGCCCAGGCCCAGGCCCAGGCCCAGGCCCAGGCCCAGGCCCAGGCCCAGGCCCAGGCCCAGGCCCAGGCCCAGGCCCAGGCCCAGGCCCAGGCCCAGGCCCAGGCCCAGGCCCAGGCCCAGGCCCAGGCCCAGGCCCAGGCCCAGGCCCAGGCCCAGGCCCAGGCCCAGGCCCAGGCCCAGGCCCAGGCCCAGGCCCAGGCCCAGGCCCAGGCCCAGGCCCAGGCCCAGGCCCAGGCCCAGGCCCAGGCCCAGGCCCAGGCCCAGGCCCAGGCCCAGGCCCAGGCCCAGGCCCAGGCCCAGGCCCAGGCCCAGGCCCAGGCCCAGGCCCAGGCCCAGGCCCAGGCCCAGGCCCAGGCCCAGGCCCAGGCCCAGGCCCAGGCCCAGGCCCAGGCCCAGGCCCAGGCCCAGGCCCAGGCCCAGGCCCAGGCCCAGGCCCAGGCCCAGGCCCAGGCCCAGGCCCAGGCCCAGGCCCAGGCCCAGGCCCAGGCCCAGGCCCAGGCCCAGGCCCAGGCCCAGGCCCAGGCCCAGGCCCAGGCCCAGGCCCAGGCCCAGGCCCAGGCCCAGGCCCAGGCCCAGGCCCAGGCCCAGGCCCAGGCCCAGGCCCAGGCCCAGGCCCAGGCCCAGGCCCAGGCCCAGGCCCAGGCCCAGGCCCAGGCCCAGGCCCAGGCCCAGGCCCAGGCCCAGGCCCAGGCCCAGGCCCAGGCCCAGGCCCAGGCCCAGGCCCAGGCCCAGGCCCAGGCCCAGGCCCAGGCCCAGGCCCAGGCCCAGGCCCAGGCCCAGGCCCAGGCCCAGGCCCAGGCCCAGGCCCAGGCCCAGGCCCAGGCCCAGGCCCAGGCCCAGGCCCAGGCCCAGGCCCAGGCCCAGGCCCAGGCCCAGGCCCAGGCCCAGGCCCAGGCCCAGGCCCAGGCCCAGGCCCAGGCCCAGGCCCAGGCCCAGGCCCAGGCCCAGGCCCAGGCCCAGGCCCAGGCCCAGGCCCAGGCCCAGGCCCAGGCCCAGGCCCAGGCCCAGGCCCAGGCCCAGGCCCAGGCCCAGGCCCAGGCCCAGGCCCAGGCCCAGGCCCAGGCCCAGGCCCAGGCCCAGGCCCAGGCCCAGGCCCAGGCCCAGGCCCAGGCCCAGGCCCAGGCCCAGGCCCAGGCCCAGGCCCAGGCCCAGGCCCAGGCCCAGGCCCAGGCCCAGGCCCAGGCCCAGGCCCAGGCCCAGGCCCAGGCCCAGGCCCAGGCCCAGGCCCAGGCCCAGGCCCAGGCCCAGGCCCAGGCCCAGGCCCAGGCCCAGGCCCAGGCCCAGGCCCAGGCCCAGGCCCAGGCCCAGGCCCAGGCCCAGGCCCAGGCCCAGGCCCAGGCCCAGGCCCAGGCCCAGGCCCAGGCCCAGGCCCAGGCCCAGGCCCAGGCCCAGGCCCAGGCCCAGGCCCAGGCCCAGGCCCAGGCCCAGGCCCAGGCCCAGGCCCAGGCCCAGGCCCAGGCCCAGGCCCAGGCCCAGGCCCAGGCCCAGGCCCAGGCCCAGGCCCAGGCCCAGGCCCAGGCCCAGGCCCAGGCCCAGGCCCAGGCCCAGGCCCAGGCCCAGGCCCAGGCCCAGGCCCAGGCCCAGGCCCAGGCCCAGGCCCAGGCCCAGGCCCAGGCCCAGGCCCAGGCCCAGGCCCAGGCCCAGGCCCAGGCCCAGGCCCAGGCCCAGGCCCAGGCCCAGGCCCAGGCCCAGGCCCAGGCCCAGGCCCAGGCCCAGGCCCAGGCCCAGGCCCAGGCCCAGGCCCAGGCCCAGGCCCAGGCCCAGGCCCAGGCCCAGGCCCAGGCCCAGGCCCAGGCCCAGGCCCAGGCCCAGGCCCAGGCCCAGGCCCAGGCCCAGGCCCAGGCCCAGGCCTAGGCCCAGGCCCAGGCCCAGGCCCAGGCCCAGGCCCAGGCCCAGGCCCAGGCCCAGGCCCAGGCCCAGGCCCAGGCCCAGGCCCAGGCCCAGGCCCAGGCCCAGGCCCAGGCCCAGGCCCAGGCCCAGGCCCAGGCCCAGGCCCAGGCCCAGGCCCAGGCCCAGGCCCAGGCCCAGGCCCAGGCCCAGGCCCAGGCCCAGGCCCAGGCCCAGGCCCAGGCCCAGGCCCAGGCCCAGGCCCAGGCCCAGGCCCAGGCCCAGGCCCAGGCCCAGGCCCAGGCCCAGGCCCAGGCCCAGGCCCAGGCCCAGGCCCAGGCCCAGGCCCAGGCCCAGGCCCAGGCCCAGGCCCAGGCCCAGGCCCAGGCCCAGGCCCAGGCCCAGGCCCAGGCCCAGGCCCAGGCCCAGGCCCAGGCCCAGGCCCAGGCCCAGGCCCAGGCCCAGGCCCAGGCCCAGGCCCAGGCCCAGGCCCAGGCCCAGGCCCAGGCCCAGGCCCAGGCCCAGGCCCAGGCCCAGGCCCAGGCCCAGGCCCAGGCCCAGGCCCAGGCCCAGGCCCAGGCCCAGGCCCAGGCCCAGGCCCAGGCCCAGGCCCAGGCCCAGGCCCAGGCCCAGGCCCAGGCCCAGGCCCAGGCCCAGGCCCAGGCCCAGGCCCAGGCCCAGGCCCAGGCCCAGGCCCAGGCCCAGGCCCAGGCCCAGGCCCAGGCCCAGGCCCAGGCCCAGGCCCAGGCCCAGGCCCAGGCCCAGGCCCAGGCCCAGGCCCAGGCCCAGGCCCAGGCCCAGGCCCAGGCCCAGGCCCAGGCCCAGGCCCAGGCCCAGGCCCAGGCCCAGGCCCAGGCCCAGGCCCAGGCCCAGGCCCAGGCCCAGGCCCAGGCCTAGGCCCAGGCCCAGGCCCAGGCCCAGGCCCAGGCCCAGGCCCAGGCCCAGGCCCAGGCCCAGGCCCAGGCCCAGGCCCAGGCCCAGGCCCAGGCCCAGGCCCAGGCCCAGGCCCAGGCCCAGGCCCAGGCCCAGGCCCAGGCCCAGGCCCAGGCCCAGGCCCAGGCCCAGGCCCAGGCCCAGGCCCAGGCCCAGGCCCAGGCCCAGGCCCAGGCCCAGGCCCAGGCCCAGGCCCAGGCCCAGGCCCAGGCCCAGGCCCAGGCCCAGGCCCAGGCCTAGGCCCAGGCCCAGGCCCAGGCCCAGGCCCAGGCCCAGGCCCAGGCCCAGGCCCAGGCCCAGGCCCAGGCCCAGGCCCAGGCCCAGGCCCAGGCCCAGGCCCAGGCCCAGGCCCAGGCCCAGGCCCAGGCCCAGGCCCAGGCCCAGGCCCAGGCCCAGGCCCAGGCCCAGGCCCAGGCCCAGGCCCAGGCCCAGGCCCAGGCCCAGGCCCAGGCCCAGGCCCAGGCCCAGGCCCAGGCCCAGGCCCAGGCCCAGGCCCAGGCCCAGGCCCAGGCCCAGGCCCAGGCCCAGGCCCAGGCCCAGGCCCAGGCCCAGGCCCAGGCCCAGGCCCAGGCCCAGGCCCAGGCCCAGGCCCAGGCCCAGGCCCAGGCCCAGGCCCAGGCCCAGGCCCAGGCCCAGGCCCAGGCCCAGGCCCAGGCCCAGGCCCAGGCCCAGGCCCAGGCCCAGGCCCAGGCCCAGGCCCAGGCCCAGGGCCCAGGCCCAGGCCCAGGCCCAGGCCCAGGCCCAGGCCCAGGCCCAGGCCCAGGCCCAGGCCCAGGCCCAGGCCCAGGCCCAGGCCCAGGCCCAGGCCCAGGCCCAGGCCCAGGCCCAGGCCCAGGCCCAGGCCCAGGCCCAGGCCCAGGCCCAGGCCCAGGCCCAGGCCCAGGCCCAGGCCCAGGCCCAGGCCCAGGCCCAGGCCCAGGCCCAGGCCCAGGCCCAGGCCCAGGCCCAGGCCCAGGCCCAGGCCCAGGCCCAGGCCCAGGCCCAGGCCCAGGCCCAGGCCCAGGCCCAGGCCCAGGCCCAGGCCCAGGCCCAGGCCCAGGGCCCAGGCCCAGGCCCAGGCCCAGGCCCAGGCCCAGGCCCAGGCCCAGGCCCAGGCCCAGGCCCAGGCCCAGGCCCAGGCCCAGGCCCAGGCCCAGGCCCAGGCCCAGGCCCAGGCCCAGGCCCAGGCCCAGGCCCAGGCCCAGGCCCAGGCCCAGGCCCAGGCCCAGGCCCAGGCCCAGGCCCAGGCCCAGGCCCAGGCCCAGGCCCAGGCCCAGGCCCAGGCCCAGGCCCAGGCCCAGGCCCAGGCCCAGGCCCAGGCCCAGGCCCAGGCCCAGGCCCAGGCCCAGGCCCAGGCCCAGGCCCAGGCCCAGGCCCAGGCCCAGGCCCAGGCCCAGGCCCAGGCCCAGGCCCAGGCCCAGGCCCAGGCCCAGGCCCAGGCCCAGGCCCAGGCCCAGGCCCAGGCCCAGGCCCAGGCCCAGGCCCAGGCCCAGGCCCAGGCCCAGGCCCAGGCCCAGGCCCAGGCCCAGGCCCAGGCCCAGGCCCAGGCCCAGGCCCAGGCCCAGGCCCAGGCCCAGGCCCAGGCCCAGGCCCAGGCCCAGGCCCAGGCCCAGGCCCAGGCCCAGGCCCAGGCCCAGGCCCAGGCCCAGGCCCAGGCCCAGGCCCAGGCCCAGGCCCAGGCCCAGGCCCAGGCCCAGGCCCAGGCCCAGGCCCAGGCCCAGGCCCAGGCCCAGGCCCAGGCCCAGGCCCAGGCCCAGGCCCAGGCCCAGGCCCAGGCCCAGGCCCAGGCCCAGGCCCAGGCCCAGGCCCAGGCCCAGGCCCAGGCCCAGGCCCAGGCCCAGGCCCAGGCCCAGGCCCAGGCCCAGGCCCAGGCCCAGGCCCAGGCCCAGGCCCAGGCCCAGGCCCAGGCCCAGGCCCAGGCCCAGGCCCAGGCCCAGGCCCAGGCCCAGGCCCAGGCCCAGGCCCAGGCCCAGGCCCAGGCCCAGGCCCAGGCCCAGGCCTAGGCCCAGGCCCAGGCCCAGGCCCAGGCCCAGGCCCAGGCCCAGGCCCAGGCCCAGGCCCAGGCCCAGGCCCAGGCCCAGGCCCAGGCCCAGGCCCAGGCCCAGGCCCAGGCCCAGGCCCAGGCCCAGGCCCAGGCCCAGGCCCAGGCCCAGGCCCAGGCCCAGGCCCAGGCCCAGGCCCAGGCCCAGGCCCAGGCCCAGGCCCAGGCCCAGGCCCAGGCCCAGGCCCAGGCCCAGGCCCAGGCCCAGGCCCAGGCCCAGGCCCAGGCCCAGGCCCAGGCCCAGGCCCAGGCCCAGGCCCAGGCCCAGGCCCAGGCCCAGGCCCAGGCCCAGGCCCAGGCCCAGGCCCAGGCCCAGGCCCAGGCCCAGGCCCAGGCCCAGGCCCAGGCCCAGGCCCAGGCCCAGGCCCAGGCCCAGGCCCAGGCCCAGGCCCAGGCCCAGGCCCAGGCCCAGGCCCAGGCCCAGGCCCAGGCCCAGGCCCAGGCCCAGGCCCAGGCCCAGGCCCAGGCCCAGGCCCAGGCCCAGGCCCAGGCCCAGGCCCAGGCCCAGGCCCAGGCCCAGGCCCAGGCCCAGGCCCAGGCCCAGGCCCAGGCCCAGGCCCAGGCCCAGGCCCAGGCCCAGGCCCAGGCCCAGGCCCAGGCCCAGGCCCAGGCCCAGGCCCAGGCCCAGGCCCAGGCCCAGGCCCAGGCCCAGGCCCAGGCCCAGGCCCAGGCCCAGGCCCAGGCCCAGGCCCAGGGCCCAGGCCCAGGCCCAGGCCCAGGCCCAGGCCCAGGCCCAGGCCCAGGCCCAGGCCCAGGCCCAGGCCCAGGCCCAGGCCCAGGCCTAGGCCCAGGCCCAGGCCCAGGCCCAGGCCCAGGCCCAGGCCCAGGCCCAGGCCCAGGCCCAGGCCCAGGCCCAGGCCCAGGCCCAGGCCCAGGCCCAGGCCCAGGCCCCAGGCCCAGGCCCAGGCCCAGGCCCAGGCCCAGGCCCAGGCCCAGGCCCAGGCCCAGGCCCAGGCCCAGGCCCAGGCCCAGGCCCAGGCCCAGGCCCAGGCCCAGGCCCAGGCCCAGGCCCAGGCCCAGGCCCAGGCCCAGGCCCAGGCCCAGGCCCAGGCCCAGGCCCAGGCCCAGGCCCAGGCCCAGGCCCAGGCCCAGGCCCAGGCCCAGGCCCAGGCCCAGGCCCAGGCCCAGGCCCAGGCCCAGGCCCAGGCCCAGGCCCAGGCCCAGGCCCAGGCCCAGGCCCAGGCCCAGGCCCAGGCCCAGGCCCAGGCCCAGGCCCAGGCCCAGGCCCAGGCCCAGGCCCAGGCCCAGGCCCAGGCCCAGGCCCAGGCCCAGGCCCAGGCCCAGGCCCAGGCCCAGGCCCAGGCCCAGGCCCAGGCCCAGGCCCAGGCCCAGGCCCAGGCCCAGGCCCAGGCCCAGGCCCAGGCCCAGGCCCAGGCCCAGGCCCAGGCCCAGGCCCAGGCCCAGGCCCAGGCCCAGGCCCAGGCCCAGGCCCAGGCCCAGGCCCAGGCCCAGGCCCAGGCCCAGGCCCAGGCCCAGGCCCAGGCCCAGGCCCAGGCCCAGGCCCAGGCCCAGGCCCAGGCCCAGGCCCAGGCCCAGGCCCAGGCCCAGGCCCAGGCCCAGGCCCAGGCCCAGGCCCAGGCCCAGGCCCAGGCCCAGGCCCAGGCCCAGGCCCAGGCCCAGGCCCAGGCCCAGGCCCAGGCCCAGGCCCAGGCCCAGGCCCAGGCCCAGGCCCAGGCCCAGGCCCAGGCCCAGGCCCAGGCCCAGGCCCAGGCCCAGGCCCAGGCCCAGGCCCAGGCCCAGGCCCAGGCCCAGGCCCAGGCCCAGGCCCAGGCCCAGGCCCAGGCCCAGGCCCAGGCCCAGGCCCAGGCCCAGGCCCAGGCCCAGGCCCAGGCCCAGGCCCAGGCCCAGGCCCAGGCCCAGGCCCAGGCCCAGGCCCAGGCCCAGGCCCAGGCCCAGGCCCAGGCCCAGGCCCAGGCCCAGGCCCAGGCCCAGGCCCAGGCCCAGGCCCAGGCCCAGGCCCAGGCCCAGGCCCAGGCCCAGGCCCAGGCCCAGGCCCAGGCCCAGGCCCAGGCCCAGGCCCAGGCCCAGGCCCAGGCCCAGGCCCAGGCCCAGGCCCAGGCCCAGGCCCAGGCCCAGGCCCAGGCCCAGGCCCAGGCCCAGGCCCAGGCCCAGGCCCAGGCCCAGGCCCAGGCCCAGGCCCAGGCCCAGGCCCAGGCCCAGGCCCAGGCCCAGGCCCAGGCCCAGGCCCAGGCCCAGGCCCAGGCCCAGGCCCAGGCCCAGGCCCAGGCCCAGGCCCAGGCCCAGGCCCAGGCCCAGGCCCAGGCCCAGGCCCAGGCCCAGGCCCAGGCCCAGGCCCAGGCCCAGGCCCAGGCCCAGGCCCAGGCCCAGGCCCAGGCCCAGGCCCAGGCCCAGGCCCAGGCCCAGGCCCAGGCCCAGGCCCAGGCCCAGGCCCAGGCCCAGGCCCAGGCCCAGGCCCAGGCCCAGGCCCAGGCCCAGGCCCAGGCCCAGGCCCAGGCCCAGGCCCAGGCCCAGGCCCAGGCCCAGGCCCAGGCCCAGGCCCAGGCCCAGGCCCAGGCCCAGGCCCAGGCCCAGGCCCAGGCCCAGGCCCAGGCCCAGGCCCAGGCCCAGGCCCAGGCCCAGGCCCAGGCCCAGGCCTAGGCCCAGGCCCAGGCCCAGGCCCAGGCCCAGGCCTAGGCCCAGGCCCAGGCCCAGGCCCAGGCCCAGGCCCAGGCCCAGGCCCAGGCCCAGGCCCAGGCCCAGGCCCAGGCCCAGGCCCAGGCCCAGGCCCAGGCCCAGGCCCAGGCCCAGGGCCTAG